>CM041787.1:57106772-58306772 GCA_023375725.1 Nephotettix cincticeps | reverse complement strand
CCAAATCCTTGTTGCATCGTGTCAAGACGACGTCAACTTTGTCTCCGACTGCCAACTTTGTTATTGTGGTATACTTTTGCTAAATTTGTCTTTTGACTCATTAAACACAAGGTAATTTTAGTGCATGGAGATCAGTGTAGTGAATCTATGTCAGAATTAAGAGAGATAATGCAAGTATTTTCCTAGCTAGACAATTGGAGTTGGTGGTTAATTCTTAGAACGGAATATCTAATTGTTGGAGGAGAAAAACTCATAATGTAAATTATTAAAATTTTATTCTTATTTTCATAGACTACAAGGGAGTAAAGAAATTAAAGTATTTAGGAATGAATTTATCAGAAATATCCTCAAGTGAAAACTAAAATAAGCTCCAAATTGCGGACTAGTCTTCCATAAATTTTATAATGGATTATAAAAACGCAGAACTGTCTCGTTCTTTTGTAGAGTACACGACAAATAGATCTAAATCGATTCACGATATTTAAATAAAGAGTGTAAAGGAAGGGGGTTTTGTCGAGTTGCAACTATTGGCATGCAGGTCTTCCACTTAATCCTCGTTTTAAATTGAGGGCTCATCACGACTCATACTGATATTTTTTTTATCAGGAAGACACTGAGAAGCCCTAGTTACGTTATCACACGGTCTTTTGGACCTAATTACGTATATTAAGAATAATTTAATACTTATCAAAGTTATAATATTGAAATAAAAGAAAACGGAAAGCTAAAATAATAAAGTTAGATTGAAAAATAATTACATTACAAATATAATTTGCACGAAAATGTGGTGTGGGGGTGCTGTTATCATACTCAATTGTAAAATAAAAAATAGCATTTACATTGGAAACTGTTCTCGTACTAGACTATGATTGTTGGCTAATACTTCGTAGTCATAACAGTGACAGTCTTGAGTGGTCGATAGTTCTAAATTACACAGACTTCAGTCATCAGTTACAGTTTCTAATCTATCAAAATGAGTATTTTACTAAGTTAAATTTATTAATATTTATATTTAAAAAATCAAAGCTATGTAAGAGTAAAATAATGATAGTAAAAGACATGTAATTGATAATGGGTAAAGTTACTAATCAAAAAATTATCCACATAAAAGTTTCCTGTGGTAATTAAAATTAAATACTGGTAGTTCATGCTGAAAAAATATTAAATTAGACTTACCCTTACAATAGAAGGGTGCTAGTGAGCTAAGGCGTGATGGCCCAGTCTGTGAGGAGCAACATCTGAAACAAAAATACAGTTTAAGCCGTTAAAAATAAAATGTCGATATTTGATTCTACTTCAATCCAAATGACTTCAATATTAATGGCAGTGTACGGTGTTTAGTAGCCATACCAGTAGGACATACGTCTGTGTCATAAGCGTCCATTTTGACGCTGCTACGATACCTGTCTTTAATGGTGTGGCCGCTAATTATTTATTGTGATTAACGCCAATAACATTTTTTTAAATTTTCATATGTTACAATCCAAACCTATTATATTACTACCTAATGTAAACCTGTTATATTATTAATTAATATCCCAATTAATTACGAACACCGACTGGCTCCGAAAATGAACCGATATGGTGACACCCTCCCTCTGAGCTACTGTTAACTGTTTTGTCTAATATAAGCAAGAAATCGTGTATGTTAATATTTAAAAAAATTTTGGATCCAATTTGTATGTTGGTTATACTAAACATTTATAGTTTTAATGTATATTAAAATAATATTTTTAATTTAATAGTTAAATAATTGTAATAAAATAAAAACATAATACAAACTGGGACAGTGGCGTTTCCTGTAATCCATCTACTTGGTGGTCACGAATTGTGGATTTTTATGAACGATGGTCGGTGGATCTGATATTCTCTGGAGTGTAATAATGTCCGCACTATTGAATACCAAGTCAATCCTTATAATTAGACCAGTTCTAAATTCAGAGGGAGTGGTTCGAACTCCACGTTAAACTGTTGATGCCGTAGATGCCATTGACCGTTGGGTTATTATTAACACCTATGTCTAAGGAACATGTCAGCCTCAGTCAATAACAAGATTACAAGATCAAGCCACAATCATCTTACACTCATTTTTCATTCATACGAGAATTGGCTCGTAATTGGCTTAAAATATTTACCTGGTTAGGTCACCATTTCAGTAGCTAACTAACTAACATTGGAAAGTTAAATGTTAAGCTAGTAAAAATTGCTACAGAATACAAATATCAATTCTAACAACGACTCGGCAAGAATGAAAAAATTATGTTAGATTTCGTTTATTTTATAAATGGATGAAATACACGTTTATTCAGTTTAGATTTGATTAAAAAGAACATGGCAAGAGTAGTTAGTGACAGTAAGATGGCAAGTTTACAACAGAGATTAGAGAAACATCTCGTGTTCTGCGGTGACTGCCAGCGTCGCGTCATGTTGCACTGCATGGTCACGTGATGTCCGCTAATAATCTTCCTGTTTTGTCTGGCTTTTGACAGCTCCTGTCGTCAGTTTAAATATGCTATATTTTATATTTTCACATCCTCAAAATTTTTGATAGCTGGTGCCAATGACATCGTTTGTTTTCGGTTTGCCTTTGTTCTCTCATTTAGTGATTCTAAATAACTAATGTTAAGTAGAAATAATAATGGTTAATTAAAAATTGAAACTTTAAAAAGATAACGAGACGGAGGATGAAACGGATGGGCTCTTTTTTGTATTTTAAATAAAAAGAATTAAAAGTTC
Organism: Nephotettix cincticeps; assembly: GCA_023375725.1. Taxonomy (NCBI): domain Eukaryota; kingdom Metazoa; phylum Arthropoda; class Insecta; order Hemiptera; family Cicadellidae; genus Nephotettix; species Nephotettix cincticeps. Next base: position 58,304,036 of record CM041787.1, on the reverse strand, counting down.
CTTATGTTTTATATAGTACATCCGAGTTTGTTATCAAATGCTATCTTGATCTTACTTATCTTGTGAAGTAGCATTTGTAAGATGAATTAAATTAAGAAACCCCAAACCTAAATAAATAGACAAATACTTACAAATAGACAAATAATAATTAAAGTTGGAGAATTGTATTATAAAATTACTGACGCTGGGTCCATGAACACAGTTTTTTTCGACTGTTGGAAGAGAATTGGTAACAATTATAAAAGTTAGGCAAACTAACATATATTTAAAAAGTGTATCAGTGAGACTAAGCCATTTCGTAGATACCCACCTCTTCTTAAAACACTTCTTTACTCATAATACATTCTGGGAACTGTTTCATGGATTCATAAAAATGTGGTTATGGGGTGAGGCTTTTTGTAATTACCACTTAACAAGTGGATTCCAACAGGTTAGGTTAAGACCACACCTTGCTGTGTTCACTCCCTAAGGGCTTTTTCTTCCCAAGATGAGCGGCAGAGTGTTCGTCCTACCCAAGACAAGACATATGACCCTAACATAAAATATAATTTAAAGCTAGCAAATATATACCCACTAACACCATTTTACAAAATAATAATACATTTAACAATAATACTGTTTAGTTTATATAGTGAATAAAAGATAGTGTTAAAAATATTTCAATGAGAATTGAAATAAGCTGTATGACATTTACTACGCAACAAAATAACTCGACTAACGAGAGTTATTTTGGACTTTAACCATACACTAGGAAACCGGTCATAAATGCATGGCTTTAATTAAATGCGAGTTCGTGGCCTGATTGCTCGTGAAGAACGTTCTGGGCCGCGCCACGAGAGCAATGCGGCAACAACACGACAACCGAATGGCTGCAACAAGAGTGGAGCTTCGCAGCTGCACAACATAAAAGCATGAATGCAACAAGATAGCAGCACGGTTTACATAAAATAACTAATATGGAGCAAAAGTAAGTAGCTTGGCAGCAATGTGGCAGAAATGAGGCTCTTATTACTTCATTTAACAAGAAATCAAGAGAACAGCAACTTAGAAGCAACACGGGATAAAATTAATAGCTACAACGGAGCAAGAAGACAGCTGGAAATTATAAGAAACGCAGCAGAAAGACTGCAACGCAACAGCAGCATGGTCGTTACGGTTCAAGCAGGCGCAACCCGCACAATCCTAGAACTCGACATGTTGAACGTATTGGTACTTGCAGTAATTACTCATGCACAGCAGCACTGCGATCCGGTCGCGATAAAGTTTGCGATTTATCATTTCATTTCTCAGATCTACGCACGGAGGTCTTTTTATACATACACGTAATTGTACACGTAAATGTTGAAACATAAAATATCTAATAGAAAGCTGGCTTTTGAAACTATTCCAACTTTCAATGAATGTATTAAGTTACACTAAATTATTTTGTATTTCCTGTGGATTTCTTGATTTGAAAAATATGTATTTTTAACAATTTTCTCCTAAGTTGCTATATGAAACCCACAAGTAAGTCCATTGTGGGCTTGATATAGCTGTAACAAAAATTAAAAATAATTCTACGTAGCCCTACGTAAAATTCCTTCAGTCAGCTCAAATAGTGTTCAATAGTTAGAACGTACTTGGTAAACGTGTTTGTGTAATTTTTTTGGGATGTTAAAACATCATCGTCAACTTCAGGTACTTGTGAAGTTGTTAAGTTGGCGATATTGTCATAAATAATAAAAAAACAAAAAACTAAAAAAATAAAACATTGAAATCTTTACAACAAGGTATGTTTTCACAAAAGAACCGGTCACAGTCATAGCATCAGGCAGAGGTAAAGTAAATCAAAACCTATTTCTAAATAATGAATTCTATATGAGCTGCCTGACGTAAGTAGGCCTAATATAGTCTTACATTACGTCCAGCAGCTCAGGGCCTAAACAGTTTAACGTGGGATCCATACCATCTTTGCCTCTGAATTAAGAACTAATTTTTCAAGGCTAACTGTGAGGAAGGTCTTTGTGAATGAACGGAGCATTTAATAGTGCGGACGTTAATCCACTCAAAAAATACCACATCCACCAACCATTACTCTCAACTATCCACAATTCGTGACCTCCAAGTAGATGGATTACAAGACACATCACAATCCCAGTCTAAAAATAGAAAAACATTGTTTCATATCGTAGTAGTGTTATTTTTTAGCGTCGATGTGGATTTTTGCATTACGTAGACCCTCAAAACCACCTCAAACATGTGCTATAAATAACAATAACTGTCAAGTAAACTTTCTATAAACACATTGGGTGCAGATTAGGAGCAGCACCACGCATGAGCCAGGCCACCTGGCAACGTCAGGCCATTAGTATACGGCATGACAGCAGATTCGCGCGACTGCGGCTTCAGTCATACCGCGCGTCGGGGTCTCCCACTCGTTTGCGTCGTTCACCAACCTTAACACCTCCTGTGACACTGATGACCAGCTAATGGCGTCGCTAAGTCTTCTAATCCTAAAATACCTTCACCTCCGTCCATTCTTCAGACTTTTATATCGGATTTCATCTACTATAAGTCTCAAAGATTCAGGTTTTGTAGTACACATCTTTAGGATAACAATCTTTTGTTGGTTCTGATATTCAGGAGATTAGAGATTTGTTATTTAAATATTTATCGTAAAAGGTCCTATACATTTTTCGATAGCTGCTGTTGGTTCATATATCTCACTTCTCAATGAAAATATTTTCAATTAAATTTATTTAATAATAAAATGAATAACTTCTTGATTAGCATTATACGTGTTGGTTTTACTATAGGATAAAGTAAAAACTCACGTCTTCCAACACTACTTAATATATTTACACTTATATTGTAATTATATATAACGGTAAATATATAAAAAAAGCTGTTAAATTGGCGATCGATTTCGTCCAGTTACACCGAACATCATCATGCCCAAATGGAGACTGAAAGAAACAAGATGGTGTCCCTGCTTAAATACTACTGGCTATCAGAAGTTCCTGTCATGGCGTCATAGGTAGCATTTATTGGCTGGCTGAGTTCCGGAAATATATTTTTATACGTTCTTGCAGAATCAAAATGAACTTGTTTATTAATTAATTTTGTTTTATCTTACACTCTTACAAGTTTTAATTATCTTGAGGTCTCAAAAACTTGTAAAAAAAGAAATGGAATGAATGCATGGGAAGAGTTATTTATTTATAAAGAAAAATGTAAAGATGAAACAAAATTAATAAATGAACAAATACATTTTGATTTTGCAAGAACGTATAAAAATCTATTTCTGGAACTCAGCCAGCCAATAAATGCTACCTATGACGCCATGACAGGAATTTCCGGTTGCCAGTAGTATTTAGGTAGGGACGCCATCTTGTTTCTTTCAGTCTCCATTTAGGCCTGGACGTCGACTGGGCGAAATCGATCGCCAATTTAACAACTTTTGTATATATTTACCGTTATATATAGTTACAATATAAGTGTAAATATATTAAGTAGTGTTGGAAGACCTGAGTTTTTACTTTATCCTATAATAATAAAATTTCGTAAAAAAGTAGTCAAATATTTATAAGCAGGGACAGTAACATGTAAGAAATTTAGTGATGGTATTAATACATATATGGTATTATATATCAATACATATATCGTATACTGTGGTAGTAAAGGGGCAGATTTATAACATATAAATATTGTCATAATAAAGAATTGGTTCAACATGCTTTAGGTATTATTAAGTTAAAAATTAATATACAGATTCGTAAATTGCTATATGTCGTATCAGTTTAATGGCTATTTGACCATAAAAAGACAAAATGTAATATTAAAGTATTTTATGCTATTTCAGAAATGAAGAAAATAAAATCTCAGAAGTGAAGTATTAAACCTGAAAACGGGAAACTGAAATAATTACTACACGTAAAATGGATACAAAACCGTAACCATAAAATGAGAATATTGTAATTAAATTACAAGGTATAAAAATATTATGATTCCAAACACTAGAATGCGATCAAAGATATCCGGGATTTACTACAATTTAATGACACACGTATATTAATTCCTAGTGGTAGAGCGACGTTATCTTATGTTTCCTCTAGCTGATGCTCAGTAGGCCCAACTAATTAATTATGCAATTCTCTAGTAGGCAATTAACATATTTTATGTGCAGCCAGCTGATAGTGGACCGGTCTCGGACCCCAGACATTAACACCGCCGCTCGCCCCTCTCAATGGACTCGGGACCAGTTTTTGTCATCAATGAAATCATCGTGAAAACACCTTTTCAAGTTTTGCGAATTTGCGAGAGGTATTAAAAAACTTCAGCCTTCTCAGGAACTAGTGATTAGAAACTTGTTAGGCTATATTAGACAGTTCATTTACCGCACTCAACTGGGAATAGCTTTTGATAACGAGTTAAAAATTATATATTTTTTGAGATGTAGTCTATATTAGGACCATTTAAACCAGGTAAACATGAACGAAAAAGTATTTATGAGTAACTAACTATCCGATATATTTAAATTATTTACATAGATTGGTTATACAATATTTTATTTAAAAAATATATGCCGGTATATTTTTTTTATAAATCTGTAAAGTGATCATAAAGCATATGATACCTTTTTATGAAAAGAATAATTCAAAACGTTAATGAAATATTGTTGTATTGTAAAATGTTAGATATACTGAAAGATTTAAGAAATATTAATTGATTCATTAATTACTTATCTGAAAAGGCGTAATATAAATATGGTTTTACTCAATTCAGGAACAGAGTTTAGATTTTAGATTATCCCTTAAAAACTTCACGAGTGTAAAACCTCACGTTCAGGTATAGTAGACTGTAATGTTTACGAACGTTTTATATCCAGTAAAACTTTTGGAAATTAATTTGAATTGAATACATTTTTGATTCTATTAAATAATTTATGACGTGAAGTCAATACAACTTATACATGTAGATTACCGTTACATGATCACATTTACACAATATGAAATAATACTGCAGTAAACAATCTGTCGTCTCTCTTCAATAGGGACTTTAGTAAATAGACATAAATAGATTATACACGTTTATTTATGGTTTCAATTTCAAAGGGCATGTTTCATGTTCTGAAGTGGAGCACTTCTAGCTCTGACTTATGAATAATAAATATTACAAGACTCTCATGTTTGCGCCGTCAACATTTCATTCAGAGCGAACAAGCAATACATAGCTGGGTATTTATGCATAATATTATTGCAAAGAGGATTTTATTTTTAACTATGAATGTCAGTCAATCTTAAAATGGTGCATACGTTTCATAAAAATAATAGTTTTCCAAGCAGTATCTAATTAAATTTTGGATCATGAAAATAATTATAATGCGAAATATGAATAATTTAAAGCTTAAGAGCTTAGCACACATTCATAGAGAACTATCTAGACGTTTAGTCTTTTCATGCACAAAACTCGGTGACTGATGTTTAAAAACAAGTTGTTTTATAATTGATATATTTTTTAAACGTTCCTTTGTTAAGGTAATTTGTTTTCTTTATATGTATTCAAGATTGAATACAAGATTGGATTCCACGTTAAACTGTAGGTTCCTTAGTTGCCATCGGCTGTTGGGCTATTAATTAACAGTCCTGTCTAAGGAACATGTCAGCCTTAGTCAGTAACAAGACTACAAGATCGCGCCACAATCATCCTACATTCATTCCTCATTCATACTTGGCTTAAAAAACCTACCTGGGTAGGTCGCCATTTCAGTTTAAAGTATTAAGTAAAGAATAAAACCCTTATTCCTTTACGACATACACACATTTTTACAATTAAGTTATACAAGTAAAACTATAGCTTACTACTGTTTCAAGCACATGTATGAAGCCAACCTTCACAAATATTTAAAAAAAACTTCCAGAGTCCAGCATTGTGATGCATAATTTTGCACTCCATCATGTCTTTGAGTATCTACTTTCCTCAAAATATAAATTGAGTATAAAAACCAAGTCTTATTACATAACAAATGTCTTTTTTAAAAGTTATATACAACACAGGAATAGTTACTCAATACAAAGAGTATAATTGCTGGGTCACATACTTGGTGTTACATATTGGAGACATACAAACAACTCAAGTAAATGTGCATGTGCAGTTGAGTGACATATATTCCACATGCAAGGCCGACAGACAGAGCCTTGGTGTTAGTAATGCGACTCGAGGTTCCAGTGACATACTGCTACTGCACCCGAGACTTGGCACGGAGAGGGGACTCCTGGGGAACAAGGACGGGACGGAGACAAGATAAGCTGCTATCAGATGATCTAGCCACCGTTGGGATAAATTTAATACATTGTGAATCCTCACAGGTGGAGTGTTCTCGTGTGACGCACATATAGAATTTACTTTACAGTTCAAGGTGTAATATATGACACAGTATTCGTAATATATTTGCTAGGTAATGGGTGGGGTTTTGCAATAAGTTTGATAATTATACTTTGAAGGATTCATAAACACCAGCAAACCGGACTGGATAGTTCCTGAGTGAAATATTGTACTTTGATACTACTTTACGCAATCTTGCCCAGAGGACCAAACGATGTCTAGGCTCTCAGTGTTATTTTTCTAGCCTTTTACCGTCAATCACCCCTAAAAATATTGTGCAGGAACCAAAAAGGGGATTGGATAAACTATATTACTATATTTATTTATAGTTTGTTTATATTTTATGGTTGTTATCGTTGTTAGCCGGATATTCATTTCTATTTTGTGTCTAGTCATGGCGTTTAATTGAGTTGAATCTTGCAGCTATGTTTGGCCCATCCTCTATGCTGCTCTAGCCTAGTGTTACCATACCTACCTATAAGCTAATGTGATTAGTTTTTCTCTTTATTTTTGTGTGATATTGGTTGAGCCTGATTACATCCAATTGTGTTTATTTTTTGTGTGATTCATTCATGTATATGAATATTCATGTATATCATGTATGTAGTCATATTCATGTATATGAGCTAATCGATATTTTGATGGATGTAAACTGCACTCACCACTTGTCACCACCTTGGGAAAGTGGTTTTAGTTTAAATTGCTAATTACCCACCACCACATAGGAATTATTTTTCCTAGACCATCTATCCCGACCATGAGCAATCCCAATTTGGCTTGCAAATGTGTGGTATAGTGGAGTGGAGGGCCCACCTTAAATAAACGGTGACCGGCTTTGGTGGAAGTTGACGGCATTTGTAGGCTTAATTGGGATTGCAGTGGACACCTATTTTGCTTTTATGGTTACTGGTTATAAGGGGGGGCATGTTTTGTGTTTTTTGTGTATTTTTGGTATTTTATGAAGAGTTGCATAAAAATAACAAAATTTAAATAGTCATAGCACTTGGAGGGTTAAATGATTTATATAGAGGTGTTTTCATGGTGATTTCATTGATGACAAAAACTGGTCCCGCCTCCATTGAGAGGGGCGAGCTGCGGTGTTAATGTTTAGGGCAATAAACAAACGCAATCATTTTGTGAAGTTCAAACTAAGCAGTAATAGCTATGATATAAGTCTACGTTTAGATCTGTCCTAAAATTATTTAATTAGAAATTTAAATTGATCTTGATCATGTTATCTATTACAAAGACTGTATTCTATACAATCTTGAGTATTTTTTACGTCTCATGAAAAATAACTTATTGGTCCGGAATTAAATCTGCTTGAATGGTCGTATTGTCTAAGACCACTGAAATAAAACAATATAAATTCATCGTTGTAGTGACGGTTTTGAGTTGAAAACACGATGAAATCATTAAACGCAAGCGGTAGTTTTTAAATCATAAATGCAATTTTAAAAGTTATTTTCACTCTGAAACTGCCCCATACCGATGGTGTCCATAAAGTGATTATTAAATAAGTGATGTGTCCATAAAGTGAGTGTCATGGATTTGATGTTACACCTAAATTTTTACTGATGAAGATTTGCTTTCAATTTGGCCAGGAGTTTTGAACTGTCCCAATCTATAAAGCGTCCGTAACTCGTCGAACTATTATTTGTAATAAAGAAGGATGAGTAAAATTTTATTTTCCCACACGAGACGGAATCGTACATGCCAACAATGAATATTTAGCGTTTTAGCAGTTTTACCGAAAAAACTATTACGAGAATAATCGGAGACAAAGAAAAATTAACATAAATGAAGGACCTCCAGAAGAATAGAGTAGTGGGTTGTCGGTAGTCCTGGCATGTTCGGCATATTAGAGACCGCACCCGTCTGTATGCGGCATACATTGTCTCCTGTTAATAAGACATTTGTGTTCCGACGGAGTGCCGAGGTGTCACGCTACATGGAGGAAAGGCTTTGAAAACTCTGGGCACTCGCTGTGACGAATGCCTAGCTGAGTGAATGTGTCATTGGGGAAATGAAAATACCATGTCAATTCATTTGTTCTAAAAAATAAGCTGCTTGGAAAAAATGTATAGATCACGAATACTTGAAAAATGAAAGATGATGAAAAAATGGAATATTGATAAAAAAGAAAGTTCTACGCGTGACCTTCCATATGAGGAACTTTCATGTTGTGTTTTTGGAAGTACTGTATTTTATATTGTAATATTACTGAATTTTTTTGTGTTCCTGAGGCAAGGATCAGTATCAAGTTTTAGTTGAGAACAATCATAACCCTTTTTACGGACTGTGCAAATAGTATTGATTGCACCATAATAATACAGTGAAAATTTAAATATATATTTATTCTGTATCATTGATGATAAAGAAAATCCAAATATTAGTTAAATCAATGAATTTAAGGAATGCGTTTGTCTTTGGTCTTTATGTAAGGCTATGGCCTTATAAGATTGGGGAGCGCGCTGGTCTAGGGGTAGGGCGCGTGCGTTTGGTGCTCAAGATCCCGGGTTCTAATCCCACCAATCACCAATGGATTTTCACTAGGTCATAATGTCACAACCTACTAGGTCTAGCCTTAAGTAATGTGCAAAACGGCTCCGGGTGATGGCCTAGTTCAAAAAGTCCTGGATTGAGAATTTAAGACATAAAAAACAAAAAAACATGTCTTATAAGGTTGTATCTAATATGATAAGGGAGTTTCCTTAATCTGTAGTATGAACAGTATATAATATATATATATATATATAATATAATATAGTATAATATAGTATATAATGAACAGTATTGAATATTTGCATAATCGAATAGTCGAGGTAATTATCAGCTATCGTTACTTTCAAGAGTGTAGGATTCAGTATTGTTTAAATTTAAAATAAGTTATCTTTTGATAAGTTTATAATAAGAGAATAATAATAACTAATAAGAGAAGCTTATTAGTGGTTTGCTATGTGAACACCTAAGATAGCTTGAGGTAGTTTATAGAACAAAAAAAAACAAAAAGGTACGGATCTCTGTAGAAAAATACATTTAACAGTGTATCACATTAGTGATGAAATAATTAATACTTCAAAAATATTGTAAACTTTTGTTTATTCCTCATATTGCACACTAGGCAAGAAGACCATATTAAGTCGCAGACATAATAGCAAAGACTAAAACCAATGTATGAGTTAAGAATTCAAATGAAATACATTTTTAAATTAAAATAAAGTGGCAGTGTACTCAGAAAATGAACTATACTATACAATGTCAAACACATTTACAAAAGAAAGCTGTTTAAAATAGAAGACATAGGTTTATGGGATTTAAACAAACACAAAAAAATATCTTTTACAGCTAAAAAGATTATTATATTTAGAAATAGTTTTGGAAAAACTCGTGGGAGTGTTTGATTAGGAGCCCTCATCGATTAAATAGTATAAATATTTATTAAAACATTGTTGGACAAATATGTGTGTTGCGTAATAAATAATTTAAAACAACTAACGATGCAACACAAAGCTACCTAAAAGAGTTGTTAAGAGGTAGTGAATAATATATATGTTAATTCACTCTATAGATACTCGATCCAGGACCAAGGAATTCATTGAATTTTGTTTGTGGTCCCTTGCGTTGTAGTAATTTACAAACGAGCTAATATATTTTGAATATAGCGGAGATAAATAATCTTAATCCCTGGAAAGACATGTCGTCAAGTCTATCAAATTCCCATATCAAGGGATTTAGTCGTAAATCCCAGGAACTACCAATGCTGGAGATTTGCTTATAAATCGTCTATTCGCTATTGCTTCATCACAGAAAGAGTGGTTCCTGGCCGTGGTCTGATCTCATCACACATCTGGACTGCCTGTTGTGTTGTACATGTACACAGAACGTCTAGGAGGAAGTGATGGGCTAGGGGGTCCAATGGGTATAGTACCTTTTTGATATTATAAAGATCACAGATTCAATCCTGAGCAAGAGCTTAAATTATGTGATGGCATTTTGATCCTCGTTTAGTGATATTTAAAGCATTTCCTATAGAAAAATGAGCTATTCACATTGCCTAAATGGTGGTAGTTAATCCCAGTACGATGATAGAAGTTCATAACTCAATCTCCTGAACACATTGGGTGGGGGGTTTTTCACATAACAACGGCCGCATTATCGTCTAATTATTATAAAATTCGTTTGAGTTGTTCTGTATTACCTTGGACGGGTGTCACCAAATCCACTGTACTCATTACACTTACCCAGATATCTCATGAGTAAAAGTAATAAAGAATAGGTTTGGTTACCTAGGCTATCATTGGATTACATTAGACACCCTACAACAGTAGATCGCCTAAATACCTTAGTGTATTGTAGACTTTCAGTCTAAACGTAAAACAAACTATATACAAAATCATGAATCGGTAAAAATTATTGATATAATACAAACTGAACCATAAACATGTATAAAATAACTTTGTAATTCTTCTGAAAATACTGATTTTAGTGACTTTTAGTATTTTCACTCCTTTCCTGTATACTTAACTGGTCACGAGTCCAGTAGAACCATCCTTACTGAATTAGACCTTATTTAAATGATTAGTTATATTTGTTCATAATTTAAAACCTACAGAATACTAAAGACTTTTAAATCCTCTATGATATATAAATAAATTTAAAGAGTTTAGGTTAGTTATATCTCAAAGTATCTTTCTGTTGTCTATTATAAAATTATAAAACTTAAATGCTAGAAGAACAAGCTGTATAATATAATTTAATAGCATACAAGTTTTTTTTTAAACCTATGTAATAATGATATTATATTGACGCCAGGCTCATATAAACGTATATCAACTTGTCAAAGGTTCAGACAACCTTCCAGCCAGGGTCTAGTGTCAGAGTTTTCAGGTCGTACTAGTGCCTCTTGCGTGACCTGACGACTACTTATGTAGCCGGGGTCATCGGCTTAACGTGTCCTTTGAAGTACGGTGGCAGTCTGGGATGGAACAGGGTCTAGTGTCAGAGTTTTCAGGTCGTACTAGTGCCTCTTGCGTGACCTGACGACTTCTTATGTAGCCGGGGCCATACGGTGGCAGTCTAGGATGGAACAGGGTCTAGAGTCAGAGTTTTCAGGTCGTACTAGTGCCTCTTGCGTGACCTGACGACTACTTATGTAGCCGGGGCCATACGGTGGCAGTCTGGGATGGAAATTTTATTTATTCATGACACTGTGACGAACAATCGGATTAGTACGCATTAATATAAAAATCATTATTAAAGTAATAAGTGCAGGAAATCATAATATGATTTCCTGCACTTACTAACCAATGTGCCAGGCCGTCTTACAATATAGAACGCTGCAAGCTAAACTTCAATAACATCGAGCGGCACGATAAGTACCTCACCTTGACTCTAATCCAGACCGGAAATCATGTGACCCAATAAACAAGTGAGTGCGAATAATTAAATATGACACGTTGCGAGTGTTAAGCGTTTATTTCAGTCTTTAAAGGGCTAATCGGTACTCAGTTACAGGACTTTCGTAGTTTAGAATTTGTTTGTGGGGAAATTTACTATACTATTCTGTTTATACGATTGTTGGTAAAATGTAGATTGCCGGAACCGTATGCTGTATGTGTGTATGGACGGATATATCTGTCAAGTTATCGGGTCTAACAATATGAAAGCGTCGGAATGCCCACATACCTACTGAGACTTGAGTGCGACTTGCACTCAACTCTACTCTTCCTGCATTCATTTATACAATCACACCACGCATATACAAGTTTTAGAAATTTTATTTGTAAGTAAATTTTATGTGGTCAGTATAGGATTTTGTTTAAAGCTACTAGTACATACATAGATCCTACATTTTGAAAAGCTGTTCAACATAACTTTTATGTATAATAAAATGACGTAATCCATCACGTAAATTCGCATGTTGTTAGAAATAAAAAAGTTTTTCCTTATTCAGGTGGATCCTTAAAATTACAACTTAGTGTACTTCTAGAAAATATCTTCGATGTGACTAATCGTCAACTACAAACATGTCATAACATGTCTTTATACAACGCCATGTCATGTAGTGTTTAAAACATAGACATAAGATAAGTTTCAGGTTTTCACAAAAAGTATTAAAGACGTATTAATTTAAAAATAAATCACATATACAAAACTATTTCAAAAATAATATTGACACCGCGATTTGATTTATTTTAAAAATTATGAACGCGAGATAAGCGGTGACATAAAATAGTAACTTATTAGTATTCTAACTTAAATGAATGATATGTTTTCAACCTTTTTCTTTTGACAAGTGTACTTGTATATTGTAAGTAATGAAATTACTGATCCCAAAAGCTTGTAAGCTTGTAAACATAGTAAGCTGATCCAAACTTACTATTAGTTTGTTGTGTTTGATTATATTGAAAACCTAATATTTAACAAGTATTCAAGAAACTCACGTTTTAAAGCCTAGCCTATGAAACCGTCCCAACCACTAGAAGAACGGTATTTTTCCGTTTCTGAAACAAAAAGGTTCAGTACAGACATGAGGAGTCAAACTTAAAAGAAAAGTACCGTACTCCAAATAATCTGAGAATTGAAGGTCATCTCTAAATAGCGACCGTTAAAACTGAGTACAGTATCACTTGATAAATAGCTTAATAAGTATTATTACTTATGAAACTTAATTAGTAATACTTAAGATAACAATAGCTTAGCTAATTAATAGCTTAGTAGCAAACAGTAAATTTAAGTATGAACCTTAAATTTTTATTTTTCATTTTTTTATATGTTTTTAACCCAGTTTTTAAATTCTTAGGTTATCAAACATGGTTTGGTGTAATGGATTCCAGGATTCCATAAAACATTTCATAATGAAAATAACAGGTATTTTACACTCTAATCCCAAATTATAACTTATATCCTACTAATTGATCAGTTATTTGTGTAAATAGTTGTATTAAATTTATATTGTTATCATTTATCTTATACTTGTAATATTAAAATAATGGAAAAAGTATTTTTACCTCATTTATTTATATGATATGAATTCGAGAAAATTCCCTTCGGGACCATGAAGTAACATTGCTAGGATTGACAAATCGAGTGGCGAAGAGGTTTCTAAAATATTATTTTAGACCGTACTAAGCATATTCAACAGGATTCGTTAGGGGATGGAAAATTGATTTTGCATCGGCAAGTTAAATTGAATTACCAATTTCGTATTTTTTCAAATGTTTCGCCTTAAATGTCAGAACGCTACACCCCTGTACGAGTATTTTATATCTTCTACCTAATCCAATGTACTGTGCATCGATAATACAATGAGTTTTAACAGTCTACAGTACCTCTGCCATCTTGTGTTTTATCCCCATAAAAACAATGTAAATTTTTTGACTGCATTGCTAGTTACACAATGGTCGTAGTTGAGGAGCCAAATTAAAGATTAATATATTATCTAGTGAATTTCATTATTCATTTTTATTTTCTTTTAGTAAATGTTTACCACGGAACTATATCCAATAATCACAAATGACGAGAAATTTTCCTACCATTAATTCTTACCTTTAATTTATACGTATTACATCAACTATCTTTTGAAAACTATCTTGTAACCAGTAACGCTGTCACAAAAAAAAATTCTTACAGGACTGAAACCCAAGATGGCGGTGGTGCTGCAAACTCTTAATAAAGGATTCTGTAAAACCGTCTTCTAAGATATCGTGGAAATGTCGGATCCATAATATTTATAGCTTTTTCGTAATTTAATGCCAGTTTTTAATTTTAAATTATAAGTTACGTAATGCTAGTTTTACTTCTTCCTGGCCGAGAATGTGACGTATTCTTGGAGAAACTCTCGCTCCCGACCTTGAACTTGTCGTATTCTTCTATGCCCGCGATCCCCAGATATCAGAATTGGCGTGTAGGTGTAGGAGGATCTGGGCGCCGCCCCGGTGGTCCTGGGTCTCCGCCCTCAGCCATGTTTGATTAGGACATTACCTCTCTCGTGTCTAGGAGTCTCGGAATCAAACCCTGTCTGACTGCGACGTCGGTGGCGTTATGATGAAGACTTCCTGTAAAACTCACAGTTTATGGCCGAGATCCGCCCTGTCAACTGGATGAGCTGTGGATGATCGTCGGATGAGGGCGTCCTTGGGAAATACACGTGTCCGACCTAGAAACCCTCCAGGAGGATGGTCGGTTGAGAAATAAGCTGTATCGGCCGAAATTAAGAACAGAAGTTATTACAGTGTATTACGGTATTTTAATTGAATACTTTATTTGAACGACATCAGAGCCTTAAGCAACGTGTTTTGTTTATTTATTTTTCAATATAAAAGTATTGTATTTACTTCCATGTGGGAAATAGGTTAGATCATGGATATATCTAAAGGAAATGTTTTTAGTTCATCTAAACAGCTGTTCTTATAACCATATGACGGCACTTCCGTTGCACCTTTTCGTTCTACAAGTGTTCTAACACCCCCCCCCTAAAGCTGACACAACTATTTACATTCTAAGGTCACATGTTGAGCATAAGCCTTAACTTATAATTTTATCAAGTATGTATATATTTATTTTGCGTTTATCAGCACTAGAGTAACTTTCAATATTTTGATTGGAAATTGTTCAAACCCTGTTTTTGTTACTATCTGATGATGACTTGATGTTAGGTGGGTCCGAAATCAAACTGAAGTACGTTATCTCTAAGTTGAGCAGCAACGTTTAAAATTAGATTTAGTTTAAAAAGTAATTCTTTTTATGAAATTATTTACAGCCTAATATGACCATAGAAATGTCAAACACAAACCTGAAGTAAAAGTTAAATTAATTTTTAGACTTTTTTGGGGGGTCAACCCCCAGGTTATACCAAGCTCTTTTGAGTTTCGTGGGAAAATGTTATTTGTTTAGTTTTAACCTTATTTTAATGGTGGTAGTCAAATTATTTATTGTATTTTTTCATAGTTTAAAGCATATAACTTTTGAACCGTAATTTTTCCAGACAAGCTGTGGCTCTATACAAATTCAGACACACACACGGACAGACAGAAATCATGTTGAAGCTCACTTCTTTATATGCAAGTGACCCTGAAACGGATATATCCTTTCTCAACTAAACAATACTTTCTTCATCTTCTATCGTATAAGTGGGAGAAGGTAAAACAAGCATCCTATCGTTGTTTGGAACCAGAAAGCCTTTTGGTATGTATGAAATGACATTAAAATGTCTATGAATCTATCTGATTAGAATTTTGATATTCTAACTTACTAAAAGGGGATAAATATGATAAACTACGATATCTAAAAATTTAGTTTGACTAAATATAAGTGACACTTCCCCAAGGATTCAATTTTAATCAGATAAATCGTTAATAAATAAACATATTAAAGGCTTTAAACTAATCCAATGTATCTTTATTTCAAAATTCGTGTTTAAAAGAAATCGTGCAGATTGTTAAAATTTGTTGATAAAAATGTCTATCTATTACTTGCATCACAATTATTTCAGTTATTTGGTCATAACATTTGTTTAATTTTAACAGCCCCCATTGCCCATCACTATAGGCTTTCGTAAAGTATAGAGCAATTGTAGGCAAATGCAGGTAGTAAGGCTCTGTAACCACATTATACAATAAGCCAGCCAATACTGGTCGCTCTTGATCTGTCAAGAGTATTTCCCAAGGATATCACACAACGGGAGTTGTCACTCGTCATTTAAGTTAAAATTATTAAAACCTTTAGCAAGATTCTGTAAAAGAGCCTTTATAAACATAATTGATGACACGAACACTTGACGAAATATGTCATGGAAAAAATTATAAAAAATGCAGGCGCACAGATTAATTTTCAAGTAATGTTCCTTCCAAGAGTAAAGTTGATAAGAAACGCGCAATCGCTGGAGAAGCCAAGAGTTAATACTTCTGTGTGCAATGCGTCTTCCCGACCTCAGTTTGTTCTTGAGTGCTCAATTAATCCAAGTCCTACCAAATTACCTTGGGCATTTTATCTCTCTTCCGTTTAAAACACTTCTCGATGGTTAAAGAAGTTACAAGTAAGATGTTTTGAAACTTTTCAAATTTACATTTATTTATTTCTTTGATTTTAATGCATTTTAACGGTATAAAAAGTTTAAGGGAATCAAAGCTAAACCTACATTGCACTAAATAATTTTATGAAAACCCCAAGAATAACAAACACTATAAAGAATTAGATAGAAATGACTTCTAATAGCTTATTGTAGAAAATAAATTTTAGTCGTAATTTTCAGCATGATTAATACGTCCTGACATTTTATAGAATAATTATTGAAAAAATACATTTCAATACTTCAGTACACACCTTATGAATTTTAATACGACACAAAATAAAAATACCCCCGTCGCAGCAGACCTGCGTACTCAGCGAATTTCCAAATCAATTATAAATAATAATAATATATGACAAGTTTTATAAAAATCTGTCCATAAACATGAGAATTATTTGCCTATATTCTCCATAAGATTAACATGGGAAAGAGTGTGCAGGTTTGCTGCTGTGAGGAACACTGAAATTAGGCATTTCTACCATAAATAATTTTTATCTTCTCATTTATACCAACTTTCATCAACATCTGCCCATAAATAAAGGAGTTTGCCTATTCCCTATATGATTACTATGGGAAAAGAGTATGCAGGTTTGCTGCATAAATGAATAGATCTCAACCAGATGAAGCTAAATATCAAATTTTATCCAAAAATATTCATTAATATGGAAATATTAATTTTTCCCTATCTTCCATACGATTAACATTGGAGCCCCACAATACAATGTACTGTGTTTAGATTTTTAATATCTCGGTAACCGTTGGAGATAGAGAAAAACTTTAAGTAACCTAATTGTGTAGTATTTTAATCTGATTCTAATGGTGAAATATAAAATTAGAAATTTTTAAAAATTACATGTGAAAAACGCAAAAAAAAACATTTTGGGGTACAAAACCCCCCCAAACTACCCGTTCCCATTGACCGATATGTCTGGTTTACGAACTCGTCCGAGGATTTGTAGGAATACACGTCTCTACCAAATTTGGTCTCGATCGGACCATTTTTACGAGAATTATCGTGTTCACACACACACACACACACACACACACACACACACACACACACACACACACACACACACATATATATATATATATAAATTTTAACGACTATTGTTTTTGAACTCTGGACACCTAGAGAAGAAAAAATAACATGGTCCCGGGCTTAAGTCCCACCATGAGACCTACGGTAATAGCTTCTTCCCTATGGGAAATTCGCTAAAAGCATTAATTATGGAGTAAGAGTAGTATCCTCGCTATCTTGGATTTTAGCCCTGAAGAACAATGTTTATTTTGCGACAGCATTAGTTAGTACGTTAGTTCTAAAAAATGGTTAATATGTCAAATATCAGATAAAGCTGTAAGAATCGTAATTCCTGCAGACTCTTAAAAATTTGACTTTTTAAATTACTCTATCAAGCTATTCAGTATACTTTGAATAATCAGATATAATACTACCTGAGCTAATGACTAATTAATACTAGTTTTTCCACTTATAATAATAATATCTGATGACGCACGGTTGTCTTATAGAGAATGATTAAATCTGTTCCCTAAAGACTAAGCCGTGTCCTCGGAACACAGATAAAAGATAACATGTCTCAAGACTGCTGTTATTGGTGTAAATTCCTCCATAACAAGCGGTGCCGCGATCTGGTGGTCCATCGTGGAACCGGCTTCAGAGATACACCGGCAGCCTTAGAACAAGTCAAGTACTCAAAACATTATAATATACACTCGTACATTTGGAAATAACACAATTAAAGACATGCCCGAAATTTATATTTCGTTCCATGGAACGAAATATACATTTATGATGTATATAAATTTATTGACTTACATTAATTCTGTAAAGTAGCTGTAATTCTAAAAGAAAATAACTACCTAGTCATGGGCCTGTATAAATAAATAAAAAAATATAAATAAATATAAAATATAAATATATTTATAAAAATGTAAATATAAATAAATGTATAAATAAAAACACTACATTACTACTTTCGAGTCAATAAACCATTAATTAGAACGGTATTTAAAAAGTGAAATTTCCATGTTTAATTTGATTGATAATTTTCTTAGGTATCTAGCCAAAGGTTTGAAGCACAGAATTATCTTTTATTGCGATTTGATAAACCAAGGTTGTTAGGGTGTCGGAAAATTCAGTTTTTCGTTTCACTATTGAGGAAATATTTAAAGAAAATTACAGGTAATCAAACATAGTGATTATTTGATTTTAAAAATATTGCTCTAATTTAAAAAACCATAGGTTCGATATTAGCTGCTAATTTAATCAAATATACTAATGTGAATTCAAAGAATTTTCTTTGAATTGGTATAAAATAATATTTTAAATTAAATAAAGTAATATATTAAATTAACTCCTAGGGTTTAAATCATTTAAAGCCATACGAGTATAAAATATTTATTTTATCAACTTTTTTATTTCAATAAATGATGTCAAAAATACAATTTTTACGGTCTACGAGTCATATAAATCGTCTAAAGTTGCCTTGAGTAATATAAACTTCTTACAAATATACAAGGAATTTCAGATAGCTTAAATTAAGGATAAACAGTTCCGTATAGGTAAAATATGTTCTTCGAATTTGTTAATGAGGTTGATTTGGTTGATTCATTCACATGTAAGACAGAACTTAATCTTCTTGTCCCAAGCTTCGTCAGATTACAGTCTTACATCCTCTAGATCTATATCACGCGAGTGAGGTGAGGGTGAGACAAGCGACCATAAACTATCGTGTTCATCGACAGCATAAACATGCCTTGTGATCACCCTGTATATTCCGATCTCTCAATCTGGCCAACACAACCTGATTTTTATCATGAGCTTGCAAGGATTAATCCCTTATCGGTTCAGCTTAAGTGGAATCATTCTTGCTTTTGGTTAGGATCAAATGTCTTTCACCAAAGTAGAATAATTTAGGACGAAGGCTTCATTGCACCAAAAAAAGAATTTAGGAAAATAAAATTACAAAGGTTTTTAGCCTATTTAGTTTTATTGAAAATGTGAAATCATCCATTTATAATCCATGTTATAAATATACATGTTTACAGCGTTCAACAAAGGATTCGAAAACAAAGGGTTGTTTCACATGCAGCGCCTATAATAAATTTATTTGCTCAGCACACAGACCACAATGTTGTAATTCAATTTTCGCTAATTACTCATAAATGTTTAAGTTATGCCTACCTGAAAAATTTAAAACGTTCTGATCATGATGCACTCTATCCCATTGAAGTTGTATTTTCATGTCCTAGTTTTAAAATATTGTACTCGTATACGAGTAACATGCTTAAATGCTAACTTGAATATAACCGTTTTTCGGAATACAAGTTAATCCGGCTACATAAATAGTCGATATGTCATATCAGAGGCTACGACACCTTGTCCAGAACTTTACCTTCTATTGATCTAAGATTGATTGAAAATGTAAAGTTGCTCATATTAATGACATATAATATATTATTGCAATGGTTGTGGCAAAAGTAAATCATATTGATCTACACACAGTTGAGGGGAGAACATATTTCGACTAGCATTGGAATTAGGGATTCCATTCAGATTCCATTGCAGATAGAATTCGACTTCTAGTAAATCTGGATGTATGGAGATGTTCAGGAGCTAAAAATCTCGTTTTATGTGAGACTTCCACGAGGGCTTTGGTATCATTAATGATTGATTTTCTTAATGCTCCCTTTCCGGGTTATGCGTGCAGTTACTGTTAGGGGTAGGAGAAGCGTCTTAAATGTACGATCTGCCCCGAGGGGTTGTATGATGCCTAATATATATTTTTCGTTTTTAGACTTTTCGTGTGACAGAATTTCTGTCCAGTTCTGCTGTCCTTGTTCTGTCAATGACACCATTGCATGTAGCATGCTCTAAAACGATAACATATTTTGGACGTAATCGTACTATTTAAGGATTTGTTCGTATATCCTGCAAATTTGAAATACAAAGCACGATAAATTGACATCTCCTAATTGTATTTTAAGTTAATCTTCTAAGCTTTCGCCTCTAAAATCCCTAAACTGCCAATTTCGATGGGTCTGACTGTAAAGTGAATTAAAGACAGCGAATTACCGTCACCGCTCAAGCCATATCAGGAGTTTCCTTTTCTGCTAGTTTTCTAAAACTATAAGCAGGAAGTCGCAAATTTCCCTATGCCCTATGTGTCTTGTCCCTATTCTTAAGGATTTTTAAAAATACTATTTTATGATTGTCTTACATTTCGGAATGTTTTTAATGTTTTGATAGGGAATGGTCCAACCCCCTCGTCATTGCATAACGTCGATCTATTGATTCATATACAAAGTATTACTACTGAAGAAACGTTTTACAAAATCTACTAATTAATAAGCAATTTCAAAACCAAAACAATAGTAAATTATTATCTTGTTGATTAGTAATTCATAATAAAACCGAATGCAGGAATTTAATCAGCATGAATAAAAAAAGCGATAAGGCGATCCGGAGCTAACAAACCACGTAATAAACTTAACTCAACAATTTACATTGCAATAATCCCGGTTAATTATAGCGGCAGTGTTTCATAAAGAAAACACTGACATTGGTAGTAGTTGCTTATACATGCAATCGGCCACCTCGTAAACTCAACGTCATAAAGCTGAATTGGTTTGGCCGGCGCTCAATGCTACGATGCTGACGGAGGGTGAGGTCTCGACCACCAGACTACCGGACTATCAGAGACAATAGACATCCGATGAATGTGTCTGGCACTTTGCGGAAAAACTTACGGAATTGCAGTGGGGTTTATGGTTGTTTCCAGTCTATATGAAAATATAGATTCGATTTAGTAAACATTAAATTCTACGTCTTAGGTATTTCTTTGTTTTTCTCATGAGTAGAGGTTCTAGAAGTGGGAACAGTCTTACTGGAATACCTTTACTTTTCTTTTTATAATTTTAAATATTATTCCATTACTACAATAATATTCTTATCTCTACATACTGAACTACAAAAGGTTTACCTAATCAAATACTAAATGCAGCCTAACTTAACTGTAAATCAACTATTCTCCTTTGGTATGTTGACGAATTGGAAATCGTGTATTACTTTGGAGAGATATAAATTTTAAATAACTATCATAGGTTAAAAATTTGCATTTTTGACATTTTGTAGCTTCATACTATATTTATATTACTAAATAAAGTCCAAGATAAGTTATGTTATTTCTTTATTCATCACTTTGTACACGGTAGCACTTCTATAATATATTATATTATCTATCAACCTTCATATATTTTCAACTCCTTTCACCGCTGGCTGAATAATACAACCTACAAAATATATCAAGTATTTAACACTTTATTCACAAAAAATAGTATAAAGTCAATTTAATCCGGTGGAAAGAAAATCAAACACAAATATTCTATAGATTCACTGTGGTTTTGGATAAAGCAACATAAATAAACAGTCGATTATAAAAATGTGTTATGTTTACAGAAATATTTGAAATCATTGAATGAGCTGTTGAATATGCTATACGAATGGTGAAAAGAAAACTGACTTAGGCCTAGTGTGGCAAAAAATGTGTTGACGGGTCCCAAACAAACAAGGTGCTTTCAACTTGACTCGGTCAATAAGTGATATCACTCAGTAATTCCCTAATCTGAGGGAGATGACTTGTGAGTGGGGCCCAAACATGTTTGCTAACATTGGTCTTTGCCGACATTCCACTGCCGTTCAATGAGTGATGGGAACTATTGGATAAAACAAACGATTCATCCGCCTTTTAAGCCTTAACCGATTCGTCCGATGGTAACTTAAATTTTTATCTGGATGAATCACCCATATATTACAAAATGTTAATATTGCCACTGGACTTTTTCAGGCCATAAAGGGTCGAAGCCTTGCCCAGATCACCGCTTGTGATATGAGCAAGGCTTTTTACTCTGTAGACCATGAACTTGTAACAGAGCTGGAACATTATGGCATCAGGAGCAACCATCTAAGGTTTTTAGTTCTTACCTGAGTGGACGTGGTCAATATGTAGATGTTAAAGGGTCAGTGTCAGGTTACATTGAGATCAGAGCGAAGGTACCCCAGGGCTCAGTTCTGGGGTCCCTACTGTTCATAATAGCAGTTAATTATTTGTCAATTGGCATTGGAGGGTCAGTAATGACGATGTTTGCGGACGATACGTCGTTTCTAACTGTTAACTCAAATTATGATGGTCTCCGGTCTGCAGCTGAACAGATCATGAAAGAGGATTGTTTGTGGTTTAATGTCAATAAATTAATTATAAATCTAGAGACGACACAATAGCTTGTATGCCTGACCAAAAATAAACATGTGAGAGTTGATAAATGTAATAAGCCTATAATAGTCCCGGGTGTAACGATGGATTGTACCCTTAAATGGTCGCCTCATGTTAATTAATTTATCAGCTGTAAATATTTTATTAGTGATGAATTCTGAATCCTCCCGTATTTATAAGTTAAAATATGGAGACCAGAAAAATATGAAATTAATAATGTTGTCGAGTAAATAAAATAAGATTAAAAACATAATAACACCTGAAATTTATTCCGGGAACAGTACACTCGTTAGTATAAAACGGACGAATATTTGAACATTTGGTGAAACTCGGTTTGAGTGAAATTCCGTTACCAACTGAAATAGATTATTGTAAAAGTGTTTCATGTCATATTCAATTTATGTGTCCAATGTCAATCATGGATTACTTTCCAAATATCTATCAATTTCTATAAACCATATTCTAAACATACTTTCAACAAACTTAACTTGGCGTCTAATTCAATTATTGAAACAATTGTTTTGTTGTTTTGATTTTCGTCTTTATAAAGTTCTAGTGTAAGCAACTAGACATTTATTCTGAACAATTTAATTCCACTAATATGCATTATTGATGGCTAAAAATATTCATTTAAGTGATATTTATAATTTGATGAAGACAGCAACAATCAATAAATTTTTTATTTCCTGTTTTTATAAAAGCAGAAATAGGGGCGGGCTTATTCCTTGTCGGACGGTGAAGGCATGAATGCTAAATGTATGTATAGAATGTTACCGTGAAGCTGAATAACATTTTATGTGTTTTCAACTTCTAGGCTTAAAGACTGAGACGGTTGCGTGTTTTGTAATCCAACTACTTGGAGGTTACGATATGTGTATAGCTGTAAGCGAAGGACGATGAATGTAATATTCTCTGGTGTGCATTATCATCAAAACTATTGAGTCCTCACTACGTTCATCCTCAAAGACCGTCCTCATAATCAGACAGTTGGTAATTAAGAGGCAAAAGTGGTCCTATCTCACGTCAAACAATAGGTTCCTTAGATACCATTGGTTGCTGGGCTATTAATTAACAGTCCTCTCTACGGAGAATGTAGTAACAAAACTTTAAGATCGCACTACAAATTACACTCAGTTCTTATTCATACTTGGCTTAAAGTACCTGCCTGAATGGGTTACCATTTCAAAAGGTAATATAATTAGCAGTATGTTTGACAACAGTACACTTTTTTTACAGTTTTATGGGTAGTCCATATGTACCCATAATCGATACATCGAAACTATGCGGATCAATAACACCAATGGAAAAACAGAATAAATAGTAATTCATTTTGTGTTCTGTTTGAAGCTGCATCATTCATAGACGACAGCGTCCACAAACAATGCACATATCTAGTTGAACAACTGCCAACTAATTGCGTTTTCTGGCAAAGGCGGGTTAATAACATACAGTATATGATGTTGTATCTATGTGAAACTGAATATGGTTAAAACGTAAATCGATATCTTCCTATATGGGTACAATTTGTCATGATGAATAGTTTTGAATAATGAAATTTTAGATTCAATGCGGGTTGGTATCGTCTATATTAGTAATGTTATCATAGTATACCTTCTCTGAAGAACAATAACATGTTTGGGAATGTTTTTTTGGAGGGGGGATGTTTATGGAACTCTTGGTACAAATTTGACACAGGGGTTTTTAAAATACAGAAAATCAACTTTTAAAAATTCAAAAGATATTGAATGTCCTAAAAATATTATATCATATAATAGGGAAACATCTATAAAATCAGTTGAAACCCAAATACTATGTATGAATACCCATATAATAAAGTATACTGTTTCATGCAAGGAATAACTGGAAAAAACTTCAGAGCTCTAGCAGTGTATGAGAAAAGATCATTTTACGTGATAAAATTAGTTGAAACTGAAATGGCAGTTAGAGCAGTACATTCCTGTCTTTTAAATTTTAAAACCTTCTCTACTTGTTATCGTAACAAACCATACGTGTAATATGTTTTTTTAAATCTGAATAGTTCCAAGTATAATATAGAAATATAAAAAAAATTTTCCTTGAGTTTAGAGATGCCTAAGAAGCCCCTTAAGATATCTTTATTCCACAAAGAAGAAATAAAGGAAGATCACACCTCAACCTCTAGGTGCCGTTCAATAAGGAAAATTAACCACAAATACTTCCTGCATACAAAGAATAGATGATTTTGGTTGATTATGTTTTCATTGGCAGTGTTACGCAAGATATTAATATATTTTCTTTCTTATCAATATTTTTTGACATAACAGTGTCTTACTATATAGAAAATTATTTAGTTCTTGAAAATTTCATTAGAACATTTTTTGAATAAATGACTTTTGGGATTATCTTTTTTCATGTGTGAAATATATTACTGTTCATATAATTAGAGGTTACGCAATCGTTTGCCCATATATTAATCTTGGTCACATGACTATTCATTTGAACTTAAATTGTATTTTTCATTTTGATAAATACTAATATATCCGAAGCTTTAAATAATATCATAGTAATATTGAAGTTCTGAATTTAGAATGGTGGCTGCAAAAATTATAAGTGAAATAGTAATTTTATCAGGCAGGAGTAATATGAAACATTTTCGGTTTTAGATCAAAGTTTCAGACCGACAGACGAATAAAGCGATGAAATTATACCTTACACGTGTGTTCTGTATTATAAGACCGATAAAGCTCAAATTGGAGTCTTCACAGAACGTATTTCTTCTTAAAAAACATTCGTGACAGGATCATAAACTAATCAAATCCTTTCGTCGTTGGTGTCTTCTCTCTCAGAGGTATCATGTGTGTTATTGATAGCAAAGCGGCGGCTGAATCACTGCAGACTAAATATAGTCGTCACTGCTGTGAGAGGAACTGTCACAACACTGCCAGTGCCCTCATGATCACCACGTGTTGGAAACTGTCACAACACTGCACGATACAGCTAGTGCCTTCATGATAACCAAGTGTTTGTAATTTCCACAAAAACGCACAGCCCTGCCAGTGGTTACTAGATGTTAGCAAATGTCAAAACGAATCCAGTGCCTTCATGATCACCAAGTGGGGATAAATTCCACAAAAATGTGTAAAACTGCGATTACCTTTGTGGCCACAAGATGCTGGCAACTATGACAACAATTTCAACGTCTTTATGATTACCATGCACTGATAATTTCCATGACAATGAATAGAACCGCTATTGCCTTCATGGTGGCAACGGTCAAAACTATTCCAGTGCCTTCACAATCACTAAGTGGTGATTATTTTTGTAATGACGTACAGTACAGCCATTCTCTTCTTTAGTTTTTGCAGGCAACGATCCTAAAACAGTTAGCGTATGCAAAACTACATCAGGTAAAATTATCGCAGCATAGTTAGAGACAATCACCACGTGCTAGTAAGACTACTAAAGAAACATCAACTTATGTTTACATTAAAATTTGTAAAATTTCAACTAAAACAATAATTAAGGTTCGTATAAAACGTCAAAATAAAAACAAAACATCACATTTTCAGTAGACTAATAAAAACATTTTTGCTCAGCGTACTACCAAATATAATCAAATAGAGGAAATCAAAATGTGTCGAAATGTATGAGTGGAAATAGTTTTGTACTTATCTTTTCACTTCTTGTAAATCCCCAAAAAATCATACAATTTTAAGCCAAATTCTAAAACGTAACTAATTTATAAATTTAATCTCATCTCTTTCCTAGCAAGTCAATGTATAGAATAGTACACGTACAGTATACGTTGCGTCGGTGTAAGGTAGTTCTTGTTTCAGATACAATCTACATATACATGGTGTCCGGTAACTTGACAACAGAATGTTTGTTGGCTGCCAAGTCGCATATGTGTCCATGCCCATTGGGTCGTGTGATTAGAATCCCATCTCTCTAGCGCCGCCATCGGTCTGATTGTATCGTTTGGATAATTTAACGTGGTGTTTCGAAATGCAGTGAATGACCTCTATGTAGACAATATAGGAGAATATACAGGGTATAAACTGAAATATAAGTAATAAAATTTAAAATTTATTGTATTTTTCTTTTAATTCACGCCTCTTTTTGTAATGTTATTCTCTAGGTAGCAAAGTATAATAAAGGGTTTCATATACTATAACCATTCATTATATAACAATTTATATTTTGGATAGTTCCAAAAGTGAGACCTACTTTGTACATGTATTTTCTATGCCACTCTTATAATTATAGATATTACAAGGTCTAAACCCATTATCAGGGCCAAACTTAGGTCTTGTTACTACCTCACGTAATTATATTTTAGATAGGAGCTTATAACCCAATTACTAAAGGCGACTGTATCTGAAATCAAGCCAGTAAACCTCGGATTGAGTCACGCTATCCCTTAGATACTACAATACTTTACAAAAATACTGACAAATAATACTCCTTACAATTTTCATGCACAAGAACTAGGTTTGACATAAAAACATCAATAAAAGTAAAATGATTTCTTATAAAATCACTTTTATAACCTAGTACAATTGTAAGATATTAAAAACAATACGAAAAATAGACGGAAGTAAAAGTCTACTTAGTAGACAGAAATAATGCAGTTTTCAAGCATTTGATAAAATGCCACTTTTTTGTCAGAAATTGTGAAATGATTCCAATGATGTAAAAGTCCCGTTGGAATTCATATAAAAATTCTTTACTATGGACCACAATTAATATATATTTATAGTTTTAAAAAATCAGATACTTTATCTTTTTTTAATTTAACTTCTAAAAATCATTCTTACAGATCCATAATTATCTTCAGAGTTATCAAACCATTTGAGAAACTTTAAGAAAATACTTTTAGCCCCTTTATATTCTGAATATCTAACAACCAAGACTTATTTTTATTTCCTTACTTACCTTGCCCATTAGTGCTACGTCTTGATGTGGACTTATAATATAATATTTAAAATTACTTTTAAGATAGTGAGTACAATTTTACAATTTTATACAGAGAGATACAAAAAAAAAAAAAAAATAGAAACGAAAGTGAAGGTTTGAGAAAAGTCAACTCTGGCTTCTGGTAAGATTCTTGTCGGCAACGGCGGAGAGTGGATGACAAACATCGATGAACAGACAGACATGCGGGGATAGTTGAAACAACAACAGCTGTTGACGGAGACCGATATGTTTGATGTTGACTTACTCGACCAGTCTATGAATATTCTCCTGACACCCTTTCTTCACATGTCTCAAATAAATTAAACTGTAAAAGCTTGTTAAGTGATTAAATTTTATCTATATGAATATGTCTTAGCTCTGGGGGGAACTTGCAATCTGTCAGACCAAAATTTGAAACGGTGACGTTAAATAGTGACGTCATATAGTTATAAGGTTAGTTGTTTGGAGGAACTGGAAATATTCCCTTCAGACATATCCATGACCTAATATATTAAGGGAAGTAAATACAATACTTTTGTATTAAACTTTGGGTAGGGGAAAACTCAACTTTGTCTATTTAAACAAAGCATTATCTTAGTCTTAGCGAATAGCGAAAATATTAGAGTAAAAGTATATCTTAGTTCATTAAACTATTATAAATATAAACATAAAAGTTTAATAAAATATTTTATCAATATGTTCATAAAAAAATAAAATCCATAAAAAAGAAGGGGTCTTCTTTAGACCGTAATGTTTTTTACGGATTTAATAATCACATATGTATTCAGAAAATATATTTACCTCCTAAATATCCAATAACTAACAAGTCATTTTCTTTTTTGTGTTAGGAGTGTTTATAAATGAATTATTCAATTCCATAGGTCAAGCCATAGGTTAGGCTTTACCTTTAATAAATAACCCCTAATAAATCAACCCCTTTTTAAGACTATCGTAAAGTGATTGTTCTTTTCGGACAAAAATCCAAGATGGCGGAGGTACTGATGTAATAGTAGCGAAGGTCTCATGTGACAATCTCCAATGAGGTTTCCTTCATGGCACACCGTGACAGTTACAGTAGGCGGTTTCAAATCAGTATCCAACGTGCGTTACATGCTGCGTTATTTTCAGGGGGCACCGGCCTCTTTTGAATGGACCGCGGCAAAATTGAAAGGCAGAAATGACTAACCGTTTAACAGACTCGTTACGGACCCCAGCATTAGCCGGGCCACCACCCTATAATTAGGATTGTTTGGACTCTGGGAATCGCGGCAGCCCCCTGTAATAAACTAGAGTAAACAAGCAGATCGATGGTAATCTGAGGCACATTGTCTAGGTTGTGTCTGCTGGCCTTTACAAGGCCAATCTGGTTCAACAGATACCCAGACAACAGATAGATACTTCGTAATCTGAGAGGCCATAACCTAAGATTTGTCTGCTGGCCTCTACAATGCCGAGTTGCTTTTATAATATACAAATATTCAGACAGCAGATAGATCGCTGGTAATCTAAGGAACATTGTCTTGGTTGTGTCTGTTGGCCTCTACAGTAGTGGCCAGAAATATAAGGAAGAGTAGAATTGTACAATAAGTAGAAGCACGTAAATTCTTTTATTGTCTAGGTAGCTTGATCTTGTATTGGGAACATTGTAAACTGTAACCTGTATCCACTAACAAGAATATTATCAATCAGACTCAATTACTATTTACAAAATACCTATTTGATCTTTTTAAAACCAAAAATTAAGGTTCGTAATCATTTGACGTTTGTAATCTATGGTTAAAAAATCTTTTTTCTTGCCATTTATTTAAAACTCTGATCATTTATTGTATTTAATACCTTTGTATAGAGAGTAGGATAAATTAATCAAACTCCAGGTTGATTACACATTTTCAATTTTTCAAAGACTAGATATGAATGAATTACAAGTTTTAATCCACCCTTGAAACTCAGAGGTATCATTCAAGAAGTTGTAGAATGGAGAAATTTGAAAAGTGCGAGTTGTAACTAAAGGGGGAAATATCACATTGCCAAACATGAATGTTAAATAATTAATAACAAGATTTGTATTCAAGTTATAAAGAAACAGTGTTGTCATTAAAAATAGTGAAACAATTTTCAACGATGAGATCGAAAGACAATCTGTTTAAGTTGAAGAGCTTAATTAAAAGCTAATTTAATTTGCTTTGTTACTTGACTTCGCTGACGAGGTATTTATACTTCGTGTTGATAGAATAGAGAAACATTTTTATTTATTTATTTTTGAAAACACTCCAATCCGCTCTATATTCAGTTAATTGGTAAAACCGGATTAGGAGATCGCTTAAAATAACTAATTAGATGTTACAGTTTCTTTCAAGTCCGTGCATTTCGAAGGAATGTATTTTTTCAAAAGTTGTATGTATTATCCCATTATACTGTATATATACATATACAGGGTGTTCATTAAAGTTGGGGACAAACTTCGAGGGGTGATAGTACTCATCAAAGTAAAAAAAAAATCCTTCGTTTAGCCGCTTAGCTATGATACAGAAACCAAACTTTGCACACATATTTATTGGCCAAAGAGAAAAATATTCTCAAAGTTTCATTAAGTTTGCTTTTATATTTTCAAAATGGCGGCGGTTCTTAAAGTTAATGTTTTTTTTGTTATTTAAATTAAAATATTTTTAACCGCTGTAATTTTGAAAATATAAAAGCAAACTTAATGATAATTTGAGAATATTTTTTTCTTTAGCCATTAAATATGTGTGCAAAGTTTGGTTTCTGTATCTTAAATAATTATTTATATATAACGTTTTTTGTATAAAATACAAAATGGCGGCTAGCGGCTAAACGAAGGTTTTTTCGACATATGTTCATTAGAATTTTTTGTTTATTTTGATGAGTACTATCACCCCTCAAATTTTGTCCCCAACTTTAATGAACACCTTGTATAAAGGTATTGATGAAATGAGTCGTATTTTATTTTAATTATCGTAGAAGAAGTCATAATAATACTCGATAGTAACATTTCATACTAGTCAATACACCCCTTTAATTTTGGTATCAAATGTGGTTGCAGATACTTCGGCCTGACAATTTTAGACGTATTAGTAGACGTGATAGATATATTTCAAAAATTATATGAACTAATTCATCATATTAAAAATACTGACGTTCACTGTTGATTTTAAAATTTAAAAAACGCAAGACTCAAGTACTCTAAAACGGTATAAAGTCACAGTTAAATAGTTTGTATCTATTTCTACCAACTTATTACACAATTCTTCCCCTATTTTAGAAACGAAAAAACTGCACTGAATTGGCCGAATGTGTATGAAAATTGCAATGATAGTGCACGGGAGAGCGAGGCTCGTGCGGAATGTGGC
The DNA here is from genome assembly GCA_023375725.1 of Nephotettix cincticeps. Taxonomy (NCBI): domain Eukaryota; kingdom Metazoa; phylum Arthropoda; class Insecta; order Hemiptera; family Cicadellidae; genus Nephotettix; species Nephotettix cincticeps. Next base: position 58,273,005 of record CM041787.1, on the reverse strand, counting down.
CAGGGTGTGTTCGTTGTGGCGGGTTGGAATTTACTGGTCTCAAGAATTCCGCCCCAGGTACTGACGTCATGTCTGGTGGCGCGTCGCTTTCCCCAACTGTCATTGGTCAGCTGTAAACAAACATGTTGGCCCTCCTAATAGGCTAGAGTTCCATCGTGTACGTGGACAGTTATACGAACTTCCTGTTGTGAAACGGACCAAGAGGGGTGACTGTATTCAACAACAAATTTCTCTCATATTTCTGTACTTTCATATTGTAATTTAATCATTCCAGTTAAATGCGTATTTTTGGTATAGCTTGAGAATTTTTTAATACCTTTTCACAGAATGTTTGATAATTCTTGGAGTTGCCTTATCTGGTTGTAAGATAGAGGGCGAAGGATGGACTAGGAAAGGGTCGGCCATTAAATATTTTCTTTCAATGTTTCCCTCTGTATTTACACCCTCTGTCCACCGCTATCCCAGCTAGGTAGTCACTGCACAAATTAATTTTTACAGTTAAGTCTTTATGAATGGGACTCCTATAAGGATTCGTAGTTTTGGGCGTTTGTGTATGAACTGAATATAAAGCTATAGAAATACCACGGTGTAAAGAGTATTGGTAACGTTAGACAGAATTTTTAAAGAATACCATTAAAACTGACTTGGTCATTTTGCCGTTCTTTTTTTATAAAAACCATCTACTGATAGTAATATTATTTACACCCATCGTTATATACCAAGGGGGTGAATTAAAGACAGTGAGATATTGTAACGGCGTGAGACACATAGTCGCAGGCCGCTGATTTCGATCCAGCAACCTTTGACTTATGGATCAGAGCGTTGGGGGTAGGAACAGAACAAGTGGGTAGCGTTGGAGGTGTAGGACGCGATAGATGTCGACTGCACATGAGGAGATTAGCCGCTAGAGTGTTACCCCTGAGCTACTGTGCCAGTAATAACAATAAATTACAAATTTAGGTTGACGAAGTGGTAACGAGCCTACCTTGTACTTCGAAGGTTTCTGTTAAGATTTTGGACCTAATTGTCATGTATAATTGGGCTATTAATTATCTATCAACAGGTAGACGTTGGGTAGTATTAATTGCAGTGGCTGGACCGTTACCTCAATACTGCAATCAATACTGCAAAGTTAACATAGATAAATATAAAATAAAATGTAAAATGTGAATATATCGATTGTTAAACGTTATAAGAATCGTTTTGAAGCCTGAGTCAAATACAGAAGAGACTTAATCCAACCAGGTTCTCACTGGTGAGTTTTAAACTATTACAAACCTTCACCACATTCTTGATCGGACATCAAGCGTGGTATCAATTAAATGTGGATTTGCCGGTTGTCGGCCGTCTGCCGTCTGCCGACCAGTTAGACGCCCGGGGCGGCGAATAAGTCCATCAGCCGCCCGTCTGGCAGACGTCTTCATAAGCGCCGCCCGTGCCTCCCAGGGCGGTCCCACGTCGCTCATTAGACCACCTCACGCCTAATGGAAGGTAATTCTCACCGTTTATTGTTTTGTTTCAAACACCTTCATTAATGTGGACGAACACTATTCGACCGAAAACTGTAAATGCAAATCTCCGCTCCCGATCATCACGGAGTCAGCGTGAGTCAGAGCTGATAACGTATGCGACGGCGGCCACGTGTGCATCATCTGGACGTGTAATCATCATTCCTGGGCTCATCCTGCGCCCTTCTTTGTGTCCGGGTTGGGTGCGGGAATAGCTCACCTGAACACTATAAACTGATACTTTATATGATAGCAACTTATCGTAGTTAAAATCTACGTTATTTCTTTCTTTTATGATCACTAAATCCTATAGTGGAATCCTATGTTTGACGAACAGTTCTTCTCCGATCAGTTTTGACATGGATATATCTTAGCTCTTGGGGGAGGGGGTATTGGCAATCCGTCAGACCTAAATTTGAAACGGTGACATCATATGGAAATAAGTACAGCTGTTTAGAGGAACTGAAATCATTATCTGTAAACATATCCATGACCATTAACAAACTTTCCACAGGAAAGTAAATACAATCATTTAGAGATATAATCGAATAAAGTAAAATTTTATTTTTCAAAATTATTCAATGAACAAAACAAAAGTTCTTATAATCAAATAAATTATTACAGTATCCAACTATAGTCCTATAAAACGCTTATAAAATAAAAAGTCTTTTTTACTTGCCAGGCTGACACATACAAATTTTGAAAAAATAAATTAGGACCTTTTTAGGGAATGCCCGTTTTGAGGTTCCCTCATTTTGGTCTCAATAAAATTAACTAATAAACAAATAACCTACTAATAGCCGGATTACAGGACATGTCACTGCCCCAGTTATGATTATAATAGTAAACCGTTAGAAATTCATCGTAAAACTATGTTGTGTATGAAATATTATGAAAATTTTACTGAGCAAACCTAAAAATAATTAGTTAACACTCCCCAATGAGTGAAACCCATTTCACCTAGCTCCATATCTGTAGACTTGGTTGCTTATAGTGGATGAGGTATCTACCTCCCACATCAATGAAACACGAACACAAAATAATACGTACATCTGGACCTTGGGCGTTGAGGTAGTGCGTGGATGTATACACTGGATTACACTAGCTTAGTTTATAAATTACTTAATCGTCGCCCACCGAACTGATAATTACTAGGCTGGCTTCCGCGCTCGCCGCCATGTCTCTTGTTTCGCGATCAACCTAAAGACTGCATTATCCCAAATTACTAATGGGCTCCGTTAAGGCCCACGCGTCAGTTTGAGTGGGCAGCTAATGTTGTGATTCGCGTTAACAGGCAGCGAGGCTACTTGTTTCAGTTTAATGAAGTGTTTGAACGTTTCGAAAAATATGCAGGACAAGAAGGGACATTATAAGTTGTTTAACCTTTGTATGTCAGTTCCCAACATGACAGATCACTTCAACACCAAAGGCCACATTGAAGCCGGTTCCATGACCAGTAGCTCGCCTTGTAATCATTATATTCATGTGCAAGTCATAACCCAAGATGCAATCAATAACCACGCTACATCAACGCTATAACAAATCCGCTTCTGCTTTTATAACCTTACTGATGTTTCACCACGGACTTCGGAATGGACCAATACTAACTTTACTGACGTATCTAAGTTGTAGCCATTTGTATTTCAGTTTTCCTATATTATATCACTAAATAGTAAAAATTAAGAAAAGTTTTTACAATTATATGAATTATAGCCTCTTCACGTACCCATTAGTTGCTCTTCCATTTGGAAAAACGACGTGGGACGTATAAACATATTGAACATAGACTCAACACTGTACTAGGGACGCATAGTGTTAAGGAAGACCGTGGAATGTCCTGTAATCCAGCTACTAGGAGGTCATGAATGATTGTGAATAGTTATGAGCATTAGTCGGTGGATGTAGATTAACGTGCATACTATTGACCACTTTGTTCATCTGCAAAGATCATCTTCATAACTAAACCAGTTTGCAATTCAGAGGAAAAATTGTGGTTCAGATCCCACGTTAAATTGAAGTTCCCTTAGACGCCATTGGCTGTTGGCTGTTTCATTCACAGTTCTGTCTAAAGAACTTGCCTTAGTCAGTAACAAGACTAAAAAATCGCACCACAATCATTTTACACTTCTTTCTCATTCATACTTGGCTTAAATACCAACCTGGGTGGGTCACTATTTCAGAGAGATAATAAGGTTTCACTGAGGTCAACCAGTTTTTAGTGTTTATGGGTTTTACGGACTGGAGTATATTGTTTTTATTAATGTTGGTGGTAAATGCTGCAATTAATTTCGTAGCCTTATTTGAGATCGTAAATCTATAGTGTGATAACCGTTAATATTATTTAATTTAATCACGAATGATTACTACTGGATCATCCTTTCCTCGTAGTCTCACAGAGTTCATATACGAACCCCATTGACGGTCGGGCATCACAGAGGAACTCGTACGACGCAAGGAGAGCGGTGAATGTTTTAGATCTGTTGAGGGTCTGTTGCAGGTCTTGTAAACAAACAGTTTGACAGGAGCCTCTGTAGTCTGTAGCGCCTCTTGTGGTGCTTCCGGGAACCTCCGTAGCGCGGCGCTGTTTGCGGGCCACTCAGCTGTCGCCGATATAGGCGGGAAACTGCACGTGAGTTTTTTGTACATAGAATACGCAGGAATATCCCACATCTTTTTATATAAGGTTACACCATACATATACTACAGATATATGGGTGAGATGTAAGTAAAGATAGGTGTGACCTGTCGTTACCAATAATACTTATTTACACAATTTGAGTCCGCCACATAATCGACTCATCCACAAACTAATAATTAAACTGTTCTTTGCACTGCATAAACTCATCACTATTCTAAGCTCGTTTGTTTTTTCACACTATAACCTTTGGCTGCAATAAAATATGTGCATCTAAATTTGGTTGGCGTAGACGTAATAGGACGTTAGCAAACACTTGGAGAGCGCGGTGTTCTTGTGGTGAAGCATATGACTTCATTCTCCATGGTTCTGAGTTCTGATTCCACAAAAAAACCAAAGTTTTTTTTCTACGTAGTAATTTCAGAAACCACTAACGTCTATCTCAAAGTAAAGTGATACCAGAAGTGATGGCTATTCCAAGCAGTGGCATAGACAGATCAACTTGAAAAAAGGCTATGCAAAAGTTGCCTACATTGCAGTCTTAGTCTACATTCTCCAAATAATGCTATCTGATCATGCCGATGTACCTAATATACGTAAAAAACAAAATTCAAACATTCTGCAAAGAAAAGCGTTCCATAAATGTATAAGCCTTTAAAAATTTATGAAAATTCCAGGTGAACATATGTTCATGAACGATTTTTTTATTTATTGTGTACCCTAGCGTAATGAAGGTATAATAATGTTGTAAAAATAAATAGAAAATCTAGTTTAATTAACATATTTCTTATAACTTTACAAAGTCAGCACGATTAGAGTAGAAATTACCACACTCCAAAGACAGTTATTTCAGCCACCTTTAGCGATAGTCTCTCAGTTACCAGATATTAGGGATGGCTATTTAAGGAGCCAGTCCAATATCGACAACTCTTCCCCACGTTCTAATTTTAAATGTTTTCTTATAATTAATTGATAAGTGACATCAATAAAACTGTTTTACACAGAAAATCATGGATGATTCCACTTGCCTGTTGCCTTTCGCGCCCAGCCTCAGGAAGAGAGAGGCAACAAGAAGGTGGCCTCAATGTATCCTCTGTCGGACAGTCCAGTCTCCAGTCCAGTTGATATATTGTCTCCATGCGACTCGGCGTAAAAAAATAATTCATAATCAACATGCATGACTGGATACAAAGAGAACGGGATAAATTGTCGCTTGTAACCTCCGTAAGCTCTGTGGGTGGATTTTACTCTATTTTAACAAATTTTTCTGATCTGAAATGACTAAATCTAGTATTTTTGTAATTAATGTTTTTAAATATATTCCTAAAATAAATCTCAATTCCCTTACTATTATTAAAGGAATAGTAACAATGTGAGTTAGATAATTTTCCTTAGACAACTTTCACTTTCACTATGTCTAATCAGGAAACGTCTATTCAGGATTTATTATGTTCAGCTTATAATTTACTCCCTCTTGTATTATAAATATATTATTTTAATAGCACTGCAAGTTAACGGCAAGGTAGCTCAGCATAACGCTCTGGCCTACAAAGTCTAAGGTTGCTGGTTCGAAACCAGCGGCCGGCGACTCCTGTCGTATCATGAGCGGCCACCTCTGGTAAGCTTATGTGACCATGCCACTACGCTACCAGGCTGTCTTTAACTTATCACACAGGCTCTAGGCCCATGGTGATGGGTAGTTGAGGTTAAAAAAAATAAAATAACGTAACATTAATTGTTAAAATACTTAAAGAAATAGCTGCTCTCTCAATTAGCTATGTTAGCTAGAGAGATAAAAGTTATTAATTGAATTATAATTCAAATATATGTATAATAAATACGGGAAGTTATTTCAACTAAATTATTATTATTACCTTTTGAAATAGTGACCTATTCAGGTAGGTATTTTAAGCCAAGTATGAATTAGCAATGAGTGTAGGATGTTTGTGGCGCGATCTTGTAGTCTTCTTACTGACTAAGACTAAGACTGACATGTTCCTTAGACAGAAACGTTAATTAATATCCCAAGAGCCAATGGAATATAAGGGATCTACTGTTAACGTGGGATCCGAACTACTTTTGCCTCTGAATTACGAACTGGTCTAATTATGAGGACAGTCTTTATGGATGAACGTAGTAAGTATTTAGTAATGCGGACGATAATCCACATCGGAGAATATTACCTTCAACAACCATTGATTATAACTATACACAGACCGTAACCTTCAAGTAGTTGAATTACAGGACATTACTGTCCGAGTCTAATTCCTTTTAATTCCGAAATGTTTCTAGTTCCTAATTTTGAAACGCACAATATTTTTGAGCACAGTTAACATTTATTCAGCATAGTGTGACCTAATAAAACTTCAAAGTTCCAAAGCAACAAATTTCAAACTTGGACAAAATACTATGCAAAACGAAAGGTAAGATTTTCAAAGAAGAAGCTTAAAAAGTAGATGGTAATTGAAAGTGTGGCAATGATTAAAGCAAACTGCCAAGCAAATGAAAGAGCAAATTGAAAATCCGGTTTGACTTATCGGATTAGACCGTAAAAACACCCACCCGATAAGTTTTAGAGCACTATTTCCCCAACCAGTCGGAGCACACACTGTGTTCGTTTACAAATTACTTCATTTTCGAGGGTAACTCAGTAATTGGCGAATTGAGTGGTCGATTATGTCCCGTTTCGCGATAAACCTAAGGCCCTCCAGAGGAGATTGCTAATTAACTGCCGCAGCGACCGTCGTGGGCGGACGACTGTTTAATTTTCAGGGGTTTAAAAATGTAAATTGGCTTGAGCAAAATGTTGTCTAAGTAATACGGAAGTCTCCGTGGTAGGTCAGAACTAGCGGCTCGTAGCGCTGGAGTCACACAGACTAACTAAAAGTGACCGCTCATGGTCTGACAGGAGTCTACCGCCACCGGTTTTGATCGAGCAACTTATGACTTAACTGGGGCAGAAGATACCCTTGAGTTACCGTGTCTGTAATATTAGAGTACCAGAACCTAAAAGAAACATTGATGAAAAAATATAAAAAATGGTGTTTCAAACTATCATTATTTAGTTTAAACTTAAACAATAATTAAACATAAAAACCTTCGATGTGTCAAAAGTCTATAATTGAACCAGGAGTAATGCATATATTTTCCTAATAAATTACTGGTAATATTACATTAGTATTTGAATATTTTCTTATGGTCTTCATCTACCCTCTACCTAACCAGTTACAATCAGTGACAAATTTAGTGGGAGAAAAAATCGAGTGATTCTAAATTTGTAAAATGATATCACAATCCAAAGTTTATACTGAGCTCATTGACCCCCGGAAACAGGTGTTCGTCAGCACGCGCTATACGGAGAACTGCTGATAATGTTACAGCAAGGCTGATAAGCTTGATAACAGGCATCAGCACTCACCCTGGTGCTAGATTTACACAGTTGGTTATTATAAAATAATATTATGCATAAGATTTGAATATTGTAGTAGCTTAATTTAAAGTATTTTGTAAACAATCGTCCGCGTTGATATACTGTATAGCTAAAAGAATGTCAATGAACCTTACCCCTCAGAGCTAAGACATATCCATGTCAAAAACTAACAAATAAATTTTAAACTTAAATGGCTATCTATTACCTCTGGTGATTTTAATACTATAAACAATAATTTCTACTGATATTTATATGAAACAGTTTTTACCATATACTTTATAAAATTATTTTGCCATTTAATGTTGTTTCCAATAATAGCCTAAAAATCACACACTAATTCAATATGTATTAGTTGTATCTTGAAAGTGTTTTAAACCGATGACGGTATAATATAAAAAGTTACTACATCAAGTTAAAGTTATTTAAACTATTCATAAGAGAGAAATTTTCAAGGAAATATGTTAATTTAACTATGATCTGAGGATAATATAATCTCAGTTCTTGAAACAAAAGCACATTAAGAGTTTCATTTGTTTAAGATATTAAACATAATAAAATTAAATAAAACTCTGCTTTACATTTATCAATGTAAGATTACATGATTCGAAAAATAATCTATTTAATTGGCATGGATATAGACATGAATGACATGACTATGGTTTCTACATTGGCAATCCGTCAGACAAAAATTTGACACGGTGATGTCATATGGTTACAGCTGTTTAAAGGGACTGAAAACATTCCCTTTACACGTATCCATGATCTAACCTACTTTCCACGGAAGTGAAAGCTTCCCCGTGCAAGCATTCAATGTATAAGTATTGAATGATAAATGTACTTTGAAAGAAGTAAATTAGTGTTTAATTTTAATAAAGTTTTAATTTTATAAATACCTGTGAGGTGTCGAGTGCATAGGTACATTTCTATATGCAGGTTGAACCCAGTCTTTCCTGGTCCTACAAAAATGTTTACGATAAGCTTGAAACGTTTTCCTCAAATTCAATAGAAAGCTATTTGCACAAAAAATGTATTACTCTTTCAGTTCACTAAATGAAGTCAGATTATAATTTAATTGCTCATAGTTTAAATAATGATAGCCTGTAGGTAATTTTGCACAATGGTACATGCAGTATTTTTCAATTAAATCCAAACGTTACCAAGATTAAAAATTATGATGAGATTGAAGAAATAGTATATTTCATCACTAGGACCAAAAACGGCCGTTTTTGATACGAGCACAAGTTAAATAGCCGAGGAACGGCGAGGCAGGCTTGTTTTTCGTAAGGTTCGTCAAGAAACCCCATAAAATACTCTTCATATAGTAGCCCATTTTCTTCCTTCTTGTACCTATTCTTGTACTCCACATAACTGGGATCCCATTTTATATTTCTAGACTTCAAACAATCAAACAACAATTCAACGATCCTTCAACAGCCAATAAAAACCTATCAATGTCGCCGAACGCCGTGGATAAATAGCTCTATTTGACTCAATGCATTTATAGGACTCGGGCAACAGTTTTTTTCTGCCGCATTTCCTAACTCTGTCGCCAGATTAACGCGTCGTTTCACCGGTAACGGCGACAGTGCGTGTAAGTCCCCATTCAACTCAATTTAATTAGAAACGTCGGGCGACACGACCTTGATACTGTCTGTCGCTGTCGCCCGTGTTAAACTTGCCTAAGCACGTCGAATACTGGACATCACGTTACCTCTGGGCTACCGCGTCGGTTCATTCATAAAGCTTACCCATTCATCACAAGATGAAGGATTTACGATCCTAGTACAGGGGTTCTGTGGCAAATCAGAATCACGAGAGTTCAATTTACACCGACCTACCTCAACACAAGTGAGACTAATAGATGGTTACCGGCCATTGTTGAGCTATCTCCTAACTCTATACTACTGTACCTCAACCACTGTGATTCATAGCATTTATATTGCTTCATAACTTTGTTTACCACAACATCATGACTGTTAAAGGACTTTAAAACTACCTTCATAAATCTTCAACAGACCTGTTTTCGCTGTCTCCTTGCATTTGTGTTACAGACTTGCGCGAGGATGTTATGTATAAACATTATGGTTGAAAATACGTGTAAATAATTTATTCAGATACTGTTGTTAGTTGGTTATTTGTGAAAGAAATATGTAAATTCGATTACATTACATTAATATTATACATTTTCCTTATCTTTGAAATCTAAAAGATGTCTAAAAGCTATAATATTAATTAGTTTCTTGGGAAATACTGAGAGATTCACATAGTATTAGATGAGCTTAGCTAAGAGAGATGTCTGAGATGAAGGATCCGTAATTTGGAATTTAATTACTGCCTCAAATATTTAACTCATTAATTACTCATTAATATAATTAACATTTGAGGTAGGTCTAAGGCTGAAATCCTATTCCATCTGCTATCTATTCCATTTTAAAATATACTTTTACTTAATTTTTAATTATTTTCGTTTTTTAAAATCCTAATAAAATCATACAATAATGAATAGGAATAAGGAGGGATTGTTTATGAGAATGCACTTTGTAAATTATACTATGAGTACTGGAGTTAATAACGTGTCAGCTTTTTCACTGACCAAGACACTCTTATTTAATTTCCTGGACCGATAATTATTTTCAATTAACAAAGGGCCCCATAAACCCTAATTCAAACTAACATTAGGTTCATGTTATAATATAACACACTTATCTCCCAATCTTATTCACCATGAAACCCCTTTTGAATGGGGGTATATATTATAGGTATAAAATTTTAGGTATTGAGATCATTTACTATGGAAATTCCTGCCTCGGTTGTACACTGATTCGACTTTCCGAGTGTATGAAACGATAAAACCAAAACTTTCTCATAGAATTTTCAAGTAGTTTTTCTACAAAATTTAAAAGAGCTAAAAACTAATGAAGTAATACGTAATCATGATACCTACAATACGATAACAATCAATGTATTAAGATAATTTTAACATCATACATGCTGTATGCAGGATGATTATTCAGTTTTTTACTCTCTCGCTCTATACGATAGTATAAGGAGAAAGTATTGTTTTCGTTAGAATTTTTGAATATGAGTGTATTTTTATATATCTATTAGAGCCGCCTAAATCGAAAAATTGTTTTCTAGAGTGAAGTCTGTCTGTATGTCTATCCGTGTGAGTGATAGTGTGTTTGTGGGGATGTGCAGACGCCTAGAAACAAGACTATTGGTCAAGTTTTCATAAAATTCAGTATATAGGTGAACAATTCATGATATCTCGGAACATTTTGTCAATTTTTTAAATTATTCATTTTCAAGGGTATTTTACCCATAAAATCCCTAAAATAAATGTTTTATATCTGACTATTCAGTTTCCCATTGAAAGAAGAAGAAAACATTCAAACTCAACCTGAAGTAGATTGTCGGCGGTGGACAGAGTTGCTGTTGCGCCAAATGGGAGAATGCACTTTGGCAAGTGATCACACTAACCTTCGCAGATGCTCTGTATACGGTAAATAAATGACTTTATTACAGACAAGCACGATGTCTACTGATACAAACCTTCAGACTAGATTCGATTACGTTATTATATACTGACTTTACGGTCAGTTGCGATGTGAACATTTTGATAAAGATAGGCTTCGGTCGATACATTTCGATTACCAAGTTACCGATAAATGTTAAATGTACCTGTAAGGTATTTTAGAAAATAAAAGTAATATTGATTAATTTGAATAAATAGTGTACTTATGTATACTGGGTAATAATGCATACTTCTACACCCCTGTTCATGCACTAGTTTTCATCAAGCAATATATACAGTTCTGTGTGTGCATTGCATTAAATCATAAAAGTTTTGGTTATTTTCATGATTTAAACGCCAAAAATCTGGAATGGGTCTTATCTCAATTTCTGTTTGTCTGTCCGTAACGCAGAACGAAGTCTTTTATTCACGATTCTCCTGACTATGGTGGAACTATTTACTATAAACTGACTTAGAAACCATTAAAAAGATTGAACTACAAAAACCCCAATTCAGAGCAATATTAGGGTATATTGCTAAACATGTGATCTATTACTGATTTAACAAAAATAAAGTACCAGCTGAAAACTAAAATGATTATAGTTTGTTTATATTTTTTTGTAGTTTGCTTTTTAACATTGGGCTAGGAATCTGTTCAAAAATCGGTATTACTGCTATTTAACTACAAAACTGAAAGTTAAATATATTAGCTTCATATTATATCTAACAGGTACTCAGTTTATACTAGTAAAATTCACAAGTATGGCAGGATACACATATAAAGATAAATCAAGATATAAAAAGCAGTTCGTGTGATTTTAATTTAAACAATGACGGTTTACATTTAAACTGGCATTTAAAGTAATCGCTCGTTATATAGATACTACCAATCGTATTAGAGGTATTAGAGGGGTTATATGGCATGAAAATCGTTTAACAAATGCAACACAAAAATAAACGGCCTTTCTCACGATTACATATCACAAGAAATAATTTTCCGTTCCGTTTTCAAAACAGTGTATTAAGACAGCTTGTTTGGATAGTATTTTACATTTGAATAATGGCAGACCGAGCGTTACCGGACTCAGTCTATTAAGAATTTTATTTTTGGTTTCGGCACAAGATTTACTGGCCATATTTTTTGAAACCAATGAGAGGGAACGCCCCACCAGAGAGTTTGGAGCAAAATACCAGCCTTTCGCAATTTATTTCATAAGTTTTGTGAGTTTAGGCTACCTTAGATTTGATCTTGGAATACAAGCAGCCCTTAAAAACGATACTTAACACTTAAGATAGGTTTTGTACTCTCATAGTAAAATCATGTTCTGTTGAAACTGCAGAAACAATGCAATTTTATATGTTTGTACAATCTTTGAACGTAGAAAATGAATATAAACAATTTAAAATAAATATTTAGAAATATTTTAAACTAAACAATTTAAAATAATTAAATGATATATTTTTGACATCCTAGAAAGTTTGTTGCCAGTAAAGAACTTGAACAACTTAAAATAAAATTTCTGTGAAAGTAAAGTAACTTAATTTATATCTAGATAGCAAATTAATTATTTCGTAATAAAACTTTTACACAACTACAAAACAATAAATAATGATATATATTTTAATAACTGAAAAGAGTACATTGTAAATAAACCAGTTACTTGCTACCTACATTTGATAAATAGCAAATTGTGGTTAAAAAAGTAATAAAAATGAATAACCGAAAAATAGTGTAATACAAATATAGGCATGATTTAACAAAAACATGGTTAGAAAATAACTGTTTGATTATTCTTTTGCTTCTCTAAATGAGATAAAATTACGTTTAATTAAAAGTAGCAAAACAAACAAGCATGTTTTATAGAGTCTGTCAGACAACACGTGTGACCCTAATCGTCGGATTGTTGGGCTTCACCTAATTTGACTATCGATTGTTTAATAAAAAAAGTTAATCCCTCTACAATTAAATCCCTCCTCTTCTGTTTTTTCATTCTTTTTAATACAATCAGTAAACAAGTTTTAAATTTTGTTGCGTTTCTCAATGTGTACTTTGATTAAAATACGTTTCATGCTCTGTCAGTAAACAAAACAAAATGTGATAAACAATTTAAAATATGGGTTTAGTTATAATCAAATATGATGACGACTATAAACTAATTTAGCCCATAAGGCTTTTTAGACCTAAAGGCACTGTATAATGAGATCCACTGTAGATTGTATCTAAAATTAAACTGATATTTTATATGAGTATTAACAAAACGTAACCAATGAAATAAAACACGACTTTCTGATTTTCAATGATTTACTTATGTTTATCTGTTACCTATACATTTCTAATTTCTGTTTATTTATTGAAAATAAATTTCCTAATTGATGTTATCTATTATTTATATTAAACGGCGCAATATATTATGGTGCTATGTTGCTACATAAATATTTTTCTGATTTCATAAAAAACTAATGTAAACATTTCTCAAAACGTGAACTAAAATGAAATTTTAGGGATTATATTTTAATACTTTAGTATGTTATGAGTATATGATAGGGTAGTGATCGAGATTGTTCAAGCAAAATCAGTATTTCATAATCTGCAGTGTCACTGATCTGTTCTGGGAATGGTCTCAGACATGAGTAACGAAATGTCACTCCTCTATCTCTCAATGACGCTGTAATGATCAGTTAATGACATGATAATGTGACAGAAGCTGCCCACTTTCCGTCAATCGCACACTAAACCATCGATGTATGGATGTGAAGACTGTACGCGTCGTATTGCGATTCATTTTTACTTATGAACAGTACGATTTTAGTTTTGGAGTTTGTTCTTAAAACTGATATGGAATCCTAAAAAAATAGTTTACTCTCGTATATTGACAGTGGCTATAAATAAATTGTGTTCAGGGACTATCTATGCAATATTAGGATTCTATTTACACTGGCTACGGCTTATTTCAAGTTAGGTTTCACGCTTTTGAAGTTTATCAAGAGTTTTTTGTTTGTCAATTTTGTTTGCCAAATCAACGATAATTTACTTAAAAGGTTTTCACAAAAATGAAACAGATTTGCATGGGGTGGTTGTCCTAAATTAACTCTCCCCAGATTGAATAATTTATTTTAATAAATACGCAATCCATAACTTTTTCAATACTTTTTATTGAAAAAGTAAATAATACAATTAGAACATTGTTTATATATTTTTTATATAAATTTTGTAATACTAATGGTTACAATTCTTGATTGCACCGATCTTAAAAATGGTAAAAACTGATTCTTGGAAATTGTTTAAGGATGCTTAACGAATATGCAGCGAACTACACTATTTGGGTTTATATTGAACAGAGCTTTTGAAGGTTTATAATAAACACTTTCAAATTTTAATCTACCGAAACAAATATCTACTCTATTTACACTTCTAAACAAAGTTCTGTAAAATACTGTAGTATTTACTGCTGTAACAAAATATCAATGGCAATATGCGAAACCTAGCAATGCTATGATCCGATTTATTTACTCAAGCACCCGTAACACATTTTTACAAGAAGCATATCCAGGAATTCTGCATTTGTTCCGACCCATTTTACACCGTCGCAGACAAAATATCTTTATTTTAGTGCCTCTTCTAAGTTTGAGAGCTCATTGAGGGGTAAAAAATTCCAGGAAAGTTTAAATCAAACCGGAGCTCGAGTGTTAATTGGTGAAACATTTATATACTTTACAAATTAATATTGAGAATAATGAATAACGACTATAGCAAACGAATTTCATTTTTAAAAGCTAAGACTCCTTCAGTGCAAAAGAGTAAATATAATAAAAATATACATCACATAAAATAAATTAGATGCCTGTATACAATGATTTGTCCTCTATAAGGTATTACATTTAAGTTTATAGTTTATAGTTTTTAATACAAAATACGAAAACGCAATTACATGATAATATTTTCCGCTATAAATTTCTATCTCTACAGGAAATTATACTATTGCAAAAGCAATACATAAATGTTTAAAATTTTCTTAGAGAATAATTAAATATAGCTCAGTTTAAATGAATCCTCTGAGAGGTTAATATTTAAAATAATAACTCAGAACACTGTCAATTGAGGAAAATTTGATGACAACGAATTACTGACTGCGTTAAAACTGCCGAAACTCGACACAAAATGTAAAATTGTCCTGTATTTCACAAATATTGCCATATTCCTAGGGCTTTCAGATTTCCTCAACCATTAAACAACATAAATGTTTTATTTTTTCCCTTATGCATAGACTAGTACATGGAGAAAGTATTATTTTCGTCAAAATTTTCGAATTAGAGTTGACAGTGAATATCCGTTTTGGGATCCCCTGAATTAAAAAAGTTGGTTTTGACGTGATATCTGATCCTTTTATTTGGTATGTATGTATATATTTACCGTATTTCCAGGTGGTTTGTTTTCATTTTTTAATTATTCATTTTTAAGGGTAGTTAACACTTAAAACATTAAAAACCAAATTGATCAAAAACGGCTGTAACGATTTAGACTAAAATTTGATAGTTTAAAGTGCTTAAAGTACTAAATAGTATTGTAACACCGCCAGTATGATAAAAGCAGCACGTTGCCTGAGAGCGCCCATGTTATTCTAATGGAGAATTTTAAAAATCCATTTCTTCCTTATTTTCCAACTGTTCTATTAAACGTGGTATGCAGCTTATGGTCACATCACCCAACAAAGCAAATTAAAAAATCTCGGCATTAACGAGGGGGGGTTCCTTTCCATAAAAATTCTAACAATTAATTTAAATATGTTTCTATCGTTGTTATTTAATATGATAGGTTTATTTCAGATTGTCGTTTTTAAATTTACTTAAGGGAGAAAGTATGTATCGGCCCACTGATACTATTTATTTTTATAGTTTACCTATTCCCTATTGAATAAAACTATGGAATATATATTCTGGCGAACCTTAACGCCCTGTGTGGGGCACCTTACGTCATTATTCGACACACAATTAGTGCTTAGGTAACTCTATTCTTAGTGTCTGATCGTAAATCGAATATTATAACAGACAAATCACCTGTTGCGAGAAGCACCAACGTAAGCGTCTCACTACAAACAACCCGCCCCACAGTAGCCGCTACTGACCCAGGTCCCGTGTAGCACCCTCTTCCCATCATGGCGCCGCTTCCGGGAAGGCGGCAAGCGGTACTTAACTCAAACCGCCATCCGGAAGTGACACACGCACGCACACCTTCCTCCTTTATCTTCAGATAGATGTATCTGACGTAATTACTAGAGTGCGTATCGCATGTGAGAGCGTATTTCCAATTGTTACATCATTGAAGGTTTTTAAGTAAAGATTTCGAACTAAATACATTCTATTAAGTTAAATTGGTGAATTTTCGAATGAAAAGGGTTTTTCTGGAAACAGTCTTTGAAACTGGATTGTGAAGGATAATGTCAAGGGGTTTATATTTAATTTTACTTTCCTTAAATCGTATGATACTTTTATCTAAACAATCTTGAACTTTCCATCACCAGACGGATTTTAGTCAAGACTGAATGTCTTCATGTCACTCTTACGGAATAGGAGATTTGCTATGTTAATAACATGTTTTTGTACTTATGTGTCGAGAGCTCACTGATAAATTTCAATAATTAATGACAATTTTCCCTGGAAAAAATTTATTGTCACTCTATCTGATGACCTAATAATACTGAAACTGCTGTAGCTTATCACGTTAAAATAAAATGTGATTACATCTGATTGAACGATATTTAATGGCCAGGTTTAAAGTTTTTAATTTGGTTTAAAACAAGATTTTTTTATCTTGGACACGAACACGAAGTTCAAAGGACTCCTAATTATCTAAAAATTTGATATAAATGCATGTTTATAAGTTTTTATCATTAAAATTTAAAGTAATATTACTTTTTACTAATAACAAATAAATTACTTAATATATTTACTTTTCACATACAATTAATCTCTTATTAAATATTACGAGTACACTGTGGTTTGGCCCAAACTGATTTGGTGGTCGAAGTACAAAGTACAATAGCAATTAACTATTATTATCTGCCTTTACATTCTCCGATTAAACTGAATAATCTTGTAATCCGAACAATAAAACACCTCGAAGCAATGAGTAACTGGGTTTATGGTGTTTTTTCATTTCCGATATAAACTCAAATCAAGGTTGAACTAATGGCTGTAGAGAGTTAGTAAACAGAACAGCGTAGGCACGGGAGAGGCCCGTCCGTGGAAGGGAGCGGCGGCAGCCCCAAATCTACCCTATTATGGACATCTGTAGGGTTTTGTTGGTAGTTAATTTACCACGCCCCTTTTTTGCAAACTTCCTAGAAGACCGTATTGTCCACGACGCCCTATTTTCGCAAAGCAAAACATCCCCTGTCAAGAGAGCGCCAAGCCCACTTAGGTCGTATCTAGCAGCACGTTTAAACTGGCATTTTTCCTGATGAATTTTATCTCGTATAGTTACAAATTTGTATGTAATACATAAATTGTTTGCCTTGGTTGTGGTTATAAATTGTTTGTAAAAATTGTATTTGGTCTTTGACAAAACTAGCCGTCAATTGAGTTTTTATACGTCAATTGAGTTTAGATAGTTTTGTTAAGGCCGCAAATTAGTTGAAAGAAATCCAAAACTGAAGTAATGAAACAATAAAATAGTGAACCTTTAAGACCAGTAATAATTTAATTTAAGGTTTTAAGGCCTCAACAATTTTTACAAGTTTTTTTCAGTAAACGAATAAATATTTGAGGGTAAAACGTAAAGCGCTTCACTAATTGTTTCACCAATTAACAATTTTGGATCAAAACACGTACATTTCCACAAAATTACGAATTCAGTTCACACATAAAAATAACCCGTTTACCCCCAAATCCAATTGTAGGCCTATTTACATGTAACGTATAACAGTCTATATGTGAACTGCGTTCTTCAGCTTGTAGCTTAAAATTTAGTAGCTGCTCCATTTTTTCCGTCTCAGATGAAGACAGTTCTAGAAATAAATTAGTTTTAGAGCTAGATAAGAAATCTACCCTAATAACTAAATAAAAAAGTCGCATACGCAGTAAAAAATAAATACTATCATAATATTGGATTAGATCCAGTTTTAAGATATGTGGAAATAATAAAAATTATAAAAATAATAAATGTGCATGGAAATTCATACTCCATTTTCAGCCTGAAGATCTCGATTCCTACAGAAGTTTAGTTTTTAACGACCGTTGTATAGAGGGTAAAAATCCACAACTTCCATCAAGTTCTTCAGCCTACAAATAAGGTAAATAACATCCAATAATATTAATAATTATATAAAAACAATTGGAATCATTGAAATTATAGTTTTAAATTTTACTTTTTTCTACTTGTTTAAAAAATCCAATTTTTATTGTTTTAGGAACCTATACCTGTACTGATGTCCTCAGTAGATGTCCATCCGAATAACATCATTACGGTCATACAGAACACACTGAGCCCATATTCTGCTGCATCCTGAGAAAACTAGCTTTTTACCCTTTGAAACGGCATTATATTTAGCATTTTTCACTTGTTGGGCCCTAGCCAGACACAAGTGACAGGCAAGGCCGCCAGAGAGCTGCCAGCAACACTTCCTATTGGACCTGCAAACCCGCCGGTGCACAATTACGAATTACCATCCATGGCGCCTGTTATCAACTGGAACTGCTAATGTATCTGGTTACAACCGATAATAACGTCTTATTATACCGATTGATTCCTAGCCGGAACGGTTCTCACACTGTTCCATTACGCTCTACCGGCGCCGCTAGCGGGCCGTTTGATTTAACTCAATTCAAAGAAATTAGACGTCAAGTTTTAAACCGATTATTACATTTTTTCGTATCTGTTTCATATAATAGTATATTTTAGAAATTAGTAGTAAATTATATAAATATTATAAACAAATGATAAAATGAGCTTATGAATAATTGAATACTCTTTCTGAATATGTAGTCTACTATTTTATAGACACTTAGAAATACATTTGGAGTAAGGCTAAAATAAAATATATGTGAGGTATCTCATAAAACTAGGGTTTTATTACTTTGTTTAACTCTACATTATATTTAATGTCATTAATGTAGAAGGAGTATGAAATATGGTAATCATCTAATGTCTCTCCTTATTTAAAAAGAATAAACATAAAAAATATTCGTAATTGATTAAAAACGTTACAATCTGTAAGGTATTTAATGATAAGAAAATGGTGTTATTATGTCTTGTATAAAAACTTTATTAGTATTTATTTACATGTCGAGGGAGGATATAAATGTATCAGTGGAAACACAACGAACTGCATTCTGCGGTAAACCGAATGAGTTTACACGATGTTAAAAATACCGCACATTCTCACGTAGCGAATTTATAATGTAGGGCAGTTTCATTTGAATCTTAAAAGATTAAAACATTAACTAATATAAAACTGGTATTTAGCGATTTGTGTTAAATTATAAATTAAACTGTTAAAAATTTTATTTCGAAAAAATGTTCTTCGTTCCCCTAGACCTACAAACTTCTCGGCAAGGTATCCAATCAGGACGCCCGAATAAATATCGAGACTGTTGCGTAATTTTAACAACTCTTTGCGCCAACCAAATACGAGCATCACTGTAGACACACGGGGAATCACAAGAGACAAAGAGAACTCCAGGGCTGGAGTGTTTGTGTGAAGATAAAACAAAGCGAGCACGTTTACTTTTGGTAAGTGAGATAAGATATTAGACAGGCAACACACGGGCCTTGTAATGCTTGTAGCTCGAGAGCCTTCGTCAACAAATATCAGCCGAGAGTCGCGGTGCATTGATTAAACGTTGGGAACCGCCTCGGCCGGCGATGTATTGGTACAAGTACTTCCCTGGCAGCCAATTAGACGTGGGCGAGTATACTCTTGCTGCCTCACCACTCTCCTCGGCCAACGATGTATTGATACAAGTACTTCCCTGGCAACCAATTAGACGTGGGCGAGTATACTCTTGCTGCCTCACCACTCTCCTCGGCCAACGATGTATTGGTACAATTTCTTCCCTGGCAACCAATTAGACGTGGGCGAGTATACTCTTGCTGCCTCACCACTCTCCTCGGCCAACGATGTATTGGTACAAGTACTTCCCTGGCAACCAATTAGACGTGGGGTGTTTATACAAGACTGCCTCGCCACTTTCCTCGGCCGGCGATGTATTGGTACAAGTACCTTACTGGCAGCCAATTAGACGTTGGGTGTTTATACAAGACTGCCTCGCCACTTTCCTCGGCCGGCGATGTATTGGTACAAGTACCTTACTGGTAGCCAATTAGACGTGGGGTGTTTATACAAGACTGCCTCGCCACTCTCCTCGGCCGGCGATGTATTGGTACAAGTACCTTACTGGCAGCCCGTTAGACGTGGGGTGTTTATACAAGACTGCCTCGCCACTCTCCTCGGCCGGCGATGTATTGGTATGTTATTTACTCGTTGGAATTGTCTGTAAAGTTGAATTGTTTTCATAAGTGTGATTCACATTGAGCTAATCATACATTTTAATGGTTTTTTATATGATTTATCATATATTTTGTTTGTCATTTTAAGTTGTATTGTCTTAGCATATAAACAAATCATGCCGAACAAGGAGATAATGTCAGTGCAGTGAATATTTGTTCGTTCATTCCTTATATATTGCCAATATAATTTAAATCGGCATGTACACAAACAAATTATTATTGGAATATTAAAACAACAAAACTTTCCCAGTTATTGGTTATGAATTGATAAAGCTCTTTGAAATTTAAAAATTTTGAAATATAAGCAAACATCACCTCCACATGTTGACAACAGACGTATGGTAATGTTTTAGATATTCAAGAATGATTTACAACATAACTTGTACTTAAAGAGATGTCCAAACCATCATAATGTGCCTGGCTATTATTGGTTGCACTGACCTAGCCCAATACGTCCCCAGTTCCAGCCGTGCCGTTCAGATGGCAGCACTGCTTAACACCCTTTAACGGAACTCCCCGACATTGTCAGGCCTTCCACGTAAGGCCAAAAAGTACCTCCCTGACAACCAATTAGATGTGGGGTGAGTAAATTCTGGCTGCCTCTCCAGAAAATATGGCTATAAACTTCGATGCTTATTGTGCAAAGGATTAGCTATCTCTCTCGGATTTGTCTTCGTTTTGGGAGGGGAGGCTGTTGGCAATTTGCGAGACAAAAATTGAAACAGTGTTATGAGAATAGCTGTTTATATGAACTGAAGACATTCCCTTTAGAAATATCCATGATCAAATCTATTTCCCACAGGGAAGTAAATACGAAATTTTTTGCAATTCATTTGTATTTCTACTCTACTGACCATATTTTAATGTATGAGTGAGTACGTTGTATGCTTATGATAAAATAAAGTTACTGTACTTAATTCATTTAAATTATCAAAATCCAGTAGATATAAAGTAGGCCTTAAAAATATTTAAACATTTTACTATAACGTTCAACATAAATTGGGAGGTGTTATTTTTTGTTAAAAATTATAATGAAGAAATATGGACGCAATATTTTTACTGATGAATGTACAATATTAAATACCATTAATCACAGAAACACAAACTACCAATTGAAATAAAGAAAAGTGTTTCTACCAGGTTGTTTGCGACAGTTTAAAAGAATGATCAGTTACCATAAGTAACACTTGGAACGTGTCACATAGAATCGTAAAAAATGACTACGTGATGTTTTTAAATTACAGTAAATACACAAAAATAATATAAAAATATGTATACTGTACTCATTAAAAATAAGAAACATTTCTGTTATTTGGGCCTACATGGTTTAGTGCGTTCTGTTTTATGCTAGTTTACTTTGTTTATTAGGTTGGTTATATATAATTTTTCATTTTACCATTATTATTTATGATATTTAGGTTGTATATATAAATTAAATAATCTATGACGATGCAGATATCGGTAAATGAACAATTAGGCTCTTATAATTTTTTTTCATTTTGCAATACTGGCAGCTCTTAAATACAATCAACTAGGTCTTATTTTTACTGTTATTATGTTTGTATACACGGGTTGTAAATAATTGTGGAATGAAACTAATTATCTTATTAAGACATACAGTGTTTTAAAAACCTTTTACCTCTTCTTAACAATGTATGATTATTTTGAATTTGTTTTGGTTGATACAGTTACACCAGACATTTTCAACAAATTTAGGGAGGAAATTAAGTTACCGTAAAGCGACTCATGGTGCTTT
Organism: Nephotettix cincticeps; assembly: GCA_023375725.1. Lineage (NCBI taxonomy): Eukaryota > Metazoa > Arthropoda > Insecta > Hemiptera > Cicadellidae > Nephotettix > Nephotettix cincticeps. The sequence continues at coordinate 58,250,657 of CM041787.1, read as the reverse complement.
TGTTTAACTCCGATAAACCTATAACAAATTATTGTGCTCTTTAAGCTTATGCAACTCTCGTATAACTATGTAATTTACATAGTTTTTCAGATGCAACTGTGATAAAGTGTAACGTTATTTTTGGGACACACGAAAGTTCACAATCTTACTGGTCCTATAGGTATTATGGATAATGGTTGGTATTTTGGTTACTCAATGTATATGGAGTATTACTTTGGTTAAATATGATCTCTTAATAAAGTCTAACACTAGGGTGCAACACAGAAAATCAATATAATCTTAAAAGACAGTCCAAACCTCAAATTTATCATCCTACCAGTCTAAAGAACATACTTTACAGGTCTCAAAATGTTCCACTTCTAGCCTTATCAGTAATTCACCAATTATACTGTGTCTGGTGATTAGCTGAAGTTCGCTAATGAGGTGTTAAGTTTCATATATGGTTAAAGATTATATTAGAACAATGAAAGGGTCACGATCACCGAAAAGCTAAGCTAACCGAAATGAAAAAGTTTAGATACGAATATTATTTATATTACATATTTTCATAAAACCATGGATATTGATATATATTAACCAAATTAATTACTTTAATAGAATTAAATAAATTAAAATTTGATATCAGTGGGTTTTTTTAAATTGATACTGCTTACACATTTCTTCCCTCTAAGTATATACAGCAATACAACAAACATACACGAACAAAACGCTTAAGATACCTGTACTACGCTACGCTACATCCATACGTTTGTTTATGTTATGTTATGTTGTAAGCTAGGCTATCCCATTAACAAACTTAGGAAGATGGTTTTGTTTAAGGGAGATATGCTGTCAGTAATAGGGCGAACCATTTCTCTGTCATTTTAAGAGTTTAAAAACTTGAGATGAATTAGTTGATAAGAATTAGTAAAACGTGATGTGTCAAAGGTTAATCCTATATTATTTGTAATATCACCAACGTGTTAATTAGTTTATATGCAATAGTAAGATTTTTTATATGCATGTAAACGATAAAAAAACAATCGGTTAACGAATTGGAAACTAAATATCATTGTAAACTACCTTACAAAATTAAAACAGAGTAATATTACTTTCAAAACTGTTATGTTTTGACATTTCTGCAATCGTGTAACCAATAAAATTTGTGTAAAATTGAGACCTGTCTACGGAAATGAACACAAAGCATAGGTAGTATTTAAAGGCTACGGCCTATAACAACGATAAATAACGTAAAATAAGTCCAAAAAATTGAGGTCAGTTAAAGGTGCTTTTATTCTTAAACCGCCTCAACTGGTGAGGAAGGTATAAACCACCCAGGTGGGTGTTTAACATGAATATGAGTGACGGGTGAGTGAATTGGGTTTGATGAAATGTAGATTTGTTACTAACGAAGACAGATGATTCATTTGCCAGAACCAATTATTTATAGCCCAATGAATAAGAAAACTGGGCACAGTATCGTACAATAACCTTTCACACTATAACCTATCACGAAATTGTATAAAAATTTCGGTTAGGATCGAGCCAATAACGTTTATATGAAGTGGGTTCTATAACGACTATATCACCTAGTTATTTTTTAAATACATTTCTATATATCCTCCCGAGCAACGCCCGATCATCAGGTACTTAGAGAAATAAGTTCTTCTACACAAAGCTTATACCTTGAATACGCTTGGAGGAACGCCAAGTGTGTCGTTGTCTGCTCCGTTTTTACAGATCCTCTTCAAAGTTTTTACGTCTCATTAGATCGTCCCTAGACTCGCTGACACTTTTATAGAACTGCGATGTTGACTGAAGATGAATAAAAGTAAATCAGCTTCTAAATTATTCTCGAGTGTAAATGGTAGGTGGTGGGATTAAAAGTAAGAATAAATTGACATCGAGGGCACTTTGATAATTTAACTTATATTTGTTGTTCACACGAAAGTTCACAATCTTACTGGTCCTATAGGTATTATGGATAATGGTTGGTATTTTGGTTACTCAATTTGTTTTTTACTCTGCCTCAGACCTAGCTCATAGTAAAAACCTTCACTACGTTGACCTCGAAAACTGATTTTGCTAATACAGTACAATACATTGGTTTTAAAGATAACACATTTGCACCTTACTTTACTAATCTATAAACAAAAAATTACTCGTACATACGTTATGACCATTAAATGTTATGTTAAATGGTAAACGATTTGAAAATTAAAAACACTTATAAATAAAATTACAAAATAAGACCCGACTGTGTATACAACAAAAAACGTTATATAGTTTGACTCTTGGAATTACGGCAACATATTTAACAACTCTGATATATTTAGAACTCTGATTAATAGTGATTTTTAGATTTAATAAGCCAATTCTTACAGTGTCTAGTAACCTTTTTTCCAACAAAGTAATACCATAAAGTAATAATAGATCACACATATTTAATTACAAATTTATGTAACGCTCTGGTAAGGTAGACCTTAATTGTATTACAGTGCTAGATTTCCTCTTTTCACTGATATGTAACCCATAATACTGATATGGTACAAAAGTTACTGAAAAATATTAATTATATAACATCTGTAACCTTATTTCAGATGGATTTTGGGAGATTTAAAACCACTACCATTTTTATGGAGTGATTCCATCAAATTCTTGAGAGAAGGTTGCAGCGCGTGTATTAAATAGACGTAAAATTTAATACATTTGACTTATTCTGCAATTTAAAAATTCCTCCAGCTCCCAATATTTTGTCCTATAAGGAGTTCTAGAGTTATTATTTTTTTATTTACCGTAATTTTAGTTTGAAGACACATAACTCAGGAACCATAAAACTTTATAATATTGTTTTTGCAATATTAACAGTGCACATATCTATTTCCTAACATAGTTTCACTAGAATATCTTAAAAAAATAAAAACTTTATTAAACTGAATTTTCGTGTTCTTAAAACTTTAAATTCATAAAAAATTGTTGTATTTTTATGAAAATATACAACTATCTCAAATGACATTAATACTCAACCAATACTTAAAATAAAACAAATTTCAGATCTCTATGTAGTCTGGATAAAGTTAACATTACCGCTAATTGGACTTAAGTTTATAAGTAAATGGATAGAGTGGGTAGATAGAGGTAGAGTAGTAGATATTTCTAATATGTGGCAAAGTTATCGTCATTAAAAATCATCTCCATAGAAGGCGATATTTTACTACTTAGATTATTAGAAAGGATTATTAGGATTTTAGAAAGTATATTGACAATATATTTGTTGAATATTTACAAACCGATGTTCTGGTATGTGAAAATAATGAGGACAACAACATCCTGGGGTGCATTGTCGCCAGCGCTGTCATGCGGTTGCGGCAGACCCGCAAACTAATTCTCTTTTGCGGGTCTCTTATTAGGAGACCAGACTAACGTGCATACCAGAGTTTCTCAAAGTATGATTTTTGGACACCTAGGCTCCGCGAGCAGCTTTTTGGGGTTTTGCGAAAATACTTGAATAGAATTTAATTTTAATTACAAATATCCCAACAAGTCCCTATATCTGAAAGCAATAATTTTGGTTTGAATTACAAAACGCATACTTAGCAAGCTTAACACATGCCTATGATCAAGGTAACAGGTAAAATGGTTATTTACATGGATATATCTTAACCCGGGGGGGTTAGCGATTGGCATGACCAAAATTTGAAACAGTGAAGTGTTTAGGTTAGTGACGTTAAATGGTTAGTTACGTCATATGGTTACTGACGTCATAGTTTGATTAAAAGAAAAGCTGTTTAGATGACATTCCCTTTCATCCATGATCCAACCGAAATTTAGATGTCTAAAACACAGATTATATTGTATAACTCATTCAAAGTATTGATAAAAAGTATATATTTGCTAAAAACAACTAGTGAAAATATTTAATGTTCTTGTAGAAATCACAATTAATCTCTAAAAACACGTAAATCCATTTATGTTATTTGTATTTTAATGCCCAGTTTATAAAGTACAGTATTACAATTTCACAAACAATTAGTCGTCGATTTTGTTTATCAATTTCGTTGATGAATTATTCGTCAACTAAAAACCACGTACTTAATATAGAAAATTAAAAGATTTGTATAAAACGTGAATATGGCGTTATATAAAGACGAGTTTGTCCTTGTCTTCAGGGCAGAGAGAACTGATCAGTGAAGGTGAACCATCTAGATTGTGACATGATTGTATGTGGTAGTTAGCATCTTATTGTTTTTAGGATTCCATGGAAAATATTTTCTATTTTCACTGCGAACGTATAAAATTACTGCTCTTGTGCTATCTAAACCAATTGTTCCCATGCATGTAATACATATTATGCATTCGATATAACACGGAAAAAATGTGCAGAAAACGTTGTGTTGTTTTTCAATAAAAATATGATTTTTTTAAAAATAATTGTAAAAAGTTTTTATAATAATACGAGGTGATAGGCGTATACAAACACCTAAGGCATTGCAACAAAAGTAAAAACGGTAAATATATTAAAATAGAAGACAGATTATACTTTAAATCTTAGTACATGATGGAAATCTATCATTAAATTTCGAATGGTATAAAATGAATATCGGTGGTATAAAATCATGTCAATAAGGTTTATAAGCAAATATTACAGTTTAGGAATTCGTTCATGACAGTCCTCAATTTAATGTAAGGTGGCCTCAATTTATACAATACTCTCAATATAAAGTCTACTATGGCAACACCTGGCGTTAAGGCGTTATACTGGAGCGAATCGAACTTACCTACCTTCATAAGTGTTCATCAGCCTCCATATTGGATTTGAGTCTCGTTAAAAAGATTAAAAATCGATTTATTCATTAAAAATATTCATAAAAAGATATGTAAGTTAAAAATAAGGTAATAGTGGATATGTAGGTAACAGACGTTTTTCTTTGTGGAAACAAGGTTATTAGCGGGAATAAGTAATACAATTATATAATATAAACCTGAACTATCTTTTTACGATCATAACAGAAAACAATGAAACACCAAAACTGCACAGCTCAACTTTAAACTCAATTAGTAGTTTAAAGTTGATTTTTTCTAATTTATATTTCATATCCGCCAGACCAATACAAAATAATAGTTAAAATAAAAAATACGTCACCTATTTGAACAACCACAACAATAGTATTTTTTGTATAAATTAGGAAATGACGGTATTGGGGAAGTTTACCTTAACTAGGGTTGATTATGTGAGGACCGGTGCCTCGAGGTGTCATGAGCGTGAAATTTGAAAATCATAAAAAAACATTTATAAACAATAAGAGGAGAGTGCCTAATAATTAATTGTGGATCCATAATGAAATACCTGCGACATCAACATTAAAATTGCCACAATTTACTTTGGTTGTTTGATGAATAAATACTACTGTATATCTTATTAAAAGGAAATATATTGCGAATATTGTTGGAGAAACTCATTAGGAACCAAGAATAGCAAAAGTATATCTTACTTTGAGAGAAAGTCAACCGAAATAAAACCTCACCTCGTAATAAATATAATATATATTACATCTCGTTTTGAAATATATATATTAGTGAAATATATAATAAATATTTTAAAAATTGACATAAGGAGGCAAAATAAATTTGTATAACTTGATTTTTCCTATTAATAATTAGGGTATGCCATTAGGTTACATTAGTTTTCATAAAAATCAAAATCATAAAGTAAAAAAATCTACAACATCCAAAGAGACATTTTTGTAAATTTTCCATATAAACATAAACAATGTATCTAAAGCAAACTAAAAAAATCACAAATAATATATTTAATTTCTTTCGTAACACAAGGTAAATTAGCCTGTTCTTAAACTGAAAGTTCAACAAAAACAAAAAACTAAAGACAACAAACCTTAAATTGCGAAAGCATCCAGAAAATCACAAAAGCACTTTACACCTCACGAAAAATACCACAAAGTTGGAGATGATACGCGCGATCGTAGAGTAGGGTTTGCGTATACCCCTCCAAGTCACTTAACGCACGCGCGGTCCGACACCGACTGGCGGGATCGTCCTCGGGCACCCCTCCCCACCATCGCGACGACAGTGGTACCCTCTTGCGGACCACGCAGCCGACAGGGAAGAACCGGAAGGTATGTGGAATTTGCATTGGGAACTATAGTAGCAACCTCTTGTTTCGAGGTCTAGTACTGTAAAGTTTAAAATATTGTATTTGCTACCTTGTGGGAAATCGGTTAGATCATGAATATATCGGAAGGGAATGTTTTCAGTTCCTCTAAACAGCTGTTCTCATAACTGTATGACGTCACTTCTGTTCCACTTTTGTGTCCCATACATTGCTAACACATATCAATAAAATTTCTTTACATATCCATGTCAAAAAGTAAAAGAGATATTTACTTTTGCAATTACAAAAAATTAAAGTCCGGGACCATAGTATAGGGTATTTATCCATAAGTTTCTTACTTATGTCTTAAGGAAGTGTCAGACTGGAATGGGACACCCTTGAAGGCCATGGGTTGGATTTAATTAGTGTATCTTGGCAAGCCCTGCAAAACTTTTAATTTCTTCTTGCATACATGGTAAGAAAAAGTAGACGAAATGAGCCCAGTTGAAGTTTGCATGTTCTGTTCATTATTGTTAATAGGATATTGTTTTGTGTGGTATGTTTAGATCGATGCTTTTGTTTGTATCATTATGTATTGTGTATGGATTTTGATATATCGTTGATCAAATTATATATTATCATCTTATTATTCCTATATTTTTGCAATAATGTATTTTTTCTACCAATAATACTTTTACTAAGTTATAATTGTTCTTAATTATTTACTGTTGTTGAACTAATGTATAATACATATTCCACTGTTTCATTGTTATTACTGTCGATTGTTTTGTATTGAATATTGTTGTTAAAGGATTTTGTATTGTTGAGTTATATTTATATTGTTGTTACATTGAAATTACTGCACCATTATGGTATGGATCACTCATTGCATTTCATCGTTACTGTCCGGCTATTTTTGCATTATTTATGTACATATTTAAGTATTTTTCTAATTTATATTTTCTTCTTGTAGCATTATCCCTTCTGCCGAAAAGAATTTTTGTACAATTTAGTTATTTATTGCATTTAAGTACTCTGCTGTGAATTGGCGTATGCCATGCATAAATCATTGGAAATGTGCGAATGATGATACGGAAATGAAATTGTACCAATTATGAACCAAATGTAAAACCATTCCGCATCAATTTATTTTTCTTGAGTTTCTCTAACATTATGTTTGATCCTAAGAACTTGTAGTTTCAACATACAATATTACATCCTGGGAACCATTAGTATCCACATATCCTGTGAACTTGAGATTTCTACGTACTAAGTGTAATTTTAGTTTACATATATTTCCGTAACTTATAATTTTCAAACACGCTTATTGTTTTGGAAGTTGTGTGCGTTTTAAAAACCAAAATTTCTAGATCTATATTTTCCAGTCATCATATATTGTATTATTGCTCTATTATAAATACTATTGATATTAAGGTATATCTATTTTTCACGTTGTGTTGTTATACAAATTATTTAATTAAAAGATTACATGTATTTAATAACTCATATAGAAAATGAGTATTCAACGAATGTTCTCAGATATTATGATCTACAATTCTGATTCAGGAGTGGAAGGGGATTTTATATGAATTCCACGATAATTTGTGCACAAATTTGCTAAAATTGTTAACTTGTGGTGTGTTATAATTCACCCCGTATTTAAATACAATTTTACCGCAACCTCACAGGGAAAGATGATGAACTATTAACAAAGATAGAGCTAGTGTAAATTGTTCTCCGTGTGGTTATTAGTTCATGAAAGGTATTTATAAAATGAAGAATTTACGTTAAATAAAAGTGTATTCCTTTAATATTAAACTCAATAACAGTCATGCTGTTTCTAAGAACGGGGTAATATGTTGCAGAGTAAATATCTAAATTATAATTTATGAAATTTCTGCTGCTCCAGGCAGTAAAAAAGGATTTTTAAATATTCATCGTTAGATAGCAATCTCCTAGATGTAAAATATTATAAGAATATTAAAACTCAAGAAAAAGTAATACTAAATTTATAAAACAAAGTCGTGTTAGTAACAACACTTATAACTCGAGAACGGCACGACCGATTTTAATAATCTTTGATATTTTGGATTCATCTCTGATCTGAGAAGGCTATAGCCATACTCAATTTTTTAAAACCTTAGGGCTAAGCCCCACTGGACTGTAAAATTTGTAGAGGGACCTTTTTTCTATGGCTTATGAGAAAAAGACGTAAGGCATTTTGATTATATTCATACATAAAAATTGGAATATTTTATCAAAAGCTGATTTTTTGTTGCTTTATTTTCACCAGTCGACAGCTAACATCATTTAGCGTCATTTTCAGCGAATGTTTGTGATTGTTTAAAAAAAGTACAAGCCATAGATTACTGGTTGGTTTGTTTGTCCCAGTGTAATTATTAGTTGTTTTTTATTTTGTGCGAGTGGAATTTATGAATGTTGGATTATGCGAGTATTATTATAAACAATGGCGCAATCCAGAAAATATATTTCCCATAAAAGGCGTATTACAGATAGATTGGGTTTGGGTTTAAGTTGAATTGGACAATTTTGAATCAATCCACTTGGATTTATTTTTTGTGGGAGTTTATTAATATGTCTTATCGTTTCAGTATTGTTAGGTCTATTAACAACTATGCCGCGACTCACAATATCTAATATTTCACAATGAAGCCGTAATGCAATTCGATTTCAGAACGTTGCCAATCTTAAAGTTAACACGTATTTACTGTTAGGCTTTGCGAAGTTTTCTGGGTCAGCTAGTTCTAAATAAAAGGTAATAAATATTTATAAACACAAGGCTTATGACCCAAAAGTGTGAGAACAAATTGACTTCCTTATGTTCATAATCCAGGAATTTAAATTTAAATCAAATTTACTGTATTAAATTACTTCAAGCAGTTTAGTTCGTAATATGGACTTGTTTCGTTCTAAAATTAACCACTTCAAGTTGATTCCTATTTAATTAACGTTCTGACCTTGAGATCTGCGTATGTAAAGAAAATACCCTTCATAATACTAACATGACTCTAGTTATTGTTAACTACCCAATAACATAAAGGCATGTTAAAATTCTAATAAAATAGTTTTATATAGAGTGTCCTGGAAATCATTGGAACTTTCAATTAAATATTGTTCCTTTGGTCAAGACAAACATATTATACAATTTAAACATGGGTATCCGGTGTCTAGGTTGACGTCTGTTGATTTGTATGTGTTATTATGACAAATTATTTCATAACCCAAGATTAATTTAGGATATAGACTTCAAACTCTGTATTGATGTGGATCCTTAGAGTAGAATACAAGTTTAGTATCTGTAACAAAATCTGTTTTGAGATAGCGGACATTTAAAATATCGAATAACGAATTTCACGAAAACTGCTACAGCTAAGAAAAAACTAAGATGTCAAGTTAAGAGGCGCTATATAACTACAAACGATTTGTAACGCATTGTTGATAAAATCATTTCGCCATTTATCAGAAACGTAATACTGAATACTATATGCCTATTTCCTAATTAAATCAAACCTTCTTTTAAATTTGCTTACAAATGCCAACCGTCTCATTCGTCTACAAGCCTCTCTGTAGAGAAGTCCTCTAATCTGTGCGGTGCCGACGAATATTCACAGACTGCAAATCACCGACTCTCCTGTGATGTATTTATTAAGAGCAGCCGTTATTATTAGACCAGTTCTACGAACATGTTCTGCCTTTGTTGCTGTTGATTTGTTTTACTACGTTAAAAGCTTCTCGCCGAATGTTTGTTTAGACGTAGTGCCTAATAGATTAAGCCATTCTAATCATTTTGCAATCGAATCACTTCTTTCCGGTTGTTTGTCTCTGATAAAAAACGATTGCAATAGTCATTCGTTTTAAGAAATTCCCAAAAGAGCAACGAAAGTGGTAAATTAATTTGCTATTTTGTCTCTCTAGTAGGCCCATGTAAGTATTTGCCCTTCTATATTTATATTGTTTTATTATGCTATTTTTATAGTATTTTGCTACTTACCCTTCCTCAACATTTTTACAATACGTTTTCTAACACTGACAGACCACCAAAAAACTTGAAGATGTAAGATTGAGATAAAAATATGATTGAAAACATAAGAGTTTTTCAGGACTAATATAAAAGTAAATTTATATGATACATTAACCTAATGTAGGCCTACAGTGATAGTTATTAGTTTCAATAAAATAATTTGATCTTTTATACCGTATAATATATATTTAATATAACTACAGTGCAACTTGGTTATTGCAGCCTCGGTTTTAACGTCAACTCGGATATAACGTAATTTATTTTTATGTCCCGCCAAACTATAGGTATTTACATAGGAAAAAACCTCGGATATATCGTCAGTAAATTCTAAAACCTCGTATTTAACGTCAAGAAAATCGGGCCGAGATGAAGGCAACATATAACTAAATAGAGAAAGTTCGGTCGGTGGTGCAACGTGAGGGCTGCGGCTATTGTTTAGCTACATTCTATTTTTAGAAACGGCATTTTATTGCTGTCTTACCGCTAACCACCCCAACCCCCTCCCCTACCCTATATCCGCTGTCGCCGGTCATCAAGGTCAGTGTGAGTGACTCACGTCGCATCAAAGCACTGTGATGCCGTTCGTACGTACCTACAGTTCGTGCAGCTATCGTTAGTTCAGTGTACGTCTTTTACAGTTTGTCTTTCGTTATTTTAATTTACGAATACAGTCTTGAAAAATAATGGCAAGTGTTAAGAGAAAGGTTTTGCCGAAGAAAAGGGTGAGTTATAAGAGCGTGTGAGGAGGGACGTAAGATAGCAGACGTGTGTTCGGGCTTGTTTTTTAAAATCGAACCAACAGTTGAATTCACCATGCCGAACTTCATTGCAATATTTTCAAATTCGATTTTTTATATAGTAAAGAGTAGTTCAGTTAGTCATAAAAATAAACTTTTATGTGTATTTCAAATTACCTTTATTAAACGTCATAATTGCATGTAAAAAATGTGTTTCTCTATTTTTCCTCGGTTTTAAATTAAAATTATGTAACCTCTTTTATAGTGTCACTTTGATATAGCGTCATTAACTGTGTGGTCCCTTCAATGACGTTATAACCAAGTTCCACTGTAATATGTGATTTTTTTAACTAATTGAGAAGGTTTTGTATACTGGAACTTGACCCACAGCTTATTAAAATAAAATATCGAGCCCTCAAAATCCCAGGTTTAGGCGATACTAGACACCAATTTTCAAAGTTTTATTTAACAAGTGATCCTTTAAACGGTGGTTTGCAGCATTTTAATCCAGATTTTATTAAAGCGTGATTAATTTAAGAAACTTAACAGAAATAAATAACCATCTGTCAAATTGAAACCAACGAAAGTTTGTTTGCATCGGCATTGATTTTAAACCACATACCGTAGGTTTTAAACAAAAAACATTGATTTACACAAAAGCATTATATACATTTAACCCACTAATATTTTTAACATTAATTTTAAATTTTGAATTATTCTATGGTAAAATATTATCTCAATTTATAAAATATTTTACTAATCATAAAATTTTACAAGAAAGTTGAATTTACCTAATTTCCGAAATTTACTTAATTAATTAATGTACTCTAATTTACTTAATTTGAAGTATTAGTACTGAGTGATTGAGGATTGTACCTGAGGATTTTTGTTTTTTATCTTTTATTACTTTATACGTTTATAATTTTACAAACCTTCTGCACGTGTGTTTGTAAGGGAACTCCTTCTAAACGGCTGCTCCATTTCTGATGAAATCTTTTATGCGTATTCAAGGGTGTTTGAGAATCTGTGCAAATCCGTCCATAGGGCTCCACCCCAGAGGATATAAAAGGGCGCAGAGTCAAGTTATATAAATTTAGTGTTTACAAAATCAACAGTAGTAATAATTAAATAATAAATATAATAAAATAATGATATTTTTTAAAATGTCATTTGTTCAAATGTAAACAACAATATCAAAACAAACAAATTTATTGCTCTGTAATGTTACTATGTTAGATTTAGGATACTAGAATTAAGTAGAAATGAATATACCAAAGGGCTCTACCCAGAGGGCATAAAAGGGGGCATTGCCAGGTTTAGTTTTTACACAATTAACAGCTAATACCTTAGTAGCTTAATTTAGAGTGGAGTCTCACCTGTTATCTTAATTGTTATTATAGGTTAATAATTATTCAAACAAATCTTAATTTATTGGTTTGGGCCATAAAGATGCAGGTACATGAATACCGTCGTCGCAGCAGACCTGCGTACTCAGCGAATTCACATTGAAAAAGTATGCAAGTTTTCTACTGTGAAAAACACTATGAGTAGGCATTTCTAGCATAAACAGTTTTTATATTGACTATTTATACCAAGTTTTATCAACAACTGCCCATAAATAAAGGAGTTTGCCCATACCCTATATGATTAACATGGTAAAGAGTATACATGTTAGCTGTACAAATACATTAACTATGTCAACTAACTATAAACACATAAACTATGATATTTAAGCATAAATGCATGGATCTCAACCACATGAAGCTAAAAAAAATGTAAATGCATAGAAATACGTAAAATTGGTAATCTAATGAAAACTGGAATGAAATAAGAATACAATTTCGGTTTATTTTCTATCTAACATAGATGATTTTCTCCTCGAATGAAACCAAAAATAGTTACCGGCAACACCTCGGCTTTGTAACCAATAACGGTTATCGGGCACAACCCCTCGGAATGTCGGAGTCGGAAGGTTCTGTCACCAGGACCTCCCCTGCCTCAATTGATGAAAGGAGAGCTTCATAAATAAACCCATTTAAATTCCGACTGACCTCTGATCGACACGGAGCGATCTCTATCGGCTGGGGTTGGAACTAGATGGGTGGTCGCTATCACCGGTGTATTGTCATTTACTACACTTCTGATACATAAGAAAAATACTACTGTATTAGATTTTAATTTATTTTTAATTGGAAAATGTTTGTTTAAATTAATTTGTTGGAAATGAAGCAGTTTCACATTAAATAGCGTGTAGCCTATGCTGTTTTTAATCAATTAAGTTGAAACTTTTACTTTCAGGGGAGAGGTACGGTACTTACTTTTAAACCAGTTAAACCCAATTAAAAGAGATTAAAGTTTTGAGTAGAACATTTTATGTATAGGTTTGAGAAAATTATTTATAATGTGTAAAATGTTATATATCATAAAAAACAATACGCCTACTCTATATAGAACATTTTTTTAACCTAGTAAAATATATTGTTTTGTATCATAAATTTATTTTAAATACTTAAATGGACTTTAAAGATGTAAAAATAATAATGTTACTTTCGGAGGAACAGTCCATTCTCAAGGTTTCATTGGACAATTGACAAATGTTACACGGTCTAAATTAGTTGGTGAAAACAAAAGCCGACTTTATTTTAAAGTAAATCTGTTGTAAAAACTAATTTGACTAGCAAAACATCTTATCTATTCATCTATAAAAAAGAAAAAATGATAATAAAAGCAATCTGAATATCACCGTTATGAATAAACCATAAAAAAATGTAACGACGATAGATACAACATGGGAATGTGTTTCATTCAGTAACTGAAAGAGAGAAACACAATAAATGCTACACGTAATCAGATCGGCCTGTCATGCGTTCATGTGAGTTTGATGGTTGTCAAGTCAGGCAATACTGCCTCTTCTAACGAAGGTTAGACCGTTTGTTTGAACAAAATATACATTTTACAGTAGAAATTGTCCCCTCCATATCAAATTTACAGATAACTGTTATTTTCATTATAACAGGTATTATTTACTTAGGTACCGTAGGTATTAGTTACTTTAAGTAAAGTTTGTTGGATTATTAATCTCAATAATGGTTCTCGATTAAAAGTTTATGGTTTGAATGTGTAATTAGTTTTTTAAGTCGTCAAATCTGCTTATTAGATGTTGTCTGTACGTTCAAGTAAGATCGATGAGTGATATGGATGTAATAACTCATCAGATGGTGCTATTAAAGGCTTCAAACTGGGGAAAAAATGAAAATTTAGGGATCATGAATGAAAAATAAGTAAATAATTTATTAATTACTTAACTTAAACTCAACATAATTTTCACCTTTCTAATCTGTTCTAAAATCTCATTCTAAAACTAGATCTTTGCCTTCTACATTATTTAAATCACCTCCAAACTATAATGATAAACAGTTTTGTAACAAACATGACATGTAGACAATTATACATATTGGTATTATATGTTACATAATATTTGGCTATTATACATACTTTTGCCTGCAAATGTTTCGGCTTTCGGGTATAACTGACAAGATTCAAATTAAATTTTGTGTTTTATATTATTTTACAGTTGCATTTTATGTTGGTTGGAAACGAATATATTAATATAGTTGGATTCAGAATTGACAATTTATAATATACAAACAAATTTGTGCCTGTACAAGATAGGAATGTTTTGAAAGAGTTGAGATTTATTAATTGTCAAATTCCACATTCATGAAAACAACTTTCTCATGAAAATGGATTTTTAAAATGCATAATAATTCTTATTGTAACCAGATCTTATTATTATACTCCCTGATAGGAACCCTGTTAGTTAACCCCCAGAAAATGAAGTAATTATAATAATAAGGGGTTTATCGACTGATACCATTAAGTTCAATTGCATCTGCGCCAATTAAACAGTTATGCAAACAGCGCAATTGGGAATATCTGTCAGTAACGCCGGTATATATCAGTACCGATGGACGCTAGATCATGTGAAATGATTGGACAGGTATAATTGGAATTGCCAACCCGATCAAACCCTAAACCTATGATCCCTGTTTTACTTGATCCAATTTTCCCTTCTGGGAAAGCCCATGTTTATTGATTGCTAATATGTTGATGCTATAAAGTCCTTTACAATTTTTAGAAATTTTATATACACATTTGGTTTTTATAATTTTCTGTGATTAACCATACAGTACTGTTTAACAACACCATAGGTTAAATGTGAAATTATAATCATTTCCTTTTATTTTTATTGAAACGTCTTTTTGGAAAGCATTTTAAAATATATATTATCGAAAATCATTGATGCGTCGTAAATACTCTATTTTGGTACAGTATTATTGACAACATGATATTATTACTATCTGTAACTTAAACATTCAATTTTTAATGTAAATTATTAGGTAATCACTTGAAAATGGGAGGAGTTTCTCCACCTCCAGAATCGTTCTGTAGTTTAATACACTGAGCGACAGGAAAAGTCCAATTAAATGTAAAGTAAATAATTAATAAAGAGGAAACATTTGGAACTATAAAACAATAGTGACGACAATACTTCTATACGGTTCAGAAGTTTTGACCTTTACAAAAAAGCCACAAAATACTTACATTTGAAAATAGTATTGCGAAGAATACTATTTGGTCCCGATAAAGAAGGAGAAACGTGGAGGATAAGGAAAAACAAAGAGTTGTGTGAAGAACCAAATATCTTAGGAATTATCAACAGTTAGAGACTAAGTTGGCTAGGCCATTTACTAGTAAGGTGAGGAAATATGATAAAACAAGTGATGAATGGGAAACCAGAGGATAGAAGAAAATTAGGAAGACCAAGAATATGCTGGAATGATAAAGTAAAGAGGGATATAATGAAGATAGTATGATTATGATTGATTTGGATACGACAGATGACTACAGAGTGTGGAAAGGCGTTGTTGTGGCGAGGCCAAAACTCCTGTGGCGATTGAAAACCAAGTATTTACTAGGTTCTCGATCGCCGTAGGAGTAATAGTAAGAGTATATTTTCCCACCAATTTGTTCAATAAAAAATAAAATAAAAATAAAAATTATTCCCCACTTTTCATTTTTCAAGTTAATATTTCAATTAAATTTCATTCAACTCATTTCAATTCATATTTAATTTTAATAGTGGGGATGTTTGGAATGCGATTGGGACCATTAGCTAAATATTGGGACCAAACTACAAATATGATAGTCTTCTGGAACAGTATTCCAAATATTGCTGTCACTACAGAATGCTAGAATCACAACTAAACTAGTTGAAGTGAGTATTGGTAAATTTTACATGTACATATATTTTTCATTCCTGATAAAAAAGCTCACCATTTAATAATACGTCAAATGAGCCTATCTTTATCTGATACATTCAAGACCACCATTATGAAAAGGGTTAAGTATTTTAAATTTGTATGAAATGATTGCTTTAATACGTTATTAAACCTTCAGAAATATAAACCTTCCGTATGAGTGGCGAAAATAACTTTTCTCTCTCTGAGTTTTGTAATTAATTCTTTACTATTTTGACGTAAATGTTAAATTGTAAACAAAGATGAATATAATTAAATACTTGTGAACAATATACATTACAATTCCATTTGACCGGTAAAATATAAGAGTTTTTACTCTCTTTCTAAACGATTTTTAACGATAAAGTATTCTTTTCGTCAAAATTAGTGCTTGTACATATATTCGTTTCGGGGTTCCTTGAACCTAAAAAATGGTTTCCGAAGTAATGACTGTCTGTGGGTTAGTTATTTAGTTAGTTAGTGAAATGGTGACATACCCTGGTAGTTACTGTATTTCAAGCCAAGTACGAATGAGAAAGGAATGTAAGATAATTGTGGCACGATCATGTAGTCTTATTACTGACTAAGACTGACGTGTTCTTTAGAGAGGTCTGTTAATTGGTAGACCAACAATCAATGGCATTAAAAGTTATTACATTAAATTAAATTTAATTAATTAAATAAATTAAATTAAAGTAAATTAAATCAATATAATTTAGTAAATTAAATTTTTCTATGGAACCATTCGTCGTCGTTTACTAATAATTTGAAATACCGGAACTTATAGCTTAGTTTTTCTAGCTAGTTTTAATGGTGATGGTCTGATTATTTTATTAAACTAATGTTTTGCCAAAACATGAATTTATAAAATGTTATGCTAAAATAATATATTTATAATAACTCTAAATCTACCTTATTTCTCAACCGTTTCCCTTTAAATATGGGACACAAAACATAAAAAAATATCACCAAAGTTATTTGTTATTACCTCGGGGGGGGGGGCTCTTCTCCCTAGTACCGTTAAACCTATTTTTAGAGGGTGTGGAAATAAGTTTTATGAGGTTTTTTAAAACACTTATTCTAAAAAAAACAAATGTATGTAGTCAATTTAGTTTTATATTGCAGGAATATTAGAATTCTCGCGGTTTATACAACAATAACTTCCAATCCACAATGAAACAATTTCTGATATACCACCTCGTCCTAGACATTCAATTTAACCTTGAACCATATTTAATATTAAGAAAAACACTAGTGTTGGCAAACTGTCTCGTACAGTACTGCTACTCCCAAGGAGAATCTGATTGAGAAGAAAACAAGCAAGCTAAACAATTTGAACTTTCATTATTCATACATTTTCCAAATTTATTTTGCATTTTATACTGTAAAACGAGCAAGCCGTTGTCTTTTTGCCATCCAACGTTAACTATTGTAGATTAATTACAAGAAATAACAAGTTTACTAGTTGTAAAAAGACGTTGGAATCAAACCGGGGTCCTACGATACTTTTGGTAGTGTCATTTCCATAAACCGTGCAATTCATCTAAGACTAATTGAAAAAATTCATTAAACATCTTGATACATTAATATGATATACAAGTTTAATGGAAAAATAACAATTTAAATAAAAGAGTAAAAGGCTTAAGTGAGAGAAATTAAAATTTTCCACAAATTAAAACAAAAAGTGAAAATTGTAAATCTGATCTACTCAACAACGAACTTAAGATTATTTAAGTGATAGTTACAAAAAAGGTTTTTGGTTGTTATATTTTTAGTGGAAAGATAACTTATGATGTTTTTATTATATTACTGTTAACATGCTCCTTTATATTAGTTCAGCTAGCAGACATTGTTTACACTCAATCAGCTATTGAGAAACTCATGCAAATGGCGCAATTATCACTCCAACAACGACTTTACATTTCTAACTAATTGCTTTCCACCTACTAGACTATCAACGTTGCTAGTAAATCACTCACACACATGCACACACACACACTCACTCTCTCTCTCTCTCTCTCTCTCTCTCACTCTCTGATGCGTAGTGAAGTTTATTATATGACTTGAACCCAGTCCATGAAAATATTTTCATTTTCAGGATGTTTCAGGATTTCCTATCACCCTTTTGAGGCATTGTTTCTGGGCTACTGTAAAATCTAAATACCACATTTAAATTTTCAGGAAATCCTCAGATACTAACAGAACTAACTTAAAAAAACTCAAAAGAAATTAAACATATAACTATTACATTTTGCACACATAATAAATAGTCAGGTTAGCTTGTGGAGAGAGTATTATTCCAAAATTGAGATTTAAAACTACGACTATTTAAAAATTGTTAATAAGATTAAATTTTAAAAATTTAAATATTTATAAGGACTTTATAATAGGGTAACATTTTTTAGCCAATCTTAAGTCTAATGTAACGAATCATTAATTTTGAATAAAAATAAACAAGAATAACACTCTTAGTAGGCCGAATACTTTGACTAACGGCAACAACCAGGCGCCACATAAAGAGCCATGTCTTGTTTGTTTTTTGTTTAATCTTCAAAGAATGTATCATTAGATTTGTATTAAAACTGTCGAAAATGTCCCTCTTGTAAAATATTTATAACAACACCAGATTCAAATTTATTAATGTTCGAAATTTTCAAATGCCTGACATTTCAAATTGTCATTTTGTAACATTTTGAATCTTTTTTCATTAGTCATCCTCATATTTATTATGGTTTAAACCAAAAGTTTGAATTTAAAAAACATGTTTGAAAATAGTAAAAATGCGGCGTTTTGAGTAACTAAGATTTTAAGGGTATAATTAGATGTAATATTTCACTGGAAAAAACTTCTCATAATGTTAATGCAGGGTTCCAAAACAACCTATATTACGATACATTTCCAGAATACTTTTTTAATATTTCAGTGAAATTGTATAGTTTGCATAAAGAAAAACTTTAAAATATACATACTTTAAAGGCGAAAACATAGTTTTATTTAATCCTCATTGATAAAGTTTTATTTTCTAAGAGACCTTGGTGTTAACAATAATTTTTAATTGTCACACCTATTCATATATCACCAAAGAACATTAATTTGTGGGAATAAAGACTTAAAACCCATTATGTTAATTTTATGACCTTTTTACTTCGCTTTTTCGTGCTTCTGTTATGAGAAATCATACTTACTGTCGAGTTAAATTTATTGACCCTTGGGGGAGTAGTAAATTATTTAATTATATCCTATTCATGTGCAGTTATGTCACGCATTATTTTATGAGAAAACTCTCTTTCCTTCTGCTCCCTTAACGAGCAGTAATTATTGTATTGCGTATAAAACGTCGCGCGGGTTCGTGTGATTGCTTGAAGTCGCTTCTCTTGTTGAGTATTAGCAGTATTATGCCAAGAATAATCATAATAGATGGAAACTTTTGTTTAACAAGATGTACAATCATCAAATTTAAGAGCTTATATGGATAATCGTTCTTTGTGGCATAATTGTCAACAGCGTTGAAAATAAATTTCCATTTAAGAGTATACACTACCTCCACCATTTTGTATTTTAGTCCCATAAGACCAACGGTAATTTGTGACAGCACTACTGGTTATTTGATTATCATAAAAACATAGTTGGGGTGTAAAAAAGGTATAGGTATGTTGGGAATTAACACGTCCATATTTTGAATTTGAGTGCTCCTACTGCAGAAAAATATAATTACTTGTTAATTATCGGTTTAGTTGCGTGGTATTTGCATTTTCCCGCAAAATAAAATAATAAATGACGAAATTGTACGCAGCACGATGGCATGAGTTGAGTGAATTTCACAGAACTTACATTATTCCCATCATAGTAATCGAATAATACTCGGTATGCAGGTTAGCTGCAACAATAGTTGTTTTACATGGTAATGTGATTATATCAAGGCTGTTTACTAAGTAAGAACACATTAAAATGCTATAAAATTATGTCAATAGCCAAGCAAGTTATACCAATTATCTATTCTCCGTTAAAAATTATAATGAATACATGAGCTTACTGTCATGAGAAACATTTAATTTTGGTGTTTTATGGTTGTATTGATAAATATTAACTAGATAGACTTGCATACCAAATTTTGCAAGAATATGTTTAAGTAAATAAGTGAGTTATTGATTTATTGCTATTCTCTATAAGATTAACATTGCACAACGTACTGTGTTTACTATTTTGAATATCTCAGTAACCAGTTGACCTAGAGTCATGATCCAAAATACTAAACTGTTTTTAAGGTGAATCAAATGGTAAAACGAGAATAATTATATTTTAATAAAACTGTACCTACATAAATAAATTGAAATACCAATTTCGGGGAACAAGTCCCCCCCCAAAGTGTAGTTAATGAAGTCTGATTGTGATGCCCAACGAACTCGTCCAAGATATTAGAGAGAAGACCAAAACCACAGAATTTTATATTAATCAAACAATAATAAACTGTGGCCGTGTCAAGAGATAATATGCTCATATATATACCTACCTCTCTATGGGGTTAAAATGAAATATTTTGCAGTTCCTGTATCCTCAGAGATTATGGTTTACTCTTGAAAGATTAAACTCATGTTAAAAGTCTATTTGTATTTATATTTTATATATTATCAACAGCAGTGACATTATAAAGTGGCTTTTTATAGGGAACGCAGCAAACCCTGGTCTGTTAATATTTAACGTCGACCTTGTTCAAAATGAAACCGACGTCCCTCAGATTATGCCGTAAGCAACTTACACTGAGCAACCCAGTAAGTTTTGCCAGGGTAAGGATATCTAGCTACACAAATCGCTTCCAGTTATTAAGGAAATGGGTTTTAACCTCTAATGGACACCAACTAATATGACACAATTGCCTGCGATTCGTCAAGACGGTTTTATCCGAGTGACAATGTTACAGCTACTTGGCGATCGACACTGAGACACTGACTGGATCCTGCTTTACTGCCTCAGGAGGATTAGGAACGTTAAATCCTGAGATATCGCAAATCTCCTGCGAGTTTTATGCCTTGAAAAAGCTGAGAGCTAAAACCTTCTAGACGGGACAGTATGATACGTCACTGAGGTTGCAAGATTTATGATTATAGTCACGCTGTGGTGGTTGACTGAAACAGGAATAGCCGTGGGTCTCCTGATCTATATACAACTCAGTTTGTAGCAAGGGAAAATGAATGGTGAAGCTACGTAATTTCATATTTTTGTAGTCAAACTAACATGGGTTAGTGTCTACTTTAAATTTATTAGACTCATCATAATGAGTATCCAGCTAAAATAGCCACATCATTTAGAAAGGTTAAGATGATAATTTAACATCTCTTAAACCGAAGGAGAGTAGGACAACGGAGCTTAATTTAAAATATTCGCAAAGAGACATAGAAATAGATTAAATGGTGAATTAATCCTTGTTGTAATTTAATTTCAATTTGATGGAATTAAAATAAAATTATTCTAATAGGGTAACATGAGTCCTTATCCGTAAGAACCTTTACAATACTGTTTCCATTATTATATAAAAGTAAAGAAATTCTTTGAAACTATTTTCCTAAGCTTTTATCAGGGACCATGCGGTTGGTCCAGAGTGCGACCGATCCATAGTTTTTTCACTACGGTCCCGCTACATTTGTGGGGGTTTTCTGAAAAGACCACCCTTGATATATCTATCTATATATTTATACCAGCGAAAACAAACTTAACTCCATAGAACGCTGTCTGAAGGCGTATCCCCCTCATTATTGAAAACAAAACCAACATAAACTATATTCTTAACAATATAACATAATAAATAAAAAAAAACATAAAAATGGAAAATAAATTTATCTTGCTTGTAATTTTATTCACATTTATGGATGAGACGCCGGCCTAATTTGGTGGGACGGAAGATACCCTTCTCATATGACTAATGGTTACCTAAGAAGATGATTTGATTGATTTGTCCAGTTCTTTAATTAATACTGTAGCCCAAAAAGGCAGCTGGGTCCAATGTAAGGACACATACGTTTATGAGAATTTATTAATTTATCTTTTAACAATCAGCACTAGCTTACATAGTTAAAAAAGTTTAGTATCAGTATTAATAATCTAGGTTAAGCGAATACAATGACTGCTAATTAAGTACACTTTTTAATATATTAATAATAATTAAAAAATGTAATTAGTTTATTCATTCAGGGAAATTTAATTTAATTAATGGTTGTTTTCGTGCTTTGTTTGTTCAGGAACCATATCAAATATTAATTAAAAGTTGTTCTAAAGGGAAATGACTGTGTGTAGTTTTGAGGTTTCGCTTAAATTACACGTTAAACTTCCACAACATAAAATATTAATTTGACGATTCTATAGTGTTACATTCAACGGAACGCTTATCATGGTTTATAGCTTGTAAATGTATCCATCCACTATTTTATTGTATTAAGTATAGTATTTAACGTTTAATTTAGTATTTTATCATATTAAGACTATTATGGAACTTTGACGAACTGTGACAAGAACATGCTTTACAAAACTGCCAAACGTGTAAAGACTAGGGACGTGTTTATAAACATCGGTTTAAGTAAACTGAAACAAACATGGAATATATATATTATTTATTGGTGTCATCAGATTTAGTGTTTTAAAGCTTTGAAACGTATCTGCTACAATGGTTCTTATGAACCGTAAAAATTCTATCCATTGTGATTCAATCTATTCAATTTTTAAATTTTGGCATTTTAAAACTGTTAACTATCCTAGTCATACCGTGTTTTGGAAATAACATAACAGTAGACTAAGAGTAAAAATGTCTCAGAGTGATTTCAGTTGTTGAACAACCTTGTTAAAAATTTGTTTTAATATCTTCTTACCCATAAGTTTTATGAAAACATGAAACATATTTTAAGATTAGGCTAATAAACTGATAGGTTCCAACAGTCATATTTCAGGGGGTAAGGGTGAGGGTAGGGGGGTTAGTGAAATGCACAAGCCGGTCGGCCTCGTGAGCTACTGCTGTTGCAGCGTACTGCCATGAGAGCGCAGTGATGTCGGTTGGCTAATTGGACGAGCTGTGAGTTAAGGACACACTCACTATGATAAACGTGCCAGGTTTCACCCAAAAAGAGAACTTACACTGTTGAGAAATTCCTGGAAGAATCTTTAAAGTTATTGTTTGTATCCCTTTGAGTGTCTTGTAGACAATATTTAAGATCCATTTAGCCAACAAACAACTAGTTTTTAGCACTTTTAGAACTGACTGCGTAGTTTACTGAATGACTTACATTTCGGGAAGATCTCATCCAGTCCACAGGGCGTTCAGTCCACCCCACTTTCCTGAAGGGGGAGGGTGGGGAGACGCCCACAGACAGACTCTTTGGAGTTTAGTTATTTTGGTTATTGACAGTATAAATATATTTAGGGCGGAAAACAGAGCTCATACTAGTTAGTTTGCGAATTTTTCGGATTCGCACATCTAAGCTCTTTTTCTTTCGTATAGTCAAGTGTCTTTTTGGTACTTGGTTACAATCAAGTACATTTTGGCTCCGTGTGATGAACAACTATTTTCATAATGCTGTTGAAATAACTTCTAATCGTTAAAACAAAGCATGTTCCTTTTTGTAATTGTGTAAAAAATAGTAAACATTAGATATACAATATTCTATGCACTAATTTTGAGGTTAGCGAAACGAAAAAATTACCATATGTTTTTATGTTCCCTTTTGTAGTGACTCGAAAGTGATGATTATGTGAACAATTTAAAGAAACGAAATCTTCTGTTTTCCGGCAGTATTATGAAAAAGATTGTCTAAAAGTGAATACGAAGATACGAGTGTCGAGGTGTGTACGTTCCTAGTCACGGCACGTCACCTGTATTACAGTCGGCGGCGCTCAGTATGCGATCACCATTGTCCCTCTGTTAATGCAACATTTATCCTCCACTATTGTCGTCTGGTGTCACGCCACTTTGCGAGAATGTGTTCATTCCAAAGTTACAGTGGATAGAGTTAGGGTGCCAGTCAGTGCAACGATTAAAACTCTAGATCTTACCTAAAGCTGTTGTTGCGTATTCATGTTTCATTACCTCTCCAACATTTTTTTGGAGAGTATAATAGTTCTCAGTTCCTAAAAACATTTTTTTTCATCTCGCTATTAACCCCCTCTTCTTTTATAATATTCACATATATATGCTCTCTCACCTATCTAAGTTCCATCGAATAGTTTTATATTACTGATCTATGTTCAGAAATACTGTAGCCTATTATTTAAGCTGTGAGGAATAAATTTCACTACACACTAAACCTACATCTAGCTGCCGTTGTTCAATTATTAAGCAAACGAAAGCTAGAATTTGAAACACTCGGAAATTCCAAATCTATTAAACAGATTACTGTAAAACAAACCCCATGGTATTAGAAATGGATTTAAATTGGTTTTACAAATTAAATTATACTCAATTAACGGGATGGTCAAAAAGAATGTAACATAGAGTAATAATCAGGCTCCTAATGGCAATGTAGAGGATTACAGATGTAATACACGTTCAGAGGAAATAAAGCAGGATATGCGACTTCATAGAAAGATGTATGATAAGATTTCTCTGTGAAATACATGGTGATAAACGTAAAACTTAAGGACTTAACAGCGCGGTGTAAATTTCAACGTTTATTTCACAACAAAGATACTAACGAGCGAAATATCTCGATCTTCGATCACCAGTTGAGAGAATGATGCTCATCGTTAAACAATGAATACTTCTTTACGAGTATATCCCTACAGAACTAATAAAACTGACCGACGCGATGAGATGAATGCTTGTTCAAACAGGCATGAAAACAGCTGTTTTAGATGATGGCACCAATACTACCGTTCAACGCTGATCTGATCTCTCCTCCCTGGTCCCTGATGCCTGATGGATCGTAAATATCGTTTGACACAGAGCTAGCATCACGAACACGTTGTAAGCTTTTAGTGAAGTTACCACTACCTGGCCGGGCCGAGCGGCGTCCTCTATTCTGAGACACGCCAACTGTACCGTCGTGGACTACGCTAGCTAATTGATAAACCAGGCGTTTTACTAAATCATAAAACTGATAACAGTAGTGCTACCACCGAGTGTAGTCAAATGATGCTAAAATCTTCAAAGTGGCTTTCGCGCGGCCGGCGCAACAATGCTGATTTTCGCGTCAACCGCGTTTTAGTAATGAAACACAGCTGATGGCATAGTAGGAGACTGAGTCATCTCCAGCATGATTATGAGTTGGTGATAGATAACAGAAAAAAAGTTAGAGAATAGTTAACATGATGAAAAAACTGAAGTGGCTTGGTCTCAGCCTACTCACTTGAAAACGATGAGATTCTTCACATCCAGAAACGTTGTGTAGTTAAAAACACAGATGCGTTGGGAGAACAAAAAGATACTTTGATTCAATATTACACTCATCTCTTATTCATACTTGGCTTAAAAACCCTAAACAGGTTGCCATTTCAGTAACTTACTAACTGTAGCACAAAAGAGCTTATTTAAATTTTTACTTTAAAATTAAATAAAAACTTTGGAACTGAAATGGAAAACTTATATACTTATATTTTTAAAAATCACTTCAAACAGCGTTTCCTTGATTCTAGGTAGATTAGAGAGTAACCTTATTCTGTACAATATGATGAATATAGTTCTCAGAAGATGTTACTGATAGAGTTGTCGAATGGAACAGTTATCGGAATGAACACGTTTCTAATAGAATCCTAATTTCATATCACTATCACTGATCTAGCTTTACGTTTCGGATGAGCACCTTGCCCGTTTCTCCGCTCGGCTTGTTACGCAGGAATTTACACCAATAAGAGCGGCGCCTCCAAGATGTTATCGGCTTATCAGAGTGATAGTAAACCTACTCGCGACACGGTTTAGTCTTTAGTGAGCCAGTTTTACGGCCGTCGATACCGATATTCCGAATGTGGGTTGGGCGGACAGCGCGGAACCTAGAACCCTCCCGCTATATAATACTTTAAAATCGATATATCCTTTTTTGCAAACCAATCATACCAATATTAACTTTCAAAAATTTAACGCCCTAATAAATAAGCCTACTTTAAACGCTGTGAACTTTTTTAATGTTTTAAAAAAATCCTGCATTATTAGTGTTGTCATTTTAAATCAATAGGTTTCAATATCTTACGGTAATAATGTACCACGTGCTTGTAAATTTTTCGATTCTCCAAATTAAAAATTTTGTAGAAATAAATTCTCCGGTATCCCTATTCCCGGTCGTTACATTGTCCCTATTGACAAGGCATTAAGTCAGTAATTTAACAATAATCCTCAACCACCCAGGCGCTGAAGAGAGGTTGGGAAGTTGCAAGAATAAGAAAAAAGAGAGACAAGAAAGGTTATGAAGAAAGGTAGGCGGATTATAGTACCGATTTTGCAAAAGATACTACTTTGATTCAAGTTTCAATATTTTAGGATCATTCCTCAGTTATTTTAAATAATCAGGTATTGAAGAAAACAATTGAACATTTTAAATTTTAATAATTGTTTGGAGTTTCAAATTATTATTGCTTCATATTCGCTGCATTAGTGTAAGATGATCGTGGCGCGATCTTGTAGTCTTGTCACTGACTAAGGTCGATATTTTTGTTAATTAATTGCCTGAGAGTCAATGGTATATCTAATGGAGTTTAACGTGGAGTCCAAACCACTGCACCAGAATTACAATAATCTAATTATGATGGTGGTATTTTCTTATTAACGTAATATTCAAAAGTGCGGACGTTAATTAATCCACACAAGAGAACACTACACCCACTAACCATCACTCACAACTATCCACAATTCGTGACCTCCAAGTAGCTGGATTACAGGACACGCGGTCCCAGTCGTGATCCATTCTCATATTTAAAACCAGCAGACCCATTCTCATGATTTTCAAAGTACTTTAATACATCTGAAACACTGTTCTGTAATATCGGACTGGAGATCTCAATATCTATATACATTTACTAAATCATTTATTTTATTTTCGATTGGTTTGAATAAAATTTAAGCCTCTGTACAACAAATTTGTTCACGTTTCCACAATATCACTCGTGGAGTATCACTTCCAGATGATTCAGACCTTCTTATGTTTCTAAAAAACCTTGGTTCTGTAAAACATAAATTTAATTCTAACTATATGGGTGTACATAATAGCAAGCAAAAACTGAAAAAACAAACAAATCTCGATGAATCTTTCAGGCTGTTGATAACGATCAGGTGATAACTTAGTGATAAGATGCAGATGAGACGGGTCACATCTGACCAGCAGAGGCGGTTGTACCATCCATCAGACATCAAAATACCGCGGTGTTGTCACGATCAGCTGATGGACGACAGAGACCAAGAATGCGGGACAGCGGGTAATGTCTGAATCAAAAGCCGTCGCCGGTGTCCACAGGACCTCCGAGTAGGAGCCCCACTCCTCCCACACAGCTGATCGATTGACTTTAGGCCGGTGAAGATGGACGGGCGGAGGTGGAAGTGGGAAAGTGTACTTTAAAAAGCAAGGCTTCATTAGATTACCATCCATTACTGAATTGCCCAATAAGGTTAAAAGGTCAAAGACAAAACTATCAAGGTTAACTAGACTCACCACCAGAATTTGACAGAAGAAAAGATTCAATCAAATAAATATTTTCGACAAAAGGATTTGAAAATGGGGCTATAGCCCCGAAACTATAGTAATATCTAAAAACTATTCTAGAATTGATTGAGACTATTAAGCTCTAATAGCCTATCTATATATTTTAGTCAATTAATCAATCCATGAGGCGTACTATAAATAACGGAAAGGTAACTTTAAGTAAAAGTGATATACTTCATTTTTACATTAGTTTCTCCTAGTTAGTAAAAAAGCTTGATTTCCAAAACACTCGTATCTTTATGGATAAATTAGCAGATTTTTCAATTCATTTTATATCCATAATGACATAACTCTCGTTAAATGCGGAACTCTGATTGGTCTAGAACCTGTGTCGTTATGAAAAGTCTGTATCGTAATGAACTCATAATGCAACGGTTTTCAATTTCCGTTTAGTAATGATCCTCCTAATGATGCTACTTTTTGTGTCTTTATTGGAACTTTTTTCAATGGTCATATATAAAATGTCTGAGAATAAAGGCTTCAAAAAATAAATAGAGAGGTCTATTTGTATGTATCCCGATATTTTACTCTAGCATTTGTCATGACTGTAAAAAATATTTTTAGCTACAGTAATTCTGGAAAATAATGAGGTTTTATAATGGTTGAAACCACACGGAAGATTAGAGGCATATAATATTAAAATAAGTATTTAAGAGAAAAAAGACCAACTGGTAATAGAACCCAACAATAAACTCTTTAAAAACATTATCGTACTTACTCCCCTGAGGGAAATAGGTTAGATCATGGACATGTCTAAAGGGAATGTTTTCAATCCTTTTAAACAGTCAAATTCCTCTTACATAATGTAAGATATCCTCTTAGTAATGCATATCCTATTACATCCATATGACGTCACTAAGCATATAATGTTAACCAAATGACATCACTGTTTCAAATTTTGTTCTTTGAAATTGCCAACACCCTCCCCACAGAGCTAAGACATATCCATGTCAAAAGTAGACAAGTATACGTGACTGTGTTTGAAACAATCAGGGAAAGATATTTATGCAAAGTCTTCATATTTGTAATAATGACTTGCAGCCTTAATAACGCATAGTCATGATGAACTTGACAGTGAGGCTAATTGATCAGCTGTTGACCCAGATCAGTGCAACAGCTGACTGGATGATGATGGATGCGCAGAAGACAGACGGACACGCGTGGAGCCGCTGCCAGCCGACTGGGCTAACAATTCCCAGAATAAACAACGGTAATCGTCTGCAACTAAATTTACTCCAGACGAAACTTCGCTTTTCAAAAGCATTACGAAACACTAGTGCCGCCATATTGGATTCAAGTCCCATAACAAAATTGTTCTTTTGTTCATTTGTTCACATTGTCCAGAATTACTTCTCAAAAATAGTTAAGTGTTAAGTTATCGTAATTATTATTATCAAGATATATTGATGAATAATTTGTAATATTCTATCATATAAATTTAATTAGCAAGCAGGGCCTATTGTACGCACTAATTAAAAAGTAATTAATCTATTTCAAATTACTCGGACCAAAATAACAAATTGAATTATTTATTTTACTTTATCCTCTTATACATAGTATTTGGAGAAAGTATTTTGTTCCCTAAAATTTCCGATTTTGTGTTCCGAATTCGTGTTATGAATATGTGCTAAGAGTTTTAAAAATATCTATTATGAAGCTCCATGAATCGAAAACTGGCGTCTGTTTGTGAACAAACAAAGAGACCAAACTGATGGCCCGATATCAGTAAGTTTGTATAAGTGTGCACTGTGGCTATTTCTCCAGGCCAATTGTTTTGATTTTTAAGGTTAGAGTGTACCTGAAATCAGTTCTAAAAATTAAAAAAATTAATATTCTGAATTATTAAGGCATGAGTAAACAGTTTCAGAGGAAATGTTAATTTAATGTCTGTGGTAAACGCAGTAGGAGGATCTGAAACGCTCAATGTCATTCTTATGGAGAATACTAACAAATCTATGAATCATTATTTTACATTAGTTTTACCAAGTTTCAGACTTGGTATGCAGGTTTATACTACTTCATGCAATAAAATTCGAACCAAAAGTTGTTACCACTCCTATCTGAGTGGTAGTTTAAACTAGTTAGTTAACAAACTTTTTACCCGAAGGTTTAGTTAAATATGCTTAGATTTTAAGAGGGTGCCATTCTTCCTAACCATACTTTGCCCAACCTTACAGTCTACAATTAAGTATGTAGGAGAAATCAACATACGGGTGAACCATCACACCCGCATAGGCCACAGATTTGTAAGCAGGATGTATCAAGCAAAATAGAGGAGATCCAACTCAGTTCAAATAAAAACTAATTGAAACTCCAGAATCCCAATTGGCGCTATTGCTGTATCGGGGTTTGAATCCTTTATGCCTTCAACCACGCCATCGACTCAACTATTTCCTAATTTTAATTTTAATATATTTCCTTAAAATGCATTATAACTTTAATCTAACACTTTGAATGTTATTTTGCAAGTATCATATGACCAGTAATGCTGTAAACAATTAAAAATTTCTCTTAAGTGACCAAAACCAAATATGGCGCATATAATGAAGATATTTAATTGTATTCAGGAGGTATGCAACCTCTCCATATTCAATTTCTTGAATTTTTATGAGTGGACTTGTTATGATACCCATCACCTAACCATATTCCATTTAGAAACTAACATTATTCAACAATGTAAATTACCAAATTATCTCATACAAAAAAAGACTGAAAATTCCCACCAGCCACAGAAAAAAAACTTTAACCACAATACTAAAACGTTAATAGTCCGTGAATAAGAAATTTATACGTATATATGGAATATAAAGTATAATAAACATATATGAGAGTGGTTTAAACCTATTCATAATCTCAGTTTAATTATTATAATTGATGAGGCGGAATGATTAAACTAATGGTGGCACCTCTTCCTCTAATAGAGAACCGGCTGGGACGGTGAGGCTAGCGACACTAATGGCAGTGACACCGGTGAGGTTTGGTAAATCACCGGTGAGCTACGACGAGGCTCGACCCTGGGACGGTAGCGACTAGCGAGTAGCGAGACCGCGGTGGCAGAGGGCCAGGACGGGTACCTTTTAATAAGGGTCCATAAACTTTCTAATAGGCGCGTGGGGGTTCAAAGCACATTGTAAATTTCACCGGTGAAAAGTTCTCAACATATGGAATTGATGAGACACTTTCTCCTTATTCTGCGTAACATAGTTTAGGGAAAATATTTAATTGAAATCGATAGGTTTAGGGGTACCGTAGGTATTTGAGTAACTGAGAATAATGAACGCTTAGAAGTGTGGCTTTTTAGCTCATGAAACGTGGTTGTATTGAAAAAAAAACATAAAATAATTAAACCTCATTTGACTTCAGCAAGGCTTTTACAAAAATATGTATTAAATATAATATAGTAAACTACCCATTTCCAATGTGGAACTTGGATAGAAAAGAAATAGAAAAGAAAGAAAAAGAATACTAGGACCTTTATAGGGAATGTGTGGTAAATTAAAGGAAGTATGTTGCCGTAGTGGCGCTAGTCTCATCATCTGACAGGATTCACCAGAACAGAAAGAGGCTGGAACCAAGTCCTTTTGACTAACCAGATAAGCATTATGTCAGTAACACATTAACGACCCAACTCTATGTTAGTAACCCTAGAAACACTGTTTATTACTGAAATTTTACAAATATAACTAACTAACTAAACTAACTTTTACTCCTGCCAATTCTAATAATAGGAAGATTTTCCTCTTTCCTAACGAGGCAAAGAAAGAAATAATTCAGTGAGGTGAGAGATTTATGCTTTTTCCTTGATTGACTAATATCTACAGTGTCACGGGCGACTCAGATAAATGCAAATAGTCAGTTGTGTTTATATGCAAATATTTTTAAACGTTTTACTTTACTTAAACTTTACTTTTAAATGTAGCTTTTTAGACCTTAATTGACAATACGACTTATTAAATAATAATAATTCTCCATAATATCATTGTGTATTAGATATATTTGTGTGTGAAAAGTCATACTTTAACACACTGCCCTGACACGTACAATCTGTCAAAGGTTTGTATTGTTCCATTCAACACTTCGAAGGGATGATTGTGTTATCACAACTTCATATTAACCTGTTGTCATATAATGATCTGCAATCCACTATTTAAAATAAACTTTAATATAATAATGTGGTCTGGTATTGGCATTGGAGTGTAAAAAACTCTGAAATGCCTGGTTGTAAAAACAATTTTCGAGACCGATATATTTGTATTATAAAAAGATAGCTCATAATATAGATAGCAACTCTGTTATATCAATATCAGTATGTCCTGTTTAATACTTAGATGTACTTAGATGAAGTTGTTGGTCAACAATAGAGACATGATGTTGAAATAAACGCTCGAATTTTACGATTTTCAGCCCGGTTATTAAGTTATTTCCAATTTCCGATCATGTCTTTCTTGGTAGTTCGTCCATCCTTACTCACAATAATTTTTTAAAGCATTAAACTGCATTTAGTACCTTAAGTGTGACCTAATACAATCTTGAATTTACGAATCGAAAATGAATGTTTACTATACATTTTAAACGCGTAACCGACAATATGACTTTAATAATTGACACCTACATAAACTGTATTTTATCTAGAACAACTTATTCTAGAAGAGGCGTAGTATTATCACAAATATGATTCTAGGGAATTATTTCACCAAGTTTTTGTTGATCACAGATGATAGAATTAATAAATTGTTAGATTACACTCACTCGTTTTTGTAATTTTTTTTAATAAAATAGAGGAATCTCTCTAGTTCGATGTCAGTTCTAAATTATAGCTATTAAAACTAACAGCATACATTGCATCCAAGGTTGATTCTACTATAAAGCATGATTTTTACACCATAGTGGACTAGGGAAAATGTTTAATAGAAGTTAACCAAAACAATTATTACAATTTATATTAAGTTTCCGTCAGGTTTACAACAAGGAAAGCAACTGTTCATGTTATCCTGGAACGTTGGTGTCGTTGCAAATGTTACTAGTATTATCTTGAGCGCAAGGCGTGTTACTCATTAGCTACCTACTGAGTACATCAGTAACAAGCTTGCCGCAAGTCTTCAGCTCGACTACACTTACACTTCGTCTCTCCTTAGTTGTTGGTGGCTCTTACAATGCACGGAATTTAATATCAGTGCAACAGGAAAGTGTTCGCATTTGAAGCACGCATTCAATATTGCTGTGCTTTGTTTCTCTCGCATTACGCGTCAGGGAAGGAAGTAATTAGTTTTAATTAGTGATATGCTATTTCAGCTTCCTCCATTATTTTATATACGCGCTGCCTTAGTGTCTATAAAGGTAAATGGACATAAACAAACTTTAATTGGTTATTGACCTCTAATTGCAACACTGGTAATCAAGACTAACTCGAGATTGGAAACGAACGAGACTTAATCCAGATTTAATTAATTAGTGATTCTGAAAAGATAAGTCTGCTTCTCTTTGTTTGTAACAATCGTACTCTTGTTATACCCTCATAGAATTCACATTCACAAGGGAAAATTAGTAGACCTACTTAAATCCAATCTATGAAAATTGAAATAGGCAACTAAAATAATTATTTATTCTAAATTAATTATATCTAAAAATATATTAGCCTTTAATGATTTAAACAGAATGAAAATAGCAAAATGAAAAACAAATTCGATCTTATCTAAAAATGTTTAAATATTATTAAACACTACTCTAGGTTAAAGTATTGAGCTATATGTTTAATGAAGATTTATTTTGTAACACACAGAGATACTTGTCTAAATGCGCTAAGTATAGGTTTACATTTGTAGAACTTTTTATTCTAGAATAGAAACATAGTTGTTTAGCATTAGTCGGATAAGTTAGTTAGTTAATATTTATACTATTTTAAAGACATTAGTAAAAAATATTTAAAATATTAAACCAATTTTGGACGTTACATCTTCAATAGGCATTTTACTTCTTTGTCATTTTAACATCATTATAGAATAATTTGATAAGTATCTCAACTTACGTTTTATTAAACCGATTGAGGCTATAGGGGTTCAGTGTTTTCAAAATGCTTAATATCTAAACATCATTAAATATTTGAGATGCTTATTCAATCATCCATCGACCCAATTAGCTGCCTTATCATCAAAAAGGTTTTGGAAATTGCGTTGTAGAATGTGGACAAATGACATAGAATAGAAATACAGTACCTTAACAAACAATTCGTTTCCAGCAATTGTTATACTTTTATTAACTTTACTGTCGTCATATTAGCAGAAATATCAACAATCTTCTCAGTAGAATTGATTACCCCCACCCCCTCGAGACTCATTGAAATTACAAACAGAGCTTTTGGGACAACCTGTCTAGTGTCTAGTGTATGATAGCCGGGTCTAAGGCTGGATCAGAGGAAGTACAGTAGTTACAGTAGACACCGCAACACCGCAGCACTGTACCCCGAGGTGCCAGACGGCTTGTAAACAGCTTATAATCACGCCGGTTATAACATTATCCCAGATCAGACGACCATCATAAACGGGAACTATCACTATTGAACTGTAGCCAACTAATATAATTTTACGACGGGTTGTTTGTGAGGCTGTGTAAAAGGCGGGAGCTATTCCACGAAATACAGTACATTCCGTGTTTTGGAAAGCCACCTACCAATGTTGTTGCAGGAGACAGATTTCGTCTACTTAATCAGTTCAGAGTAAAGGTATATTGAACAGAAAGAGATCTCTCCATCTAGGAAGGAGGAAAGCTTTTGACTGCTTATTAAGTTTTGTAAAAGTGATAGGCCATTGTCATCAAATGTTTACTTCAACGAAAGTAAAATTTCGTTTACTTGATCAGTTTGGAAATCAGAATACTTTCGGTATTTGGGATCGAGGAAACTCTTTGACAGGTGTATTGGTACCATCTCTGACCTTCAGAGTTTATGAAATATTCTGTTACAGAATTAAGTTCAACTTGGCGCAAAGCAGGTTAGTTAAGTTGAGCATATCCAAACTCGACTCGTAGAATTTAATATTGACCCTCTCTTTGTAGAAAGACAGCTATCAAATAAGGAAAATGTAATATTCTATACTATAGTATAGTCAAAATGTCAGCATTGATTTTTAACACTAAAATCTACAAAACTTTTTCATAGAGCGAATAGGAATAAGTTATAGACGGGTCCAACGTTCAGGGAGAATTAAGATTTTCTATAATAAAGTTAAAATAATATAAAATGGAATTTATCCAGATTAACATAAATATAAAAGAATAATGCTGCTGTCAATTACACAAATTTGACTTTCTATGTAAGAGTTAAAAGCGATTTACTTACAATTGAATTAGTTTTATCACTTTTGTTTTTACAATAAATGTGGTTTTTGAGATAAACCTATTTGTGAATAGCCGCCATTTTGAATTTTAATAGTTAAAAAATGTAATTAGGACTTTTGGTGATAGGCCTAAAGCTGAAATTTCATTCCATTATAAACTATTCTCGAATTAAATTTTACTATATGCAAAAAGGCGATTATACGGGTACGTTTTGAGCTTTAGAATATGATACTTCGCCTTTTCTTGTATTATGTCTGGAAAGGTGGGTAAAGACTTCGGAGCATATTTAAGAGGGTTGTTAATAAAGGCAATGGTGAAAGGTATATATATATGGTAGACAAAATCACTATGGGCCAGTCTTCATTTATGCCGTTTTGTTATTCGGAAGACCACAAAAAAGCAATTTTGACCTGAATACTGATTATTTTCATTAATATTAAAATTGGAAATTTTAGTCCATATTCATTTACGAGATACCAAACAACACAGGTAGATAGTATTTAAGGTGGATTTAAATTTGAAAGTTGTATGCCTTTAATTAATTAATTCACTAATAGCTAAAGTACTCATGCGAAGGACGGGTAAAAAAGGGTTGAGAGAGGTTACCTTTTCTCTTCGGCATGATATAAATATTCTGAAACAAGAAAAATTGCTTTATTTAAGGTAAAATACTATTCACATTAAAATTGGTATTTACTAATAGTATTTTACACTAAACACGATATCAAAAATTTAAATACACGAGTGTCTACAACATGACAAAGTACCATATGTTAAGTAATATTGGGAAAGGATAAGGAATAACGTAATAAAGACAGGAATCAGGAGAAAACTTAAAATCTACCATTTTCGGCAATATTAATTTCGATCCAGCAGTTAATTTGTAAAAATGAACTTTCGTTCTTCTTATTCTTGGACTGTAAAAAGTAGTGTAAACACAAAGTGAACTATAAACTATAAAAATTGAATCATAGGACATTTACAGCAACTATGTCTTCTGCTTCCTGAACTGTCAAATTTTAGTGTTCTCAGCTGTTGACATTCAAGTAATTAATATTATATTGATATTTTTAGAAAATGTAAACATTGAAACCTAGCACGTTTACAGGGCGTAGCCCGAGGGGAATTTTAAGGATATGAATATTCTTATGAGTCGCATGAGTTTGAGATCTACCTTTGTTTAAAATTTCAAACTGGTCGGTTCAGTATTTTTCGCGTTTAGTTGCCACAACAAACCTATAAACAAACCAACAAAACACATAGAAACCACCTCTTCTGTATAATATTATAGATTTTTTAAAGATTTTCAACACCAATAGAATTTTTAACGAAGTTATTGAGAGCGGTTGTAAACTCTTGGGACTAATTGACGTCAACCTGAAGGCGACTAGGTCCATATTTGAAATAGGCAGACTTTGGGTTACGAGGTAAGCACTTTATTACTGAATACCCACAGACAAACTTACATGATATAAATTATCCTAAATATACTTCATTATAATCAATTTTATATCAAACATAGATATCGAAAATAAACAATCAACAATATACAAATAGCTGATATGATAGAGTTCAGGTAGGTATGATCTGAACAGATTAGTTCTCGACCATCTTTGAATGTAAATAATGAATATTATCCCCAAAAAATATGATCTAGAGAAACATTAGTCCATATGGTTAAATTTTTTAAAATAACTAAACTCAAACGCAAGCTGAAATAACAGAGTGAAGTGGCTCAGATCTCTCCGGAGTGTATATCATAGTTGAAAATCCACTCTGACAAATATATAAACAAATTTGACCCTTCCACTGTCGGTGTCGTCGGCTGAAGTGTCTGGTGTCATTGATGATGAAGTGAGACCTTAAGTGGCTGCCGACTAAATATAGTGCTTCACGATTGGGATATTTCTCAACCAAGTCATGAGGACGACTGGACGTTTACAGAAGGCTCTAGTTTACTATAGCAATTAGCAATAAACGCTATTTAATCTATATAAATTAGAGTTTTGTCTTTAAATTACATAAAATTATAATACTTTTTAGCTATTCGTATGTTCTACAACCCCTAATAACCGAAATGGGTATCATCTCGATTATTATTGTCGGCCTGTAACGCTAAACAAGGCATAATATGTTTGTCTTCTCTTTACTCCGTTACGAGAGCACCTTCTGTTGTGAAACTTATTTTCTTTATTGCATGTCCTTTATAGAAGGCTTTTGTTAACTTAAAACCTCCCTTCTTACGCATTATGAAAATAAAATAATAGGCTCACAAAAGTTTTTGAAACAAAAAACTGTTAAATAAACACTTACCAAATGAATGGCATCTGCCCTTCAGGTGTCAAATTTGATTAAAAAATTCCTTACAGGAACCGGTTTCGGTCTTTTAACAGTCCATCATCAGCCGACGAATCAAATTTTTTAATCAAATTTGACACTGAAGGGCAGATGCCATTCATTTGTTAAGTGTTTATTTAACTATCTAGGTGTCTAGGCTATCGAAATAATAAAAAACTGTTAAATTAAAATCAATATTCTTGTTTTATATTGGTTTTTGATTCTAAACCCCTTTTTAAAATCATGTCATAATAAAATCTTAATACATAACTAATTTTAATAATGATACAAATGTTCTAATTTATTTAATTCTACGATAATTAAAAAAAAGCTTGAAATATGTTTATGTCTTTGTGCTGATTTGTGATTGATTTGAGGTCTATATTTTGTATGATAATGTTTCTTCTTTCAACTGAATCCTAAAAGCCACACAAAGGACGGACTTAATACAGTACTGATTTATTTTCAAATTAGTGGATATAGTCCAGTATTCATTTTGCTTTTGATAAATATGTTATGTTATATATACATATAAATTAAGATAGATTCGTATAAGTTTTAGCTAAGATTCATAAAAAACAATATTGATAAATTTGATTTCACTTATGCGTTTCTTATAAAACAATCATAATCTTAACTATTTTACTGTGGGTGTTGAAATATATTTCATGCTAAGGGATATTTAAATTCATCAGTCAAAACTGCAACCCAATGCTTAGTTTTCTTAACTTGAATGATAATAATCAAAACTGAAATATTAACAATAAAAAAGAAACCTCATAAAACCTTCAAGCAGTCTCTGCTTGTAAAGCAATATGTTTTCTAAAACAGATTGTGATATGAAATATATATTTACAACACGATACAACAAAAAATCTATAGAACAATATATTTATACATGTATATCTTCAATTATCATTGATTTATTAGTATTTACTCTTAAATTTAATTTAAAATTGTTGTGGTTTTATTATTTACGTGATTTTATTGTGAATTTTATTGTTTTGGAACCAATAGATGAAAAGGTATAGGCATATACGAAGCTATTAAAATTGTGGTTTATAACATAATTTGGGAAATGAATAAAGTTACTCTTATACAATCAAGAAAAGATTACATTTTACGTGGAATCTAAGAGTTAATAAACAATACATAAATTAATCAACCATTTTAATAACCCTATCAGGCAGATAGGTACGCCACGCAAGCAGAGATGAAGTAATAATATTTAATAGTGTTAATTAAAATATCCGTTATAATATGGTCAGATGGCGATGCAAGCAATCGGTTTAACTTTATAAATTCCGTTTAACACTGTTTACTTGGAACTGTTTCGTAGAAATTTATGCTATTACAATAATATGCTTGTGAGAACCAAACTAACAAGAGTACATTCAAGCATAAGTGATACAGTTTTAATTGTTTCTAGGATAAAATAACTCCTTAATCAATGTGTAACAAAGCTCAACATTTAGGAATTTAACTTCCACCTCATGAATCACAAGTTTGGTTCAATAATAATTAATATCACTCAACGTCAACTTCAAACATTCAAAACATAAGTAATAGTAATTAAAATCGATTATGTTTTACTAGAAAAGAGAAATGAGCTCGTTGTTCATTGAAGTATTTACGTTTAATCCCTCTAACAATTTAAAGGTATCCGCTTATTATCCATAATTGTGAGTAGTTAACTATCATCAAAATGATAATATGATAAGAGTACTTTCGTACGGGTTTGAAATAGTTTTAACTCATAAACCTTTATTACGTAAGTAATTTGAACTAGTAAACCGACACATTCTTCTTCTAATAGAAATCTACATGAAACAAATCCTTTATATCCAAATAAAATCACAGTTTTAAAAATATCAGTAAAATATAAAGTTTAGGATTTTAAAGGGATGTGATTGCCATCTACTCCCTTGAGTTATAGGTTTATTTGAGTATTTTCAATTGAATAACACTACTTAAAGATACAGACTTTAAAAATGAACTTTAAAAGGTACAGAAATAAGAAAAATGATTATTTTTGCACTCCACAAAACAGTAACCCTGGATATTCCTAAAAACTTACTGAAGATGACAGTAAACACCTGTTTTCTCCTAAACCACTTATTATGTACTAACAATGAAATATACGGTGAATATTGTACTACATAGTATAGTTCTATTAGATTATAATGTGTATATACGTATAAATTTAACTATACTACTAAATAATAATAATATACTTAAAAAATTCACGAAATAAAGTGTAATTAATGTTTTTTGTTATTCAAAGTAGCATATTCTCGTAGTATATGTCTTACCATTGTATTTACAGATATACAAGATACAATTCCATTTGGAACTAAAACTTTATAGAAAAAATCTAATAAAAAACGTTAGTGTCTCGAAAAATCTAAAAAATGATAAATCGGTCAGAAAACTGATATTTTTAATTTTTTCACTTAAACTAGATTTGACTTTTACGCTGCGTATTTAAAAGCCAATTGTGTTGGCATATTTGATTATGTATCATTCGTCTTTAAAATTTAACTGAATGGTAGCTTAGAACGGTTGGCAAAGATTACCGTAAACATAAAATAGCTACTTATCATTTCAAGATAAAGTAACAGCAATGGTGTTCGTAAATTCATACAGATTTACTGGCAGGTCGTTTCACTCACAGCTTGCTAGTTAGATTTTTATCTCCAGACTATTAAGCAAACCTAGGAATCCAAACAAATGGAACTTTTCCTTGAGAAAGAACTCTTGTAAGCTAATGAGTTTCTAAACAACCAATAAAAGATCATGACAACGGACTGGCAACAAAATCATTCCTGAGGCTGGTAAAAAATCCAATGTTTGTTCATGATAAATTTATCATGTATTAGTAGTAGTATTAGTATTATCATTGTACTCTAATGATAGTATAACGACGACGTGACTTTCATGTTATCGATTGAAATAGTTCAAAAATTATGTAGAAAAGTTCACATTCTTCACCTAAATCCATTGCTAGGCCTATAACATATTTTTATAGATTAGATATATACAAGTATAGTTTGCTTATGTCTTTCATTTAATGTATTTTTACTTGTAAAATTATAAAAAAATTAATTAATTTGAACAAAATCTTTAATGGAAGTTTGGAATTCTTGCAAAATGATTACCTGAAAATTTAATGTGCACACAGCACACAAATAGGCATTGAGGGCACATTTTATAACGTACCAATACGAAAAATCATTTTACACAGCTAAATCTTTAGTATTAACAGTTGTTAAAAATGTAATTTACTCAAATAAATAACTGCAGCCCATTAGGTTTATCGAAGAAATCACACATTTGTTGCTACATAATATTTTGACACGTTAGCTCGTTAGGTTATCAGTCGATATAAGATTACCGTTTAAGTAAAAATCTACCTTTTTAAGAACAAATGGTCTTCATGAAATAGCCTTTAAAACTAAGCTCGTCTTAGGTTCACGCCAACATGGTGTACTGGATGACGTTTCGTGATGGAAATAATTAAGATTCTCAACTGTCAGCTAGCGATTATCACTGGTTGTCAGCTGGACGCCGCGCCGCCGCGGGCGCGCTCTGTGGGGAGAACGAAACATCTTCATCAGTCCCTAGATTAACCTTTCTATTGACCTTTCTTTTTTTGGTTGCTTATGCATATTAAATTGCAAAATAGCTCTGTCATAAAGTGTTTCCCTCTTTTATACAGTGCGTTTCCTTCCCTCCTTACCATAATCTGTTGCTTTGTTCCAAAATTTTATGTGACATTTTTTTAACATTAGCTCAAAAATAATCCAGTCATTATACTGTATTCATAATTTTCCTTCCAATTCAACTCAAATTTTTGGGTTATTGTGCTTTGAAACGTTGTGGTTCCTCCGAACTGTGAAATCATCGAACTCAGAGAATGAATATTTTTTACATTCTTACTCGTTGGCTTGAACTTTGACAACCTTTTAGATAACTTCACTTCAATTCATAAGATTTCTTTCACTTCATGTATAGAAGCTCTCGTTTCGTTTTGATAATTGATTTATGAAGTGAGTAAGCTACTTATTCCGTAGTATTTTTAACTTTAAAGGTTTATTTGATTTTTTATTATTAGTAAAATAAAAAAAACTAACACAGTTCAGCATTTCTTCATCTTGAATTTGTTGTATTTTGTTTCAATTTGTGTCAAAAAAATAATGTCAGCATAAAATGACTCCGCGTTAGAACAGGTGTGCACTGGTGGTTACACAGCAATGTGTAACAATAACTCACTAACAGTAGATTTGTTTTGAACCAATAAAAAAATACTTGCTTTAACCTCCTCCTTAGGAAACCCTTAAGAAAATCTATTCTCCAAACCACACAAAAATGACCTTACCTCCTTAGCGTAATCCGTTACTTTGTTCCATCATTTTTATCTGACATCTTTAACATCAGTTCAAAAATACTCCAGCTATAATATTTTAAAATCAATAAAAATAATAGTGAATTCTCATTTTTTCTTCCTATCCAACGGGAGAGACCTCATGTTGTAGGTTGGGATCGAAAATCAACAAATAAATACACAAAATTAAAAAGGAGGAAATGCCTTACTGTGTTTGCTTTTTATATTGCTAATAATAAAAAAATATACAATAAACCTTTAAAGTTAACAAAACTATGGAGTCGTATAACTCACTTCATTAATCTATCATCAAAAGAAAACAAGAGAATTGCTCTTTGAAGTGAGTTAACTTAAAGTCAATCAAAGGTCAAGCTAACGAGTAAGAATGGAAAGAAGTATTCATTCTCTGTGTTCTAGGATTTTTTTTCAAAACGCTTTCATGTTTTTAATAGCCATAACTTTTCAAAGCACATTAATGTTAGTATAACGAATGTACTGTACTTTGTAATTGGCAGAAAAATTCCTTCAATGTTTTAAGCGCTATTTGAGATAAACCTTAACACGTACATAGTTTAACACCTCACCGAACAAGTGAACGCAGCCAGGCCGTGGGAGAGCAAGTGTTTTAATTTGGTTAAGTTTAGAAATGTAAATTGGTCCTGAGGTATCGTTGTTGGCGGCCGCAGGGTTCCTGTAGGCGGTCCTTGCTGGAGGTCCTTAATGGGCTGTAATAAAACACCCATTACCTTTTCTGGATCAGCTGATTTTATTTTTCACATTCACAAACAAAGCAATTTACTTTCCCTAAAACATGTTACATCTTTACATAATTAAAATTGCGCTTACTTAATTAGACATGTTTAATTTACTAGTTAAAATTATTCATTAATACATATTGTTAAACGCCAGAAAGTAATTTAAGACATGCCAATTTGTTAGTAGCTTACACAACACTCTACACATAATTTGAACGTCAGAAAAATTAGCGTTTTACTAATTTATAGACAATTAGTTTCTTTTGTCAAAAAATATATTTTGGAACACCTCCATAAAATATAATTTAACTTCACTTTTTCTTCATGAAAATTGGCTTAAAATTAATAGTTTGAGGTGATGAAAAAATTTGTGAGTTTTTATGGAACATAATATTAATATACTAATTAACTACTGCAGTTCTGACCTCCTTACGTATGTTACGTATTACGTGCCAATTTAAACTGTAGTTTTTACGAAACGGGAATCTATTTCTGAAAGCTCTTTTTGTGACCTTATTCATATTTTGTGATACAAATTATTAGTTGAGGAAACCTAAAGTTAATTTAATATATTATTATAATAATAATTAATAATTCCAACAAAAATAATCATTGAAATTGAAAATAATTTTAGACTGTAAATTTAATTATGTGTAAGAAAGTACTTAATATGTACAAAGTCTAATAAAAAGTAATTTTAAAGCTCTAGTTCTACTAGGACCGGAAAATAACAGAATATGAGGTTTTCATTGTGACGGGGGAAGAAGAAATAGGGTGCAACGACCTCATTGTGGCTGACGTATCAGCATATCAGCATATCAGTCTTGAAAGAAAAGACATGCCGAGCCCAACTCTCTCATCATAAACTAAGCATTAGCTCTTGTCTCTGTTCCTAAAATAATTGTGATATGTAGCTTCATAATCAGATGACAAGTTATGGAAATGGTTAATATAAAGGTAATTAATGTCACAAAAAGACAGTGATGTCAAATTTTGGACAGCTTTTAGCTTCTGTTATGTGAACTATACGAATCCAATATATTCGAAAAAAATAAGGACATACCGTACTGATTTCGTCTTTTGAGTTTATCAAATTTCCGAACAGTCTTTGCGTTAGTACCATTTGAGGATGTTGGGACTGAGGAATGTGATGAAGAAAACAAGGACTATCAGACTAGGGAGTGACGTCATAATGAGTTGTTAATGGGATGATAATGATCCTACACGGTTGTCAACTGAACTGTCTGTCATGCGACGACAGGTACTGTGTCACCCTGGGACACACACAGACTAAAATATCACATTTGACCAAATGGCCTTGTAAAAGCAGAGTTCAACATTTATCAAAATATATTATTCAGGGTGACACTAGTTTTCGGACGGATCTATAGCTTAAAAACGAAAATAAACACCACAACCAAATCTGGCGTATTTTCACTGGTAATAGTAAGCTGCCTTTTTGAGAGCAAGGGGATTAGAAGTTACCTGTAGGAGATGGCCATGAGGAGAACGTTGACAATTTTAAAGGTGTGCATAGGTTGGTATGAAAATTAAATGGAACTTAACTCATAGAAAACAATGTTAAGATATAATCTTAAAAGGTTAATAGAAAAAATGGCGGCATTTTGATAATTGAAGGTCAATAAATTTAAACCACTACCATTTTGTACCAAATTTTATGCATACTGATAATCAAGAATTTCTTATAACTTGGTATATCAACCCACAAAGTCTAA
This sequence comes from Nephotettix cincticeps, assembly GCA_023375725.1. Taxonomy (NCBI): domain Eukaryota; kingdom Metazoa; phylum Arthropoda; class Insecta; order Hemiptera; family Cicadellidae; genus Nephotettix; species Nephotettix cincticeps. The sequence goes on along the minus strand of CM041787.1, from coordinate 58,206,280 downwards.
TGAGAATACTTAAAAGTGGTGTATTTCACATTTGGTATGAAATTGTCACCATGTAGGCCTGGTGATAGTATATTTATGTTGATGTATTGGTCATGACTACATGTATCAAAGGGAGCTAAGAGTTATTGGTTAACATTTTATACTTTATATTTCATAAACTATAAAGTTTTATTTTTTTCATAAAAGCCCTGAAATTTATGATAGTTTCGATGGGTACGTAGGGAATCAAATTAAATATGCAGAACATCAGGGGGTGGTTGTACATGTTCCCTATAGGTGAGATTGTTGCACTTAATACGTGCAAATGTCAAAGCAATTGCTTTTTAGACAAATTTGTGATAAGTACTTGCTATTTGTCAACATTGGGATTTTCCTATACGTGTGTCATTTTAATGTATGCGTTATCTTTCTTTTACGTGTAGATTTAAATTATCTTAGCCAGGAGAATTTTTACAAAATTAGTTCTAAGTTATACTATAGTATTGGTGATATCCTTTATAATTTTTTAATGACAAAATACAAAATAAATCTGAGACCCGAATCGAACCTTAACTTATGTTAAATTATGTTATAAATCCTATCATTTTAATAGTAAACCTATTTTTTCTTATGAATAGACAATTCATGTATAGATAGGCAGATAATAAACAAATCTGGATATTCGTATATCTCAACTCCAATAAAACATTTTCGGGAACAATCATTCCTGAAAATGGACTCTTGGTGATTAAAATTAAATATAAAGTATACTCAAACCGCCGTTGATAAACAAAATCCTTTGATTTCGCAACAGATGGGTTGAAGATTTTATAATATGTGATCATATTGGTAGTCGTGATTTTGTGTTATATGAGCTTTTCTGCTCGTACATAAAAAAATCAAAACAAGGAAAATTAGGTAACACATTTGAAGTATGTTCACACATTGCACACTGCACGTTATAAGGATACGAACAGCAGCAGTGGGTGGCGGTCCTGGTAGCGATCAACATCCTTGGTAATAAAACTCATTGTAATTAACCAGGCCTAACATAACAGTTAAGACGATGGAGGTGCATCATGATGCCATCCAGGAGGTCTACAGCAATACTTTTAAAAATAAAACTCAAACTCATCGATGCTTGCCGCACGGTATTTGTTCATAATAACCAAGCCATGCACAAATACTAACGAATTAACCTAAAGGTAAGTACTTAGTTTTACCTAATAACTTGATTTATAGTTTTTCAATTACAAAATATCCATTTTAAAATTCGTTAGTAAAATAATAAGTACAGATGTTGCCAATGATGCTCTGGCCCAGTAAGTCAAAGGTAACCGAATCGCCGGCGACTTCGTCAGATCATGAGCGTTCGCCTCTGGCTACCCCATGTGACTCACTCGGCTTCGGCATCTAGCTGTGTTTAATTCTATAATCCCCTGTAAGCCCTGCCATGTACACTTATGTATCTCTGGTTCACAGACCGATCTCTGGATCTTTATTATTTTTTTAAACGGAATAATAAGTAACATTTCATTTATAAAATCATCATGAGTATGTCTCCATATATCCCAAGTTACTGGCCAATTTTTAAACTGCCCCCACAGCTAGGCAGTTAGACGTATAGATCTTCTTAGTTTAGCGCCCATTCACGGCCTTGGAGCCTGTTTTCAGAAATGACGCTGATTGGCGAAGCACATTTGGTAATATGGACCACTTTTGGGGCCGTAAATTTCAGGACAAGGGCGTGTGTCCAAACGTTTAGGCGGGTCTGGTCGCTAAACTCGCTCTTTTGTAGATTTCCGTGAACCTTTTATGAATTTCCCTTATTTTTAAACAATAGTTTTATTTTCAGTTTTAGTTTTCATCACAAAAATAGCTATTGCAAATCAATATTTGTTATTTTACAGAAACATATAACATCGTAATATCCTGAATCAAATGTCATTTGTATAACAGTAAACTAAGGGGATGTCCTTCAAAGTTGCTTTGAAGCTATCAACCCTATAAATATAATTTGTTCCCTCCAAAATTATACAGTTCTCTTCTAATAAAAACAGTTCTTTATGTTACGTTATAATTTCAAAATGGAAAACAATACAAAACGAACTATAAAACTCAACATTATATCATTTAAACTTTATGAAATCAATTAAGAATGGTTGTAAAGAAATTTTCTAAACTTTGATATCTTGAGTTTTAGTAATTTACATGTTTAAAATAAACGTTTCATAGTAATCATTTGTGTCCAGGAGTGTTATCTTAGTTATGAGTGGTTTATAAAGTAACATTATGAACTTTAATCTATAATAAGCTAAGAATGACTACGGTATGATTAAAGATTATAGAATAAAACAACAAACAATCCATTAGTAATTGAATTCTATGGACAGTTTTATTTAAATATTTAACGTTTAAGTAACATGTTTTTAAACGTACCAAATGCCTTGCCTTATTCCAGTAAAAACACAAATCATTATCGACATCTATTGCGTTTGGCAAGGCAGGTATGTAAATTCTCAAATCAATGTGGTCTATAGAGTTTTGGATTCACTGAAATGAAAAAAATCGATACGAACGATTTAATAAAGGATTTTAAAAGTTGGATGCAACGTGATTCACGGTTTGATTGGTAATATACTTCCAATTACAGGTTCCAATCGCTCAATATGATCTATACGTTACCGAGGATGATACACTGGTAATTGGTTCTGCAATTTATTACCTAAAACTCACATTTATATTACTCGTCCAATAACACGGTAGGCCGTGTGACGTATACAGTGCTCAGAAACCTGGCTCGGGTTCCCAATACTGAAATCAATACAGAACGTTAAGGACCCGTCTTTATGCTGTCAAGTGCCAGGGACATAAAAGTCTTGTTTCTGTTGTATTCGGCTAAGCAAAAGTCTGTGAACCTTGCATTGTTTGCCAGCGTCCACTTTCCTTGGAGTTGAAAAATAACTGGTTTGCGTTAAAATGCAGGTTCCAATAGTTTTATTCATCATGTTTAAAAGTGGTGTACACCTCTTTTAACTCGTCTTCAAGTAGTCAAAGAAATAGTAAAAAATCAACATAGCGCTAAATGAATACGAGTAGCAGCAATGTAATAATTAATAGAGAGCGTTTTGCTACACATAGTAAAATCAAATGCTACATTAACCTATATTAACGCTAATTAACAAATATAAGTTTATGAACCAGCTGATTCATTGTCGTTAACGTTTATTATACCGTTTGTTGAAAAAACCTCTGATTCTATATACTTTTCTTTATTAGATTAGGTTACCATTTGAAATGGCGACCTACACAGGTAGGTGTTTTAAGCCAAGTATGAATGAGAAATGATTGTGGGATGATTGTGGCGCGATCTTGTAGTCTTGTTACTGACTAAGGCTGACATGTTCCTTAGACAGGACTGTTAGTTAATAGCCCAACCGCCGATAGCAACTAAGGGACCCACAGTTCAACGTGGAACCCGAACCACGGCCTCTGAATTACGAATTGGTCTAATTATGGTATTTGCGGATTAACGTAGTATTCAATAGTGCGGACGTTAATCCATACAAGAGAACACTACACCTACCGACCATCGCTCATAACTATCCACAATTAAAGCCTCCAAGTTTCTGGATTACAGGACGTCGCCACCGTCTCAGTCTAATTAAGTTAATTAGATCTAAGGAGTTAAATATTTTAAATAATAGAAAAAGTATGACCCATAAAGGGACAAAAACTTCTCTTGTAGAATGATTAAAAATAGTTTGGAAACAGTTTATAAGCTTTTAAAGTTAACCTATGAAACTTTTCTTTTATAGTTGTTACTTGGTTTTTATGAAGTTTTAATGGTGTGCTCCCTCGTTATAACCTAAACTATGGAATAAAGTGTTTGGTAGTTGAAATTAACTTCATCATCAACAATGTTACCGTACCTCTTTTTTATTTTTTTGTGTTTGATATATCTTTTTTTAACTATACTTCTAAAATATTTTTGTGAATTACAAATATTACTTTTTTAAATCGTAAATATGGCTTACGTAATCTGTAATTGTTTATTATACCTTAAAGCCTGTACTTTAATTATAATTAATCACAGTGCAGTGTGGAGTTAACACGCTTATCCCAAATCAATTTTGTAATTTTTATATTTAGGTTAATTGTTATTTAAAAATAACAGTAAGACAAAATTAATAATAATAACAACTAACCTTATTTCACGTTTTTACCACTTTTTATTACTGATTGCCTTTTTTATGTTTAAAAAACAGTAATTTAACATAGAGAATAATTTATGTTCCCCGAGACAAACTGCCAATTACGGATACCTTAATAAAGACAAATAAGAGAAAATAATAAAAAAACTTGCAACAGTTGTTGTTCATCAAAGTAATTATCTATTCTCTTCGAGTAATTGTTCTATCTTTAAATGAGGTTCTAATCAGGTTATAAATAAATAATGAATAGGTTTAACTATTCAATTGACTGTGTCAACTCGGTAACTAGGTTGACGAGGGCTGCTCGTGTGATGCTACATTACATTATGTCACATAACAGAGACATGCAAACTAATGGAAACCGATGTTTGGTATATGGAGCCATCACCAACGATGCTCTATGTAGGTTACAGGTCAAAGTGTGTTAACTGCAATGTGTGTTTCGGTACAGCAAGTGAACGGGGAACAAAACGACACATCATTGATAACCCAACAGTCAATGGCATATCTAAGGCCCTACAAGTTAACGTGAAGTCCGAACTGGTCTAATTATGAGGATGGTATTTGTGGAATTAGAATTAGTATTCAATAGTGCGGACGTTAATCCTCATCAGAGATTATCCCATATTTGGACACTTATAAGTTTAAATAGATTGAATTGTCCGTTCAATTAATGGTTTATCGTTGAAGTGATTCAAAATAGATAAATATATTGAGTTGCTAAAGTTAAATGAGTAATGTTCAGTGCTCAGGCCAATTTACTAATTTACTTCTAACTGGGCTTTACAATTAATTAAAGGTTGCAATAATCATGATTCTTTCACTTTATTCTAGTACATCGAGGTGTATTTTAAGTTTGTGACAAAGATTTTTAGTAATTGTTGAGTTGAGAAATCATTTACAGGGTTCAATGCTAATTAAGAGTGATAGTTAAAAATTGATAAAATTTTTCTATTTAAAATAATTAATATGGTATTTTTGATGATTAGAAAATGTGGATAGTTTAATATTCGGTTAGAACAGGCAAAACATGATTTTTATCGCGTTACATAGGCAAAGACAAACCACATTGATAGTCAAACCTAGCTTAAATAAATTTTTAATATTTATAGTATAAGGGAGACAAGTTTAAACGTATTTTCCACACAATAAACATCTGAGTTTGAAGCTAAGATTCAACAAAAACGAAGACGTAAAAATATTTTACACTGCACACCTCATAATGGTCCGCGAATCAGAAACAAACACAGCATAATGGACCATGAATCAAACAAAACTGAAAAGACGTTTTAACGTCTCTCCATCAATTTAGGTTTTGTTGACAAAAACACACAAGTTTTGAGACTAAGAAAATTCTAAGAATGAGAAACGTTTTTTATACCGTAATAAATCCAGGAAGTGGCGTGGAATGAATGTTTGCTATAAATCCAAGGCTAGACTCTGGTCGCGATGCTCCATCCAACTGCCTGAGGGGTTCGCCGGCACCACCGAGAGGTTCACGAGCGCTATATTTGTGCATTTACGTACATCCAACTATACTGTAGTTCACTCAATAAAGATTCTCTGTGATTTTTTTGTGTAATCGAAGTTGAAACCCATTAAACCGAGACTGGAACACCGATTAATGAGGTTGGGACAGTAAACTTGGTCCATTATGTACTTAGTTAAACTACGAGAGTGTGGGATTGTAGATTCGGCACACCACGCTTAATTGGGGATTATCTATCTATAAAATTCATTCAAAGAGACTAGTGTACTTTTATTTTTTCAGTTAAGTTCTTTTGTACCGTATATGTTCTGTTATTCCACCATTAGGTTAATGTAAACTATATAATATATAATAAAAACAGTAAGTAGTAAATTTTAAATGGGGAAATTTTCCTTGCTTTGAATAAGTTTAAAATATTAAATAAAAAAAATTCAACCTATTTTTATGGAAAATATCATATTTCATTGAAGTATCAGTTAGAATATAAAAATTCTCTAGCCAGAATTTTAAGTGGCTGAATTAGCTCTTTAAATTTAAATATAATTTTCTATAAACCAACCGTATTTATTGAAATATGGAACTGTTTGCGAGCGAGAGAACAAGCCTATGTACAAAAACTATGACATCATTACGTACAAAAATAAATCTTAAGGTAAACCCGACGAGGAAAATGGTGATGAGGAAAACCTCACCTGCTATTTGGAGATATTTGTTTTAAATATCTAGTTGAAAGTTGTCTAAATAAAAACAAATTTCAAATGGAAATAGATATTTACCTCCGAAAACAAATCAATAATTATTTGAAGTTTATTGTCAGATATACAGTGTGTCTCTCTATGGCTTGTAAATTGATGGATACATAAAAACTTACTGATGTATAAACAAGTCTTAAAATTATATTACTTACTATGGATAAAATATAGGACCTTCTAGATGATAAAATTAATTTAACCAATATATTTGAAAATGGTGGCCATATACATGAAACTTGTTTAATATTCTTAAAAACATTTTAAAAACAAGAAAAAAGGACGGATTTAAAATTGTCTATCAGATGTTTGGTGACAAAATTAATCATATATATTGATTATTATATTACCAACCTCTTGACTATGAAAGTGACACCACTGTGGGAGTCAGTCAGCTGTTTCTGAGATGAACCTGGCAGGTTTATCTCCCCGGATGCAGTTTGCATATGTTGTCAGGTTAGTTTATATACTTCACCTTAAGTAAACCGCCGCAGCTTGCTTTGACTCGCCGACATATTCCTATATGTAGTAGAGTTTAAATACGACCTACCATAACTAAAATTGCTCTTAAACTCCATTAAAATATGCTTCTCTAAATCGGCATTACCATGACGCCCTGTCATCGTAAAGCGGAATCAAATCTTTACGATGACTTGCAATAATTGTGCAACAGAATGTACAGGTTAATAATAGCAGTTGGTTATGAAATCGATTGTTATTATGATGGTAATATAGATTGATGGTCGGTTCTGTTGAGCTGGCAACGCTGGCTATTAATCAGCTGTTTGGCGCCACTCAGAGCTGCCAACATTAGCATTTCTGCAACTCAACCAATCAATCCCCACCGTCGCCCACCGGTCTGATTCGCGACATTCTCGCTAACTCTTCCGTTATTGCCGGACCGATTGCCTGGAAATAGTTTTATCTAGGTTCTAGTGAGAGATTTACAGATACTTGATGGAGGAAATGGAATAACGGATGAATAAAATTGAGGTTAACTGCTTTAAAAATTAGGGTGTTAATAGCATAGTTTATTAAGAGTAATGTATTCGTTTTACTGCGAACTTAAACTAAAAGTGGCTTCTTTTCATGAATTATATGACTAGTCTTTAGTGTACCTTTAAGAGAAGAGAATAGTAACAGCCAAATGTGGATTTAAGCAAATGCAATTTCACTGCCTTTAGACCTTTGCATGCATTTTTATAACTATCCTTTAAGAGATTTTAAACAAGTTTGTATTGGTGCTACCTGAATACAGATAATTTTCAACAATAATGTTACAATAAAGTATAGAATAAAGTAATAAAGGCGAGTTTACAAGAAAATTCACAATGTGTCTTATTATTCCATGAAACGCATTCAGCAGATATAGTTCAAAGACTATTTTTTAGAATATTAAAGCCCCTAACTTAATGGAAAATTTTACAAGAGGTTGTATAAACATTTTTGGGAAAGAGGAAGTTTGCGCGATGAAGAACGAACTGGACCGTGCAGAAGTTGCCTGGAAGATACTTAGGTCACTAGAGGCGCTACAAGGAGGTTGTTGATATTGAAAATGGTTTCAAGAAACTTAAGTGGTAAAGTGTCGAATCTGTAAACAATTTCTCCTACTAATATTTGTTTTCTTACTATTCGGTTTAGTTTTCAAGACATGACTTTGAAGTACACCCAGTATTATCAATAAAACTATTTTTTAATATTTTGCGTGATTACTATGTAAAATTGTTATTTCATATGAATATTAATAGATAATTATCTTTAACTTTAACATGAAGTATTTTATAGATATGCAACCATAGGTGGAATGTGGTTTATTAAATATGAAAAATTAAAAAATACCCCCGTCGCAGCAGACCTGCGTACTCAGCGAATTTCCAAATCAATAATATAATAATAATAATAATATATGGCAAGTTTTATAAAAATCTGTCCATAAACGTGGGAATTATTTGCTTATTCTCCATAAGATTAACATGGCAAAGAGTGTGCAGGTTAGCTGCTGTGAGGAACACTGAAATTAGGCATTTCTACCATAAATAATTTTTATCTTAACATTTATACCAACTTTCATCAACATCTGTCCATAAATAAAGGAGTTTGCCTATTCCCTATATGATTATTATGGGAAAAGAGTGTGCAGGTTTGCTGCCATGATAAACACATAAACTATGATTTTTGAGCATAAATGGATAGATCTCAACCACATGAAGCTAAATATCAAGTTTTATCCAAAAATATTCATTAATATGGGAAATATTAATTTTTCCCTATCCTCCATAAGATTAACATTGGAGCCCCACAATACAATGTACTGTGTTTAGATTTCTTAATATCTTGGTAACCGTTGGAGATAGAGAAAAACTTTAAGGAACTTAATTGTGTAGTTTTTTAAGCTGATTCTAATGGTGAAAAATAAAATTTGAAATTTTAAAAAATTACATGTGAAAAACGCGAAAAACCCCATTTTGGGGTACAAAACCCCCCCAAACTACCCGTTCCCATTGACCGATATGTCTGGTTTACGAACTCGTCCGAGCATTTGTAGGAATACACGTCTCTACCAAATTTGGTCTCGATCGGACCATTTTTACGAGAGTTATCGTGCTAACAGACACATATATATACATATATATATATATACATATATATATATATATATATATATATATATAAATTTTAACGACTATTGTTTTTGGACTCTGGGCACCTAAAGAAGAAAAAATAACATGGTCCCGGGCTTAAGTCTCACCATGAGACCTACGGTAATAGCTTCTTCCCTATGGGAAATTCGCTAAAAAATAAAAATTTTTCTCAGAAGACAAAAATAAAATCTTTAATTAAATACAGAATTGATCGAAATTGTTTATTTATTGAGATAGCAAAGTTACAAAAGTCAGTTCGTCAATATTTTATGCTTCAAACTTCGCCTCTCCCTTCCTCTTCTTGACGACCCTATTAATACTGTATCTAAAAGTAATTGAATTGTATTTATGTATTTTTAACGCAGTAGTAATTTTAGTACAAGGATTGGTCCATTCTGTAATATTCTCCCCTTTAAATAAAATGTTAGGTATTTAATAAATAAATGGCAGAGCTTGAAATCATTTAGTCACTTAAGTTTCTAGTTTATCTTGTATTTGGTATTTCCATGAGGACTACGGAAATCCGTAGTACGGTAAAAATATTTAAATCATAGGTTTTGGTGATTTTGAAACAAGAAAAAGTAATAGAGAAACGGTAAAACGTTGTGAATAAGTTAGAATCTGCTTCAGCTCTTGCCTCAATAAGTCGCGGTCCAATCACGGAGCGATGAATTATACATCGGTCTGTATCCAAGATTGAAACGTTATGTTTCTTAGAGCTATCAACACGATGATTGACAGCTTTGATTTATAACCTCTGGAACACTTAATCTATTCCTTTTAACTTATTACGTAAATTATTAACTTTTTTGCTTAAACTTTCAAGATAGAGGAAATTTAACTTAAATATGATTTCTAAGCATATTTCGTTGGCTTATCTGAATTGCTTAAACAGTTATTTAGTATAATGTATTGATCGTTAAATCAATTATTATTACAGTAATATTTTTTGAACTAAACTGTTTACATGCGCACTTTTTTTTCTAAATTAATTATCAGGATCGGTTACTCGCATTAAGATAAAATTCAAACTTATTTTGAAGTTTATCCTCCTTTCGGCGTTTTCTGAAAACAAATTAATATATGAAACAAAAGTATTAGTCATGTACACGAACACAAAACCTAGGCTGCAAAACCTTTCAGTGCTTTAAAACGAAACAAAACGAGTTTAAAGTTAAATCACAGTTAGTAACTTAACATTCATGCCGAAAAATAGTGATTTAAAATTTTTTAATTGATTAAATTTTTTGATATGCGTCGTGGTATTTTGGTAACACCCTCTGGGTGTACGAATTTCATCATTTGTAATGTACGAGTAGAGACAAATTAACATAGCGGCAACTGATGGCCGACGGCCACGTTTCTGGCTTCTGTTCCGAGCTCAAAATAATCGAACACATAAACTAAGTAGTTTACAAAGTGGTGGCAGGCGTCTCAACAGAAGTTATCAGAACCGTCAAGCTCGACACGCCGCGACGTCGGCGGCCGTGCCAAGGTCAGACACATGCAGAGCACAGCGGCAGCGGTGTGCTGAGTGCCAACTACTCAGTGTGTTTACCTTACTCACTTACTCGGAATACTTGGAGACACACCTTGGCGAAGGTGAGGGTAGGTTAGGTTTCAGGGACATTTTATAATCCTGCTGGGGTTGGAACTTGACCGCACAATTTGAAAAGGTCTGCCCAGCTATAAAACTGCTATGTGATAAAAAGTAATTTTTTGATTGGCAACAGTTAAAAAAATAATGCGTTTTAGTAAAGGAAAATTCAATAAACAAACGCAAAAATGATGAATAAGTAAAAATATGCTTCAGCCACTGCCTCAATAAGTCGCTGTCTAATCACGGCGCGATAGATAAATCTATATCCAAGATTGAAACGTTATGTTTCTGGGAGCTATCAACACGACGATTGACACCTTTGATTTATAACCTTTTGAACACTCAATTTAATCTTTATAGCTTATTACGTATACAATTTTTGCTTAAAACGTTTCAGAAAGAGGGAATCTAACTAGAGACATGATCTCTAAGCTCGTTTCGTTAGTTTCGTCAAATCGTTTATATTTATAACTGATATATTGTTACATGTCATTATAACGCATTGTATACGAATAAATATAAATGTATAATCGCCTATTGAATTAAGAATAAACGGCAACAGTCAAATTTTATATACATTTTGTCTTTCAAAGTAAATTAAATATTATATACCTTTAATAAACCATAAAAGTGATTAACAGGCACCCTTTAACGTTTTCCAGATAAAACGATGTTAAGGGACTACTCCCTCCACCTCTTTAACACCCTTTTACCATTTTTTATAAGTTAAGTAGGTTTTAGGAGTAGGCCTATTATCGTATACCATCTCACTGTGATGGAAATTTGGAGTCACACAAATTTGTATGAGTTTTATTCGGTTATGTAGCCATACAAATAGGTTTTACCAAGTTGCATAAAGAATGATTGAGAAAAAGAAAGATATTGATATTTTTTAATATCCTTAAAAATAACATTGGGCGATCTTAAACAACGTACTGTGTTTACTGTGGAAAGTAAATTTAACTTTTCCCGCAAACATTTTCATAGACTAATATCAATACAAACTAATTTCTTTATTGATTGTTCATATTCATTAGTTATATTGATACCTAAACTTAAATGTACTTAAATTTTTAAATATTTGGATCGAAAGACAATAATCACAATATCACGATGTACGAGTATTTGACTTGTACCTGTGGTAGTTTGCTCTCCAAGTGTTGGTTCAACGAGTTACAAACTGGAGACATTACTCTCTCGGGTGAATGTTCCGACAAACTTCCAACTTATCAATTCAAGATTTTCTTCATTAATGTCGTCCATTATATATTTTTTAGCGTCAATAGCGTTCTAATTAGTTCAATTACCAACCAAGTTCAATTAGTTCAATTAGTTGGAAAAGGGAGCTATTCACATGATCCGCTTAGAAACTATCTATATAAAACGGTTCTTTATCTGAGGTGGTGGTAATTGCAACTTATTTGTTCATGATTTGTACTTGTAGTGAGTGGAAGGTAAATGGTTTATTAAGTATGCATTGTTATGTGCATGGGTTCGTGTGTGTATTGTAGACAAATTCTGTGTTTGGTATTAGTGTACGTGGATGCATATTATGGATAAGGTACTATAGTTTAACTAAAATGGTACTAAAGTGAATGCCAAATGGAAAATGTTCACCAATTTTACCAAGATCCTCGATTATCGCCATAAAGCCTAAAATCTAGCCAGCTTTGATGGCGTGAAATTTGGGTATATCTAGGCTAGTCTATTTTGGTATAACTTATTATTATCAAGACTGACTTAGAACAATTGTTGAACACATGGACTTAGTACGAGTGCATGTATTACTTGCTAGGTTTTTCAGTTAGTTATCCTAAATAATTGGTGACATCCCTGGTTCTCTAATGCTCCCTAACATTCCACCAACTTATACTAGTTTACCACATGATAATTATAGTAGAAACGGCGTCTAAAGTTGTTGTTAACCGACAACTTGCAATAGCCCACCATTTATAGAGAAAGGTTTGGGACGAAGAGAGCGAGACACATAAAAATCAAAAGACGCGACGACCACAGCACAACCGACTACATCTTCCGTCAACCGAATCGGAGTGCTGCTAGCCGCCACAGCACGTCTAGGTGCCAGTAATAATTTTAAAAGTGGTTTAAAAAGCTGCTTCACGCTGCCCAATTTGTTGCTAGTGGTGACAACAGCAACGAGTTTCGGTTCCTCAACATGGAACCATTATCAGGCCTATCGAAGATGTCACTTCTTCACCTCTAACTAGTTGCCACCACCAACCACAAATTGGATTACGTAAAAAAGGTATTTAAACTACTTTGAATATTTACCAGTAGTCCGGAGGCTGAAACTCACTAATATTTAGTAGTAATTTACATGAAGTAATCAATTCGTTTTCTCTCTCTATATTTTATCAATAAATGTTTTTTTACTTATATATTTGAATAAAAATATGTAATCCACCTATTTTTATACAAGCAAGTTACATGTATTTTACGAGTGATTTTGTGTGATCAGGAGCTCAAAATTAAAAGGTTCAATAATAGGTTTCGTATTAATACAAATTTTGTGTTAAAAATAAGTATATGCCTAAAATTAATATTAAAATAAAATAGAGGAATTAAACATAGTAATTCCTTTTTATGGCGAGAGACAATATACAAAGTTCCATGGTAAAAAAATACAAACTAGAGTTAAAATAAATTTAAGAAATGATAAATAAATATCAGAGGAATTTTGGGAAACAGCTAACAACCTGTGAAATTCATACAAAGAATGGACGAAAATGGATGGAAATGAAAGGAAACAAGATTCAGGTACTGGTAGAGAGGAAAACGTCTCAAGATAGTAAGAGCGTACTCCTTCATTCCTTTATGGCTTCGTTTTGATGAACTAATTAGAGCTCAGGATTTATAAATAATGCGATCGTATAGTATTTAGATTTCGTGAGACACTACAGGGTACCTTTAAATTTAGCTAACTCTTATTACTTTTAATAGGAGAGTTGTAGGAGCTATCAGATATTACTATTTTTAATTTTTATCACGATTATTACAAAGAAGTTTCACAACGTTTCGGGATCTAGAATCTAATCCCGTCCTCACCACCACCTACAATAAATTTAAAACAAATAAAGAATAATTTATTCGTACATAACTGCTTAACTGTTAACGATGTATCTTAACGTTTAACGCTCGGTATTGTTTTGTAGTATCATCAATAAACCTTTACTAATTGTGAGTAGGCACATGAGAGTAATCAGATGTTATCGGTAAGTGTGTTGTCGTCACCGTGGCGCCAGCTACGCCTCTCGCCTTTCCCAACATGATGACAGTCGGAACTGCTACACTGACTGCATACATTATACATAATAGTGGACTTCAAGGCAAAGTAGAAAAACTTAAAACTGGAACATAGAAAAAGGGTAATTATTACGTACGCATAAACAACCTACTCTTGGATTAAACGGTGGAAAGTCATTACCCACTCGGAGTGGGTAATTATTATAAGCGATGACTCCTTGGCTTGGATTTACGTTCATACTATCTACAAAGACCATCTTCATAGATACACCACTTTGTATTTAAGAGGCAAAAAGTAATTGATTGTGGTTCAAATCCCACGTTAAACTTTGTGCGCTTTGGTTGCCATTAACTGTTAAGGTATTAATTAACAGTTTTGTCTAAGGGACATGTCAGTCTTAGTAGGAAGACTACAAGTTTGCGTCTCAATAATCTTACACTAATTCCTCATTCATATTGGGCTGAAAATACCTATCTGGATTGGTTTAAAAAAAATAAAATCTAGAGACGGGTGTCTATCTACCCTTGTGGCTAGTGTGGACTTGGGGGGGGGGTGCTAGAGGTCACAACTTAAAGCTCATCCCGGAATTTTAGAATTCATTAGAGTTCGGAAAAGTGAAAATGAAAAAGATGTTTGAGTAAAATGACTCCTGTAGTTTATTAAGTCTGTCGCGTGATTGCAAAAAGAAAAATATTAAATGATATATTATAAGAAAAATGTTGTAATAAAAGAATCAATCGGGGACAAGATTGTTATCCACCCAAACGAGGAAATTATTCTTAATTTTATAAAAATTAGAAAAGAAAAACTATTAAAGTAAGTATTTTCAACTTATTTGATTCCCAATTAAACAACTAATAATTGCAGATGACAGGGCATATTTTATTAGGATGTATGAATTTAAATACATGTTGATTAAACATACAGGGTTTACAGTAAACCCTGTTTAGTGTATACACATATGTTGTGGTACTTAGTCAGAATCGCAATGGTCTCGGAATTTTTTTAAAATTTATTAAATAATTCCCTAGAAAAAAAACTGATACTAATTCACATTACACTGAAGCTTGGACATAAGTGATTGTATAATTAATGACTTTTTAACATTTTTCATACAAATTGTTTATTGTAATTTTTATTGTTTTTTACGATATTCTTGTTATCATCTCTCTTATCTTATCATTCTTTTTATCATATGATATATTATCATTACTTGGTTTGCAATTTGTGAAACTGTTCGAGTATTAGTGTATTAGAGAGAGACTGTACAAGAAAAGTATGCATATTATAAGGTTTTTTATTTGTTATTTAATAGGATAGAGGCATTAGTTTCTTTTAGATTTTTATTTTTTATTGGAAGTATTAGTAATGTAATCATTAGCATATAATCTTTGGTAACAGTGAGTATGATAAAAATATATTTTGTTTTGTATTTTTTCTAGCCAATTATGTTAAGAATTAAGAATGTGTTTGTTGTAAATGTTATACTTTTGTTACCTAATTTTGAAATATCTATTTAATAAAAGCTATTTGTTGTATAATTAATGTATTTTGTTTTTGGAAGATAAAGAATTATTATTACTATATTTAAATTGTAACTTAAATAATTAATTTACATACCTACTAATTTATTCTATATGTAACGTAAAAGGTTTTTTACCGAAGTAAACTATGTTATTCCGAAATATTATATCATTGAACAACAAAATATTCTCAGAAAAGGGTGTACATGTTCATAGGTCCCTAGTTTAGTTAAACATTACCTTTGTAATTCAATTTCTAGTGTTGAAAATTCGTGGCCTTGGTCAAGTTTATCGTAATTATCACTTAGGTATGAAGTAAAATTTTGTTCCAAGCTATTTATTCGTCAGTTTAACGAGTTTTTAATTAGTTGAACCTCAAGTTTTTAAAAATAGATTCTAATGCTTTTCAGTGTGAGGAAAAATGTTTTCATGGTTGTACTGTGGTCTATAATATTGAAAATACTGTGTTTCAGTTTTCGTAAACCTTTCTGTATCACACTTAGTGTTTGGTATTTGGGAAACGTGCAGATTAATTATACTAATGAATGGCCGAGAGGGGAAGGCAATTAACATGTTTTATGAGTGCAGGATATCGCGGCCAGTCCGGGTGCCGCACCGCCAGGAACCTGTTCCACCGGCGTGAATAATTGAGAAAACACCTTTTCTGAATTTGTGAATTGATGGAGGCCATAAAACGAGAAAGAGGCTGAATGTATAAAAACAGAAATTGAATGAAATCTAAATTCTTGTACTCAGCGGTCACTGGCCCTAATATCCTTCAACCTGATCACTGAACACAACAGCTATTTGGTGGAGATTCCTTTTTTGTAAGGACTAAATGAGATACCACACCCGTTTCCTTTGCAAAAAATATCACCACTGCCAATATTGATGAACTATCATAAAAAATATATAAAAATGGTCTGTAAATATAAATGCACCCGTGTTCTGCAAAGAAAAATCAGAATATCAGTATGGTATCGGGTTCTGTACACGGACAGATAGACAGAAATAAGACCGAAACCCACTTTTGTGGACTCAGGAAGCCTCAAAATGAATATATCCACTCTCAATTCAAATTCGAAAATTTTCACTTTTGTGACAGTAAAAATATAAACATAACTTACTTATTTTCTATCAAAGCTCTGTTTATTTTAAATAACACCTTTTAATGTTCGTTATGTTTAATTAAAGACGTAAAATTAATAAAATAACTGAACTCGTAGCTCAGGGATAAAGCACTTGCCCAGTTAGTTAAATGTTGCTGTATGGAAAGCAGTGGTCAGAAACTCGAAACTCCAGTGATACTATGAGGGCACCCCTGGCTATTTTAGTGAAGTGACTCACACCACTAAGTTACCTTGGTGTCACACAGGCCCTAGACCCATGTTGATGGGCAGTCAAGGTTAAAAAAGTACTTGGTAAAATACCAAGATTTAATATTAACTAAATTAACTGATTCTGATTTGAACCGAACTGTGACAGTCTATACTTTTTATGGTAGGAAGAGTTAAAAAAAAGAATATTACAGTTCTGATATCGCAAATCTCTAATACTGGTTATTATCGTATCAAAGGTGTTAATTTAAGCCACCATGTACCCCTTAAACGCCGATAAAATATACAAAACTGATGGTATATTTATAATCTAAAAAATTGAATGACACTTTTACTATGATTCGGGAACAAAATAATAAAAACAACTATGTTTTACCTAATAAGTTTTAGACTTATCTTTTGGTATTAAAATAACGTATCAAAGGTGTTAATTTAAGCCACCATGTACCCCTTAAACGCCGATAAAATATACAAAACTGATGGTATATTTATAATCTAAAAAATTGAATGACACTTTTACTATGATTCGGGAACAAAATAATAAAAACAACTATGTTTTACCTAATAAGTTTTAGACTTATCTTTTGGTATTAAAATAACTTAAAAATTGTTACATTTATTAATCTTATATATTTAATACACTAGGCCTATTTTTGTGATAATTGTTTTGGAGTGGTGGTGCTACCAATCACCATGTCTAAGGTGTCGTTATAAAGGTCTTGGCATGTAGTTTTGCCATCAATTAAAAAAATTTTGAAAATTCACCGTGGTCATGGTAAATAATGGGGTCAAAGTCGCGATTTTCCCCATAAACTTAATATGGAGGTAAACACCGACGATCGAGAAATCAGCTGTTTATTTAAGGAAGTGGTTAAATAAACAAATCAAATCTGACAGTTAAACACGGTTCTTTCTTTTTTCGTTT
The DNA here is from genome assembly GCA_023375725.1 of Nephotettix cincticeps. NCBI lineage: Eukaryota > Metazoa > Arthropoda > Insecta > Hemiptera > Cicadellidae > Nephotettix > Nephotettix cincticeps. The sequence goes on along the minus strand of CM041787.1, from coordinate 58,188,557 downwards.
AATGAAGACATCATCGTACACCTGGCAATAAAACACCAGTTTTTATTTGCATAAAACCAAAACATAACCAAAATGAAAATCTGTTGGGAAAATCTAAACTTAGTTTCTAAACATAGTTATTGGTGGACAGATTGTCTCCTTGACAGCGCACAATTTCGTGCGCCAGGTACGCTAGTTAAATATTAATATCTCGGTTTAGTAACCGGGGGGAGAGGGGAGACGGTTATAGTAATAGTTTGAAGAAAATTCAGTAAACCATTCTATTGCTTGTGTTCAAACAGATCTTTGAGACTCTTGGAACTCTTAAATGTTATCAATTGTACACAAATACTAGACGTTACATAATTTAAAATTATAACAGACGGTGTGGAATAACTTGATTGTTTTTCATCTCCTTTAAAACATATTATGAAATGTTCGTTAGGCAAGACGCTTGAAGTGACATTACAATAAAGATACATCTGGAAAAATGTGGCATAAACTTTTTATTTTTTAAATAGTTATGTTATTTCAAGTTTGTGTTTACATTAGAAACATAAAACGGTACTGGTGAGGATTTTCTGACATTCCTAGTTTACATTTTACTAATCAATTTTAAAGCCTAAGGTTTTATTACATGAAATAAACATATTTATACAACATAAAAAGCTGTATGAATATCATACCAAATTTTTTGTTATAAAAGGTTCTACTTTTGACGTACAGTTTAAAAAATTATATATAAAAACTACTCAAACTATGTGTGTTGTATAAAAAAATCATATACAAAAACTCCATAATATTTATTTAGCTTACAAAGTTCAGTCTCAATTACTGATAAAACTGTGCACAGTTCATGTACATAAATAATTAACAGATTCTGTAACAATCAGTGCTGCTATAAATTGTAGCATCTACTATTGTATTACTATGTATAAAATGATGTCATGGAGCATGTTGCCTGTACCAACACACTGTAGGATTACACTGGTTTATGAATAATAAAATAACACGACAACGAGACGCGTTGGGTTTACACGACGGAGGACATTTTCATTCAGGGTAAACCAGATCTTCACAGACGCTTCGTGAATGAGAATGAAGCTACGCGTCCTCTCTCGGCCATCTATTGGTTACATGGCTGCCTCAGCTAATAAAAACTGTTACTGCTTTCGTAAATATTTAAAAAAAATTAGTCATTACTCTCAGTACGATCTGACGACAATGTGCTTACCATGTTACTAATAACTCTGCTTAATTAAAACAATACTCTCGTGGCCACTCCTGTAATTTTCAATCTATTCATCATCCTTGATGCACCCCTTCATTTCTGAGTTTTAAAGAGGCCAACGCGTACAGAGAATAGAGTCTTTCTACCGTTAAAAATCTTTAACCGCACTCCCAAACCTAACAATAATAAAGATTAACGAGATTAATTTTAACTGCACCGCCAGTAAAAGAATCAAAGCAATTGTACGAATATAGGCGGAACATCTGATATATGGCAGCGACTCATTGTGACAAACGAACACCCTCGTAAAACAATGAAGAGCGGTTTACGAGTGTAATAAATGCGACTCGGCGATGAAATCCAGACGGCCGCGGCAGTGGCGGCGGGCCACCCACTCCCGCCAAAAACAGCTGTTACCGAGGTTATGGCGGCAATAATCGCATGTCTACTGTCTAGGGTCAAGCGAATTTGGCGACTTTGTCTGCGAATCGTAAACACGTGGTTAAGCCTGTCACGTGATCTCATCGCCGGTGACGTCACTGCTGCGGTCGGCCCGCCCGGTGCGGTAAACGGGCAATGGTACATTAATGTCTACTTTACAATGGACTGTATATCAATGATGTGTATCTGAATGGTTGAAAACCTTTCTTAAGTATTTGTGGCCAGTCGACAATGAACCACAACCTAGCTTTTCACCCAGAGACTAAGTATGATTTTAAAATATATTCCTTAGGTACTATGAGTTAATAACTGATAATTAACTTTTCATAAACATTTTTTCTTATCCAATATAAATTCCACTAATTTTTGTAATCCGCTAAAAATAGCTAAGGAAAGGTAGTCTAAATAACGGTATTTTAAATATATTGAGCATAAATTATAATTTTCTGGTTGAAACATCATAGAGAGCACCAAATGATCTAAGAGATATAACTCGTAAAGACTGGAAAAATAGATAAAAATCTAAAAATAGATTAGATCATAGACATGGTGAGTGCACAGACTTGGTTTGTTAGGCATAGATTATTTCTTCAAAATTGAAGTTTACAGAATTTAAAAATATAAAAGTTTTAAACTAAAAATGTTTTAATAATAATTATGGTAGTTTCTCTAGTGATTTAATTACTTTAAAATGTTATTTAGTATTTTAGTATTTCAGGGTTTTGCCCATAAAATAGTAAACATATGACTACCGTTAACAAAAAAATTTAGTCACGTGATCAAAGACGTCCCTTCTATTAACCTTTTACGTCTCAAAAGTTGCTAACATCTCCCCAGAGCTAAGAAATATTGATGTAAAAATAAGCTGATGATTTAAAACTCAAACGCTGAGTAATTAAACATTTAGGGCAGGAAAAGATTATTTTAGTTTTTATTGTAGTTTGATAAATTCCATTTTGTCCCACAGGTTTCAATTCCAGGAAAGTACTAGTTCCCACGATAATATCACGACGACCGCGTAAAGTCACCCACGCGGATGGCGTTACGTTTATCCTCCAATGGAAATGTGGAGACACCCGTCAGGCTGACTCCATCGGTTCCTGAGGCTTATCCGAGAGATGAGTGGTGACCATCGGATGGCAGCGATCAGTCTCCGCGTGTGGCTGTGTGAGTGTGCGTGGGTGTGTGCGTGTGCGCGTGTGTGAGTGTGTGGAACGTCACGGTGGTCCCCCGCCGGCGAGACGTCTTTCTAACCAGGTTCCCCACATAAACATTTCGACCAGTGTAAAAACTCAAAATCCCGTTCTTTGAGAAAAATTACGATTAATTCTGACCATTAGTTTTTAAAATACCGTTTCACCTTTCATATTCCTTCCAAAATTTCCTGCAGACACGTTCAGGTGATACTGATTCATATCCTCTACTAACGTCATTTCAAATTTATTATTTTTACTGGTGATCGTCAATAAGAATTCGAGGGTAAAGTAACGAGCTCTTATTATAATTAACTTATTAAGGAAAAAATTATATTATTATTTAGATCTTAAATACAGTTTTTTTCATTACTATCTGGTATCAATTAAAAAAGATTTTTAAAATATGTGGATAAGGAGTATGACTATAAACAATTAAATATGCAAACGTATACTTACTTCACATTAGAAAATTTTGATTAAAAACGATTATTGTTTTATAAGAATCACTTAGACCTTACTAAATTTAATTCAAAAGAAAATTTTTGTGTCTGGCAAACTATTTGTCTTTATGATAAACAGGTTTTGCTATTTTTGAAGAAAGACTTATTCAAGAGTATTCTTAAATGACTAAAAAACCCATGTAAGTGAAGGTACTTCGGACTCAGCAGTTGCGGATTGGAGTCTTATTTCAGCTTTGTTTTTATTTAGACTCAGATAAGGGTCTGTCAATCCCCCCCTTGAATTGTAACAACTCTTCACTTAGCAGACGACAGTAGCCCGGAATCTGTCACGTCACTTGTGGCATCGTGGCATCATGGCAACGGCAGCGGCCTGCATATGATGAGCGGGTTCCTTTACATTTAAACTTAGTATTTTACGAGAACCGGAGATTCCACCTCCCCGGTGCCTGGTACCACGGAAGCCGTGGTCCTTGAGATGGGAGCCACGTGTGTGACGCTACTTGTCTATAAGTTCCGCTTTGTTTAAACATAAGGCTTATGATGGCTCTTCCACTATAATATTATGGTCAAGTAAATACCATACACATTTCTGTGACCGTTGTTATCATTACCGGTTCTTATCCTCGGCTACATACTGCCTCTAGGCATCTCTTATCTGTGTCTGATCTTCACTTCAAATCGTCTTACTTGTTCAATCTTCCTGATTTCAGTAAGCCTTTTTTAGTTTTACCTACTCTACTGATTGATTCTACAGTTATTGCTTTGCAGTCGTGTCATCCCTAGTTTTTTTTAGAATATCACAGCTATTATTTGTGGGTCTTTGAAGAGTGGTATCTTTTCTGATATGATTGTTCCTCCAGTTTCTATAACTAAATGTCGCGTCTTAAATTGTTCATAATAATGGTTTTATTTTCGTTGTTCTTTAGGTAATTTTTTAAATACTTTACTAATATCCGGAGTTTCTAACTGATATAATGTACTGATATGATTTAATGTTCATTTTGCTAGGAATGTTTTATTACTTATGAATGAACTTTCTTTTAGATATAAGCAAACATCAAAAATGCTAATACGTAAATTTTTTGCCCGAATAGGTTACACGACAATTCTTGATTTAAAGTAGTTTGAGTATTAGGCTAATTTAGATTGAGGTGGACACAATATATTGTAAAACAAGCTTTATTGCAGCAAACCTGCATACTCAGTACAATTTAATTACTATAACGGGAATAATATAAACAATGTGAAATTCACTCTATTCGCGCCAGCGTGCGTGCGATCTTGTTAAACTTTGAAACTTATCTTAAGTCTTTTGAAAAGGTTACATCGTTGCTATCGCACATAATGATAGTCTAATTTCATGTTGATAATACATTCGTTTTTATTTTAATAGTACAGTGGTTTCAGAATTTACATCATTATACAATAACTTGAATATCAGCGTTCTAATAAAAATCAATTTTAAGATTCATGTTATTAGGCCGTATCTGTGATATTGAGTCTTTTGATATAAAGCAATAAATTATAATTTTGTAATATCGCCTTTCCATGCTCAAATTGTTCCACCTTTATTAATCCTGTATTACTTTTCTTTTGAACTTTATGGAAAATTCTCTATTTTAAACATCCCTAATGAAATACTTATAAAAATCTATAGTTATTAAAAATCCCATGTAGCAAAAAAAATTCTATCTACTTATTCGAGGAAATAAAACTGATCTCAGGGATATAAAATTGGTGGAGACAAATTTTTGAAATATTCCAGTTTATATTTACAGCCACAAATATTTATTGCAGAGCTGAAATAGTCAAGGGCCAAACTATGGTTGGACGGCGATTTTACAAGCTCGTTTGTGGCCCCATTTATTTCTGTTTTACATTATATAGGGCTCATGACCTTCATTAACAAATAAATTCAGAATATTTTCAGTTTGATAGCGTCGTTATTTTCACTAAACCAAGGCCAATATTTAAGCTTTTTATTTGAATTCAGCAATAACTAATCACCTATGAATAACTAATAATTGTAAGTAGTATAAATTGAATAACTTTATTGTTTGAGTCATTACCTCATTACTTATCTGAAATGGCAACCTACCAAAGTTAAGCCAAGAATGAATGAGATATATTTGTGGTGCAATTTTGTAGTCTAGTTACTGACCAATGACGCTGACATGTTCCATAGACAGGTTTAGATTGGCTATTAATTAATAGCCCAAGGTATCTAAGGGGCTTACAGCTTAATTTTCAAACCGAACCAAGATTATTTTGCCTCTGAATCATGAATTGGTCTAATTATGAGGATGGTCGTAATGGATAAACGTAGCATTCAACAATGCAGACGTTAGTTCACAACAGGCAACATCACATTCACCGACAATGTTATAGGACACGCCATCGTCTAGTTCTAGTCCAGAATGTGATGTTTGTTCGTGTCTGAGTTCTAAAAAAATGCAAAAATGGGTTGAACATGGAACAATATTAGTCATAATACACAAATGAAATAAATGTGCTTTGAAATAAGCACAATAAAGAGTAATGAATAATCAAACACAAATAACACAATAATAGAATAAGTGTTCAATTCCAATGGCATATAGTCTGACTGTATCCCATTTATAACATGTTTGTGTGTTGGTGTAGTTAGTTAGTGTGTGTTAGTAATCTCCAACAAGTTATAGTTGGAGCTGTAACTAGAATGAGGATAACCAGAAAAGGGGTACGTTAGACGGAACGTCGGATTTAGGAAAAATGGTATAAATGTGACTAAATAGAAAATTTGTTTCTTCTGAACTGTTTGACAGCTATTTTATCTTCTTAAGTAAAATAAAAGGTAATTAAAGGTCCGGAAAAAAGTTTTTAGCGTTAGCGAGGAAACCTAACCTAAGATTTATTTTAGAAACTGATGGAATAACGATGAAAAAAGTCACCTTATTTTAGTGGATTTTATCATGTTTTGAGCCATATTTTTTTAAACCTTCCCATGAGTTACTGTGGGAGAGAAAAATATTAAATACGGTGAGTTATCGTAGTTTTAGAAGTATTGGCTATAAATCCACTTACCTCAATTCGAAGGAGGTCATTGATCATCTGTTGACCCAGATCAGTTCACAATGATGATGGATGGCTCGATGACAGCTTTGACTGTGCCAACACATTAGCCAAGTATTTTTAGAGTTATAATATTGTACTGATGGTTAATCTATTTTGAGCTTGAACTGTAATCAATTTATCCCTTTCATTAATGATGACATTTTTAAAATGGTTGCAGCGTGATAATAAGGTAACAATGCTTTAGGCAAACATGTATTAAATGTATCCCTGCAGGACTATACATGTACTATAGTAACTGAATGAATTAGTTATTGGTCTAGTGTTTTAAATAAACCCTATAAAATTAGACGTCAGAATCTTAAACATTTCCAGGGCTAATTTCCAAATCGAGGTCTGAGTTCAAAAGAAAATGGTTTAATTTTTAAATTGCATTTAATTCTCGTAAGCGAATCAGATTTGTTGAGTGAATGATAAGAGGCATTGTTTCCGCTCTGACTGATGTGTTCTCAATTGGACTCATAATCTATTTTTGACTCTTGTTTTATTTTCACTTTCAAAAACATTTTCGGATCTTTTTCTTCACCAAGGATACAAAACTGTAAGTTAAAGTAGAATCTAAGGGGTGAAAGTTCTCATCGAAATTAAGCATACGTTATGTGTATAATTTTGTGTAGGCCTATCAGTAAGTATATTTTTGTAATTCTATAATTTTGATTTTTTTAAGTGAGACCCTTGAAACCAATGCATTAATTTAACGCAAAACAATATAAAACGGTTTATAGTTTTTGACATGTATGTTTCAAAAACAAATTGGAGATTATACATAAATAATAGTCTATTAAACAAAACAAAATCCTAAAATAAATTATTTACCCTCAATTAAAATAGCGTTAGGCGAACGAAAGCCAGATTACTTTTAATATTGGAAGAAAAACGAGTCATAAATTTGAAGTGGTAATTTCAATAACAACCCATCCGCCAGTGGCGCGACTGAGTTTCATTCCATCAAATAAATCAGGTTCCTCTTGCAGACGCTTATTTATAGGTTCCGGTTTTGAAACCAACACGAGTCGATACTTAATAAATACTGCGATCCGAGAGACTTATGGAGCTATTTAGAATATATGAACTCGACTGCTCCCAGTTTTGCAAACCTTGAATCTTAACGTTTTTAATAGCCGTGATATTTTACTACTTATTGGAAAACATTTATATTTGTCCTAATGTGATTATATTTCGCGAATTCCTACAGAATACATCTATTACTTATAAATATTTTGACCTTGCGGCTGCTAAAATGTAATGTTAATGTAATTTTTAATGCTTGCATGTTTTATGATAATGTATATATCATCATTATTGTATGATAATAAAACTATGCAAATTTGTTGTCGATTGTAGACGGTATTGGTTGGTAATACACGGATAGCTTTGGGTGTGAAAGCATCTTAGATCTTTGAGGATATTAATTAAAAAAATAATCGTTAAAACTGAATATCATATGAGTGGATTTATTTTTGACGAATTTAAACAATTCAGGTTATTGAATTTGAAAATATTTATAAATATACAAAACTCAAGTCCATCATCGTGTGTTTACGCCCTGTACGGTAAAAATAAGGAATTCGATTTGTCGTAAGATTTTATTCTCGTAAGTAAAATCTAACTAAAGGTAAGCGCTCTTTTTATTACAGTATCTCACGCTGGCATCAAACCAGCCATGTTTGACATTCTGGGACCTACATATGAACAATCGCGTGAATTTTTATTTAAGAACTTGTAAGGTATGTTTGAATGTAATGCCACCCAGTATATTTTACATCTAAATAAATATTTGTATTTATGATGTTTTACCGATATATACATGTTGGCAGTTATAGCTGCGTGGGTAAAGTACAAGTACCCATAAGACCAGGGTCCGATTTCCGGTCATGATTCCTGCAATTTATATTTCAGATTATCACCGTGTTTCGGTCGAAGGCACATTCAGCTATTGATAGAGGCTACATAAGTAGTCTTTGGTCACGTCAAAGGCACTAATGTGGTATGAAAGAGTATTTTCTTATATTTCCATAGGCTTTTCACAAATATACAGTTACACTTTGTAAAAACTATGAATCAAAACAGAATCTGATAAAGACCTCCTTTTGTCCGAGGAATATATTTAAATAAATATAAATAGTAAATAGTTCCACAGAATTGGCTTTTACACAAAGTAAAGTTATGAAGATAACTAATAGGCTTGGCCGTCACCCAATAACATATCTGATCCCTGGCCAAGATTACATGCAAACAAATTTTACGTGGGACAATTATTCCCGAGTACAGTCTAGTCATTTACTCAAAAAGCTGACTTATAAATCTCATTACACATACACGTTCTCTATTATCTCTATCACCTTAAGATTGAGTAATAAACTGTAACGTAATATTTACAAATTTTGTTTAACGCGTATTTGTTTAACGTGTGGTACCACCAATACCAAAGATGGTGATGCAGGTTCAAATTACTTTTTGGACCACTATTTATAGAAAACATTGGTTTTAAGACAACTTTCAGATGGATTTAATTTTTTACATAGTTGCATCCATTCAAAATGTTCATACCCAAAATAAATAAAAACATTTGCTTTGAATTTAATAATAATATAGTAAATCCAATCATTTAACTTCGTTCCACTACTTATTTCCCACGTTTCCTTTTTGATTTCCTCTAACGAATCATGAAATCAATGGTAAGGAAAAAACAAAGTTTTTCGTAAATATCTTAAATTCCAGCTAACAACAAATAAGCTGCTAACATCGCACGTTTTGTAAAACGAGCACCCAATAGATAGCGACGCACTCATTAAATCATTCGACCGAGATACGAGGAAGCCTATCGTAAGCTAAGGCGAATCTGGAAGCTGCGATATTCAGATTTCACACATGTTTGCACAAACCAGCCTCCTAATAAGGCGATCGATCTCGGCCGGTCTGACTGATAACAATCGGTTAAAACACGACTTCTCCGGGCGCATTGACGTTCGAATTTGCAAGGAATTTGTCACCTTGGTCACTTATTTGGCTACTTCTCTGCAGCGCTACTCAGATTGGGATGTTACTGCACGAACGGTGACCACTACGTAACCATTTGGCGACCGACTGTCTGGGCTACTCAATTGTTGGATTGTTACTGCACGACGGTGGCCAGCTACGTAACCACACTTTGGCGACCGACTGGCCACATCTGCAGGCGGCTACTCAGATTGTTGGATGTTACTGCACGACGGTGGCCAGCTACGTAACCACACTTTGGCGACCGACTGGCCACATCTGCAGGCGGCTACTCAGATTGTTGGATGTTACTGCATGACGGTGGCCAGCTACGTAACCACACTTTGGTGACCAACTGGCCACATCTGCAGGCGGCTACTCAGCTTGTCGATTGTTACTGCACGACGGTGGCCAGCTACGTAACCACACTTTGGTGACCAACTGGCCACATCTTCTGGCGGCTACTCAGCTTGTCGATTGTTACTGCACGACGGTGGCCAGCTACGTAACCACACTTTGGCGACCGACTGGCCACATCTGCAGGCGGCTACTCAGCTTGTCGATTGTTACTGCACGACGGTGGCCAGCTACGTAACCACACTTTGGCGACCGACTGGCCACATCTGCAGGCGGCTACTCAGATTGTTGGATGTTACTGCACGACGGTGGCCAGCTACGTAACCACACTTTGGTGACCAACTGGCCACATCTTCTGGTGGCTACTCAGCTTGTCGATTGTTACTGCACGACGGTGGCCAGCTACGTAACCACACTTTGGCGACCGACTGGCCACATCTGCAGGCGGCTACTCAGATTGTTGGATGTTACTGCATGACGGTGGCCAGCTTCGTAACCACACTTTGGCGACCGACTGGCCACATCTGCAGGCGGCTACTCAGATTGTTGATTGTTACTGCACGACGGTGGCCAGCTACGTAACCACACTTTGGCGACCGACTGGCCACATCTGCAGGCGGCTACTCAGCTTGTTGATTGTTACTGCACAACGGTGGCCAGCTACGTAACCACACTTTGGCGACCGACTGGCCACATCTGCAGGCGGCTACTCAGCTTGTCGATTGTTACTGCATGACGGTGGCTAGCTACGTAACCACACTTTGGCGACCGACTGGCCACATCTGCAGGCGGCTACTCAGATTGTTGGATGTTACTGCATGACGGTGGCCAGCTTCGTAACCACACTTTGGCGACCGACTGGCCACATCTGCAGGCGGCTACTCAGATTGTTGGATGTTACTGCACGACGGTGGCCAGCTACGTAACCACACTTTGGCGACCGACTGGCCACATCTGCAGGCGGCTACTCAGATTGTTGGATGTTACTGCACGACGGTGGCCAGCTACGTAACCACACTTTGGCGACCGACTGGCCACATCTGCAGGCGGCTACTCAGCTTGTCGATTGTTACTGCACGACGGTGGCCAGCTACGTAACCACACTTTGGCGACCGACTGGCCACATCTGCAGGCGGCTACTCAGCTTGTCGATTGTTACTGCACGACGGTGGCCAGCTACGTAACCACACTTTGGCGACCGACTGGCCACATCTGCAGGCGGCTACTCAGATTGTTGGATGTTACTGCACGACGGTGGCCAGCTACGTAACCACACTTTGGCGACCGACTGGCCACATCTGCAGGCGGCTACTCAGATTGTTGGATGTTACTGCACGACGGTGGCCAGCTACGTAACCACACTTTGGCGACCAACTGGCCACATCTTCTGGTGGCTACTCAGCTTGTCGATTGTTACTGTATGACGGTGGCCAGCTACGTAAACATACTTTGGCGACTAACTGGCCACATCTGCAGGTGGCTACTCAGCTTGTAGATTTTACTGCACGACGGTGGCCAGCTACGTAACCACACTTTGGTGACCAACTGGCCACATCTTCTGGCGGCTACTCAGCTTGTCGATTGTTACTGCACGACGGTGGCCAGCTACGTAACCACACTTTGGCGACCGACTGGCCACATCTGCAGGCGGCTACTCAGATTGTTGAATGTTACTGCACGACGGTGGCCAGCTACGTAAACATACTTTGGCGACTAACTGGCCACATCTGCAGGTGGCTACTCAGCTTGTCGATTGTTACTGCATGACGGTGGCCAGCTACGTAACCACACTTTGGCGACCGACTGGCCACATCTGCAGGCGGCTACTCAGCTTGTCGATTGTTACTGCACGACGGTGGCCAGCTACGTAACCACACTTTGGCGACCGACTGGCCACATCTGCAGGCGGCTACTCAGCTTGTCGATTGTTACTGCACGACGGTGGCCAGCTACGTAACCACACTTTGGCGACCGACTGGCCACATCTGCAGGCGGCTACTCAGATTGTTGGATGTTACTGCACGACGGTGGCCAGCTACGTAACCACACTTTGGTGACCAACTGGCCACATCTTCTGGTGGCTACTCAGCTTGTCGATTGTTACTGTATGACGGTGGCCAGCTACGTAACCACACTTTGGTGACCAACTGGCCACATCTGCAGGCGGCTACTCAGATTGTTGGATGTTACTGCACGACGGTGGCCAGCTACGTAACCACACTTTGGCGACCGACTGGCCACATCTGCAGGCGGCTACTCAGATTGTTGGATGTTACTGCATGACGGTGGCCAGCTTCGTAACCACACTTTGGCGACCGACTGGCCACATCTGCAGGCGGCTACTCAGATTGTTGGATGTTACTGCACGACGGTGGCCAGCTACGTAACCACACTTTGGTGACCAACTGGCCACATCTTCTGGCGGCTACTCAGCTTGTCGATTGTTACTGCACGACGGTGGCCAGCTACGTAACCACACTTTGGTGACCAACTGGCCACATCTTCTGGTGGCTACTCAGCTTGTTGATTTTTAATTGCACGACGGTGGCCAGCTACGTAACCACACTTTGGCGACCGACTGGCCACATCTGCAGGCGGCTACTCAGATTGTTGGATGTTACTGCATGACGGTGGCCAGCTTCGTAACCACACTTTGGCGACCGACTGGCCACATCTGCAGGCGGCTACTCAGATTGTTGGATGTTACTGCACGACGGTGGCCAGCTACGTAACCACACTTTGGTGACCAACTGGCCACATCTTCTGGTGGCTACTCAGCTTGTCGATTGTTACTGTATGACGGTGGCCAGCTACGTAACCACACTTTGGTGACCAACTGGCCACATCTTCTGGTGGCTACTCAGCTTGTTGATTTTTATTGCACGACGGTGGCCAGCTACGTAACCACACTTTGGCGACCGACTGGCCACATCTGCTGGCGGCTACTCAGCTTATTTAATGTTACTGCACGACGGTGGCCAGCTATGTAACCACACATTAGCCACATAGCCTTGTTACCACTGCCCAACACTGGCGACACCGTGTTGTATCATATGGAGCTTAATACTCTAGGTCACTAGTCACACACCACCGCTTGTTCAGAACCGTTTGGTAGAATACAATAAATCAAATTTATATATGTTTAATTTTTTATCTATATTTGAATATTCTCTTTGTAGTATCAGTTCTAGCTATTCAATCATTTATGATATCTGACAACTCAAAGAAACTAGATTTTAAACTATTTTTCAATAGGTATTGTCCCCAGAGAATTCATCTAATAGTGTACCCTTGTAACCTCTTGCACAAATAATAGGATGTACATGCACTTTTCTCTTCCTTTGCCGTTTTTTCAGAAGCAACAGAAGAAGAATATACTTAGAATCACTCATGATATTCCAGTTTAATTCACTGTAAAAAAAGACAATTATTATAACATTACCACTCATACAATGCACTTCGCATTTCTCTGTTGTTCACTGAAAACTGATTCTATTCTGGCTACTGAACTGGCCTTTAGGTTGGGTAGCCAGTGCGTCGCCTACTGCTTCCGTTAGCGACGAGGCCAGGCCACCTTGTATAATAAACTCCTTAACTAGATAAATTTATAAACAAGTTTCATCAAAATATTACAGAAAATAACTGTATAAATATGTTTATTCTCTATAGGAATAACTTGGAGAATGATTAGGTAGGTTCGTTACCGCTAGTAACAAAAAACTTTACATATTTCAGCATGCCGTACATTATTAGAACATGGCCATTTGAAGCTGTATATCGAATGCACAATATGTTGATACTAGATTTTGAAATTTTTCCAAAACGAATAGTGTTCTAGCTTCTGGAAACCCAACAACGAAATCAATATGTCCTGAATCTAGTTATTGTGATGTCGACCACAGTAATAACTCAATTTCCGATAGGAAATTTGCTAAAACTAATCTAGTTTCAAATAGCAGTCCTCTTGACATTTGTGAGTTTATACTTCGTCTAAAGATGGGTTCAATGATTCCGACCTTCTCAGCAATACTGGAGCATGATCTCCATTAAAGAAACTGGGAGTTTAAAGAACAGAGGTTCAACATAGAGAAATTTGGCATGAAGCGCAGGATACGTAATACTCGCACTACATCCTTTCGGGAAAGCGCACTAGTCTAGGGGTAGAGCGCGGCACCTTCGAGCCCAAGGTCCCGAGTTCAAATCCCGACAATCACCAATGGCTCTATGTTAAGTGATAATGTCACAGCCCAATATATCTAGCCTGAAGTAATATGCAAAACGGTTTCGGGCGATGGCCTTAGACAGTCCTAGGATGAGAAAGTGGTACAGAAAAAACTACACCATATCGATGTTTCATCTTCGTTAGTTTTCAACCAAAATTCCTAAATGGTAAATTTTGAACAGACACATTACGAGTGAACAAACATTAAACGTTACACATTACCAGTATGAGTGAACATTGACGAAGCGATGGATGTCGGTTTCACGCTAAGGGGCCGGCTCGGCACGCCGCGGTGGGCTAATTTGTCCGGAACGTGGATGTTTTATTGCCAGATCGACTTATTAACAGGCTGGCGCTATCGAGTGTTAACTGTTTACAGCTTTGTGTTTATTGCCACCAGCAGCAAGTTATGGTGGCGTTAATTATACGCCTAAACGGCTTTTATTGCTGCGTTATCGGCGTTACAGACGGGCCAGTGACGCGTCATATCGGACCCGAGCGTGCGTTACCCTTCCTGGTGGGACTGAGTGGTTCCGAAGAACAACTAAGACTCTGATGAGACTATTTGGAACACATTGCCACAATTAAACTACAAAAAAGAACATTATTGTTGTGTACATAAAGGTTAGAAAACTTTCCTTCCAATTTTAAAGCATTTAATGCCAGGACGGTGGTGTGTCCCATAATTTAGTTAGTTCGATAGTTAGATACTGAAATGGCAACCTGTACAGGTATTTAAAGCCAAGTATGAATGAGAAATGAGTGTAAGATGATTGTGGCGTGAACTTGTTACTAATTGAGGCTGGCATGTTCCTTAGACAGAACTGTTATACAGTAGCCCAACTGTCGATGGCACATCTTAGGGACCTACAATTAACGTGGAGTTCACATCACTGCCTCTGACTTACTGTAGGTCCCTTACATATAGGACATTGACTGTTTGGATATTAATTGACATACTTGGCTTAAAATACCTACCCTGGTAGATTGCGATTTCACTAACTAACTTATGAGAAATTTAATTTCTTATTTATATATGAAAATGCATCGCCTAGATGACCATAAACTCATATTAAACAATCTATTGAAAACTATCACATTGCGCATATACAGCCATTTCGTTGGTTGTTTTCAAACAGACACTATATATGATTGTGCATGGCAAAAATGATTGCCCTAGAGACATAAATGAATCTGATCGATTGGTTCTATTGTCAATAATAGTATCTCAATCTCTAATAATAGACAAGGAAGTCGCCGGTGCTCAGCGTGGTTCTTCTATCATCATCTAGGATACAGCATTCATCGCATCACATTGTTAGATCGATCACTACTGGAGGGTATCTAGAGTAGAAATAGTTATAGGTTAAAAACAACAGGACGGTATTTGGATAAAATTTAAATAAACATTTTAAATTTTCGCAACCATTTATAATCTAAAAATGCTAAGTAACTAATTGGAATAAATACACGTACTGTAGATACTATAAAAGTAATAAAGGCCGTTCTGTCACTGATCAATAAAAATTCACTTTTTCCTTTTTATAGACTGGGGGTTTCTTTCAACGCCAGAGTAATTTTAACAGACTCAAATAGTAATTACGCACAAACGCCTTTTGGGAAAGTGGTCCAACCCAAACGGGCATTCCGGCATTTGAACCCGTGACCTCTTGCACCAAAGTTCACGACCCTAACCAGGCTAGCAACACCCAACCTTACTATGTAATAAAACGGTGTTACGTTAAAATGCTCGAATATGACTATCTATGAAAATGTTAACTTCTCATCTTGTAAAAGAATAATAATTTCATTCAACTTAACTTAAAAATTATGTGAAAACTGAAAAATTATTTAGCTATATCTTCGAAACTACATACTTACTCCTATATTTCTTTTAGTAGCTGGTTAAAGTTAAGGTTTTAAACTCATTGACGTTTTAAGTTCAGATAACCGAATCATATGACGTAAAATTATTTCTTTACAATATATAACAAATTAAATCATCATTATACCATTTGGTATAAAAAAAAGGAAAATGATATTTGGGCTCCAATTATAGCTACTTACGTTCAAAATAATTGGTAGTTAATAGTTCATTTAACCTATAAGTAAGTTGTAGAAATATTTTTGTCGAACCGGCCATTCATCACAACATTTTGTTCCATCGTACATACTTTATTTAAATTTGTCCAAGCTGTTACATAACCTGTTTTATAAAGATTTTTAAACCAGGCTACTTAAGAGAGTGATAACTTCTGTGATCAGAAATAATCTTGTCGACTGTGGATGTCACGATACTGCTAAATCAGACTTTTCTCTCTTCGGGCTCCTTAATACTAGTATTTATTATCCGTGTAATTTCATCAAAGGATTAAAAACCACTAGATCAGAATTGCAGACAAATTGTTATTCGCTAAAAGTATTAACAACATATTTGGTTCTCAATTCTTGTTCTGCCTAGTGGTCTGTTATCCATATAGATTGGCGCGGTTGTCTAAGTAGTATAAATGTCTAGGAATGAATGCAAAGTTCAAGGAAACAAGATGAGCTATAAAATACATGTACATATTAAAAAATAATAGTTTCATAAAGTGCCTTTTGTATCGAAAATACAATTTTCAGGTGAGTGACATTAAGAGAACAGCTGTGTAGAGGAACTAGATTAATTTTGTTCGGATATTATCTAACCTATTTACTACAGGGAGGTAAAAAACGATTTTTTGAGAATAAATACTTTTTTTACGAAATTAGGTTACTAGCTACTATTCAGTTTTAATCTTTCTAAAGCAATAAGTAAAATACGTACGTACTACAACTATTTACTTAGCTTATACTACTTACTATGGAATTGATTATTTCTACTATAAAAAATACTTTACACTTTTTTTGAAAGAAATTTCCTGTAAAAGAAAATAGTTCAGTGGAACAATCTTTCAGTTAGAATCAGTTTTTCTCTAACGTTTGTTAACTGTCTACTACACACGTGGACGAAAATTAAGCAGAAAACGTTTGATTATTTCGATATGAGACTTTTTTCTACGTCGTACATCAACTGTTTCGAAAGATGTTTCAAAATATAATATACCATAATAATAATTTTAAAGAGAATATATTACCATAACTCTGGTTTAAAACATTTAAAATTATTGTGTAGAATACGGATAAAGCGACTCAGAAGCTAAGAATTTGTTGTCTCAAAACACCTTAACTGCCCATCACCATTGACCTTGGATTAATAACACGTTTGAACGGTTGTTATTTTCATAAGTAAAGATAGTTATGATCTCAAGTCACGGCAATGGTTTCGATCCAGCAATTTATACTGGGAAATCGTTAAAAAAATATAATTAGATAAATAATCTAATAATATTTTAAAGGAGTAAAAATAGTAGAGATCGTAATTTAAATCGATTTTATTTACATAAAATCCGATAAATCTACATTTATACGATATATTAACTAAAATAATATGCAGAGGATCTATCACCTGTTTTGAATAGGTAAACTGGAATAACAGAGTAAATAGTAACGTTTAGTATAAGGGTGGGCTAGTATCACAAAGGGCACGACAAATATATCTGGCTATACCAACACACACTCTGCAGTGTTGTAGCACAGACAGAGGGCCGTCTCCTTCACCTTCTCTGTCTGACGTTTGTTGTCTCTGTCCACTCACTGTCCGTTATAACAACCGAAAACGACGTGGTTCTGGATTATATTACTGTAAATACTCTTTCTTTTTTCTACGTTCGATCTTGTAAGATTCGTATCAGTTAAAAAAATATTTAAAATTTAAAATAATTATTTTTACAAGGAGAATAATATATTAGAGTTTTATGACTGAATTTTATATTGAAAGAGTCGCTTTCTACAAACATAGTTTAACTTAGTAGCTAAACTACTGTTGTCAAATGAACACACATTAGAACTCCCTAGTTTCAAATCTGTCTGGATTAAAATAATAAGACATTGTTTATTTTTCAAAGTTTAAAGATGTTTTATTGGCAAGTTCTATTGTGTTTAAACTAGCTCTTAAGATAATATTAATTAGGGAAATCGTTAAAATAACATAAATAATTAGATAAAAATAATGATAATAAATTATTTTTCCATAGGGAAATAGGTAAGTAATTTAATAAATACATTGATATAACTCAAAATAACTTTATATACATATTAAACTAAAATAATTCAACATGATATAAAGTACGCTAGAATATAAATGAATGAATTATATAATAACAACGGAGATTTGGATTTTTTTATAATTTTAGATGTTCTGAAACAGTGGATTACAGCATGGCTGTAAATACATTGAAAACGCCAAGTTGGAAATTCCAGTTAGTTACGGTTTATCAACTTTGGTCAAAATGTCAACCGATTACAAAGCTCTTAGCTCTCTCTCTCTCTCTCTCTCTCACACACACACACACACACACACACACACATATATATATATATATATATTTATATGTATAAAATATTTGATATGAAAACATTTTTATGAATTATGCAATTTTATTCAATATCTTTTATTGGACTTTTCCAACGCGTCTATGTTTTTAACTTCGCAACGTTACTGGAGGTGGAGAAATTCCTCCTGTTCTCAAGTGATTACCTAATAATTTATATGAAAAACTAGCTGACCCGGCGAACTTCGTAACGCCTCACAGTAAACACATGTTAACATTAAGATTGGCCATGTTCTGAAGTCAAATAGCAATACGGCTTCATTGTATAAGGTTATATATTCTGGGTCGCTGCATAGTGAATAACAATAATGAAATGATAAAACATATTAATATCATTCCCATAAAACAAATAAATCTGAGCGGATTAATTCACAATTTTCAAATCCAATCCAAACCCAAACGAAACCTAACTGTAATACGGCTTTTATAGGAAAGATATACAACAGCTGATTATTATAATAAACGTAATAATATAAACATTGTAATTATCATATAAACACGTGACTTTAATCAGACAGAAAATAAAAATATAAAAATACATAATCCCCAAAACCGTTAACTATTAACGTGGTGAATAAAGCTGTTCATTTTTTACAGTACACATTTACTTCATAGTTTAACATTAATGAATGATTCAGATGGCATTGGATAGTAAAGCATACGGTATTGCTAATGGAAAGTAAACCAATCAGCTGTAGCTAAGAAATCAAATGGTTTCATTGTAGACAATTTGTAAACAAACTTACTCTCCATAAGGTTAACATTAGAAATTTAAAACGCCATAAAATGGAAACTTATGGGGTTTTTAAAAATATTTATATTAAAAACCTTCCCGGACACATATAGAGCAACTTCCTAAAATTTCATGGCGATCGGATGAGTAGTTTGGCAATGCATAAAGGACATACATACAGACATACAGACAGACATACATTCAATTTTATATATAGAGATTTAAAAAAGTTGAAAATACAGATTAATTATATCATGTTGTCAAGAATACTATACTTATGAATCAATACAAAAAATATCGCAACAAATAACCATAACACTCCGCCTCCGACGACACAAGATAACGTGCGCTTAGGACGAGAGTTGGAACACTACGTAGTGCTACAACTCCTTCAGTAGTGCTGTAGTGGTTTAAGATCTCGTGATAGGTATAGTATTATTGACAACATGTTATAAATTATATATGTAACTTAACCTTCAAATTATTAATGCAAATTATAAGGTAATCACTTGAAAACGGGAGGAGTTTCTCCACCTCCAGAAACGTTGTGTAGTTGAAAACTCAATCAAGAACCTCAACCACTTAACCATCATTAGTATTTGCCATTGGGCCAAAGTTTAGCATATTTGCAGCAAAATACAAACATCAAAATTTTAAAAGTCCTTTAAAGTAGGAAATTTATAGCCGACCCTTCTAATTCTGGTGGGAGATTTGAATGAAAATATGTTAATATCTGAGAGTTTATGTTCCAAAGATTTTAAAAGTGATACGGCTGGTCAGTGGGTTGAAATATCTTTACCTCAATGTGTGTAAAATTATTGGATGACACGAACTAAATAGGAAAGTTGTTTCATATTAGGGCACGTAATTTTACTGTATTACCTGTATAGTCGAATATAGTTTTTAAATAGGGTAGAATGAAAATAAAAGAAGAGAAAAAACATAAGTGAACATACTTTTTATTCACTAACAACACACTTTTTATACATGAGTGTTTCTATATGTGTGGTATTCGACCATGAAAGATAATTACGTTTTGGTTATATAAACTCTAGTACGGATTTGATTTACAATTTAAAAAAATGAAAAAGTGATTGATTACAAATGATGGCTAATGAGATCATTTGTAATCCAATAGGCAGCGGTCTGACTCTGGAGTTTGTCACTGGTATACGTGATTAATTGATTACCAACGCTTACTTTACAACACATTAACAGCATCTACAATAACTACCTTACAACAGGTTGGCAGATATCAACATCACCAAGACTTCGATCGTTCATTACAAGATTGTTAAAACACCAAATTGTAACAAACAAATTATAATACACCCAAGGAAAGGTAATTGCACAATGTAACATGTTGGTTTAACTATATAAATAAGTGTATTGAAAATTGATCAGTATTTTTCAATAAAATTTTTCAAAAATTTGCTTAAATTTAATATCCTGCGGGTACGGTGCTATAGTCACATTTTTTTTACATCAAGTAACTATTCTGTGCAGGCACAGTAAACACACTTTATCATGAATAGATTTGTGTTGTTAAATGTTTGATATTCTGAACGTTCCTCTGAAAGCAGATCAAAAAAGGGTTTATATTTTTTAGTATTTACTCATAAATTTTACAGCTTGCTGATCAGTTCAAACCTCTTTGTTTATTATATTCAGGATGTCTTATGGAAACTTAAAATCCTATTTTCAAACATCAAGATTTTTTTTTAAATTGAGGACTAAAATTCAAAGTTTACCTTGTAAATTGCTTGGAATTGTAATATTTTGGTTATTTATTTATTTCATAACTCGGAAAATCCAAAGTGGATCTTGTCTCAATTTCTCTCTCTTTGTCTGTCTTTTTTGCAACGCTTTACCGTGAAAGCTCCCTATGACGAAACTGATTTTTTTATTTAATAAGAGAAATAACGAACAGATAACTTATTAAAATAAATAATAATATGTTTGCACTAAACATTGATTTTAACCTTCTTTCAAAACTACTTTATTTTAAAATGTTATACTAACTAATTAAAACAAATGTTACAAATTTTCTAATTTATTAATTGATTGTAAACTTATGCTAAATAATGAAGTTCACGTTTTAGTTGTTTTTTTGTATTAATTTGTTTAAGATTTAAGCTTTTTATTTTGTCATGATAATTAGTATCTATGTTCTTAACACTAAATCCTATAACATGTACAAAAGACGGGCTTGATGCCAGAAACATAATATTTTTTTACTATATATATATATGGCAAACGTATGATTTAAAATGAATACTAACATATAACACTGAAGGCAATAGAAACAAAAGACAATGTAGAATAGTGTACAATACTGATCTATTTATAAAACATGTTAAGAAAAATACTGACTAACATTCCTAAGGGGAGAAAAGGATCCGAACTCGATGCTGATCAGTTAAACGAGTTTATGCATCTTCGAGATGTCGTACTTTTCTCAAAAATTTCACTGTGGTTTAAGAACGGGTGACAAAGACTCTAAGTAAATGTTAGAATGTACACGCATTTATGCATATGCACGACAGAGGTACGTTCCCAAGATCAAGAAGGAGTGCAGTCGTCTTCCGCTTCAGTTTTGCCAGACTGTCTCTTGATAACATTGTCTAGTCTATTGTTTTATGGATAAAATTGATGCTGAAATATTAGATTTGGGAACTTAGGGAAAAATTAATTTTGTCAAAATTAACTAATTTTAATTTTTAATACAACCAAATACATAGGTATAGGTGGTCAGAGATGATCTAATGCTAAAAACTATAACACGGCTATAATTTTGAACAGCTTAATAGCACGGTTCGCCTAACTCTCAATCCTTTGAAAATAAATGATTAAACATTTTTTCCATGTTGATTACCAACA
The DNA here is from genome assembly GCA_023375725.1 of Nephotettix cincticeps. NCBI lineage: Eukaryota > Metazoa > Arthropoda > Insecta > Hemiptera > Cicadellidae > Nephotettix > Nephotettix cincticeps. The sequence continues at coordinate 58,166,495 of CM041787.1, read as the reverse complement.
TGGAAAAAATCACAGTGTGTCTATTTATCGTTCGTTTGAAAACGAATATATAACAGGGCTCTTAGAGCTATAGGTTGACTCCGGCTTGTCACAGCTGCTCGGAGCCTCCCGACGGATCCGCGTGTTTGTATAATCCACACGTGCGTAATTGGGGCCCAGGACCACCAGCACTATCTCATTAACCGCGGGCTGTTGGCCGGGGCCTTAGCCATCCACTTAGCGGGTGAAAAATTACGCCTCGCAGGAGCGTGATGTGGGAGCGTCCAGTGTGACTAGCTGTCCGGGATGTTACGTCTACTGGGACGATCTGTCTATGTTGTTACGTCTGCTGGGAAGATCTGTCTATGTTGTTACGTCTACTGGGACGATCTGTCTATCTTGTTACGTCTACTGAGAAGATCTGTCTATGTTGTTACGTCTGCTGAGATCTGTCTATGTTGTTACGTCTACTAGGACGATCTGTCTATGTTGTTACGTCTCCTGAGAAAATCTGTCTATGTTGTTACGTCTGCTGAGAAGATCTGTCTATGTTGTTACGTCTACTAGGACGATCTGTCTATGTTGTTACGTATCTATGTTGTTACGTCTACTAGGACGATATGTCTATGTTGTTACGTCTCCTGAGAAAATCTGTCTAAGGTGTTACGTTACTGGGACGATCTGTCTATGTTGATACGTCTACTGGGATGATCTGTCTATGTTGTAACGTCTAATAGGACGATCTGTCTATGTTGTTACGTCTAATGGGACGATCTGTCTATGTTGTTACTTCTACTGGGACGATCTGTCTATGTTGTTACGTCTACTGGGACGATCTGTCTATGTTGTTACGTCTGCTGAGAAGATCTGTCTATGTTGTTACGTCTACTAGGACGATATGTCTATGTTGTTACGTCTACCGTGACGATATGTCTATACTTTACGTCTACTGAGAAGCGTCGTCTGTGTTGTTAGGCTGCTTTGACGATATCTGTTATTTTTACGTACTGACGTTCGTCTATGGAACGTCTACTAGGACGATCTGTCTATGTTTACAACTGGAGATATACGATCTTTTTTTTTCTTGTGACGATATATGTTGGCACGTGACGATATGTCTATGTTACGTCTACTGAAGCGTTTGTGTTGTTATCTTTGACGAGATTTATTTTTAATTAGCTATTCACACTAACAGTGAGGATTAATGCAATATTCACTAACTACTGGGATGAACTTTGTTTTATGGTCATGTAATCTATTTTGATGTGATTTTCAAACATACTGTACTATTATACACTAAAACGTTTACACAACTCATATTTCATATATTGTCGTCAATAATTACTTTTCAATTAAACAACAACAACTTAATCAAGTTATTAAAATTTAAAGTAGATGGAAGGACGAGTCCTTGAGATGAGAGTGGTACAGAGCCTTGGAGTGATGCCTGGCAGTTCACAGGTGGCGCTCCGGTATGCGGGGATAATGAGGGTAAACACCCACCAGAGTGCAGGGCGGTCGCCGCACAATCAACCTGGCACTCGTCACTGACCGAGAGCCGAGAACATACTCTACACATTTTTCCTATTATTAACACCTTTCTATAGTTTCTTTTTCTCACTTTTCTTCTTTATGGATGTTCTGTTTAATTGTATGAATGTTCAGTTTATGTATCACAGTATATAGGTACCAGGTAAGCTGAGTTTTGCATATACCTTACATTTAAATAAGCAACTGTTGGGAGTGCCATCGAGAGCTTTCTCTGTATTTAGCTGTAATTTATACTCGAATCTATAAAGCATTTCGTATGTTACTTATTTAGATTAGATACATGAGACTGCTGTGTATTTCATGTCAGTATTACACTGTGCAATCACATTCCAAATGAAGCGTTAATTTATAAAATAATGCATTCGCAATCATTTCGCAAGTGTTTGTGGGTGACTTCTAAGAATTTTAAGATTTGAAATGAATTCAGAAGCTGCTCTAAAATCCTACACTGCAATAAACTGCGATGAGATCTTGGAGATAAAGTGTGTAACGAGACTTAAGTCTCTATCAAGAGATGCTCGTATATCGCATCCTCAGTTGGTCTCCACGCGTTGTCTGTATTTGCATACAGATCGGTGATAAACTCTCCACTTTACCTGTCGGCCATCTTTGTGATCTCAGTGTGCGTGTATCATCAGCGTGATGTGGGTGTTCTTGGGCATAAAACATTCTAAACAGCTATATCCATAACACGATGGTCTCCGCTACTTGATGATGAGATTTGACGTGAACAAGGAAAGTGAGATATTTTAGGGAATATGGAGATTTTAGCGGATAAACACCACGATTAGTTCACCTAAATTATTAGAGATTATGTGTTTGTGGGACCCACTAGGGGAGGAACCACCACAGCCACCAATAACAGTGACTTCAAGAAGGACTGGGACGGTGGCGGGTCTTCACGAGTTGTGGATACTTATTAGGCTACCGTACTATCGATGCGTGCGGAGTAACGTCCACACTGTCAGATACTATTTATCCATAAATATCACTTCCACAATTTTAACTCATCGTAATTTAAGCTGCAGTTACAACAGAGTCTTTGACGTCAGCGGCAAAATTCAAAGACCTTACAAAATCATTCTAAAATTTCCTGCTACACATTGTGAGTGACACCCCTCAGGTACTGAAATAATGTGTCATATATATGAGTTTAGGTTTTCCATCGAGTCTGCACCAAAAACCTTCTATATCGTGTACCGAAAATACGAACAACAAAGCTAAGAGCCCCAAAATAAAAAAAAATAGTTAAGTGGTAAATGAAGCTGCAGTGATGAATCTGCTTGGAAATAAAAATAGGGATCATTCTGATATACCGGGGGAAAATGTGGCATGCGATAGGAAAAAAAGAGCCAAGATCACAAATGATACAAATCATCGCATCAACCAAGTTAAGTTTGAAATGAATATGTCAGCATTCGTACCATCCCCTTCCATACTTACTCAGACATAAAACATGCTGAAGAGACATTCACGTGTGAGGTTGGTATCCACTGTGTTTACTTGTAGCATACATTGCTTATAAAAATAGCGTGCCGTGACCAGGATTCGAACCTGGGTTATTGCGGCCACAACGCAATGTCCTAACCACTAGACGATCACGGCTGCCTCACGCTACATATGAATGTCTTTAAATAATTGAGCTAAATTAAAGAAAATTTTTTAAAAAACCTGCTATAAATAGCCCACTATTGATAATTATGCTATATAATAGTATATATAGAGAGGGGGCCGAAATCATTACTGTAGATATCACAAATTGTTTGAAATTCAGTCTCGAATTTGACTTTCGTAGAGGTTAGGAAAATAAATGTATGAAAAGCTTAGTTGATATTTTTATATTCACAATTTAATTAGTATTATTTAATTGAACTTTATTATTTTTAATTATTTCGATCCGTTTCATAAATTGATTACGTGAATTAAAAGTGACAACCGAGCTGAAAGTATTTTGGTGAAAGTATAATAAATGTGTAAGAGAATTGTGGTGAACTCCTCCGACTGATGTAGCGTTGTAGATAAGATGTGAGGCATAATATATAAATAAATAAAATATGAGTAGTAAAATATTATCTGTCAGTGACTTTTATGGCTGACTTGTGTTTGTGACCTGCAGTCTGTGATAAAAGCCTGAAAATTCTGTCACTGACTTCGGTGTAAGCAAGCGTTTACATAGAAAAAAGGAGGGCAAAACTGTGGTTCGAATATTAAGTTAAACTATAAGTCCCTTAGATTCCATTAGTTGTTTACTAATTAACAGTCCCACTAGAGGAACATATATGTCTGAGTCAACAAAAAGACAACAAATTCACACCGCAATAATTTACCTCAATATCTGGGTCGGTTGCCATTTCAGAAAAGTCATGTAGTGTAAAGAACAGAGTGGGAAGGGTCATGTCAGCCGATAGATTGTTCAGAATTGAGGCCTGGACTCCAGCAGCTCGAGAAGGCGGAATCCCAACAGACCACCAAACTGACAGGCTATCCATCATGAGTTCAGGCCCGTCCTCAGTTGTCTGGAGGAACGAGGTTGAACAGCGTGTAGCTAAAATTTGTTTTAACACGTTGTACTTTCAGTGTTATATGATATTTTTATTCTAAGTAATAAAATATCACCCAAGTTGTGTATGATTTCAGGATGTTATGAGTGTTCTGATTTTAAGACATATTATTAACAGATATTTTACTGATAAATCATTTGTAAGGATTATTAATCACCCCATTGACGCAGTATTACGATTTAAGTCATGATGGCTGTACTGGGCCAAAACGCCCCATGGCAAGTTAACTCTTGATGGTGACATGGCTTTTTTAATGTACTTTATTAAGCATCTAAAACTATACTAGCAGGATTTTTAGTTATTTCAGGGCTCAATGGAGCATAAAGTAGTAAACCTATTACAATATAGTTAGTGACAATTCCATTTCAAAACAGGGATTATTTTGTCGACAGATGTTATTATCACTACGCCGCCGATAATGTAGCTTTTAGCTAAACATTAGCGCATTTTACGTCTTGTGTTTTTAAAGTTGTTTATTTAAATGAGTTTGTGTAGTGATTGAACAGCATAGTGTGTTTATAAAGTCTATTCAGCCGTCTAATGTATGGGATAAAATGTCAATATTCACAATTTGTAGCAATTAAAAAAAACTAAAATGGATATTATGTTCAATTAAAATGTTCTATGAAGAAAATTGAATAGTGTTCATGGAATTATACAGGCAAACAAGTTTTACTGGTTTTATTAATACAAAAATTTAACCTTCTTTTAAAGATTAATAAACAAATTAAATGTAATATTAAATAAATAGATATATATACATATGTGGGGATAAAATCACTTATAGATTTCGTAAAGTGTATGGGTTTTAATATGGTTAAACAATATAACAATTGATTTTATAAAAAGGAAATACTTTGCAGGTGTCTAAATAAAAACCTTGTAATTTAATTGGATTTGTATTTTAATTGTATCTGTACAAGACTACTGGCATAATAAAACTAGGTTGCCAATAGGTTTTAATAGTAAACAATAGTGATGTCCAGAATTGAACTATATTAAACCGTATTGATGTTTTAATCAGGCTCGAACTAAAACAAATAATCAACAAGTCAGTATATGAGCCAGTTTGTAAACGACCGTACTTCAATGACTTAAATGCGTTTTTTATTTACATATTTTTACTATATCTATATTTTAAAATAAAAAATAGCTGTTGTATTATTGATTTTCAAGTATGTATTTTTTAATAGTTTGTAACTGGCTGAAAACACTAACTAGGCCTACTAAACCGTTCGTCATTGCAACATTTCATGAAATAAAGTTTTGGTTCAGCATGAAATATGCACTTTGATCATTTTATACGCATTATCATCGATGTTAGCTCAAACATTAATTAACCACTCCCACTTCTATTAAAATATCACTTAAAATATTTTGATTAAATAATAAACGTTCAAAAAATAACAATACAAAAGTCGTGGGAAAATCTAGTGATGTATGAAAACACACATAACATCAAACACACTAAAGCATACTGGTAAGTTTAATATTACAGAACAGTTATAGTCAGAAAGAAAAGTAGGAAAAAAGGACAATGTTTTGATATCTAGAAACTGGTCACTCACTCTTAATAAAAGTTTTGAGATTGTAAACTATACTGTAATATTTAACATGGATATGTCTAAACTGTGAGGAAAGATGAAAATTGTGGCGGAAGTCATGAAATATGGTCATAAGGCCAGTTGTTTAGGGGAACTAAATCATTCACTTTAAACATATCTATGATCTAAGCTATTTTACAAAGGGAAGTAAATGCATTTATGGTACTGAATACATAAAACTACATAAAAACGATTAAAAATTTGTAAATCATACGCTACTAGTTGTCAAAGTTATACTGTGCTGTCACAGAAAATATTATTTCACTCCTTTTTGTCTACTTCTGTGATGGTGACTTTCTGAATAATGTACTCTGCACCGAACTTTGGTAAGTGCTGATTCCGACATATACTTTTACAACAATGTTAAACAAACAACTGAGAAGCATTCACATCGTTTAAAACCAAGAACATTCTAAAACATGACATGCATTTTTCTACAATAATAAATCTGTGGAACAACAGCGACGAATGTAGCCATAAATCTGTGCGGAGACGCGACGGAGCTGCGGCCAGACAGGACACGGGCTTCTACTTGGTTGTGCCGATTTTGAACGTTATTTATCAATCTCGTACCTGACCTCGCCCACCGCTTAGATAAACTGCCCGCCACTTTCGGAGTGGTTTTTAAATAGATTCCGAGAATCAGTTATCCTCGACTTATTTTAATTTGGGGCAGTAAAAAAAGTTGGTTCTATTTATTTTACTTGGTTTACTCTATTTTTGTAAGCCTTTAGTTCCCCGTCTGCTACTTTAAGGTAGACATTCATTTATAGTTTTTACATAGTCACAACAAATTTTTCAGAGCATACAATAAACAAAAATTCTTTTGACTTAAAAATCAAATAACTGTGTTCGGACTATCAGAATTAGGCGAATCTTCCAGAAAACCCAAAATTATTATTGCGATATCTCACTCCACATTGAACTGCCAGAATATAGCTAATACGTGTTCAGCTCATAAATGGCTGTGATCACTCAGAAGATAGTGTACCGCCATCTACCAAGAACTTCATTAAAAAGTAGACACATATTAGTTCTACCACTTGTTATATCTAGTTTGAACGGTTAACATTTTTTATCACATTTTGAACATTGAACATCATAATTTTTTTGAACATTGGTTTACCAAATTTGTATCAGTTTTGTTCATTCATTTTATAATTTGTTGAATTTGTTTGTGGCAATAAGTATGTTAGAAAAATGTCGCAACAATTGCAAACAGAAAATTATAGATTCACCATACGGACAGGTTTGTAAATTTAGCTCAGAGTTAATAATAATACATTGGTTCTCTTATATTGATATAATACATAAGCAAGTTTTGAGCAGCAATCTATAGTATTCCCAATTGGGATTTTGATTTCACCAACGCTAACAATTTCCACTGTTATATTTCGCAAATACCGCCTCGAGTATCGACATTGGATATGAGCAGATTTATACTAATTATCACTTGACCCTGGATTAACACATCAATCAAAATACAATTATCAGTGACAACGATGGTAATGGATATTGATTTCTCTTTAACGCCCTATGCTGACAAAATTGACTATTAATCATCTATGCTATGCGGGTAAAGTTATTCTTTTATCAACATCCACGTGGTATAAAACCATGTTAATTTGTAAATAGATTCTGCACTTTACTGTTAAAACAAATAGTTAAAGTTTTCTCTATATGTTAATAAATGTATACTTTTTTTTCGGCGAAGTATATTTAACTCGTAAAAACATATCATTGAGTTTAAGGCTATCTCAACGAACTCAGATCTATAAAATACATATTTAGATGCTATGTTATTTGCATATGTAAAATATGTACCTGAATACCATTGTAAAATATAAAAAACATTTAGTCAGAAATTTGATTTATCAACTAGTTTAAGTACTAATTGTAACATTCCATCCTGTTAACAAATTGCTAAGGTAGTTATGATATTTAAGGGAAAAATATAAACAATAATCTTCCATTCACGGACAGATGACAATAGCTATAAGATTTTAGGAGGATGACGAAGGAGGAAACTTTTTTATCTGAACCAAAACCATATATGACCTTACCATACCACTCCAAAACATTCTTTTTCATGTTATCTCCCGATCAATCTACTGTTTTTACATAAGAATCGGCACGTTTTTCTCTAGGATCAAACAACATATATTTGGTATTTGGTATCTTACTACACATTACTACACTTGCATTAACCCACGATTTTGTCGGAAATCCCAACCATTAGCTTTTTCCACTAAATAAAAGTCCTTATATTTTGTCTTGAATAATTCTTCCTTATAAAATCTACCTCTAATTATTAATATAATTGATATAATTAATATAATACCTCTGAGATCTTTCAATATGGATGTAATAACCCTTCTCTTCTTTACTTCTGCTATTGAAAACAAGTCACCTGTCCAATTTGGTGTATACTTCTTCCTAACCAAATTTTTATGTTTTGAAATCCTTACATCCCCCACCTTGAATTTTTGGTTTTCATGTTTATTTTCGTACACTTGACTAAACCTCCTATGTATAGTCTAGTACTTTTTTCATTCACAGTATTGGGTTTCATATCTATTGTTCTATCTAGCCTACTATTTTATTGTTAAATCATCTTTGGAAGAATATCCAACCATTTATAGCTTTCTTGACCAGAACAGACTATAAATAATCAGTTCTCTAAAGGTTGTATGGATGTTTCTGCAGTCGAAGTTTTAGTACACTCAAATGTGTGATAGTGATTAATATTTAACTCTTTCATAAATGGTTTGAAATGTTTATTAAAAATGCTATTCCATTATCAGATTGATTGTTTTTGACACAGGAAGATATTTTAACTGCTTTTTAAAAATTTACAAAAATTATATTACCTACCAATAAAAAGTGTTTTCTTCAAACATTGAAAAACTGTTTTTAGTATTTAGTATGTGGCAGAATTGTGCAAGATGAAAAGGAACGGAGGCAATTTGTACGTTAAATTAGTGCAAGTGATGTAGTAAGATAATATATGGTATCTGATCCTTGGGAAATGCGCGCCGATTCTGATGTTAAAACGGTAAACTGATTGGGAACAAACATGACCTACTACTTACTATTAGGAATTGTGTCAGGAATTATAATTTTATCGTAAGATTGTTTTGTAAAATAGTAATATTATTAATTTATTTTTAAATAACAATAATAACTCTTAAATCATTCTTGAGTATGATATAAAATAATCAGTACAAGCAAAATATATTATTTTAAGGTATAAGTGTAACAATTCGACTATATATTTATTATATTTTTAATAAGGTTTTTTTAAGTTGAATGACTGTCCAATCTATGTACAAAGTAATCTAGTTTGTCGTTTAGGCTACAAACAAAAATAACTTAGGGTCCGTTCCAAAAATAGCCCCGGGATATAAAGTAGTAAGTTTACGCAGTGATGGCAGGCGCCAGATCTGATGATCAAGTCCAGCGGTGATTACTGGGTCTCGGAGGAGACGAGGAAGCGAGCCAAAAGTGAGATGGACATGCCTTTATGAGAGCCCAACACACACGATCGTCTCCAATTTGAGGCTTCTCACTTTGTATGGGTTTTTGAATAACTTCTTGATTGGCATTTTACGTGTTGGTTTTACTATAGGATAAAGTAAAAACTCACGTCTTCCAACATTTATTATACACTTATATTGTAATTATATATTACGATAAATGTATATAAAAGTTGTTAATTTGGCGATCGATTTCGTCCAGTTACACCGAACATCATCAGGCCCAAATGGAGACTGTTCAAATGGAGAGTCTCCAGAAGTCGCAACTTTGCCGACTCGTCACCACACTTCTGAGCCCTCGTAGACCTTCACACGCAGACGCAACATTGCCGACTCGTCACCACACTTCTGAGCCCTCGTAGACCTTCACACGCAGACGCAACATTGCCGACTCGTCACCACACTTCTGAGCCCTCGTAGACCTTCACACGCAGACGCAACATTGCCGACTCGTCACCACACTTCTGAGCCCTCGTAGACCTTCACACGCAGACGCAACATTGCCGACTCGTCACCACACTTCTGAGCCCCGTAGACCTTCACACGCAGACGCAACATTGCCGACTCGTCACCACACTTCTGAGCCCTCGTAGACCTTCACACGCAGACGCAACATTGCCGACTCGTCACCACACTTCTGAGCCCTCGTAGACCTTCACACGCAGACGCAACATTGCCGACTCGTCACCACACTTCTGAGCCCTCGTAGACCTTCACACGCAGACGCAACATTGCCGACTCGTCACCACACTTCTGAGCCCTCGTAGACCTTCACACGCAGACGCAACATTGCCGACTCGTCACCACACTTCTGAGCCCTCGTAGACCTTCACACGCAGACGCAACATTGCCGACTCGTCACCACACTTCTGAGCCCTCGTAGACCTTCACACGCAGACGCAACATTGCCGACTCGTCACCACACTTCTGAGCCCTCGTAGACCTTCACACGCAGACGCAATGTTGCCGACTCGTCACCACACTTCTGAGCCCTCGTAGACCTTCACACGCAGACGCAACATTGCCGACTCGTCACCACACTTCTGAGCCCTCGTAGACCTTCACACGCAGACGCAACATTGCCGACTCGTCACCACACTTCTGAGCCCTCGTAGACCTTCACACGCAGACGCAACATTGCCGACTCGTCACCACACTTCTGAGCCCTCGTAGACCTTCACACGCAGACGCAACATTGCCGACTCGTCACCACACTTCTGAGCCCTCGTAGACCTTCACACGCAGACGCAACATTGCCGACTCGTCACCACACTTCTGAGCCCTCGTAGACCTTCACACGCAGACGCAACATTGCCGACTCGTCACCACACTTCTGAGCCCTCGTAGACCTTCACACGCAGACGCAACATTGCCGACTCGTCACCACACTTCTGAGCCCTCGTAGACCTTCACACGCAGACGCAACATTGCCGACTCGTCACCACACTTCTGAGCCCTCGTAGACCTTCACACGCAGACGCAACATTGCCCACTCGTCACCACACTTCTGAGCCCTCGTAGACCTTCACACGCAGACGTAATGTTGCCGAGTCGTCACCACGCACACGTTGTTTATACACCATATATAATGTTTGTTTACCCAAGGGAGGCAGCCGCTTATTTAGAGCCATCAAACTGACACCTGCAGTAAGTTACAACTGGGCCTCAGGCGCGCCGTGTCGCTGCCCACGGGATGAAAAACTGCCCTCATTTACTTTTGAATATTTACACTTTATTTAATGTTTAAGTTTTGGAAATAACAGATCTGATTAGCCATTAAAATCCATCAATGACTAGGGTATTTTTGAAGTGTGAATTGTTAGCTGCTATACGGTTGAACGTCGACAGTGAGACGTTTGAATTATAACAATTATGAAACGAACATACACACTAGTCATTATAATCCCAAAACTATATTTTGCTACCAATTCGTTAGTCATATCAGTTTAAAAAATATAAAAATTAGTCCTTGTGTTACACGTTAAACCATCAACAAGTTATTTCAATACACATTGTTGTGTTTAAATTTAAATATTAGATACTTTAACAACTTGTTTCTTGTCACATTTTATTCTTGTAATATTTTGTGCAGTGCGTGAAACATGACACAAAATGAACATTAAATTGTAATACAACCATAATTTTCTATGCATGAGAGCAGTTTTTTGATTTGAGTGAGAATGAGTGTGTATGGGCTAAGTATTTGGTTTCTACGATTTCACAATTATTTTCTTTTTATCTTTTTTTTAGACATCTTTCATCTATAATATGCGTACACATTCCTCGTTAAACTGTCTAAGGAACATGTCAGCCTTCATTCTCTTTTTAGTACTACTTTTAGTATTTTAGTTTTTTAACTGTTGATTTCTTTATGATTCTCTTTCACGAACGTAAGTGATTGTGGATTAATTTTTACAACTTTTTAATTTTTACGACAATTATTAGAATCGTTACGATGGACAATTAGTGCATTTAATGTGAAACCTTTTGGGAAATAAACATTTTTCATTATTTCATTTATTAAAATATTAAATGATTACTGTACAGATATATACAATGTTTTCTGGTTTACTAAATTCTTATAAAAATATTTCTAAAAAGAACGGTCGCCGGATTGTCGTACTCGTATCCTTGACGACATACATGTATGGTGTCGCGCCCTGGTGGAGCGAGGCCAAAGCACCGGCTCATTGATCCTCGGGGCCCAGTATTTCCTGATTTGTGAGCCTTTAACTATCTTTATGGCGCCAGTTTTTGGACTTTCTACAACACTGGTTGGTGACAGGTTTGGAATGAATGGGACGAAAGTGGTGTCACATCATTACACGCATAAATGTATTAATTCGCTTATTCCCATTGTTTTCCATTTACGTCTTCTTTGTATGATTAATAATATTCAGAGTTAATTTTTGTCACTAATCACAATAAATCATAATTTACCCAGAATCGTTATTTTTGTATTTCAGTAATCGTAGTGTGTGAACAATCTGTTTCAGCGTCGTTGACAATTAAATAAACCAGACAATAATTTACGTAATAAAATATTCGAATGAACTTGAACAAAAAGAGTGTTATTCTCAGTTAATTCTTGGATGATTAAAAATTCCTCAACGCCTTGAAACAATTTTATAATAAAACCATTTTGCAATATTTCATTACGTTGGTTTTTAAATTCTTTCTAATTTACATCACAGATTTAATAAAACTCTACAAATCATATATAATATTTATTAATAAATATCGGAAAAATATTTTTTCTTTGCAATTTAACATATGCTTTCATATACGACTTTTGAAATTTTGTTTTTGAAAGAATATTGTGTATAATATTAGTGTTATTTATTAGTATTATTTATTTAAATTGAATCTCTCGTAACCTTTGCCATATTTTTAATTCTGTGTTAAAAATAAAAATGTGATAAGCCTCAAAGATATTTAATCTTTTAGTATTGATTTAATCTTCAATAAATTAACATTTTAGCGTTTCAAAAGACTAAGTAGCTAATTCATTTCGCATTCCGTTGTTAAAACTGGTGTAAATTTTATTTTACTTGTAAAGGTAGTAATAATGGTAGGCAAGTATTTCACTTGACAAACAAACATGTGATTTTGTAAAAATAATTTACACAATTTTAATATTTTAACGAACTTCCTGTACGTGTATTTAGACCTGTAAACAGATGGTTCCTGAAAATTCTCGGATTAGTGTATTTTATGAAAAGGTTTTAGAGAGATGCTTTTCGGTCAAGCCCAAGGTTGTAATATGAGAGAGTAACGAAAAAACATTTATACCCGTGTTATAAACTATATTTTTCGTCAAACAAAAAAGAACCAAAAGTTTAACAGACATTGCGTCCACATTGTTATAAAACTGTAAAGGATTAACAAATCATCCGTCAATATTAATAAATCAACTGTCGCTTTTGATACTATCAGTAATTACCAATAATATGCAATGCAAGCATTCACATCTGTTCTACATTACAATGACGAAAGCCAATAAACCTCGGCATCAGCTGACCCTTATCCTCCTTGTGGTGAGTGTTACTTTCGACCCAGAAAGCATGTAAAAACGGTAATTTTCGCAGCAGTGTCACGAAAATATTTTTTCTGGAACGTTGAATGATTAAAAAAATTTAAAGTGGTAGCGGTTGATTGGTTAACGTAGGATCATGTAAACAAAAACATAACATATAGCTTATTATCCACTGTGTAAAATTAAAAGTTGTTTGAAGCCAGGCATTTTTAGAGTTGGCCTATTAATATTACTGTACTCTTACAGGAGGAATTTTATGTGGATGGCTGGTAATTCAAGCTGATGGTAAAACCTCAGATCCTTATATATAGTTTAAAGAATTTTTAATATTTAAAATACCCGAAGAGTTACTCAACTGGCGCCAAGCATGTTCTACAAGGTCGAGGTAAAGCATCCTTGCGTGAGAAGGTGCAAAAATATTCTCCAGGAATAGAAACGTCCATTACCCCAGCCAGCGTAATCGGTGGCTCGACAACACGTATTAATGGATCTGGTTACAAGCGCTAATAACACATTTATCTTGATTGATTTCGAGGCTCCCGAACGGTTTTTGCACTCTTAAACGAGACACATTAACCTCAGAAGTGTGTAATTGTTAACCAAGTACTTATACTAATCTGGAATTGAAAACGTGACCGCTGTATTTGATGACTCCACCCAAACTGATTGATCACCGGTTAAACAACCTATGACAAATATAAGCGATCTAAAAAGGCTGTCAGTTTTATCAGCAACTGTCGTATTTAAAAAAAAACTTTAAAAATTGAAAGGAACCCTTTTTAAAAGTGCATAAAAACTAGAACAAACAACAATAAAATCGATGATAGGTAATGGAAAAAAGGTAAAAAACACGGAATAACTCATCACTTTAAGTCAGAGAAAAATGTCTGTATTTACTTCCCTTTAGGAAATAGGTTAGATCATGGATTTCTATTAAGGGGAAATTTTTTCAGTTCATCTAAACAGATGCTCTTATAACTAAACTATCTAACAAAATCTGAAATTACAGTTTCAAATTTTGGTCGCACAAATTGCCAACACCCCCACCCCCCAGAGCTAAGTGTCAAAATAATTATACTTTGTGTCTTTGACTGTATTGTGACGTATGCGTATAACTAACTCTTTAACTTTTAAAAACGTGGTACATTAAGGTAACGTGCTAGCTCACAAGTCCACAGTTAAAACACTTAGAAACACTTTTTCTAGTAGAGGAAGGCGACTCCTATCAGGCCATGAGCGGTCTCCTCAGGGTATACGCCCATCGCGTTCTTTAACTTACCACAAAAACGAATGCCGAGGGTGGTTATTATCAAATCGCAATTACCATTACTTTACAGTTACCATTACTTTACAGTTACCATTACTTTTATCTGTGTTATTATCATGCATGTTATTGGAAAAAATTGGTAAAGGATGAATATGAAGGTGATGTGAGTAGCTTTGATACTAACAAAAACAGTGTTAGTCGTAGCTGAGTTGGCTACGGCTTAGGCATACCACCCTAAAGACCCGGGATCGATTCCCAGTTATATATGAAATTTCTCAGACTTCCACCGTGCTTCGTAAGGTAAATTTAAGCCGATAGCTCGTGCAAAATAAAGTCGTCGTTAGGTTTTTACGTATTTAGGTCACACTAACGTGATCTGAAAACTGCAACACTAGACCTTGGCCAGAACATTACACGATACTTCATTATTATTTTACTAACAAAGACGATAGTTTAATTTGTTAGGATTATTAATGAACATCACAATGATCAACTTATTACCGAATTCGGAATTGAACAGGAGAACTTTAGATTATAAGCGGACACTTAAGCCACTAAGACATTTGATAAGCATTTATTTGTTTTGCCATGGATATGTCTTACCTCTGGAGGGGGGGTTTGTTAGCGATTTGTAAGATGAAAATTTGAAGTATAAGAACAGCTGGTTAGATGAACTTAAAACATTCCCTTTAGACATCTCCATGATCCAACCTATTTTCCACAGGGAAGTAAATATAAACATTTTTAAGATGAAGTTGATTGAATGTCCATAGGGATCGTGTATGTGTAAGATCATACATTGAGTGAAAAAAGGGTATAAAGTTTATTTATTCGCCTCACAGTTTTATAGTCCCAAGTGGTAATAAATTAAACATTTTTACGATCCACGCAACAATCAGTGAGGGAGCAGTTGTGAAATAATTAATCATTAGTGTTCCTTCGAAATTCATATCGTGGCTTGAGCAATCGGGAGGGATATATATCACTCCGGGGTAATGCATGTTATGACTAAACGTGCCAGATACCGCGCGGTGGCTTACCTTGTAATTATTGTGTTTATGTTCAACTCAGACCGTCATAATGAATGCAAATTACTAATTATAGCTCACACAGATATTGAGCTACGGCCGTTAATAAATAATATAATGGTATCGTGGAACTACTGTGGACTAGAAATGTCACGCGTGTTTAATACTTCTACCTTCCATAAAACTAAATAGAAATTGCAACTTTACCTTTAAAAATGTACATTTGTTTGCTTTCTACGTATATACCTACATTTCAAAAAAGTTAGTTAAGATATTTTGGTTTAAAATATGTATACTGTAGTACGTAGATAAAGTCATGCTGAAAGATTATACCTACAAATCAAGTAAATAACAACTTTAAAAACCAATGTTTGGATAAAAATTAAAACTTATTGTTTTCTATTTTGTTTACTTAAGTTGTTTAAATGGATCTGACAGTATACATGAATAAAAAAATATTAAAAAACGTAGTTATCTAGTTTCAGGGATGGTATTTTGTCAAAATTTAGTTTAAAGCTATAAACTGAAACAGGAAACAAGTTTAAATAATAAATAAATATATATAAAACGATTTATTTGTCTGAATATATGTTGCAACGACACAGCTCTGTAGGGGTCAGCAGACAAACATTGGACAATGTGCCTCTGATTAAGATCTAAGTGTCTGTTGCTGAATATACCTGTCTAAAAGCTTGGCCCTGATTACGATCTGTTCTTTCTATTTGTTGTCTGAATATCTCTTGAAGCAGCTCGGATCTGTTAAGGCCAGCAGACACAACCTAGACAATGTGCCTCAGATTATGGTCGATCTGCTTGTTTACTCTAGTTTATTACAGGGGGCTGCCGCGATTCCCAGAGTCCAAACAATCCTAATTATAGGGTGGTGGCCCGGCTAATGCTCGGGTCCGTAACTGTCTGTTAAACGAGAGTCAATTTCAATTTAAATTTAAAAGTTTTTTAGTTCATTTTAAAGTGTGTTGTGAATTTGATCAACTAATATAATACGATTTGAGAATTCCATAAAATTTTATTGTGCATACATAATTTTTGTTATATACCGCATAATATAATTCAATCAAAAGAAAAAAATCTTTAAAATTTAATAGATTTGCATTGCTAAAATAGAATCGAGATTGAGGCATTTAAATTTATGTTTTTTTGGGGAACTATTTGTTATTACATTTTGAATTTAAAATATATTCCAGATTTTGTCTGTTTTTTATATATATTTATATATATTTTTATATTTATTATATATATTAGAATAGTAGTATAAAAGCTTAAAGAAAGAAAAACTATTATAGAGTAAAAAGTAACATATGAAAATCAAACTCAATATTAAAAACACCATCATTGAAATGCATTTAAAAGTATGTATATTTATCCCCGGACCTGTTTTCACTGAAGCAGATTCTTACATAGTCTATCACAACCAGATGAGGAGGAAGCTGTTCCATATGCACCAGTAGTGTTATGACAAACTTCACTCATAACGATGTGTGGTCGGTTCTCTCGCCGGGTTCTCACCAGATATCGCATCCAAGAGTAATATTATTCTTTGATGCACTCAAGCAATGGATACTTCAATCTGCAGAGACTTTATTGGTTTATTTGAAGTTAATAAATAGATTTTTGTCTCCTACAACACTCATTATATATATATATTATGTTTGTAAATGTTTGATTTAATTGGAAATATTTAATTGTTAGTTATGAAAAGTCATTATAACGTTTATGTTAATAATTTTATCATAAATACGGTTAACAGAAGCAAAAGTTGAGCTGAAGAATAAACTCTGAAAAGAGAACTAAGAGTGAAAACTGAAGTGGGAGTTGTTTTGAACTCTTTTTGAGTAGGTTATATGGAGAAAAATTTCAGTCTCAGGTGAACTAGTGATTCCATTTGATCATATGCCCGGTATGAAGAGTAGTAGTTAAGGCCCCCACTTGAGTCCCAACATGGGCTCTTATGGGGAATAGATTTAACATGAACTCTTATGGAGAGTATAATTTAACCTCCAGATATCGTTTATTAATAGCTATTATTGGTTTGGTCGTTGATGTTTATTATTGATCGTTGACTGTTTTTGATGGTAAGTGATTGATGATGTGTATAAACAGGTGTACTAACCTAACCCAGGTGTACCAACCTAACCCAGGTGTACCAACCCACCAGGGGTACCAAACCACCGGGTGTACCAACCTAACCTAAGGTTGGCCAGGTGTACCACCCCACCAGGGTACCAACCTCTATTATTATTCTTATTGTTTTCTTCTCTCTTTTCTTCTTCTTCTCAACTGCTCCTCTGATGTTCTCATTTCATGAATCTAATTGTTTACCTTCACCTCTCATCCACTGTATCTTCTGTGTTACTCCTCTCACTCATGTATAAACCTTTATAAATCCTCTTATTATTCTTTTTCTCTTCTCGTTTTCTTCCTTTCCTCTTCTTTTCAGCTAGTTTCTGATGTTCCTTTGTTCCTTACTAATTTATTTTAGAATCCTTTTTACCCTTGTTCATCTCTACCTCTCATACACTGTACCTTCTGTGTTACTCCTCTCACTCATTTATAAACCTTTATAACACCTCTGATTAATGTTCCCTCTCTTTCTCTTTTCTTTCTTTCTTCTTTGTCTTCTCATGCTATAAATTTGTTAGCTTTAAATAATTAAATATAAAAAAACAATACAACACAATATTTTAACAAAATAATTTAAAAATTAAATCAAAAATAAAAACTCTATACAAACAAGTATGGTATCATCTACCACATTTTTGTAGTATGAAGAAATATAAAATGGAGCATTCAAGGTTAAATTGCCCTAAATCAAAATTTTTAAGGGCTGTCTTCAAGAGAAATAGACTGATTGATCAACTTTATATTTCAAACGCTCTTTTTAATATGTATTTACTTATGTCTTTATCAAAATTGACTTTTCTATAGTAAATAAAACTACTTAATGCTGTAAATTGTAACTATTGAGAATACATTTTTGATGAAAACAGGAAAAACCTGAATATGGTTTAAATTAGTTTTAGTGATTTTGATCACAATAATATTTCTTAGCCAGCAGAAGATTAAATAATAAATTTACATTCTAAAAATGTTATCGTATGATTTTTAAGTTTTCCGTCCACAGAAATATTATAGTCAAGTATATTAGGTCTGTGAGAGACGTACTTATGTTTGCGTTACGTACAAACACATCAGCAAGGTAATGAGAACATACGTCGGTTGATGAATATGATGCTATGTAATTAGTAAAATTAATTTTGAAAACAAATAAACAGTGGTTTTGGAGCTTGTGAGTGTAATTAAATTATGAGACAGTACAAGAAAATACATTTGTTTTAAACACACAATTTAGTTATAGGGGTATAATAAAATCTATATTTCCATCAAAATATTTAAAATTTGTTTAATCGTAGAATAATAACAAAATACTACCCAATTTGCAAAGTAATTTGAATAGTCATTCAGATATTATCAAAAAATGTACGTATTTTATCCACTTAATATTTAAGAAAATATATTTTACCTAACTATTCATTAAAGCCATCTAATGAAACCTGGATGGAGGTATTATAATTTTTTTAAATAAACCCTAATGCTGATGAAAAGAGATTAAATTGGTGTGGAGAGGGGGAGAAAAATGATTGATTACTGATTGCCTGATTACTTGCGATATTGAAAACTCTGCGAGAGTAAAAACTGAAGCGCGGCTAACCGATCGCTTAAATTTGTCATCAATCTCAGTCTACGATGTTGCTGTAGGTAAAGGATATATATATTAGAGTTAAACTTGTGCTCTTGTCACTTAATATTATTATATTAAATGACATATAAATAATTTGAATACACGAAACAAAAAAACCTAAATTTTAAAATTGTCCCTCTGTAAATTTCGTTTTTATAATTTTTAATAAAAAAATACTGTAAAAATAAATTAATATTTAAAAAATCTCAAACTAATATTAAGATTGCTGTTGGCACTTGAAATAACTTTAAATTGTTCGTTGTACATAATCATAATGTGAAGTAAGTATGAGTTAATTACTGGTTGGTTGGTTGGGTGGTTACACTGCCCGTCCTCATAACCGAAGGTCACCGGAACAAAATCCACAATAGTCGAATCTGGACACAGTTTCCATTTGTAATTGAGCTATTATACTGCCTCCAAACAACAGGTCGATATTAGATAGTGACAAGACCGGGTTTTGGACGGTTCCCCACCAAAAAATGTTTGTATTTACTTCCCTGTGGGAAATAGTTTAGATCATGGATATGTGTAAAGAGAATGTTTTCAGTTCATCTAAACAGCTGTTCTTATTCTTTTATATTAAAAACTCAATATAATAACATATACCCAACATATACTTAAACAACCATTGGTAAAAAACTGGAGGTGGTTTGGCATATTTGTTTGAACTTGACCACATGTGATAATAATAAAAGATAAACAAAATAACACTATATTAAAATAGTTTTAAGATGTCTAAACAGGTTTCAAACAAAAAGTAATGCACATTTATAAAAAAAATTTAGTTAATTTTAATTGGTTTTATTATCATTAGTTAAATTATTTTGTTTTTAAATTTTGTTAGCTTTTAAACTCAATATGTATAAA
Organism: Nephotettix cincticeps; assembly: GCA_023375725.1. Taxonomy (NCBI): domain Eukaryota; kingdom Metazoa; phylum Arthropoda; class Insecta; order Hemiptera; family Cicadellidae; genus Nephotettix; species Nephotettix cincticeps. The sequence goes on along the minus strand of CM041787.1, from coordinate 58,146,303 downwards.
AATAGCAAAAATTTTAATTATATAATTTGGTGATTGATCATTTTCAACATTTGAGATCTTGTGTTATGATTTCTATAATTGGTATTTTTATTTCATCCTTCAAAAAACTATGGGGTTTGAAGATTAAATTAAAAAAAAATATATTTACCATTTATTTAAGGCTTTAGATTTTATGAGATACACGTTTATAATATTTAATCAATACATCAAATAGTTTTGGAAAATTGCATATGAAAAATAGTAGGTATTGGGTAAATAAGGCCAAAATAAAAAAACATTACTTCGTGGAATATATTTATGGATAGCCAAACATAGATTTTTGAGACACTTTCGCATGAAAAATGGAGGTGATTAATATTAGAATCTAAATAAAGATTATGTCCAGTAAACGATACGTTCATGAAAAATTTGTTATATTTTTCGAACAGTTAATAACATAGAGATTACAATAACTCGTTGTAAACCCGGGCTGATATCACTTAGGACCAGCCTGTGACAAGTATTTTTACTACACCTTAAGTGATGTATCGGGCCACGTATCAGCTGATCGACAGGTAATGAGATCGGAGACACGATTTTTATTTTAGTGAACCAGTTTTATTGGTGACAACCAAGTATGTGTGTAAATTAAACCGAGATCTCCACAGAACTGATGTAAATGTGTTGATGAATAAGATATGCTAACAAGCAAAGCCGTCGTTAAGTAAATTAAAGAAAACAAACTGAAAGCTACCCAACCTATTACAAAAATACTCGGATGAAAATATGAAAGTAAATTTGTATTTAATTCCCTGTGGGAAATAGGTTAGATCACGGATATGTCTAAAGGGAGTGGTTTCAGTTCATCTAAACAGCTGTTCTAATTCTTTTACATTGAAAATTCAGTACAATAGCTCTGTTAGTTTCTATGGAAACCTTTTACATATTTTCCATCTTAAAAATCACCATCAACCCCTAGAGCTAAGACATATCCATATCAATAATTATATATGAAATTATATAAGGACTGTTTATGCATGGTTTTTAGCCTTTTTCTAATAACTAGTATTGCTATTCGAATTTTTTCACTTATAACCATCTGGTGTTGTATTTTTAGTTTAACAACACTATAGGAAAGTAAAGATGACAACACTAATAATGCATTATTTATAAAAGTATGTAAATTCGTTTTATATCTAATTATTTTATTTCATAATCCTTACAAAATTATTAAAAGCCCTTTTAATATAATAATGGCTTTGAATACATTTTTCATAAACATATTCACAATACAAGGCACTTATTTTCTTCTCTGTAATTCCTTTACCTAATAATGTAATCTTAAATTCATTAGTGCACAATTTCTCTATAAGTAAGAATCCCTTATGAGTTTTCCTAATTATAATTCCCAAATTGTTGAATTAAAAATATAATAAAAACTAAAATACTACGTCACATCTTGAAAACTAGTAATCTCATTAAATCATATTTTTATTTACAACATAAAAAACAAATTACTGACTCATTACTTTGTAAGTTGAATTATCGTTAATGAAATCAATGGATGCAACTTTTGATGTTTAATCCCTCTACATTTATTTGGTAAGTAAGAGTTAAAAATAAAGTCTCTAAAATTATTTTTACTATAGAATTGCATAGCCTTAGACAAGGAGCTAGTTCAGATATTAAAATATTCTGATGTCTGGTTTTTCAAATTAATTAACAAGTCAACCGCTTAAGGCCATTGGGTAAGGAATCAAACATGCTATTCTCTGATTTTGAAATATACCTAGGATTTTTTTCATTTTAATTGTTATGTGGTGTGATTGAGCTGAGACATGAATCCGAAAGGTAGCTTGTAACAATAAGAATATCACAAAATCAAGTAGAAGAAGTTAAAACTGTAAATATAAAACATTAAATTTATCGACTTTTACTAATATATTTCAATGAAACACGTAAATATTTCAATCAAAAATATTAGAATGTATGACCTATTGTGACAATAGGTTGATTCATGATCTGCAAACGTACGAGAAAACTCGTGCTTGGTGGAGACAACAACGAGTGGTATGACAGAGGCTGCTGCTAATTTGGCGCGGATGACGAAGCGTCTGCCTTCTTGATCAACAAACCTCTGTAGATGGCGAATGTTTACAACCGAAATTGAACTGAAAAATTCGTTTCTGTATTTAGCCTGAGTGAAACTAAATTCTTTTTTCACTGTTGTTGTTGTTTGTTGTTGTTGTTGTTGTTTCACCTTAGTGGTTTGCCTAGGACTTAAGTCCCGAAGATCCGGGGTTCAAATCTCGCCCCTCACTAATTGTTTTTTTGAAATGTGACTGAGCTGAAACCTGTTTGGTCAAGCCTAGATCAAATATTGTGATATAAGGGTAAACAAATGGGAGATTAAAGTATTTGCTAAATTAAGTAATTTGCTAAGGCTAAAATGTATAGCTACTGAATATGTTTCTATGGTCATGTACTTGGTAATATTCTATTTTGTCAAGTCCTGTGTTTAAACTGTAAATATCCCATTCTTCATATTGAAAAAATACGTCAACTGATTAAGAATGTAAATTTATGATCTAGTCATAAAAAGACGCAATGACCAAGGGTAGAAGGTAACAATAATATTTTAAGGTGCTCTGGGAGAAAATACATCAATGGAGCTAAAATTATTAATTGCAACAAAACTATTTCAACACTTATTGAAGACTGATTAATTTAGAAGAGGAACATCGTGGGTTAAAACCCAATCTTTATGAAAAAAGAAGCGTTGACTAAGGGTCGCTGTAAAAATAGCTTTTCTTAGTGTTCTCGGGATAAAAGGTTTTAAGGAAAGGTCACTAATTTATACTAAATTTATATTAGAAATATCCATTATTTTGCAACGGTTCAATTATTTATTAACTTATTTTAACCTAAAAATGTTTTCTAAAGTGATATATGATATAAAGTGATTTTTTTAAAGATTTTGGCCAATAATTCACGGAAACGTTTTTCCAAGATTGATATACGTTAGTATACCTACAAGTATGAAAATAGCTAATATTTTATAGTATTTATCTATACTCCTGTTTTAATTTTTTGGGTGGTTTGCCTTCATTTTCTGTTAAATCCACTAAAAATTAAGTCTTTTTAAATTATAAAATAACTTTTTATTTATATAATTTATTACAAAACCATTTTTTCTTTAACCATGACAAAAAAAATGTTTAATAAAGTCCTTAGAGGCATACTTGAACAATCTTGAAGAATCAAGAATCTTTGAACAATATCACCATTGAGTATCTCAGCTTGTAATTTACAGAGGTGATAATCAGTACGTCTAGATGTACAAACTAACGTACTCGTATGTAATAACCAGCAATAATTGTCTTACGATCTACACACCCTAGGCGTCGCTATCTGATATGAAGAGCTAATTGGACCGCTTAGGGCTGGGAGTATCTTATCCTGCCACACGTTAAGAGTGATATACATTCGATATCTATCACATATCTGAAGGTATATCTAGTACCGCTAGAAATAAACTAGGTCACTTCTCCTTACGTGCTGTAAGACCACAAATAATGTTTTATTAAGCCAATTTAACGTGGATATGTCTAAGCTTGGGGGAGGGGTGTTATAGATACGTGTCGCACGAAAATTTTAACGGAAGTGACGTCATATGGTTATAACGTCAGCTATTTGGACCTGAAAAAAAGTATTTAGACATGACCATTATCTAAGATTATTCTCAAAGGAAATATACTACATTTAATACTTGGGTAAATTAATGTTGTTATACATACGAATGTAATACTAACATTTACTTATTTGAGAATCCTTATATATAGATGCCATTAAGACTTCGTTTGTAAAACACAAACGTTTTGCTACATAATAAGGTTGGTTTGTAGAAGAATTTGAACTTTTCTTTTAGAAAGCTCTTCCGCAGTTATTAATACACAAAAGGGGTTTTTGATTTATTTTCCTATTTAAAATATGTGTAAGACTATTGAATTTTACATTAATTAAAATATTAAATTAGGGGTAGAAATTACCACTTAGACACCTCCTGTAAAAGGGAAAAAATTAAAAATAAAATTTAATATTAACTTTATCATTTACCATGATAATAAAAAAGTCTATTCATATCAAAAAATTATATAACATAGTCTTTGTAAACTACAACAGTGATAGTCGTTTGAAAAAAAATATTTGTATATGACTAAAGATGTAAAAAAACAGAACCAGTCAAGTAAATAAAAAATAATTGCAAACCTTATGAGTTTATTAAAATATAAGTCATTTTTAGAAGAGTATTTTGAACCACCCTTACGGTGAGTAATGCTATGCCGTCAAGGGTGAGACAGAAAGAGTAGCTTACCTCAACGGCTGTAACAGTTATTCACCCCAGTTTAATTAGTTCCTGCGGTTTGAGGGTCACCGTTACAAAGATAAATCCTTGTAACTTTCACTGAGGAACTGGCGATTCATTGTTATTGTTTGACTTGGTTACTTGAAATTTAACCTGCGGAGTTAGTTAGCAAGGGACCTCTGGCTTTCCTAATCAAACTAAACTAATAATTCGTGTTTGTGTTTTTAAACTAGATTCCAGGATTTATGTTTTCTTTGAATTAAATTTCTTCCAAGTACTTCAATTATAAGTCGTTTTTCATGGTCCTTTTAATACATATATTTGATACTTATATATTTGATATATATTTGATTTATGTTTGATACTACACACTATCAAATTATTCGTGTAAATATTTATTTTTAGTTAAATCAACTAACATCAATGATAAACTTGTTAAATAAATATTCAAGCATAAAATTAACAAGCAATAATGTTTATTTTATTTCAAAACCTGAAAATATAATCACTATTATAAGTAGGTCATAAGCATTTTAATAGTAAAAAACTCCCGATAATTGGTATAAGGTATTTTACTACTTCTAACTTTTCATTGTTATACATTATACAACTTTATATTGTGAGACTCCTAATATGCAAAATACGCCCTGTAAAACACTTTAGTTGGATTTAAACTAATTATAGCTTTTACACAATTATACATTTTTCCCAACTATATATTTATTGGAGTGTCATTTGGACCAATTAAACAATTTTAATTTTCAATATCCTTAAAAATTAAATTCCTGTTCAAACAAATGTATTAAAATCTTGAAAAAATGTTTATAAATTTGTATTGCACACAGTAACACAAACACAAACATTAAACATTAAGAAATTATTTCATGGCTATTTATATACGCACCATAAAATATAGCAATCCAAATACTTACCGTGAATTCCAGATTATCCGAAATAGCACAAAAAATCACTCCACTAAAATCGCTTAGAAAACAAAAACCGTTGAGTAGGTAATTACATATTTGAAAGCTAATGTTACCACAAGATCTTGGTCACTATCACGCATGCGCGGTCCATCGACAACTGAAGAGTTGAGCAGGAGCTCCGCGTACCCCCTCCCCTCCTGCCACATACCTTCACCCCTTACCTTCAACGTAAGATGAAGCGTTTCCCCATTTTAGTTTGAAGCTTGCGTGTTACTCGAACTATAATTTTTTATACAGACCCAACTCCCCTCAACCCTTTCCTCTACAGGTTAAAACAGCAAGTGAAAGGGTGGCGCCCTGGCAATTTACACCTTTTTATGGTGTTTTCCTTTTTTGTTGGTATGGTAGCCTCGGATCTGTTTTCTATTTAGTCGGGAGACCAGGGAGCTGTTCAGTCGTTTCTCTCATCCACTCTTCACGGTATCTATTACGAGTTTATCCTACATATTATCCACGTAATTTACCTTTCCGCACTAAAATTATTAAGCACAAGGTATTTTATTGAAATCATTGTTTCCAACATCACGGAAATGGGATCAATTTGACTGGTTTCCTAAATGCAACTATTAGTCATTGTCAATATGGGGAGATTTGGAACCACGCCCTTTTCGCCACTTATGGTTCAAAGTCAATCAAATTCAACCAAACATATATCAATTTTGTTGATATTTATACTCGGTTGTATAAAAAATTGTTTAAAGGAATTTATAAGAAATCAATAAAATATTTTGGGACTTCCCATAAATTTTCATAATAAGCATTAATAAAAAGATCATAAATAGTATTCAGTGCAATTTTACATCGACTGTAATTTTGTTTAACATCTTAAGCTTCTAAAGAGTATAATAAAGTTTTAGATTGCCGGTTCTAGAGATGGGCGAGGTGACTGGTTTTGTCAAAATTATTAGAATGTGTGAATGATTTTGTTAGTATATAAGCCACACCTTGTTTCTTTGGAAACGGGAATACCAAAAACGCTAAATGGCTACTGGATAGTTGGAATAATTTTTATTATTTTCAAATGCGTTTTGGATAACGTCTTTAAACAATCCAAGAATAAACTGGAATTTAAGATGTAACTAGGAGTAGTCCCGTCCCTTGTAAGGGTTGTAGTGTTCACTTTAAACTTTAAAGAAGACGGATTATTATGACAAAATATAAAACTGAAATCCTGGACAAATCAATAAAAACGTTCTAGCTTAATTATTTAGCATTAATTTACAGTTATATAAATTTGAAAAATATCAAATTTTAATATAGTATTATTTTAAAGTGGTTTTAAATTTATTGAGCAATGTAAGCAGACTAATATTAATTTTAATGTGACAGTTTTTTCCGTTCTATTAAATCACATATATAGACCATACCAACAGCAATAGATCATCCGGGTTTCCTTCATATGGGTTTTAGGATTCAGTGTTAAGAAAAAAGATACTCATGACTAAATTAAAACCTGAACAAATAAACACAAAGAAAAAATAAATTCTCGGCTTAATTAGTAAACATTAGTTTAAAAAGTAGATAACATTCTTTATCATTATTGAACTGTTTCCAAGATATAATTGTAACGTATAATTTTAAAATAGGTTTATAATAAGTACTGATACATTAATTTAACATATATAGATTATAACAAATGTACGCTAACTATTTTTGTATTACATATTTGTATACGTAGATAATGTATATATTTTCTAATTATTCCTATTCGGATTATTTTATTAAATACTTTTGATATATTCTTAATCTTTAATCTCGTCAGCTAATTTTTTTTCTACTAGATTACCAATAAAAAAATTATTTCAACCTAAAAGTTGAGGTTTACAATAAAATGTAACACATGAAAAGAATTTGTCAAAATGATTTGCGGCTGCAGCAGGATTTTTAATTTCAGTGTCTTTGATTTTTGGGTGAATTGTGTTTTGCTATCACCTTTTCTCATAATGATTAAATGACTTTAGAGGCTGTTTTGGAGATATTGTCGCTTTTTTAAGTTTTTTGTGGTGCCATAGGATTTTGCAGCGCGAATTCGTTTCCGATAGATGCGTTTGTAGTTTCGGAAATAACTATTAACTTATAAATAATATATTCCATATTAAACCTAGCCCTATGAGTGTTATGTAAGTAAGAAAAATAATATGACAAAAGTGTACAACTGACCGGATCTTGGAAACTGCATTTGTCACATTGAACATGACATATCGGTAGTAGCGGTAACAGCGGTGGCGCGATCTTGCGTTACCGCCGGGTATTGTCCAGCGTCGCAACGTACAAACAATGACGTATAATTCTACTAGTTGACTTTTGAACATGAGACCTCGTCAACCAAGGCCCGCGTAAACGTGCATTGTTGCCACCTGTATGGAAACAATAATTTTTAACCAATTGTCTGTACATATTTAAATGGAGATAATTTCCCTGGTTTAATAAGAAATTTATGATATTAAATATTTATCTTAAGGGAATTCCTAAATAACTCGCTGGTCATTCGATGGTTTACAATGGGGCTTTAGAGGGGAAGGGCAATAACGAAATATTGCTAAGAATTTTGTAAACAGTTTCACATAGTAAAATTTTATAGTGAAAGCTAGTACCCTATTTTCGTTCCTCGTGTAATAGAAGCCAACTTATAATTTTTTTAAGTTTCTCCCCATCAGGAACCTACTATATCATTTATCAGGTTATTTGGAAGGAGAGAAATTAAATTGATATAACTCCCTTCTTATTGGACATATTAAGATAAAATTTTGTACGCGACTTTAAAAATCGGTTGTAATTCACTATGTACGCAGGTTCGCTGCTGTGAGGGTATTTGTATTCCCAAAATGCTACTAAACTTAATACTTTTCACATAAGACTCAACTTGTTATATATTTATATTGTCATCTCAATACCTCGTACTTTATACCTCATACTTCATATTGTTATCTTAATTTATGGTAGATTTGGATAGGTCACAAGCCACATAGAGATTAAATCCACAAACAATTTAGCATTGTTAACTGTACATTGAGAGCTTACGCAATACGTCTGATAATTAACTTTAATTGAGGAACAGTATTTGTGTATTAGAGTTTCAAAAATCATAAATAGTCTATAATACATCAAAACCCTCTCATGTATAAAAAGTCTTAACATTATATTTACCATCCAAATTACGGTTGTTTATTACAGCAAGAAAAAATATAGTGAAAATGAAAAATAAAGTGATTTTGCAATATAAAAATATAAATATCCCTAAGGAAAACCTTTATCAACAGGTTTAGTGTCAGATGTGTTTTGTAAAGTTTACTCGATACTAACGGTGGGATAGTAAACAAACTACGAAATTCCATGTAAAATTGTTCTCTGTTAGTCCTAAACTGATTGAAGTTATTATATCAATTAGTATGGGAAATCATCATAAAATATTCCACAATGATTTAATTATTTTTAAACCTCAGAAAACAAGGGGTGTTCCCTTTTTAGGTTAACAATGACACAGAAAAAAGAACTACCTGCATATTATCGAAAATGTATTTAAAAAAAACAGCTTCAAAGTGTGTCGGGCGCTCATGACTCGATTCGCGGTGTAGGACGCAGGCGCGGACCACGACGACAGGATGTTACCAGCTGATTTATGAACTGGATGTGCTTGCATACGCTTACAACAGGTTCCTCAAGTGCACGTGCATCCGACAAGCATGTTGTGATAAGCCGACTACCTCGAGCAAGGGCATGGCTAGATTTTAATATTTAATAAGGTTTTAAATGTAATAAATTGACTTATTTGTGGAACAAGGAAACTTGAATAAAGATTTTATTTATTATAAGAAAATGGGTCAAAACACAAATACCATACTCATTTTATTTCTAAGGGGCTCTAAGGGGGAGGACTGTTATCAATCCGTGTCTGGCCAAAATAGCTCAAGTGACGTCATATAATCATAACGACAGCTTCTTTGAAGATCTGAAAACATTCCCTTTCGACATCTAAGAAATTTCTCAGAGGGGGGTAAATATTTAATTTTTCAGGAAGGGATATAAAATAAACTACATTGTGGGTAGTAGAATTTTAAACTGAGTATCCTCGAATCTATTCATTACATTGGGCACTATTTGTTACAAGTGTATTTTCAAAAAATAAAATAGTTTAAAATGTAATTAATTCTTTATATTATGTATTTGAGCCTAAGACGCGCTGTTAAAATATGATAAACACACTAGAGACTGACAAACAGAATAATGATTCTGTTAATGTTATTTTATATGTTTGATTCTAGAAATTTTCAATTAGCTTACACTCATGGCAAATAACTGGCTAACGAAACGAGTACTCAAATTTTAAGGCAGTATAAAACTCAAAATCTTTAAATGGCCTTTTAAACTATTTACAAAAAATTGTGAAATACTTTTTACAAAAATAATGAATCTTCAAAGGGTCACGGGCAAATAAAACTATATGGACAGTAAAGAACGGTTTTATATAAGTCGGCCGACAGTCTAAGCTCACGTATTATTGCCAACATTAAAATATCCGCAATTCGATAAATCCCCCATCAACCACATCAGCCACATGACTCGCGCAGCCGATTTTCGACCAACCTTTTACATCCATCGTCCGTTATTATCGGGTATTTTAATCCCAAGATGTGGCAGACGGGTTTACGATTCGCTGACGGAATTTAAAGTCGTAATGTCGGGAGTAACTGTCGACGATGACGTGTAAAACGTCTTTGAAAAGTTATATTGCTCTCGCCTCGGATGTCTTATCCCGAAACCGGTATGTTCACTGTTCAGTCTCCCGGCCTTCAATATTTACTTGGATTTTTGTCCTATACTTTTAATATTCTTCACAAATTCTAAGTGTTAGAAAATATTGTAAATATTGTAGAAAATATAATAGCTTATCCCATTTACCCTTCGAAAGCAGACTCATTTATGTGTAAATAATAATAATATTGAGGACGGGTTCAAATTCCACATCCCGAAACGTCGTGAAACTTTATTTGACGATGGAAAAAATCCGTAATAGAAATCTAATTACTATAAATACAGCATAATTAAAAATTAATTTCAAACAAAGAATATATAGGCCTATTGATCGTTAGTATAAATATGTTGTTCATTGAACTATTTATTTTTTATCCACTTTATCCACTTAACTTTATCTTAACTTTAACTTTATCCACTCAAAGGAATCAGGTTATACAATCCATTACATTCATCACATTTATCATTCACTCAAATTCTACTTAAAATACCCATTTGATGGTAAATTACAAAGAACTAAGATTTTTATATTTTAAAAATATGAATATGAATGTTCAAAATTATTTGCCAAAATGTTCTAAACTGTGGGGTTACAATGAAGAGTTTTGTTGACATTGAAAGTACTTCAAGATAATCCAGAGACTTGAGTTGAGCATAGTCAATTAAATGTGCAACTGCAAATCGTTTGATTGACGGGACGCGGAGTCAATTCTGGGAACGGGGAGGGTTTTGACACAGATTGACCTTGACCTCTGACCTCTGACCTCTGGCCTGTGGCCTAAGAGGCGCCACTATAAATCACCACATCCACACTTGCTGGCTGTCAATCATGGTTCATCACGGGTTAGCGCACTGACTCCTTATTGTGTGAGGTCCTTTCAACTCAGCTGACAGATTTAGTCTCGTGATTTATTGAAATTTTGAATGTTCAACGCTCGTTTGTTTGAAATATATTTGTGTCCATCATGATATTTAAACAATTTGAATCCTCTGGAACACAGTGTGTACCTTACTCATGACCTGTATCTTCTAATGAAACATCATTTAAACAGCCCTTATTCAGGTTGTAAGACGTTGAACAGCGCAAAAACGCAACCTCACTTAAGACACAAGTGACGCAACCCAAGTGAAGGCAACTGTTTGATTACACATTACATTCACGTGATGGCAGATACAGAGACACTCATCAGTCTGCAGCCCTTGCGGGGGCCATTTGCATGTCAATGTACCAGATCTACGTTGCAACGTAGGTAGTAGCAACGTAGCTACGTACATTATATACGCAAATCTATACTGCGGTTTTATGTAGTTTTAAAATACGTCATCTAGGTTTTGATTTTTCAAGAAACATATTCAGACTAAAAAACAACCAAACAGAATTTTATAGTTGGAAAGGTATTTCAGCACTAGTTGATAATTCTGAACCTAATATTGCATTGCCCCAATGAGGGAAAACAATAAAAATATGCCACTGGTAAAATTAACATTTAAGTTCATCTATAATTTGAAATTTGGTAGTCTTCGATGGATAAAAATGTCAGAGGTAAGACTGCAACAGATTCATAAGGTGTACAGGAAGAAATCGAGTCTTAGTCTTACGCCAACGGCCAGTAATCGAATCCCAGTTTAGTGCCAGCATCCAGTAGTCGAGTCTTAATTTGATGCCAGCGGTAACTAGTCAAGTCTCAGTTTGATGCCAGTTGCCAGTAGTCGAGTCTCCATTTGATGCCAGCGGCTAGTAGTCGTGTATCAGTTTGATGCCAGTAGCCGGTAGTCGACTCTCAGTTTTAGCCAGTAGTCACCCACTAGTATCTCCCGGCTGTTTCCTCACATAATTACTACGACGTTCCCGTGTTTGTCATTCTCGTTCCCACGCTGGCCAGCTGTCTGTTGTCCGAACAAATTACAAATTCAACAAAACTCCTCCCCTTTAGTTTGCGTGTCTTTACTATCAAAATCTCTAATTGACGTAAATAGATTTGTAAATATCACTTCCAAGTAACACAAATCTGTAATTAATCCTAAATCAATCATCAAATCAGCACAACGCATATTTACGCCAATCGTTTCTACCTCCTTTGAACCAGTTTCCTTAACTCCAAGATTTATTCTAAGCGAACTTATAGACAAAGTAAATGGATACAAATATATAGGTGATATTAATTGCCTGAATGAGCCTGTTTTACTTTATAATTGTTTGAAATAAAGTAAAACTCTTCATCAGTTAATCTCCATAGGCCTGTTCGGTGATACACATCATTTGTGATTGAAGACGTACAAGTTACTTTTGGAAGCGGTGTTTCTACTTAGACTAGCCAGATGTTCTATTCATTATACTACAGTACTAATTTATCATAATTTCAATCAATACTCATAAAAGCTAAAAATCTTATTAATCATAATAATAGGACAGTTTTCAAGATGAAAAATTGTTTAATATAAAAATATATTTTTTACTGCAATTACAATTAAAATAATTACTTGATTTTTCCATTTTTAATAAGGTTGATGATGTATCTCAAGTGATGTCAATTTACATCTACACGGGCTTTCCTTATTTCCGGTCAACTTGCCGTTAATTTACGTACCATTGGTTGAGGAATAGCCGCATCCTCGTGTCTTGTTAACTACTTAGGTTCAGCTATATCACGAGGCTTCAAAAAACTTTACTTTTGGATAGCCTCACAGCCACAGGTCACATGAAGTAAGATCTCGTTGGAAAACGTTTCAACTAAAAAATATCGTTAATGCACTTGTCACTGATGATTTAGGATAACTACCCTCAAAGTTCCATCAACTAAACAACAGGTCTCCAAAAATGAACTCGGTGAATATTATAACAGCTGAGAAATTACCATATTATAAAAACTTAGGTTTTATGGCTCACCCAGTATATGATCATAATATAGTTATTAATACTAATTTTGAGATTTGATTTGGCGTAATTTGTAACGAAAGCCAAAGCAAATCATATTAAAGTATTGCTGTTTAAACTGAAGTTGATAAAATATTTTTAGGTGTAACGAATCTAAAAGAATTGAGGTTTAATTTCAATATAAAGTAAAAAAACAATCTTATTGACTAAATGTATAGTTCATAAACTGAAGGTGTAAACTTGATGTCAGTTCAAAAGATATTTACAATTCGACCATTAAAACCCTCCTACTGCCGGCAATCCGGCGAAAAAATCGTAGCGCCTTAATCTTCTCGTAGATGCAACCAGTACATCAAAAATGTACTGTTATATTTATTATTATACACAAATTTTAATATATGGCTATAGTAGTATTTGCAATTTTTATACTCTATGCATTACATCATATGATTGCATTTAGTTACGAGTGTTACGACGTTGCGCCAACAGCTGTCCGAGCCATATGCTTCTGCGTTGTGTAAGAGTCGTGTTATTGTGTTAGTGTTTCGTTGTGTATTTTGCGTGAACTATCCATAATAACACATGAATTATCCATAACAGCTTTCTCCTTGTATTTAGTGTTATAAATATTTAAGTGTTATAAAAAAAGTGTTATAAACAGGCCTGATGTCATACTTTAAAATGTGTTTATAATTTATTTGGCAATTCACACTCATAGACCCCGGACTAGGCAGTAAAGGTTTTGTGTACATATAAATGTTTTTGAACAAGGGTACTTGTATTTTTTATGTAGCTATATAGGTATATATATATATATATATATATATTCTTATTTCTTATCAAATGTAAAAACAAATGGCTATTTTACATTTTTATAAAATTTTTTGAGCATTTTGAGGGAGCGCAAACGATATGAAAATAATTTTGTTCATATAAAAATATTTTACATGAGTAATTATTTTTGTTTTATATGAGGTGGTAATTTTTATAATTTTATTGTAGCCTGTTTTATACTGAACACAAAAATTTCTAATATTTTAAAAATTCCAGAGTAAAATGACCGGCTGGAGGGTTAAGAATTTTATAAAACCTCAGAACACAACCTGAGGCTATGATTGTCCTAATGTTAACGTAGCGGTGTGTTCCATAGAATCGATGCCATCAAATAACACTGCTACGAAATGTACAAGACAGTTTCTCAGGTTTACATTATTCCTGTTAAAATTAATAAACTTAAGAATACATGATCGTAATTTAGCTGTGAATAACACCTCTCCATTCTTCGGGTAAGTGGGTGATATAGTTACATCACATTGTAAATGATGTTATCTAATTAAAAATGTTCATCACCAATCACCAATAGTTTGAAAAATATTTTACTTAAACGCCTTTTTTACAGACCAATCCACTTGTTAAGACAAGCTTAACTTTTCTCGTCACAATACTAATTAGGATGTAATGTTAAAAATACCTTTAAAATCGCGGACATCCGATTTCGGAATAACTATGAGGTTATTAGTGCCTCTCAATTCACTCAGTAATTATCTGACATACATTTTGTTATTATTTAGTTAGATCAGCAAAGTTTTAAGAATGTCCTACTTAATGACACAAAATGTCTTACCTAGCTTGTTAGTTATATTAATAGTAAAGTGATCACAATCCAAAGGTTACTGGAATAAATACTTACGCAAATCCATTGGAAATTCGGACTATTATAAAACGTACTAAACATTACCTTAAGACTATAATAACATTACATAGTTAATGAATCGACACATAAATGACGGATAATGCACTAGCCCAACAAAATAAGTCAAACATATTTGTTCGGTAGTCTTTGTAACTGATGCCTCTACGGTACCACGGTGTCTTTGAATCACCACACTTTAAGTAAATGTATGGAAGTGGTTATTTTGCGTGGAATAAAGAAAAAAACTGCATCTATGTTTGTACCGTTCCCTATGGACACGTTAAAAACTCCACAAAAAATACATGATACAGCCAATAATACCTAAGCATTTTTCTTATTTTTCTATGCTTTCCTTGACGAGTGTGTTTGCACAAGAGATACCACCCATTCACCGGTCGCGTGGTACAAAACAAACCGCGAATCTTGTTGCTGGCACGCGCGAGCTATTCATCATTCAAATGAGATGCTGATCTGATGAATGGCGAGACGCGCCGCTCGGCCTTGCCAGCGAGGCGCCTGGTAGTGCGCCACTCCGCCACCAGGCCGCGTTAGACCCAGTGATCAGGATAGCGATTAGGCTCACTTAGTGGTTAACATAAGAACCCTTTCTGCAATTTGCAACTGTGGAAAATTGTACACAAACTTAAGACGTCTTTTAAGAAAATTGCATAGCTTTTTTGTAAGAAATCTTTCTTTGTTTTTTTACTATTTTTATTTGTGTATTCTCCTACTATAACTACTACTGTATGTGGAGAAAGTGTTTTTCGTCAAAATTTACAAATTTGAGCTCAGGAGTCGAAATATCCATTTTGAGACTTCCTGAAGTGAAAAAGTCGTTTTCGCACTGGTTGTCCAAATATGGGTCTGCCTGTGAAGTGATTCAACATTAAAATCAATGGAAAAATAACTTCTTTTCTTTATGCCACATCACACAAAGCATAAATGAAAAACGTTTTTCGGTTACTCCAGGTACCGTATTGTTAAAAGTATAAAAATATGAAGTATGAAAAATATCGGGAGAAAATTTTTGGCACTTAAATATATATTTCCGTAATTATTATTTTATAGCACAACAATCAATTTTACAATACAAGTTGTAATAATTAGCTGGTATAATCTGTTTTGAAACAGTGTTTAAATCAAGATATTCCACAGTTTTATCAGTGGGATCAACCGTGGTAAGCTAATGTTTGCGAGCCAAGTAATTAACAAGTTTTATAGTCAGCCAGTAAATCTCATGACCAGTCCACATCCGGTCGACTTTAGCCTAAAGAAGCCGCTGTGAACGTGGGACGAACCGGTCTGGTGCGCTGGCCGGCTAAATAATTGCGAAAACCCCTCTAGAGATTTATGGATCTGTCTGCGAAAACATCGAGTAAGCTGATTAAATAAAAAATACACTAGGTGCAATCGGTGGAAACTATTTTAAAATTTTAGTTTTAGAGGTTATTATAGTAGAGTATTAAATAAACTCACAAATGATTTAACATGGATTCGTATGATATTATCCATTGTATTAGAATTATAGCTTTAAAAAGTTTAAAATTAAAAAGGTTTATACAATCAACTAGTTTAATAAATCAGGCAATAGAATTATTGTTATTACAACTAATGTACTTTGCTCTAGATTAAGGCGAGTATACTATTAGATGTAATAGCTTTCATATTACAAGTAATATACTTTTGTTTGTAATCAAGGAGGGACAGCTGAAAAGAAACCTAATAAATTATTGCAAAGAGCTTATTGATTACCATAGTCTTTCCACCACTGTTTACGAGCTGGACCGTAGATAGGCCTTTAGTATGCAGGTCTTACTGTTATCACAACATTGTGTTCGTGAGGTGTTACCTAAGCAACATTTCCTGCAGAACCCAGGGTTTATCTTGTGTGAACAAAGAAAATATCTTGTCAACTATTGATTCACAGATTCATAATTAGGATAATGTATGTTTGTATGTTTAGCTCAATTGATTAAAATACATTCTTCTCATCCTTAGCATTATTGTAGAATAGTGGCGTTGGCTTTGAAATAAAAGTTTTAGTATTGAATAACGTTTGCTAAAAGATAATGCACGTTTTGTGAGAACTGATATTGACTAATATTATTTTTACAGAATTAATTAGGGAATATATGTCAGCTACGAGGTACACAAACCAACACCACGGTATACGTTTACAACCAAACAGCCCTTGTTATAAAGTTTGTCTACTTGGCTGCCACCCAACGTTATGTACGTAGTTGATCGTTTATTGTCTTTGTCCGATTGCGGTTGATATTACAACAAGGGCAATAACCAATTGTGTGTCAGGGATTGATTTGTTTGACGTGTAACATTGGATATTGAGAGTAACACTTAACACCACAACAGTAACTAATTAAAACTTTAAATCAGGAACCAAAATAGTTTCAACGCTACCAACCTCCGATGACAGTAAAATAAATAAAGTTTAATAAATTTAATATTCAGGGATAACTAATTTATGTATTATTCATATAAACTGTTAGATATGTAATATATTTTTTGAGAATACACTTATGAATACAAAACTTTTGTATTTAATATTAGCTATTTCATAAAAATTTTGAATGGTTTTATGATGTCAGAAGCATGTAGGAAGCACAGAATATTGTTTTACGAAAATAATTGAATAGGTAAAAGTGCAAGATATGGAATATATAGGAATCCGTTTGTGAATATTTCCTAAAATAATTTAAAACGGATTTGAAGTTACAATACAATGCAACAATTTCCCTAAAACCGTGTACTGTGGTACATATAAATTCACTGTGGAAGCTAGCTAGTCTTAGGAACTTCGGTTTGTTATATGCGATAGCTTCACAACTCATCACGTCTTACCAGAATAAATGTGAAAAGCTTTTCCAAGCTATGGCGGTCTTTGACAGTTCTAGATGACAAGATAAAGAAAACCTGTAGTCCAAGTTATCGATTTATATTTCTATTGATGACACTCGAAATTACCACCCACCCAGTATACACATCAATAAGGCTTAAAGCAGGACTTACATGAAATTCTTTTCAGAATATATTTTGGTGTTAAAAATAATGTTCCAAATCATATTACAATTACAAAATAATGTTCTGAATTACAAATGTTTTATTTGTCAGACGGAAATTTTACGTACGTAATAAAGTTTTAGATTATGTTTAAAGCTAAAAGCAGAGACTAAAACATAGATTTGATGGTAACGCTTAAAAAAATGACCCAACAATGATATAAATACAGTATAAAAATATAAATCAAACTGGGGAATTGATCTGTTGGAATGATCAGCTGGGTAGGTAAATGCAATTTAATTAACAGCTTAGCCTTTAAAGGGAGTTTTTAATATCATATAGTTAGAAATATAGTTGTAAAAACACCCTTTGTGTTGCTTATGGGGTTTGATTCATTTTCACTCTCTGCGTGTATACATTAAACATTTATACATAACTCCTAATAAAAATATCTTAACAGACTTAAATATAACAAATGGGGCTCTGTGTTGTGTGTCTTGTGTTTTAAGTATAATTATAATAATGTCACGTTATTAAGAAGTAAGGAAAAACAATTCTTGTAAGGCTCAATGGCTCCTAAAGCGAACCCATTTTGAAACTAACAATAATCACATGCAGATACGGTAACGTAAACCAGTTTTTTACAAGCTCAGTGATACGGAAAGTAAAATAAAAAATATGATGAGTAAATTATTACATCCAAATTAAAAGTAAAATAGATCAACAGATTAGAATACCGACGTGATGATATGATGGAAGGAAAGGTTTTAAAAATCTAAATGTAAAGTAGGTTTCTAGGAAGAGGAAGACCGGGACGGCATCTTGTTCCTCAGAAGCAGTTAGCCAAGTCGAAGTTATGGGAGTAGGCCCTGTGATTTACAAACTTGCTGTCATCACCATTAGGAGACTCTGTTATGAATGGAGCCCAACTGGACAGTGGCTGGGATAAATGTCTTGCAAGGGTTTTCAATCCGATCGTAATGTATGAAGTTCTAGCGTGCTCTGAATATTGATTTTTAGTTTTATATTCCGCAATTTCTAAGTGTATCAGTAATACACTATTTTATTTAAGCAAAAGTTTTCACATCGGAATGGGATTGTTGAAAAATAATCACTTATATCTAGGACACATTTAAATGTTCCCAAAACAAATCCTAAACCTAATTTATTACTATAACTTACCTACTAACGGTAGTTCCCAAATAGTGGCAAATTAATTTTTATATTTTAGAAGATCCGGTTTCGAACCATATAACTGTCCATCAGCATTTTAGTATTTATTTACTATTTTTATAAAACCCATATTTTATCTCGGAGTTATTTCAATATTTTAATAGAAGTATATTTTTCAATGTTTAATCAACTAATATGGTTCCAAAATCCATAAAAGAAGTGTTTTTCATCAGTGATAAAGACACCAAGCTGGGTACATCTGAGCTGATTATGAAAGGCGTACAACTCTCTATATCCTCATTTTCTACTTTCAACCGCTGTGATACTGGTTCTAACATATCATCATTTATTACTTTTGAATTAAAATAATATTTAAAACAGTTGATGACACGGTTTGTATGAAATACATTATGAAATATTCGATCGAAATAATTTGTAATTAATTAATTTGATAACGTTGTTTTGGTTATCCATGATATAATTGTTTTAAAGGGATCGAATTAAAATGTGGCATGACATTTCATTTTAGTACTCGTTGATTAATTAGTTCTTATTCATGTAACAATAATAATCACTATACACTTAACAAATATAATTTGCGGATTTTACGACGTATTTCAGCAATACATGTTGTTTATCTCATTACAATTAAAAGTTACCTTTCATTAAAATTGTATTATCCACTTTTGGATCCCATTCAGTTAATAATGCAATTATAGCTTCAAACGATTTTGATGAAAAAAAAACAGAATTATGAAACCTATAGTTGATGATTATGAATTTGATTATATTAAAATGGATCAAATGAATAATTAAATCTGTTTTGACACGTTAAGAAATAGAGAAACTTAATAAGTTTGGAATTCTCTGCGTATGAAAAATATGTTTATTTCATTTAAATAGGTTTTTTATCATTCACATAATTATGTTCCATACAACTTCAAAATGAATTAACTTCAAAGTGCCATACAGAACAAAATGACAAAAATATCTCTCATTAAAACGTTTCACATTGGGTTTTAGCTGTACCTAATATAGCTGTGGTGTTGTTCAATTTTTAAAATTGGTAATAATACTAACATTATAATATTAAAAAAAATTGTTACATATGGACTTTAGAACTAAACATTTCGATAATTATGAGAAGAAAGATTGCCGTTTTAAACTAAACAAAAATATCCGCAAACCTATGAAATTTATGAGGAATCCAGCAGGAATTCTCTAATCAGCGTTATAGACCCATAAACTTCGTGATTTTATCTTGAGCTCACAGATCAGCTGGCCATAACATTAATATACAAATTTTCTTCTACCCTCCCTAAAACTTTGGCACTTGAGTAACTTTTTATGGCTTTCAATTCCAAGTTGAAATCTTTAAAATTTGGCACAACTTTAAAACGTAAAATTAATATTTTTGTACCGGTTTTTTGTTTTTTACAACATATTTCTTGTTTGTGTACTTTTTTTATACGAATTGATAAGTATTTATTAACTTAATTAATTTCAGTGACATCGTATTTTTAATTCATTATAAATTTAAGATTTTTTAATTTTTAGGAAATGTATTAACATATTAGAAAAGTGTTAATATTATGTTATTTTTATATTATAAAATAGGATTTTTAAGTTTGAAAATTTTCTCTTCCAGATCAAGATAAATAATGCAGCTTTATGTTTAAATAGTTTTATCCTCTTCAATCAACCATATGGGATTCAAACATAAAACGAAGTATTACATTTCAAAAAAATCCTTTAATTTACATTCATAGTTTTTTTTCTCTATTTGATCTAATTATAAACTACATAACATTTTAAAATACACTTTTATAAAGTAAAATTTGAAATTAACAATTTTTTATCAAAGGTGGAGTAAGCTATGGTGTTTTGGATTAAAGTATGTGATATTTAGCAGTTGATATATTCACACATGGATACTAATGATGTGGTTTATCATTCCATAGCACATAAGAAAATTTCAGCATTGGATTAGTTGCCATTGATGTTAATTGGGACATTTCGTCCATGCTCTTACATAGGCGGTCGTTACGACGCATATATTTAATACAGAAACTAATCCAAGACAAAATAGATGACACTTGCAACTTTTTTATAATGGACCTACAACAGAAGAATTTACTCGAAAAGTTCAAAATTACATTCTAAAAAATATTGTTTTTCACTAGGAAACAGTGCAACTTCTCAATTAATTTTAATATTAATATGTAAATAAAATATGTGAATTTAATAGGTATTAAAGAAATATTTTATAAAACATGTGCTTATTTTGTATTTTTACTTTTGAATGTCTAAATAAAGTATTTTAAAAGCCTTTTACAAGCTTAAAACATATTTTCAATTGTTTTGTTAACCAACCTTCTTACAAAATATTTTTTTAATGATATTTGTTATTTAACTGAACAAAATTGATAAGTTATATTAAGTTGTTAATACTGTATGAAATTGATTATGTGTATGCATTATATTTTTAATCAACATAATGAATGATTTAAACTTTTACAAATATATTAAGTGATATTGGCTGCTTAAATATTACCTAGAACTCTGTATTCGAGGAAATCCAACCCCTCCATCGTATCAAGGATACTAAGTTAAATGTTAAAATTATTATATTTGGAGCTGCAGCATATAACAGGGGGGGGGATTACGTTAATATACAGAAATGAAGAGGAAAAGTGTTAGGGAGACTAAGGCAATAGATAGGACTAAACTACGTATCACTACAGAGGCTTGTCAACCTGTTAAACCAACTCACTTGTATTTCGAACTTCCTCTAGCTTATTGGTTGGTTCCCTTTCCTTGGACCATGATAAGATCGAAAACTTTTTAAAATTTAAAAGTATGCCTTGGACATTAAACTATAACAAATGTGATTTAAAATAACTTAATTAATACTTACTTATGGTAGTTTAAACAGTTATAACAATGTCATATGTGATTGAAAAGAATCATTCACATGTATGAAAAATTAAAACTTTTACATGTCATAAAAAAGCTATATGTACTTATTTTAAAGGAAATATCTTGGAACACAATGCATACGTTTAAATATAAGTACACTTTAATGCAATAGTTTAATATTATATTTTATTCCGAGGGGTACAAGTGGGTTTCGTATGAGCTCAAGGCTGTGATTTGATAGAATACCGAAAATACACTGTTTTAGTCCCGTATTATGAACTATATATTTGTTGTAGGGCAGAATAATCCGTTGACCAAACCACTGTACAAACTAAAGATTTTACAGAAGAGTTGCTTAGATATTTTTCTTGCAATCGCAAACAATCAGTTGATTGTATACTCTACTTATAATCGGTTACCGCTTTCAATAATACCAATAATCTACCATTTAAGTATTTGTAATTTAATAGTTCTGCATTGTAATAACAAACAGCTAATGACCTCAACATCAGCTGAATTTCTCTCCTTAGGGAGGGAAAGAATTACTATCGACCCGGGAAACATTTAAAAATGGTTGTTTTGTATATCTGTATGACAAAACGTCTTTTACCCAGCGTATAAAAATGGCTGATAGTTTTAGCTCATGATTTTTATGCCTTGCTTTATGTCTTTTATGAAAATCAGTGAATTATGTGTCAATGTTCTGTGATTCAAACAGGGAAATAACATGTTGTTTCATAGTCACGAATTTAGGAAAAGTGAAAAAACAACGTAAACATACAACATTTTATTTACCAGTAAAATAGCTCCTTAACGTTAAATATCGAGTCAATTTAATAAAACGGAATTAAGTTAAAAATTAAAATGATTGTCAATTCATTTAGTCATTTACCAATAAAATTGTTTTCAAGTATGTTTACTCAATAACAATATGTTGTTTTTTTCGTTTTGTTTCTTTTTACCTGCATATAAACAGACGGAGAGATATTTTAGATACTTAGCGTACAAAATTAAAAAAAATTTTGAAGTGGAAAATATGGGGTTTTTAGCTTTTGTGTGTTAAAACTATTTAAAAAAAATAGTTCTTCCTTTAAAAAATACTACTAGTCAATTTGTTTTATCAAGATGTGTCATTAAGTCAAACAGTTGTTGTTATCATTTATTTAAACGTTTTTGAGAAAACGCACCTTGAATATGAAGAAATTAACATTGTGAAAAAAGGACCAACCAACTTAAGGACCCTTAAGGAAGCTACTATATCGTAACGAATGTAGTCATAAGACTATGATCCGCTGGCGCGGTGTTTCGAATCACAGTAAAGCTTATGCCCGCACATGCTTTTCTGTTTGCCCAATATTCATTGTTATACCAGTAAACAACTCCATGTTTGCGTCGCCCGCTGTTCTTTACGTTGTAAATTACTGCGTCCCTGTTACTCAGGTGTTGCTTACTTTTTCTGATACTTCTACCATTATCGTCGTAACCGTTTCAATCGAACTACAATTTTATGGTGATAATATTGTCTGAAACTCTATACATAATCTCATTAGGCCTACTTTTACCATAAAAATTAATGCTGCAAAAAATTATATTTTTACTTCATTGAAAGTGTTATTACCAAATTTTATAACAATGACGTCATATTGTTATGGCCTTGGACTTATACAGGCTTTTAGATATGCATAGTGTCTGCCTCTATGTTAAATATTGAATCATATACATTTTTTACCTTCTTCAAGGGGCCATAAAATCATACTACACTCATAATACAATTAATTATGACATGAAAATTAATACAATTAATTAATACATGAAACAAAATATAATTTGGCTAGATATCAAAGATAGTAACATATATTAAAGTAAAGTAGTGCAGATCATATGAATATTAGAAAAGATAAGAAAACCAGCTGTGAAAAAAATTATTTGCATGATGATCTATGTTTTAGATAAGTTGTAGGATGAAGTGACTAAAAATAGTGTTAGGCATGAAATTTAAAAAATCAGGAAACAAACCTTTGAAACAACGTCCAAAGGCACGTGCTGAAATAAATTACCTCATTTATCTGTTACAGGCTCTTACTTTCCATGCGGGTCGTGATATATACGACAGTAAATTTTAAATGAGCTCCAGGATGATCATTGCACTGTAGTATGGCTATATTAATAGTTTATTTCATCGGTCATTAGCTGGTCCATAAAAACATCTAATTGTGAAATTTACAACAGTCAGTCTGCTTTATTGGTTGTTAAATTAATATCCGTTCGGTTTTAATCTCGTACATGTGTTTGATAAAACGTTTTGTACTTCCGTGTTGAACGGACCTTATAACGAGTACAACGTAAGTTAACTATAGGTACACTGATAAAACGCTTTAAAACGTACGATGATTTGCGGAGGAAGATGTGGTTGGTTATTTTTACGAAATAAAATATTTATAACATACCTTAAACATTATACTGGGCGTCCAAGTAAAACGTTTCAGGACTTCGGTGAGTGATTATGTACATTAAAAGGAAGAAAAAAGTTCCAATGGAGGTATGGTCCAAAACGCTTATTTTCTCAGATATCTGCCATTTTGTATAGCACAAAATATTTTTCATTTCAAACATTTTTAACTGATTATTTTCAAATTTGGTAGGTGTTGTACACTAGTAGACTACTATTATTAAAAAATAACTAGCATGAAAAAAGCCCAAAATCCAAAATGGCGGCCATTTTAAATTTTAAAACTAAAATACATTGTTAACGGTAAAATTTAAATGGCCACCATTTTAGATTTTGAGCTTGGATCATGCTAGCTATTTTTTTAAATAATAGTGGTCTAATAGTGTAAAAAACATGCCAAATTTTAAAATAACCCGTCAAAAAATGTTTGAAATAAAAAATATTTTGTGAAAAATAAAAAATGGTGGATATCTGAGAAATTAAGCGTTTTAAGCGAATTTAAGCGTTAGGATGGCCTAAAACGCTTATACCTCCACTGGAACTTTTTTCTTCCTTATAATGTACCCAATAACTCACCGAAGTCCTGAAACGTTTTTCATGGGCACCCTGTATAGTAAAGTTAATATTAACATTCGACATAATTATTATAGTTGACATACTTTTATTGTATATTATGTATAAATATTGCAAATATTTCATATTAAAGGGCATTTGCGTCATATTGTTATATGAGTGGCTATTTACTGAAAACAATTCCCTTTAGATATACCCATGATCTAAGCTATTTCACAAAGGGAAGTGCTCGTAAATACATTTTTGACAATATTGATTTCATAGTTTTCAATGCAATTACTAACAAAATCACAAATTACCAATCGTCTAATTTAGGAAACCTACTGATGAGTTAGTTGCTTAAAAATTACAATTCATTTTATAATAAAACGAAGTAAAATTATGGCCCAAAATTAGAACTCAACAATATCAATAATATCAGTAAAAACCTTGTTTATTTGTATTTGACAGTTACTATTGACATTTCATACATCAAAGAATATAATCTGTATGTTGCAATACCAAATAAAAAAATTGAACTGAATTATAAACAGACGTATGTGTTAGCTTTTTGTAAACTATGTGTTTGATGGAAACGTTAAAGGGTGAACGTTCCATTGTTTTTGAAAACGTTTATAAATACTGAATCAACATTTCTGTAAATGTCTGCTATTTATCAATATGGCAGTAAACATAGATTGTCTTATAGAAGAACCTGTATTTTTTGTTGGTGCTTTATATTGGTGAAGAACCTCTTGTGGTGCTAGAGATGGTATTTGAGTAAATAGCTCCAAGTAGAGTAGCAAGTAGAACAGCTGATACGATTTACTTTTGTGGTTTAGGGTGGTGTTTAAGCAGGTAGCTCCTAGTAGAGCAGCTGACACGATTGACTCTTGTGGTGCTAGAAGTGGTGTTTGAGTAAATAGCTACTTGTAGAGCGGTCAGTAGAGCAGCTGATACGATTGACTCTTGTGGTGCTAGAAGTGTTGTTTGAGCAAGTAGCTACTTGTAGAGCAGTCAGTAGAGCAGCTGACACGATTATATCTTTGGGTGCTAGAGTGGTGTTTGAGCAGGTAGCTACTCGTAGAGCAGCCAGTAGAGCAGCTGAAGCAGCCCACCTTGTCGCCCTGACTCCTTTCTCTTCCTACCGATTGTTTAATTAAGTGTTCTAGAGTCGACCTTAACACCTGCATAGTTGTCTGCTACTGAGGCAATGTATCAATCGCCCCTCGGAAGGCTGTGGAAGTCACGAACTGCTTGTTGCCATCCATGTTGTCGACCACTTACTAATGTTTTCTCGGTATTGAAAGAGCTACTGTGAAGCGTGATTTCTTTGAGGTAAGTGTTCTTTGAAGAACACATTTATCTCTATGATATAAATGTGCTCTGCTTAAAAAATTGTCTATAAAAATAATACTAATAAATTAACCTCACTTCAATTTAAGGCAACGTGTATTTAGCTTGTAATTTTCAACAAATCCGCGATGTTATAAATATAGTAAGTTTTTTTACTATTAATAGTAAAAAGTGATGATTTTAGTATCTAGATTATTATTATTATTGTTAGCTATCACTATTTTTACATTGAATGCTAGTAGATTCGTTTATTTAAATTTTCAACATCCCACCGATAAACATACATTTGTTAACGGTAAGGAATGGAAATAAGGTGATAATATTTATTGTATGCCTGTTTCAGTATGATTTATTAAAACAATATACGTGTTGTGGTAAAATAAGCAGCATGTAACATGATGCAGATGCTTTTGAGGTTATGCTGATGCCAAGCAGAAAGTGAAAGTTAGATATGCTCGTGCAAGCCTATTCTAGTCCTACACTGAGGAATAGTAAAACTGAAATGATGTTTTAATTAGTATGCATGTTATAGTTAATTTATGGTGATATTAAAATAATTCATCTAATTCCTCTATTATGTGGTATTGTAGTTAGATTTTCTGTTGTTACCATTGCTGCTATGTTTGATATTGTTTTTCCCTAGCAAGGTTTTTTACTAGTTTATCCAATTGCAATGGTAAATGGTAAAAATACGTTCATGTTAATGTTACTATTTAAAAATTAGGAAAAACATCTGAGATTACTCTCATATAGCCACTAAAGATAGAAAGATAAACCATAATACTGATATGTACGACTTTGTGAGAAATAAATTGAATTACGATTCACTCGTATGAATTATAAATTATTATTGTTAATATAATTTATGGCAGGAATTGGACCACTTAAGTCAACGCTTTTATTTTCATAAATACGGTTGCGTTTAGGCTTGTTTCCATATTTGTGAAGATTTTACTTCTTTTTATTTTTATCTTAATATAAAAAAATCATAATACGTATTTTTACCTAAAATGCTGCAGTTAAAGAATTACGCACCATTTTTTTTTCAAAGATTACGTAAATTAAAATACAAACAGCAAGCTCTTAAAAATTGTACAGTGGACAAGGCGTTACAATAATTATATCCTAGAAAGTCATTCTGTGTGCATTTATATATATATATATATGATTGATTAATTCAATGGACGATCTATATTTATAATCCCACTAAATAAGTAAACTAAATTTAAAGTTACAAAGCTACATATATTAAATCCCTTATCATACTCTTAATCGTAATTGCTAAATATAAAAATATCTTTAAAAACAGAAAATCTACGAAATTCATGTCTTATAGCCATTTAGGCTATAAGAAGACCACATTTTTAAATTTAATTTGCAAGTAGGACTTTGTATAAATATTATATAAAGCCTTGTACAAAATAGCTGCATTGGCAACTGCCACTTTGAAAAAAAATCACTGTTTTAAACCTAAAAGCATCACGAGGTTTTGATGTTGTTTATCTTGGTTTTGATTCAATGTTGATTTAATTCAAGAGGTGATTATTATAATTTATTGCAATTATTTTAAAATATTACTCTAAAGGATTCAACGAAAAGTAGTGTTTATGGTAATTATCTCTACGCTCAAACATAAATAATTAACTGTAATTTCTCCTCACCGAGAGTATAATAAAACCTGTTGATTAAAGACATGAAAAGTTATTACCTTGATTTAACTCCTCCTTCTTCGATTACAGCCAATCATTGACAATTGATAGTACAAACAAAAGGAAAACACTAGTTCGTGACTATCCATTGAATACTATGATGGCAGACGGCAGATAGCAGATAGGTGTTGGGAATAATCAATTGCACCGACAGCGACGTTTGATTCTCTATGTAATTGCATGTTGCAGTTCACGATGAAAGATAGCAGTTTACCGGTTACGCCGCTGCGCCGCGCTGTGTGTGCCAATTTGTATGTAAATGCCGTAAAACAACGTCCCTCTCAAACATGATCTATGTTTTGAATACCTATTCACGCAAAGTGTTCACCATTTCAAATCTTTAATTTGGGTTTCAACCTCTTAAACCACCTTTGGAACGGTATGGTTGGATATTTTTTAGGATACACGGTAATTCAGGGATAAAATCTTATAGACATTTTTGAAACAAAAAATCTTTTCTTTATATTCCTGTTCATGAAACACTTACCCGGCATTATGGTATTTTGAGAGGAATATGAATGTAGGATGCGTGTTGACTTTCTGAAATGGTGACCTGACCAGCGAGGTGTGAATAAAATATTCATGAGAAATTAGTGTAAGATGATTATGGCATGATATTGATACAGACTACATCAGGTCTTGGTACAGACCAAGGCTGACATGTTCTTTAGACAGGACTGATAATCAATTGCTCAACAGCCAATGCCATCTAAGGGATCTACAGTTTCACGTGGTATCTGAACCACAGTTTGGCTCTGAATTATGAACTGGTATTTTAATTATGATGAAGGTCTTTGCAGAGGATTGAGGTATTCATGAGTGCGGATGTCAACCACACAAGAGAATATCTCATCCACCGACCATAGCTCATAACTCTTCACAATTAATTTGATTTGTGTGATTGATTTGATAGCTTGCTTTATTACTGACAAAAGTCAACTGATTAATTCGCTAGAATCATTATGTCCAAAGAATCCAAATAACCCATAAAACTAATTCAACTAGGTTCGATAAAACAACATTCGTTATAAATATCATACTTCTAAGGATATGTAATACATTAAATGATGCATGTTAGTTAGAACCAAATTTACAAAAAAAAGCTTCAGAGGCTCCTTTTAAATTCAAGGACTGCTATTTTGGTTTTGTTGAGTAACGTCCAAAATATATTGTATATTTTTTTAATTACAATACTTATCTTTGTTTTCTGTAGGGTTTAAAATAAGAACACACTTTGCTGACAATAATCAGTACCATAATCCTTTTTCCGAAAAAGCGGATTATTTTTTTAAATAATTGAGTTATGGTACTAAGCAGGTTGTTTATTTTAAAAGATTGTTAGATCCACTGTTTTAAATTAAAATTTCCTAATGATTGAATTTCCATCCTCAACTAAGAAAATTTAAAATTTTAATTATAATATGTTTAAAAAATATGCCTGCACTGATTTTAAATGAAATTAATACATTTTGATTTCAACCGATCGACTCACAAGGTCTACATAACATTCTATCAGGCTTAAGGTCCTTCATAAAGCAGTCTAGATAGAGACATGCAATCATTCTGCATTGACACCAACAAAGTAATCCGTTGATTAAACGAGTTGGGTGTGTCTAATGTGATCGTTAAACTAAACGGTAACTACTCTTACAATTGCGTTCACCAGATTTAAATAATCACATCTAACTCTACGGGCAACGTATTGGGGTTTCGTTAATTATATCCCAAGTAAGCTTTTACCACCATAGAATTTAACGTACGTGGTCATAATTACTTTGGTATTTTCAGTAGTGAAATTATAACATTTTTAGTTGACAAGTTTTTAATTATATTTTTACGTAGGTCAACCTTTTTTCGTAAAAGGAAAACAGGCTATTAGACCAAATATGAACTCGAATAACCGGCTTATAAAAATACTGTGTCCTTATAAAAATAATAATTGAACATGACGTGACTTTTATAGGTAATAATTCAGAGTAAATAAGAATAAACAATGACACACAATTTTACCCTCATTTAAATGTTTTAAAGGAACAGTGCTTTTAAATTTTAATTTTACAATGAAGATTACAATTTAATAGAACATAAATCAGAAGCTGTATGTATTAAATAATTATAAAATTTTTTAGAACAAACCTTTGAAGAAAATAACTTTTAGTTATATTAGAAATTATCAATATTATAATTTTAAATTATAATAGTATATAATATTATAAAATATCATCAATTATAATTATAAATTATAGTAAAATTGTGGATATACAGTATAATTATAAAATTTTCTTCTATCGTTAAAGAAGTAGGAAAAAGTGCTTTGGTAATACAGCACATACAATTTATATTCGATCAACAATTCGTCAATAACCGTGCCAACATTCCACCCACATTTTCACCATGCTGTATACCTTATTCTAGACTCAATCTTAGAAATAATGTCGGGATTGGTCAATGAATATTTAAAATATTCAAGAATTCTTGAGTTTATAAATAAACGTTAGAAAACAGCACGCAAACGTGCCAGGTCTCAATCAGAATTAAGATAACTTAACTATAAATCCGTCAGCAAGGTTTGCTTGTATTTTTATAAAATCCCTTGATCTTGAATTAAAGTGTTTCTCATTAAAAATAGTCTACCTACCTATGTAATGTCTATTTTGGTCTTTCTAGTGACGTTTATCATGATTGCCTAATGTCTATGCTATAGTGCTTTACGCAACCTCTTTCAAGATGCAGTATTTCACTTAATTTTTCAATTTAGTCCTTCTGTCGAAAAACATGAGAAAATATTGGAAGATATAAAATTATTAAACTGATATAGTTTTAGGTTTTTTATGTTTAAAATATATTTTTATTTATGCTACAAAAACTATTAAATATTAATAAGTATTTAAGAGAAATATTTAATATTCAAATAAAATTTGTATTATAGATAATTTGAACCATGGATGGAGGAATTAAGATTTACTTTATTTTACGAATATTGTATATATTTGTTTTAAGTTCAATTTAAAATACTAAATAACGTTACAAATTCATTTTATTAGTTCAAAACATATACGGTGTGTCCATGGAAAACGTTTCAGTACTTCGGTGAGTGATTTCAAACAGTTTTTTACGGATTATTTTCAAATTGGATATGTGATTTACACTAGTAGACTACTATTATTAAAAAATCACTAGCACGATTTAAGCTTAAAGTTCAAAATGGTGGCCATTTTAAATTTTACCGTTAAAGTATTTTAGTTTTAAAACGTTAAATGACCGCTATTTTTGGATTTTAAGCTTAACTCAAGCTAGCTATTTTTTTAATAACAGTACTTTAATAGTGTAAAGCACATACCAAATTTAAAAATAATGGTTTGAAATAAAAATATTTTTAAGTGTTTTAGGCCATACCTCCATTGGAACCTTTTTATGCCTTTTAATGTACCTAATCACTCACCGAAGTCCTGAAACGTTTTTTCACGGACACTCTGTATATACAATTTTCAAATTAAGTCATATGTTATAAAATTACAGTTATGAAAAATAGCTAGTTATATTTTTATAGCCGTAGGCAATAATAATTTATCACATTAGACACTTAACCGGCTTAGCATTTAATATAAAGCTCTTTTCAAGCTATAACGATTTAAGCTTAAACTGAAAATAAAAATAAATGTATTACTGATTGATTACATTTTACATTAAAACAGGTTATTAATTTAGATCAAAATTAATAATAATAATATTGTCGTACGATAACATGTACACTTATGTAATGTTTTTGGGCAAATAAATATTTCTGATTCCATTTCAACTAAATTTATTTATATAAATACTGAATGTAAGTAAATAAAAAGTATAGTGTGTTAATTTTACGTAAAATTCATTATCTCAATATTGTAAGAAGGAAATCATGCATATTGGTTCACTGTGACATTTTACTTACCTGTGTGATCAAACGGTGTTGTGTGGGTAGTTGGGGTTGTCAGAAGGGGTGGTTATGTGAGGTCAGTGGACAACAGTGCGCAACACTATCTATATTGTTGAACATCTGCATTTCATGGTCCTGCATAGACAAATTATAGAGTATAATCAAACCGTATGGTGCAAATTAAGTATTATTAACCCTTTATCTTACAAATATGTAATGTAAATATGTAAGTAAATATGTAAAGTGTAATTTAATGTATATATGTTTCTTGAGATTTGAATCGGCCAACAGCAGTAAATGAATTATCAACTAGGAAATTGTATAAGTTACATCATGACTATTTTATTTGAGTTGAAAATTCGATTGCGATATTAGTTTAATTATTTGTAAACATAAACTATTTAAAATGGTTCACCGTAAAAGTTTTCTAGGATTAACGAATTTCTCAGAAATAAATGTTTTATAGTTAAAAATATGTACCTTTATAATTTTAATATACTGATACAATAACATAGATTGTTTGGGATAATAAAAATTGGCAGGTTTTAATATATACTGCATAATTTAACTAACACATATTTTCAAAGCTTAAATAATAATATTGAATAAGTTTTTCCTAAATACTGTGATGGTCGTATTTGGCTACCTGTTTGCACTGGATGTTGATGAATGTGGTAGGGTTGGTGCACCAATGAGGTCAGATGTGGGGAGGACCAAATATATAGAGGGTAAACCACGAAATATATACTTCTCGGTTATGAGACTAAATGTTTGGTGCTTAGTAATGTTATATTAAACTAATTATAACATTATAACAATTATACATATATTAATAGCGCGTGTCCGACGCTCCAAAAGGTCCCATGTTAAATTGTCATATTTTACGATATATATCCATATATACATAATATATCCTACAACGTTCATAAATAGCTTTAACTTTAAACAGCAAAAAAGTACAAAATAGATTTGCATATTTATTATGTATAGTTTAAAATACTTAATTTATTTTAAAATGAGGTTTATCAAATATTGGCTAAAGTGACGTCTTTTTTATTACCTTTTTCATATTGCACTCAACAATGAAATAATGGTTTTAATTCCAAAAAAAAATCTAAATGATTAAAATTATAGTTTTCTAAAAAGAGATCATTTTACGTACTTTTAATCCTAAAATCATATGTATTGTTTTAAGTTTTATCTCCTTGTAATTAAAATATTATTTTTATTTATATTATGATTTATCAAATAGGCTAAGTGACGTTTACCTTTAATCCTTTTCAAAAAATAAAAATGTTAATATTTTTCAGTTTTTATTTTTTAATAAAGACATTCATATTAGTATTGTTTAATTGATTTTACTTTAAAATTCGTATTTTACTATGATCATTACTTGTTAATTGTGTGACATTTTAACACCAATTCGTAAAAAGAGTACAAACAATATATAGTTAAGAGAATGTCAAAAGAAAATATGTGGCAAAGAAAAGTACAGAAATATTTTAGTGGTAGATGGTTTTCTGATAAAATGATCACTGGTTTTGACACAGCATGAACACATAGAAGGGTTGATGCCAGCAAACTTGGATATATTTCTCTGAACTATCAGAATAATTTTTCTTCACCATTTAAAAGACAAATTAATTGTTCATAAAAATGATATTACAACCGCATTTAAAACAACTATAAATTTTGATGAAAATATTTATCTAATATAATTTTTAATAACTATTAGTAAACTGTTTCATTAATAGCACACAGAATAACAATAATAATGTCTTTATACAACAATTGTTTGTAAAATTGTTGTATAAAAACCCTTTTAAAACATGGACAAATATGCGTACAAAAAGATATACTATTTGATCCATAGAAAGTAGTGAAAATAAAAACAAATTTACTAAGTAAATAGATATATCGAATCAAGACAAATGAAAGCACAAAACTATCTTTCATCCAAAGCTGGAAATAAC
This sequence comes from Nephotettix cincticeps, assembly GCA_023375725.1. NCBI lineage: Eukaryota > Metazoa > Arthropoda > Insecta > Hemiptera > Cicadellidae > Nephotettix > Nephotettix cincticeps. The sequence goes on along the minus strand of CM041787.1, from coordinate 58,112,587 downwards.
CAACGTGAAGATTTCACAAAAACATATTCTATTTGACAATTGAATTATATATTTTTAAGATGAAAAATATATAGCAAAAATAGATTTATAATTATATTAAAATAATAAATTTCATAAAAAAATATTTTTTATGTTCTATAAAAAGCTATTATCTATTTTTTATTAAATATATTCGGCTAAAATATTCCTATATTTCTCAGCTATTTATGAAACGAATACATAGCATTAGTTTGAACAATTTAAATATAGTGTATTTTAAAACTCGCTATGCTTCTAATGAAGTAATATAATTCTACAATGTCTGCATTATTATAAAAATGTCATTATTATTTTTCAAATTGTAAAAGATAAAATGATCAGCAGCTGACAATATCCTTTAAAAGCCCAAGAAACTGTTTTGTAGTTCGAAAAATCTACTCCTCTTACCTATTTTAACCAATTTAACTAAATAACCAGTTTAACCAAATAACCAAATTACCTAACTCTTCGGTTAGCTATTCACCAGAGAAGTTAAGAAAAATAAGTTTGTGGTTTTGGTTTAAATCTTAACCAATTTTTGAGTTGAAAGGGTCAAAATAATTGTTTCGCGATGCAGTTTTACAATAACTTTGTATAGCCATATTCTTTTCCTGTTGGGCTTAAACCTCACTTAATATTCGTTTCCCTATGGATGCTATATCAGGAAAGTTTTTTATATTATATAGGTGAAAAAAACAATTTTTTCTCAGACTGACATCAGAAGGCACGGTAAGATTTAGCTACACACTTAGTTCATAAAATAAACGATAGGATTCGTACGAGTCACCCATGAGTGTCACCACAGAATTGCTGATAGACTTTGTCAAGATGCTTACCCAAACTTTTTGGGTGGTTAATTGGTTACAGTACCTGCTTCATAACCTAAATGTTGCTGGTTCGATCCTGAGAGAACTCTTGTCAAAGTTATGTTTTGGTTTGATATATATATTCATATTGAAATAATCATGTTCTTTGGTTGATGTCTCAAGAATAGGAACAAGAGTTTAACTTTTTTAAGTGAACTGACTAACCAGAGTCAGTTAAATGGCAAAAGTACATGTTTCCACTGAATATATTTGTTATGGTACTTCTTAAATAGATGCTCTAATTTCTATACAGCGGCAAAGTGCGATATTTCCCAGACTATTGATAATATATGCTTTGTTTAGGTTCAGTAACGAAAAAATCCACTATTTTGTGGAACTGGAAAAATATTTTCCAGTATTTTACTATATAACGTAAAAGTAGTAAAAGTATTTTACTATACATACTCGTATTTTTACACCCCATAGAACCTCCGTGGTCTTCTATGTGGAATAAAAATCTACAAAAAAACAGGCCTTGAAGTAGGTGTAATGAACGGTTGCCACAAAACAGCATTACGGTAACACAGTGCTACAGTTTAATTAGTTTTGAGGGTTGAGGGTCGCCATCGGTCTTGAAGACAAACTCGATCTGCTTCAACACAGCCTCAGCTATGAGGCAAAATCTTTGTATTACCTTAAGGGAACATTTTATTGTTTTACATTATATTAAACGTTTATCTATATAAATAAAATTAGAGTTTTGTCTGTACATTGATAAGAATCAACCATTTTTTTTAGTTATTTTTACTTTTCGTGCGTTAGAGAAGCCTAAACCGGTCTTATCTCAATTTTTGTCTGTTTGTCGGTTTGTCTGTTTGTCTGTGACGCTACAGGAGGCATTTTACGCCGTCTTCTCAGGACACGGGAGAACTGATAACAATGAAACTTATTTCATGTATTCTCTACATTCCAGAGAAGGTTTATAAATGCTTGAAATCGCCTCTTGAAAAGTAAATAACGAGCATTTAAAAACCCACTTTTACGCGATATTACTCGCATTTCGATTCAGTTTTCAATGAATAACCTACTGGTAATAAACAGCTGTATTTGTAGTTTAAACATTTAATAGAAAGAAAAACAAACAACTCTTTAATCAATATTATTTAGTTTATATGGGTCATTCATTCGAAATCATACAATATTAAAAAGTTATAACTAATATAACGTATAACTAATAATAATAATGGTGTAAATGTTTTAATCCATTGAATTTTAAAGCAATGCTAAATAACAAAGCTGGGTATGATCTATTTTTTTTTCTACTAATTCGTTTAGGATTTCAGGTTTACATTTTGGTACGATAATCTTTCTTCTTTAAACTGAAATGAACAACCTGTACAAAGTACGGGCTTACTGCTAGTAATTAATAAATTTGATTTTTTAGGATTAAGAAAAAACTATTTTATAACGTTTTTAGAGATGGATATTGTAAATAATTTATTATAAGTAGCTTTTCTAAAACCTTAAAATAAATTTGTGTGGTAAGATTTCATACTATAACTAAAACTAATCTCTACGAAATTGCAATAATTCTTGTATAGTTATAAAAATAACTGTAATAAATAAAATATATTAAAGTACTTTATTGAATGACATATATATATATATATATATATATATATATATATATATATATATTTATCTCATTGTTACCCCTGAACTGTAATACAAATTATAGTTTTTATCTCTATGTCCCAGGGCCAATTTTGTTGTTCCCGTAGATGCTATGGAAAATATCAAAGTGTCACATATTTATGAGAAATCGACCTCTTGAACGTCGTCATGGGGTAGAAGAAACCCCTAACACAAAACAACGAAACACGAAAATTTTAACGTAAAACCCTGCAAAATATATTTGTTGAAATAAGTTATACGTTGTTCAAATAAGTTAGATACGGATTTGCGGAGACTACGGAAGGGAGAGGATACGCTCGAATGATGTTTTCACTTCCTCCGGGAACGTTTCAAGAAACTTGCAGATTTATGAGCAAAGTTACGCACTCACCGTCACGGTGAGGTTTACACCTTGTCTCGTATAAACGCCTGCAGATGTTGTTTTGACAATAATCGCGGTTGTGGATTGGGCATTCAACGTGGGAGAAGTTAAAGGATCAGAAACATACAAGTTGTAAGTTGTTCGGAGAGGCCTTAGTTTGGGAAGAGGTTTCCGAAGCAGAACTCAGGATGGAACGGTTCCACTCTCCTCAATGTAAAGCTAGACACAGGAAGGAACAGCATTTTTTGCCTAAAGCTAGACAAGAAGCTTTTGTATCGACCCAAAGCTGTCCAGCTGTCAAAAAGCTGTTTAGCTTCTATATTGGCTAAAAGTATAGTTTAATTTAGTATTTTTTTAATTAGAGTGACGTCTGTAAAACAGTATGTGTATTACGTTTAACAGAATATAGGACATTTATTGTATTTTTTATTAAACTAATTTGTTTCAAGTGTATACATGTTTATAGAAAGATCAATTAATAATGACATCACCCCATTACTGTTTTAACTTTATATAATATAAAAGTAATAAGTCAATACTTATTGATTATAAATCTACCATACACGTTTTTGAGCTTTATTGTAGAATAGAATAAAAAGAATAAAAATACTCCGGTAGTTGTGTGTTTATGGTGAGTAAAATGGTACATGAATATGTGTAATTCAAATAAATACATGCAAATAAAACCTATAATACATATTCTGCTATGCTGTTAAACTGGTGTGACAAGTTATAGTGGTTTTTTACATATATATATTATTGTTTAAAATGTGTTGTAGAGCTAAAAATAAAACCACTATTTTTCCTATACCTATTATGAAGAAAAGTGTTACAACTGTCACCAACAAGGTATCCAAGCTAGAAGCTAGAAAGGTTTAAAATAAAAAAAACTATTTCATAAAATAATAAAACTATGAAGTGTTATTAACATTCAGCCACCTTTTTACAACAGAATATCATAGATTTAAGGAAGTTGATATTTTTAAAGCGAAAAAACCCGTGTTAATAAAATGAAGTAGTGATATACAGCTATTTTCATTGGTGATTGTAGCCAACTGTTGTCGAGGTAGTCTTGATATCAACAGCTGCAGTGATATGCACTCAGCGTACGGCTACGTGAAGTTGAGGTTGGTTATAATGAGGTTTAAACCACACGCTCTCATGGTTACAGAACATAAACCACAGCAGTGATCAATTGACGCCACTTAATTACTCTGTGTCGAAACACAATGGCGCATATTCAATATATAGATGAACGTTGTTTTGTATTTTAAGCTAATTGGATGGTTTCGAAATAGCAATTTGTAATTTGAAGTTTGTGTGCTAACGCGGTTTTAAGCGATTGTTTTTAGTGTAAAAGAAAAATATATGGTAATTATAAGTTGAGATTTTATTTTTAAGTAAATGAAATGTTGAACATTTGTAAAATTTAGGATAAACTTTAATGATAAACTGTGTTGTTAAAAAATTATACTATCTTCGTACATTCACAAAATTAAAAAATACCGTTTTTTCAACATTGCTACTGATGTATTTATTTTCAATTTCATTGTGTTTATTTTTCTGTACGTAAACATTTTTTAATAAATTGATCTTTCAAAAACATTAATATCATTAAATTAATGTGTAATTTAACTAACTTCAACAATATAAAATACGTTCAAAATATGTTTTTGGGTATATATGCCCTATATACTTGAATATTTCAATATGTTTGTTGTACTAAACTAATATTACGTGATAAAATTTGTATGTCAAGAAATTGAATCATTAAGCAAAGAGAAACTTGGTTCCAAGGGCGCTGCGTTGTATGTTTGCTCAAAACTTTTGAAGGTTCAGGCGTCTACTTGTCAAAGTAGTTGCAAGTTGACAACTGTTTCTGCCTTAATTGGAATTTATAACTATAATTTTCCCCAGCTCTAAGTTTTTATGTGTAAATAACATTTCCAAAATAAATCTGGTCACTTTGAATTTAATCTGAACAGTTCACTGAAAACTGTGAACGTCTATTGAAGTATTGGTTTCTTAAAAAGTAGTTGGATGCAAATAGGAAAAACTATTTTACAAGATTAGTTAGCTTTGATAAATTTATGTTACATTTTTCAATAAGAAATTATTCCAAATTCACATCAAATAATGTTAACTAAAATAATATCTTAAAGGTAAATAGCTATAATTAAAGTTTTATACAAGTATCGTCATATTACAAATTAACATTTAATGCAATAAAAACTCTAATGATTTCATAACCTATAAAATCCTTGACTGTTATTGAGAATAAAAATTAAAATATTTTCCGTTGATCTACGGAAAATAGTGTTTGACGTGGTTATGTGTCTTAGCCCGGACGGGGGTGTTGGCAATTTGCGCGACCAAAATTTGAAACAGTGAAGTCATTTGTTTTCACATACTAAATTATTTATCTTTATTTACTTGATGTAAAATAAATTTGGAAGGAGTAAATAAAATAAAATATTTCTAAATAAATTTTAAATTTAGCACCAATTAAAATCAAAAGAAAAAAATTAACTGTTTTAGAAACAAAATAGTTTGACTTGATTTAAATTAAAACTTTAAGATGGCTCTTAAATTAAACATTTACGTATCAATCCAACATATAAACCAATGTATACACTCCTATGATATTTCGTATGAGTAGTAAACGTTCCCGCATTAAACCCGCTTACTGTTCACTATAGCTGAACGATGTTTTGCGAAAAGGTACTTTGATGTTTTTATGAGTAAAAAAAGGCAGACTTGAATAGACGGGTCCAGACGATGTTATCAGAGCTATCATCTTACACACTGACCTCGACAGTGCAGCTTCTGTTGCCCCTCCCCCCTACTAGCTACCAATCCGTCACACTCTCACTTACTTGACATAAAAAATAGTCATCGTTTATACGAAAGCAGTAAAAAATGAAACTCAGTAGATTAATCTTAGTATTAAGAGTTTTCAGGGCAAACTAGTGCCTCTGACATGACCTATGTAGCCGGAACCTTACGGATTAACGTATTATCTAAAGAACGGTGGCAGTCTGAGATACAAATTTCATTTGAGACAGGATAAAAAGAATCTAACACGGTTCTATTGAGTAGTTGGCCGGTACTCTACCCACCCAGCTATGGCTGCCACTAAAACTGTGTAATGTATGTGTTGCCCATCTATTTCCTAAATTTGTGTTTGTCCATTTTCGTCGTTTGGCAATTTTTATAATTTTTAAAACTCAAAAAAAATAAAACCTTGAACTTTGTGTCCGTGCATATAGTATGTTAAGTTTTTACTGAAAAACAGAGAGGGAAAGGTATCCTGCAGTCAGTTAGTTGAAACATAGAAGCCCTATGTTGTGTTTTACAGAACCTTGCAGCATTTTTTACTTTCCTCATCCACAGACATCTTAACCTAGGATGTATTAAGTACAAATAGTGGTGAACAAAGATTACTAAGATCACGGTTCTGATAAATATAAACTATTGACACCGAAGTAGGTCCAGATCCTTCTCAGATAGTCAGTCCGTCACGTTCCTGACTGTGTTAACAACTTTACCAACATCTACTACCGTCTTTATTTGTGTTATTCTCGTCACAGTTTCCACATGCATACATTACTAATGATCACAATGCAATGACAAAAAAGCTCCCTGTAAACCTAAATTGTCAATTAGACTTCAAAAGTTATAGTTGGATTTTGCGTCGTAGTTATATTCACGTTGGATGGGTCACTTATATTAAATTGTTTTATTAAATATGATTTGGTTTGGTTTTTCCTTACGATTAGATTACCTTATGATCTACCCATGTAGGTGTTTTAGGTTAAGTATTAATGAGATATTAGTGTAAGATGTGGTGCAACCTTGTAGTCGTTTTACTAAGTAAGCCTGACACGTTTCTTAGACGGGCCTCTTAATTATTAGCTTAACACTCAGTAACATTTAAGAGACCTACAGTTTAACATGGAATTCGAACCACTTTTTCCTCTAAATTACTAACTGGTCTATTTATGAAAATGTTTTTGTGGATGTATAATTCAATCGTGTAGACTTTAAACCACACCAGAGAATATCCACATTTGGTTAGATTAGTTTATTTTTTCAGGAAATTTATAAATTTATATGTGCCTATTAATAGGATAACAAAATTAAATACAGTACTTGTAAAAACACTGAATATTGTGTCTAGAGTTCTGTCATATTGATAAAACTGGTAGCATGATATTAATAAAATTTTGATTGCTTCTTTTGTTAGAATTTTGAAAATTCCTAACAACTGACCATTAACTAGCTACTATATTTGTATTGGTAATTGATCTCAGGGGGGGATGAAAATAATTTTGGTCCTCCTTCCTGAGTAATCTGATCGTGGTACAGCTAGGCTTTCTACTTTCTACAAAGGGCTACAATATTCAAATGACTTGAGTTCTAGAGTATTTGGGGGGGCGGTTAAATCCTAGAAATAGAAAATTCATTTGTTTGATCTAAATATTTCACTAAACCACTTAAATGTGTATCAGTAAAAATAGAAGTGAAAATTAATTAGGGGATGGTCCAAAAAATCTTTTGGTCCAGGTTTATAATAAAACCTTTTTTCATTCAGAGGAAGTATAAATGGAATACCTATAAAATATTCCAATTATAATATATAAATAAATTCAATATTTATAAAAAAATTTGGAAAATTTACTGAAAGTATAAAACGTTTTAATGGTGTTTTGGTGTGTTTATATACTAGATTAAGGTGCCTCTACCAACACTACCCACATAGCATTACGGCAACTCAGTGATACAGTTTAATTAGTTTTGAAAGCTAAAGGTCACACCAATGGTCATCAAGATAAACTCATTTTGATTCATGTTGCGAGACTTCAGTTGTATACGAGGTATTCCTTAGCTCCTATCGCCTGGTTATCATTTCACCAGTGTACGTTTATCACTTACAACATAAATAGTTTAGCTTAAAATTTGATCTTTAGCCTAAAACTAAAAATACTAGCTCTTAGCAACTTAAACTTTTGCGAGATTAATTTAGGAATGATGAGTAATTATGTAAAGTTTTGAAAAATTATTGCATGTAAACTTTGAGGGGTTTTTATTCATTGTTCATAAACTTTATGCTAAAAAATAGATTGTGTAGGCATTTTAACATATTTTTAGCAAGGTGTGTGTGGAAAAACCTAGTATTATTATTTTACTATGCAAATTCGTTTTCAATTAAAAATATATTTTTTCCAAAACGTAACGTACGTTTACGTAAGTGTACGATTAGTCTTTTTCAATAACTTACTATATGAAAAATCTTTTATTTTAATTAAAAAACAACTATTTATTTAAAATACACCTTATGGCAGTATTATCAACTCGTGGACATTATTTCTATCAGTTTAATGATTAAATAACTAAGCTTCAAATAAATCTTATCTTACATGTTTTTAACAAATGTCATTTTACGAAAAATAAATCATATATAAAGTACAATATGTAGAGATACGTTCTGCCCCAACGTTGGGTTTACATTCTGACTGCCCCGAATATAAAGCTTCTGTACCTGTGTCGGAAGTCATGACGTCATAAATCTACAGCCAACTTTAACGTCCTCTGGCGACACAAGTTTGATGCGTGTCTTATCTGTTTCAATGTCTCTATTAGAACCTGATGACTTTGAAACGTTTAAGAATTATATTTAAAAATATATGTTGTATTTACTGCCATGTAAGAAATAGATTAGAACATGGATATGTCTGAAGGGAATATTTTCAGTTCCTTTGAAAAGTTAATCTCATAAACATATGACGTCAGTTCCGCAACACTTAACTTAACGTTAATAATAACTGTTAATTTGGATGTTGTGTTTTCATAGATAATTTATACTAATCTCAACACAATTAAGTCGGCTGCTGATGAAATATTATGCCTAAATATATTAAGTTTATTTTTATTAGTCAATGTGTAGTTATTCTTCTATTATTATTGTAAAATATTTAGAAATGTTGTCCTGGTTTCTTATAATTTAGTTTTGAAATTCTGTCTAAATGAGAATTATTTGAAATATATAATGACGTTATTTTTATTTACTTTTGATTATTTCCAAAACAAGTAGCATTTTTACGTTTTCATACGATCCGGTCCAAATTGATCTTTGTTGGTTCTTAGGTAGAATCAGTTTACCTAACGTTGACTTGTTGTGCGATAGGTAATTTGTCAAAATGTCTTGTGACGATCCAAATGACGACTGTATCCGAATTCTAACTCGACAACCCTTGTATTATGAAATTGAAAACTTCCTCTGAGCAATTGATTGCAATAATTTTACAGCAAAAATTAACACGATTTTCTAAGTAAAAACTGTGTGAGTGTAAATTTTAATTTCTCCTCAATTTTAGAACCATACAAAAACTAAACTTCATAAAATGTATTTTATAAGTAGATAAAATTTCAAAATTAATTCGATTGTTTTTTAAGAAACAGTACGGACTAACAAAACTGTTTAAACAGCTCTAGGATAGCTTTAGGTGTTTTAGTTTCAATGTTAATTGTTTTTCCCATGCAACGTAATCGGATTGTAACCTGATAGATTTATGTGACTAATGAAAGAGCCGTGTGCCAACAGCTATTGGTTGGCGCTAAGCTGTTCGCCGATAATCCGGCATCGCCCTCTCTCAAGAGGTAACGGAAACTCTGTCACGATATGCCTTCAAGAATTCTGTTTCATGTCATCTGTTTGATTTTAGTTGAAAGATTTTTATATCCTTGTAGTTACAGTTTAAAATCAGCCTAAATATTTATTAAACAGTTTTTTAGTAATATATAATGTATTTATTTATAGTGCTGTTAAAAGTTGCATCTTTGACGATAGTTTAATAAAAATGAATACGGATATTATTGGATGGCGCTATATATAGATTTGAAGGTAGGTGGTGCAGAAGTTACTCATGAGATAAGGGTTGAGGACCCTCATAGGAGTTTACCGATTTACATGCAAATGAAATCAAACTAGGTATGCAAAATGTCTGGAATAACTAAACATGTCAAACTATGAAGACCCTTCGAATGTTTACAGAGTTGGTGCAATGAATGAAGGTATTATGAGCTTTGTATATACATCATGACAAATTTTTTCTTACCGACATATTTCTCTTATTACAGATCGGTTCTTTTGTTTTAACAACATAAAAGGTGAGTGTTTTAGGCATTAAACATTCTTTAGAGAATTAGCTTATTCGATTGTCAGTATCATAAACTAATCCAATGCTCAATGAACGAAATCATTTGGAGCCGAAATTAAACCGTCCCAAAATTGGGGAAATATCTAAAATCTGCTATCTAACTACAGTGAATGTACTAGTAAACAGAGTTTACAAAATGAGTTCGATAGTGTTATAATAGTTATAAAAATATAATTTTATTTCATACTACAACGAATAACTCTGTTTAAAATTAAACTCAAATCACTAAACTAGTATCACACATTTTCCTTTATTGGTAACCAATATTAAACTCTACTAAATACTAGTGAAAATAAAGCACACTTGTTCGTGTTGACAGGAAAATAAATAATGACGAAATATTTAAATATTTAAACCCGTTTAAGAGTAACACCATAAAACTGTCGAGGTTAAAGTGGAGAGTCTCGTGGTCCTGGTGGACCGCGGCCGCAGGAGCCGCAAGATATTTGTCAAAAGCGGGATGAATGGTCGGATGTTTGGTCTTGTCGGCGTTGTTATCCAGCTGGCGATCTCCTTTAATCGATACAAGGTTTACATAAAACAGGAACCGGTCCTGCCTCCTAGCCGCTGTAACAAGGTACAAGATGGCCCGTCCGATACCGTACTGTCCAACACCGCATCCTACTTTCGGTTATATTTCGTGAAACATCTTAGAAACATATTATAAATTCACCAGACACCATATTTCATGTATTCAATTATTTATTATAATCAATTAGTTTATTTATTTTAAATTGCATTAGATAAATATTTATCCACCTACGAAAATGTGAACGTAAGTTATTATGTAATACTCGGGAAAAACTAGCTTACACGAGTTGGTAGGTTCAAGTCACATCTGACCGCTTTTTGTTTGTATTTCCGCGTTCACCGCTCAGTTTGTGGAAAGCAAGGGCACTTAGCAAAGGCTGCACTTATCTTTGCCTTAGTTTTTGGAAATCCAGAAAAAATCAAAGGGTGTAATGTCAGGGGACCGTGGGGGCCACCGTATTGGGCCGTCGCGTCCAGTCCATCGAAAGGGGAAGGTGTTGTCAAATTACTCTCTTCCAGTGCGGTAGGACACCGTCTTGCGGGATTGAAGGTCTTCCAGCTGAGGATATGATTGATAAATTATTCGTGGAAGAATAAACGGTACCAGTGGAATGACACATACTTTCTCCTTTAAATAAAATTAAAAAAACGACAATCTGTAATAAAACTTGCATGTTCTTTAAAGTTAATCTAAATGTCATTTGATAATTTATTGCTTCAAGAATAATCATCCAATTTCTAAAAATAACAAGAAGGGAAACAGGGTTAAATTAATTGTTAGAAGTTTATGGGGTAACCGCCACCCCTCCCCCGGTAAAACCAAGCTTTTTGGAAGCTTTTTTTGTCTTTGTCGATGATATGTCCTTACACTGCATACCAAGTTTCATGGAAAATGGTTAAGAAATAAGAAATATATTGAGTTATTAATATTCTCCATAAGACTGGGGCGGTGGCGTCGTCCTGTAATCCAGCTACCTGGAGGTCACGAATTGTGGATAGTTGTGAGCGATGGTCGGTGGGGCTAGTGTTCTCTTGTGATCAAAACACCAGTTAGTAATTCAGAGGCAGTGGTTTGGATTCCACGTTAAACTTTAGGTCCCTTAGATAAGCCATTGACTGTTGGACTTAACAGTTCAGTCTAAGGAACATGTCAGTCTTAGTCAGTAACAAGACTACAGGATCGTGCATAATCATTCTACACTCGTTTCTCAATTATACTTGGCTTAAAATATCTACCTAAAGCTGGTTTTAGTGGTGGTAGTCAAATTATTTTTACCTTTTGTTTTGTGATGGAAAACTTAAATTTTTTAACATTTTAATTAAAACTGTTATTGCCATTTATGAGAAACTTCAGGTTTTTTTTTGGGGGGGGGGTGGATTACTTCTGATATAGTAATACGATTATACATTTCTTATGGAAAACAATTTTAGTAAAAAGATTTCTTACAAAAATATAATTATTTACTATTCTGAAGAGTATCACCACACCCAATAAAGAAAATACAGGCTTAAATAATACATTACCATAATATTAATATACGTTAATATTAATATTAATATACTTTAATATTTAATATACTGTATTACTTTAATACATGCATTAAATTACAGTTTGAGCTTCTAGGATGAATTTAATAAGATTATTTGAATGAAGATTTAGCCGTATATTCTAGTTAAAAATCAAGGTTTTCGGTATTGGTAAAAACCCCTTAACTGATAATCACAGTGGGCCCGGCAGCTAGGGCCTGAGAGGGGAAATAAAGAAATCCTAGTATCGTAGTGACGTTAATCACATGATCTGACAGCGGTTGTCATGGTTGTCTGCCACTGGAGTCAAATTAAGTACGTTTCACTTATTGGGCAAGCGCGTAGCCCGCGTTGGTTTATGTTAAATACATTTTAAATATTAGTACATAATTCTTGTTTTCTTGCTTTTGTTTTACTCACAAAAGTCATTAAAAGTGGATTTTGTGTAAATTTAGCTTAATTATAAACATAATTATTCCCTACATACTACCTTGTTCATACTATGATTGTGTAAAGTGAATTCATTTCCTAATGTTGTGCCACTTCAATAAACGAAGAAAACTTGTACCAGTATCCTTCTTTAACTTGTATTATTTTTCCGTCATACCATTTTAGGGAATAGGGGCTTTTCTTTAAACCAATAAGTGAATTAATACGTTTTATCTTTGGTGTATTGAATTGTTTTATACTTCTGTCCTTAAAAATAGTTTTTACAGTGTAATGAAGTACAGTAATGTTATATTTTAACTTCAATAACAATTCCATAGCCATTTATCTTTAAAATGGAACTCCATTGATCCCATCTATAGATCTTTGAATATTCTTTGAATATTTGAATATAGTTGGTATTCTTATTTGTTTGGATATTTGTTTAGTACGTAAAGTTTAAAAAGGTACCAAGTGTATAATTAAATACCGTATTCCATGAGGAGATGGAGAAACACAAGACCAAGGTGGTTAGGTGGCTGTTAACCCAATGTATCGCTCAATCAGCTGATTGGCTCAGCAGCTGGCACCTCGGTGTAGACCTGTAAAGCGCCCTCACTTGCCTCTGTAACTGATTTACTCTATAAATAAATGCTTTCCCTCATCAGAAGCTTTAGCGATAGTAAAGTAATGATAACCAAATATATAAATACATTAAATGAAGCTATAATTTCCTATGTCTATTTTTTAATTTTAACGTTTTATACAGGAAAGCAAAAATTAGTCCTATCTTAATTTTTGTCTGTCTTAAAAAAGTTATTTGTGTTTGTATTTACCTGCGAAGACGAGGAAATTCACTATGATTTTGAATTGTTGAATACCATTTTACAATAATGTAGAAATAACGATTAAAAAGTTAATTTAAAAAATGTATTAATACAGTATAATTTAACGGGGTTTTCTTGATTTCTCAGATTTTTAAAATTTATATACGATTTTAAAAGTAACTACTTTTCTAAAATAAAGTTGAATGAGTATGAACTATACTGCTAGCAAAGCAAAAGAGTTGTGACCTTAGGGCACTTGAATAGTGTGGAGAGTATTAAGTACTAGATATCTGTTACGTATATTAGATAACAATTTTTAATAACAATACACTTGGACAAATTTCAAGCCAAGTGAAATGAAAAAACTACGTGTAGCAGGTTTTGTTACTGACAAAGTATAACCGTGTGACCCAAACCTAGATAAACTCCAAAACTGCCTAGAACTTTTTATAATGCCCCTGCACTTGAACAGTTTTAGTATATTTGGTCATAATATAAGAAATGTTTCGTTAAATAATCTTATCGTATGATATTTGATGCAATTTATTTGATGTATTTTGTGTTCTGAGTGTTTGGTTAACTGAACTTTGGTTAACTGACAAGTGGTTTGTACACAGTTAATTCATTGTTTGGTGAGAACCATTGTGGGACAAGAGGCAATAAATAGTCACCACACAAATCAGCAAGCGAGAACAGGGAGTTGGGAATGGCTCTTCCAATTACAGGATTGGCTTCGGTTCACCTCAGCGTGGACCCCCGTGAGATGCCAATTGAAAACACCCCTCCCAGGTGAAACCACCAAGTATTCTGTGTGTATTTCAGCTCATAGAAATAACAACGGATAAATCATTAAAAATGACAAACTTCAATTAGTTGTCAGAATACTTAGGTAAAAATCATAATTTGTTATCAAGTAAAAGCTCATTTATTCATTTGTGATTTTTGTTACTTTTCTTTGATCTCGTGTCATTATAAGTCAAAATATGTATTTATACTATCTTAATATATATAGAATTCAAAGCCCTCACTCATCACTAATTCTCCCACTTCCCGATTACCTAGGAGGCTGAAATTCGGTATACTGGTTCTTTAGACTTAAAATAGGAAAGTCTGATAGTTTTTGTGACGATTTTCCCATAAATCTCTACCCTATACGCCTTCAAAGTTCCCATGTTAATCTTATGGGGAAATAATTTTGTTTTGGATCCCAACATATGTATCTTACCTTTTAAGATATAAACAGCAGCTGTTTTTATTTGAACCATTGAGCAAGCCAAAGAAGCAAGCATAAAATAGTAAGTACTCAATGGTATCTAATTACTGTATAAATATAATATTTCTCAGAGGGAAGTTTTGTACTATGTTTTGACTATGTTTTTTTGTTTTTTGTTTTGTTGATTATATTTTTGTTATGACTATGTTTTATGATTTAAAATCAAATGTTTATTATTACCGGTACGAAGTTCGCCGGGTCAGCTAGTTTCTTATATGTGAGAAATAATTCATCTCTCAAACTTGAAGCAGAAATACTTTGTTTGAATTTAAGTGGAGTGTATGTGCAATGTGGTTATTTAGGCGCTTGCTAAAATCTAAAAAAAATCAACTATGTTTTATCCTAAATGCCTCTTTAGTAAATCTATTTTCACTAGCTGCGAAGAGGCTTTATCATAACATATAAATTACAGTTTATAGAAATTTCACCCAGAAATATTCACCCTCGTATTTCGAATTTTGGACGCCAAAAAACGTACGTTTTAAAAATATAGTATGCATTAGTAAAACCATTATGAACTTAATCATATCAGTTCAATTATTCCATGAGTAAACTACTTTTACGGTATGGAGCCATTTTGCTGATAATTATACTGAGAAACGTGCAAATTATATGAGTTTGTAAATACAAATAAACTGTTTTTGGTTAACAAAATCATTAGCAATCAAAAAATCATTTGAATAATTTAAATAGGTAAGGGTTTTATGAAGACGCCCTTAACAGTTATATTAGAAATATTCTGTATATAATGAATTTTGTTTGTAGAACGCTAGGTATGAATACAGATATGGATATGGATAGATAATGGATACAACAAATGACAGGATATTTTCATAAATCTTTAGCCTTAAGGAAACTAAAAAAATATTAAAACCGTTATGTTATGGTTTTAGTTTCAAAGCGGAGAGACAATACTTATTTTAGAATATACAAAACTGTTAACATTTTATTCTAATTGCTGAGAGCATGTTCGCTGTTGCAGAAGGAACAGGATTGTTTGTGAAAGTATATGGACGTTGTACTGCCCTGAGCTGTAGAAGTTTTATTCAGCTATAATACGCGTTAAAATGTGGACGGACAGTTAAAAATATTAAATAAGTGCATTATCATGATGTTCAATAGTTTGTTTGGTTAAAAAATTATTTCAATTTAAATTATCAGGAAATAAAAATATCTCAATTACTGTGTTTGTTTTATTTAACGGTTCTATTTTATTGTGGGTAATTTCTACGCCAGGGGCATTTTTTACGTTTTTATGGCCTGTCCAAACTTCGGTCTTGTTACTACCTAACGTCAACCTGTTGTTAAGAAGCATCACTAATTAATAGCTTAACGACAAATGGCGATTGGGTCCAGATTCAACCTTTTGTAGGTTTTAAGTTTTGAAGGTGGGTGGGTATTATAACCACAACACGTTAATACATAATATATTTTTAATATTTTCTGAATTTCTATTCTAACTGTATCAGCTCTTAATAAATTAATATATATATTTAGATTTCAATTAAAATAATTAATAAAACATTTCAAACTATTCCGGAATAAAGTATTTTTTGACAGAGTACAGATAATGTGGTTGACATTTCATGTACTTTTATTACATCACACAAATTTCAATTATGCATTTTTAAAACTTGTATTGTAACATTGTAAGTATTGTAACACCGACTCATATCAACTGTGATTTGTCAAGTAATATTTAGTGTTAAGAAATAGTTTAGTTAAACTCAATATAAAGCTATTTTCATAGCTTGAAAAACATCACCTGCATATTTATAAATTATACCTATGTAAAAGAATTCCATTATAATAACTTTAATTAAAGGCACAATTCTCAGAAAAAAATGTTTTTCCTTTAAGTTTTCTGAGAAGAGAAAGATGCAGTGATGAGTGGCAACTATGCCCGCTCACGCTTCTATGTTTGTGTAATATCTTTGTTTTCTAAGAAAACATCCCGCAGCTGCCTCCTACCTTCAATGTTTTACAACAAACATTTACATGTATCTAGCTTCTGCCGTCAAGAATATAAATTATCCTTGTAGATTCGTGGATTTAGATTTCATTTTCCCATAGAATCAATGTCAAATTACGTTTACATTAATGCTGCTGTATTGTCAATGTCGTGGCGTTTGAGTTATCGTATTTTACTTATAATAATTTGAGTAAAATGTTTTTTTAATTTATACTACCTTTAGATTTTGGATCCTTGTTAAAGGATTTTGGATTGGGATTAATTTGGATATTTAAAGAGTTTGCTGTAAGATTATTTTTTTAATTTTTATTTATTATTAAACACCCAAAAATTACATTTGAAGTTAAATAAAACCAAGATTCGTAATTGTGTACTGAGAATATATAAACAAAATTTGCCTTAATAACCGTAAACGGGTACTAGGATACTGTAAAATTCTTAAATATCACTATTTAATTCCAAAATAATACACCACTAAGACTGCTTATATCTTTGTAAGAGAAAAACGAATTATCAATGTATTTATTACATTTAAAAAAGAGTTCCTACTTCGAACAGAATTATATCAGATGTCGACTAGGGGCTGCGGTAATAATATTTTCTATTTCCTGACAGCTCTGCTTTTCTTTAAATGAAAGCTTGCTACGTATTTATCAAATATGTACAGGTCATCCTTGTGGAATCAGACTATGTTTATTTTTTCGTCTTCTAATTCAATCTTATTATCCTTTAACTTTAAGTACCTCAATGTTTTAGAATTTACTCTATAAAATCTTACTTCATATTATGTCCCTCATAATATGAATTAATAAACGGGACTACTTTTAACTGCAAATTTTATTTTGACTGGGACGGTGGCGACGTCCTGTAATCCAGCTACTTGGAGGTCACGAATTGTGGATAGTTGTGAGCGATGGTCGGTGGGGCTAGTGTTCTCTTGTGACCAAAACACCAGTTAGTAATTCAGAGGCAGTGGTTTGGATTCCACGTTAAACTTTAGGTCCCTTAGATAAGCCATTGACTGTTGGACTTAACAGTTCAGTCTAAGGAACATGTCAGCCTTAGTCAGTAACAAGACTACAAGATCGCGCCACAATCATCCTACATTCATTCCTCATTCATACTTGGCCTAAAATACCTACCTGGGTAGGTCGCCATTTCAGTTAAAAGTATAAAGTATAAAGTATTATTGAAAAGAAAGCTATTAAAGGAAGAACAGGAAATGTTCAGTTTGTATGGAAAACAGATAAATTTCGCTCTAGAATGTTTCTATTATCGTTAATTTTTTAACAGTAAAAACGTCTTGAATAAATCAGATTACGTTAAAGGATTACGTTTTAAAGGAATTTATGCATAAGGAATACGCTGAAGAAATGTAAACTGTTAAATTGTAATATTAAATTATTTAGTTTTTAAATGGCTTTCATTTGTTCAGCTTACAACATTAATTTTTCTTTTCTTCACTACTTTTGAGACCCATAATTGAAGGCTTTTGTAAAATGTTTATGGACCTAATTTGGATAATTTAGCTATTTCTGCATTACTAGTTTTGTATATCTTATTGTTTATGAAGACGGCGAAAAAAAGCTGAAAAAAAGATAAAAAGACGAACATCTGTTTATGAACAAATGACCTTTGAGGGGAAAGGGAAATTCAGAAAAGAAAGTGATACTAAATAATAAAATTATTCATAATTATTATGATAATAACAGTATCATTCAACCAATTTTCTGTAAATACAGGTTTTTAAAATAACTTACATCAAAACAATAGAAAATACAAGTGTGGTCTTAATTTAAACATTCAAAATACATTTTATTTTAGTTTTAAAAGTCAAAAGACTTTGAGGTTCGTCGAGAGTTTTATACAACGCGGAACCGAAATAGGCAAAGGCCTTCCTGCCAACCTCGCGACTTATTCTCGGGAAATAGAGGAGCCTGTCCTGCCTGGTTCACCCTATGACTATCCATTATTAATCAATAATGCAAAGGTGCCACGCAAAGTGACGTCACGCCCAAGGGAGGGTTTCTCACAGAGGTACTGAGGCTCTCCAACAATGAGAGCTTTGTAGACCTAACAAAATGTTAGCGTTCTGCATATGACATTCATGGGGAGTAGGTGCAGGGCCTCCCTGAAAGGTGACACAAGGTCACCTTTCAGGCAGAACAGAAACCTGATGGCGCTGTTCTGAACCTTCTGTATCCTCCCTATATTCTCATTCGAGATACTATTGCCATATGAAGGATAGCAGTATTGAAATACTGATAGAATCAGTGACTGCACAAGCTGAACTTTTTTTATCTCTGGCAATATCTTTCTAAATCGGTTGAGACCCCTTAATCTGCCAACTGCACTTTGGATAGTCTGGCTAATATGGTCAGAAAAGGAGAGTTCACGATCCAATGTAACACCATGAGTTTTGACCTTCTCCCTTGTCATGAGTACCTTCACCATTTAATATAATGGCCTAGGCTCTCGTTTTTGTACTGTAAAGGTTTTTGTGAGGCTGTGTATTGCAGTGCATCTCTTAAAATTTAGTTTGAGGCCTTTTTTGCAGACCAACTCTAGATACTCTGCCGGTCTTCATACAGCCGAATGAAAATTTGACCGTCTTAGGACAGTAAGCTAACTGCGGCTGACAATCGTGAACGTACCTGTGGACCGTGCAATGTTGCACACATCTTGTAAAATCAGATGTGTACAGGTTAAATAAAATAGGTCCCAGGCAGCTACCCTAAGCCACACCACGATTCTTAATAAGCAACCACGATGTCTCACTCCGCACTCTGTGACTTAAGTATGACTTAAAAATCAATCTACTCCAGCTATTATTGATATCTAAGGTTCAAATCCTGGTTATAAAATGATTTTATTATAATTTTACTGCTATGACAACAAATTTACACTAGATTAAACGCTTGGTTTTTCTTAGAAACAAACCACATTTTCCTTAACGTGGTTGTCTAGCCATAACAAATGGGACTGTACATGTTTTTACATAACAACCATGTTTGTAAAATATTTTAAGCAATTAGGTTTACAAATGTTTATAAATAACAATAGACAGTAATGCAATTTAATACATCAGCATAATACGATATTTAATTCTATACGATGGGTTGAGAAGCTAAAATATTGGGATGCAATTAAAATATACTCGAATAAAGTTTCAAATTCAAATGCTTTGTTTTATAAAACAAATCTCATAGGAATTAATAACGAGAAGTGGAAGGTAGCGGATTTAATGAATGTGTTTGACATTTAGAGCTTTACGCTTGTTTTTGTTAACAGAAGAGATGATTTGTATGGCTACTGATGATTAAATAAACATGTTTTAATTTAGCATATGATAAATCTTTTTATAAAATTTGTAATGAACATAATGTATAACATAATAAGCTATAAAGTTATGATATAATGTGTTACATATTAGGTTATTGTCAACTCTTTTCTTTTATCAATTTTGTTTTTACGTTTGAATTATTCTGGCTTTAATCGGATTTTGTATTAATTACGGCTAAAGTCATCAATTATAATTTTTGATCACAAACTGTGAATTACAACTTAATTATTGTGGAGAGGAGAGATTTACAGTTTGTTGTGGGAGGAAGTTAAAATACGTTTAACACACGCTTAGGGTTCATTTTTCTCTTGGGAGTACTGCACCCTCAACTTAAAACGGTTAAAAAACTCTTATCTGGCGATATTTACTAAAAATGTTTTATTAACATGGATAATAGTCAACACATTTGTCGTTGTTAAAAATAAATACAGTAACTTAGGAAATATCTTCCAACCCATTCACTTATCGCCTGAACATTTCTTCTTTCCAGTAAAATCTTTCTAACAAACCATATTATACAGGGTGTTCATTAAAGTCGGGACAATCTTCGAGGAGTGATAGTACTCATAAAAATAAACAAAAAAATTCCCGTAAACATTTGTCAAAAATCCTTCGTTTGGCCGCTAGCTGCCATTTTGTATTTTATACAAAAAACGTTATATATCAAGAACTATTTAAGATAGAGAAACCAAACTTAGCTCACATATTTATTGGCCAAACAGAAAAATATTCTTAACGTATCATTTAGTTTGCTTTTATATTATAAAAACTGCGGCGGGTAATAATCTTCTAATTAAAATAACAAAAGAACTATTAACTTTATACGATTTTTATAAGATATAAAAAAATTAAAAGTTTAATTTCATATCGAACGGTTTTTTGTTGAACGAAATTCGTTTACAGATAAGTGAAAAAATGCACTTTAAATGTTGGAATACGGGGCCCATGCGCCACCGTGGCGGGAGTTCAGCTAGGACAAAGCGGCTTCTTCGCCACGGCCGCGCCGCGGTGGCGCATGGGCCCTGTAATCTAACATTAAACCTGCATTTTCTCGCTTATCCGTGGACGGATTTCGTTCAACAAAAACTCGTTCGATTTGAAATTATAATTTCAATCTTTTTTATTTGGTGTAAAAGTTGTATAAAGTAAATTTTTTTTGTTATTTTAATTAAACGACTTTTAACCACCGCCATTTTGAAAACATATAAGTAAACTAAATGATACTTTATGAACATCTTTCTCTTTAGTCAATAAATATGTGTGCAAAATTCAGTTTCTTTATCAAATTGTTCTTGATATATAATGTATTTTGTATAAAATACAAAATGGTGGCTAGCGGCTAAACGAAGGATTTATATGTTTATAGCAATTTTTTGTTTATTTTTATGAGTACCATAATCCATCAAATTTTTTCCCCAAGTTTAATAATTACTTTTTATATAAATATTTATTTTCGCTTAGGCTTACATGTTAGTAATATTATAAATGATTGTACTACTTTCAAAATGAATATAAAACATGAATTTGATAGCAATTCTCTAAATAGTTGAATTGTCTAGATAGTTCATTTGAAAAAGTTGGTACATTAAAGTTTAAAACAAGCATGACTTTAAAACTGTTAATGACATAAAATTTTCTCGTTGCAGCAACCTTGCATACCAAGAAAATTTCCATTGATTCAGAAATTAACCGTCACGACACAAACTAATATATTAAGCTATTAAGGAAGTTATACCGATTTAATTACTCTTCATAAGAATAACCTAAGAAATACAAAGAAGTAGGTTTGCTGTCACGATGAATAAAATAGTTTAGATTTGTCAACATATAGAAAGATCACAAATGAAGTTGTATACCAAGTTTAATCTTAATACTGTATTTCAAATAATAATAAACTAATATCGAATCATTTATTCTCTATGAGAATTTCTTAGAGAATAAGTAAGTATATTTACTGTAACTACGAACCAAAATAGATTGTTTGTCTAGCATTATTAGACCTTTTCTATATGAAGCTGTTAACAAAGATTGTTTTAAAAAATATAAAAATTATAAGTGAGATGGTAAGACATTTTTATTGCTTTACCTATAGGGCCCGAAGGCCCGTAACAACAAAATATATTTGGAAAAACACATGCACAGAAAGTGGTTTAATTTAACTTTTCCTGGTCGTCGAATGAAGCGCAGAGCTTAACATTGACAGGTTGGCCAGTGTAACAGCCGCTCTTGGTGAGTGGCGGAGGGCTATGTAAAACATTTTGAATCGCATGTCCTTCCAGTGTTTAGCACAAACGACTCTGATACCCTGTTGACAGAACGTTTATAGCTATGTTTTTAAAGCAGAGTCCTACTTGAGCATTCATTACTGACACAAATTTAATTTAAGTTTTAAAAGTTAGATTTTTTTTAGCTGCCATAATTTCCCATGCAATTCCGAGGTCTCATGGCAAAGTTAAGCCCGAGACCATGTTTTTTTTTCTTCTTTAGTGCCCAGAGACCAAAAACAATAGTCGTTAAAATTATAATATATATATATATATATATGTATATATATATATATATATATATATATATGTGTCTGTGAACACGATAACTCTCGTAAAAATGTCCGATCGAGACCAAATTTGGTAGAGACGTGTATTCCTACAAATGCTCGGACGAGTTCGTAAACCAGACATATCGGTCAATGGGAACGGGTAGTTTGGGGGGGTTTTGTACCCCAAAATGGGTTTTTTGAGTTTTTCACATGTAATTTTTTAAAATTTCTAATTTTATATTTCACCATTGGAATCAGCTTAAAAAACTACACAATTAAGTTCCTTAAAGTTTTTCTCTATCTTCAACGGTTACCGAGATATAAAAAAATCTAAACACAGTACGTTGTATTTTGAGGCTCCAATGTTAATCTTATGGAGGATTAAAAAAATTAATTTTTCACTTATTATCTAATATTTTTGGATGAAACTTGATATTTAGCTTCATGTGGTTGAGATCCATACATTTGTGCTAAAAAATCATAGTTATGTGTTTATCATGGCAGCAAACCTGCATACTCTTTTCCCATGTTAATCATATGGAGATTATGCAAACTATATTTATGGACAGATGTTGATGAAAGTTGGTATAAATGTTAAAAATAAAATTTTTGATGGTATAAATGGCTACTTTCAGTGTTCCTCACAGCAGCAAACCTACTCACTCTTTCCCATTTTAATCTTATGGAGAATAGGCAAAAATTCTCATGTTTATCGACAGATTTGACCACTTGTAAATTATTATTATTAAATTTTTTATTGGAAATTCGCTATACGCAGGTCTGCTTTTTTTAGTGAAATTACACACATAGAATAGTTTTTTTGTACTTCAAGAAAAAAATCGTGTACGCGTATGAAACTAATTCATTGCTTAATTCATATCCAAACCTGTGTCTGAGTCAGCCTTTGTTCTAATCCCGGAGTTCCGTTTCAGTTCAGTTAGGTTCCATAAATCATAATCACATAAATATGATCAATGACATAATTATATTCCTCTATGAACAAAAAGGATGAAAATTAAACACAAAAGAAGAAATCCCAACTTATACTCAATCTCAAAATGGACAAAAACTATATATTGAATATTCCATGGATTGGTAAACAAAATCCTAATTACGAAAAAAATCATAAAAAATAAGTTTAAGCCACTAACTTACTTCATTAATTTTAACGCAGTATAATTTAATCATATGTTATAAGTTCAATTAATTGTACGTTTAAAGGTTTAATCTTATAAATATATGTTAAGGATAGGGTAAAAAAAGGGAATATACCTGAAACCTGTCGTCAAGTTAATTAAAACAATTCATAAATTATACGAGGTTCAAATCTAATGTTTATCGGTGGTAAATAATATTTATTCATTAAAAGTCGTGATAATTTTTTATGAACGTAGTTTTTGGTCTCTGGGATCCTAAAAATAAACAAAATTATCAAAATCCTTGATTTGATTTATGTGTGATCATACCGCCTACGGTTATAGCTTATTTTCAATTAGAATTTTGCTAAAGCTAGAGTAGTTTACATAAACTATAAATGCATCTTTAAAGTTAGCGTTGGTTACTAAACGATAACTTTTATTGGACTTTTCAAACAGCTAAAAACACACACGCGTTAGAAAAGTCCATTAAACATATTGAATACAAAGCAGTTCATACAAAATAAAAATAACTGAATTTAACTTTAAAAAGGTTTTTCCCAAAAATTTATATTTTCACGACTCTATCTAGAGAAATTACATAATAGAGGTATTTTAGGCTTTGGTGTGCAGAGAGAAGTTCCAGAAAAGTAAACTGTTATATCATAGCTTAAATAATGTTGAAATATTAGGTCGAAATTTTTTTTCGATTATTACGGCACGGCTTCTTTTGTTTGAAATTAATTTATTACACCCATTTTTTTATTTTTAATTCGTTTCTGATTTTTTACCATGATATAAATATGTAGTGATAAAATGCATCACCATAATATACTTTGTCATTACTAGGGAAAAATTTTTTTTAAGATGTACCCCTTTTTGAATACCTTCATTAAATTTATATTTATGTTTTTCTTTTTAATATTTACAATTGTGTTACAGTAAACTTTAGGTTTAAGATCAATATAGTTTTGATTATTGCTCTTCCTGCTGTATTTTGCATCAACTGAAATCATAGCTTAGTAGCTCCCCAAATTAATAGTAAGTAATATTTTATTTTATAGGTTTTTCATTTTTAGAAAACTTAAATCAGAAAGTAAAGTGTATTAATGCAGAATGTTTAAATTATTTGTTGAGTTTTTATCTTTTCTAATGAATGAAAAGTCTAATGAAAATTCAGTTCTATCAAATATTCACTTAAAATTATTTTCGTGATTATGATTCTACTTAACAACTGTTATTAAGTAATTATTCAGAGTTCAAGACAACTAAACACTATTGTGTTGAGCCAAGGGCATACATAGTTTATGAAATATTCACCATGGAAACGTAGAGGAAAGATTGAATTGCAAAGAGTCACGTGGTTTGAGGTTGAATCATTTAAAGCAAAAGTAATAAATCCTACAAAAAGTGGTTACAAAACACCAGATAACGTGAGGAGGGTGGGTATAATTTATACCACCTGTTTGTTTGCGTTACGCTGGAGTTTCCTTGAGTCAGGAGACCGTTTGTCACACTGCCCTGAATAATCCTAAAAAAAGGTTTTTATGGATACTTCTCCATAAATAGAAATGTCAAATCATTTTAATTTGCTGACTTAAAGTTTTATCTATGTTATAACTAATATATCTCCTTTTAAGACCTTTAAAAAACTCCAGCTTAGTGCGTTTAAAATTTATGAATATAGTAATATTTATAACTAAACTGTATTGCATTGGTGAATACAGGCTATAACATAATATGTTGATTATAAGTAAAGTCTTTTAATTTTTAGTTTTGTTATGTCACACTAGTAAGCTTGTATTTTTCCTAAATTTATGGAGAATTATATAAGATAGAAGTTTTTTAATGACATAGGTATAATTAATTCCCTTTGGTAAACAAGTTAGATCATGGATATGTTTAAAGGGAATGTTTTTGGTTCTCCTAAACAGCTTTCTTCATAACTAAATGACGTCACTAAACATAAGACGTCACAGATTCAAATTTCGGTCTCGCAAATTCCCAACAGCACTTCCACGTCAATCAATTAATGAAATATTTACAAAAGTTTTACACTAAACTTCGGCATAGTCTGAAACGAATTACTTAACTGAGTCAAGCAAAATAAATTTTAATTTTCTCAAAAATAATTTTCTGTTTAAATTGTTTTTCAAATACATAGGCAGTGGCAATATGCAACCGCTAGGCAGAGTAATGAATAACCTTTTCAAGAATTGTTAGTCTGTGTATAGGATGTATAAAAATTACTCTTATGGCGAGTGTGATAGTGATGCCGGGCAACATTGCATTCAAAGAGATGAGGATTGCTTTTAAAAAAGACATAATTTCAAGAATATACACACTTGGAAGAGTTAAAATATTTAGCTATTGAAAGAATGGTTTGCGATGATCAGGGACACCTGCTTTACAGATAATCCTGACAATCTGTTTCTGAAGCCTGAAAATCCTTTGCATCTCACTTGAAAATCCCCAAAAACGAATAGTATATTTCATCCTTTTGTAAACATAAGCGTCATAAATTTGAAGAATGGTTTCCATATTCACAACAGGCATCAACATCTTAAATGCAAACGTAAGGGAGGATAGTTTGGAACAGAGAGTGTTAATGTGCTTTGACCAGCAGAGTCCCCTCTCTATGGTAACGCTAAGGAGGGGAGCAGAATCTGAAGGTATGACTCCTTTCACATCGAAACCCTCCAAATCTTGATTTGCTGGAGAGAAAACCATCACTTTGGTTTCCTCTTCATTTAGGTGGAGACCATTTGAGGAAAACCATCTATTGAGGCTGAAAAATTCCTGATTCATTACAGACTTTAGTCCATCTATGTATTTTGAAAATGACAGAGCAGCTGTATCTTCAGCATAACAAACAATATGAGATTTCATATTTTTCGGAAGATCATTTAGATAAATCAAAAATAAAAAAGGGCCTGATTTAGAGCCCTGAGGGACTTCTGAGGATAACTCCATCCGATTGCTTTCAACGTGTCCACATTTTCTTAAAGAATGTTAATGCACCATTTATAAACAATATTATTTATTTAGATTTTTCAAATATTAATCTGGAAATAATGATTTGGACTCAATTTATTATTATACAGTAAAGTATAATTGATATTATTTCGCTATTTAAAAATCAACGTCAAAATGCGTCCATAAAAATTAGCTCTAACGAAGTTATGGCAAAAACATTTACATGTATGCAATATTGAAAATATTGCGTTTGAAAATCAATGTATAAAAAAATTGAAAAGTTAAATAAAAAATGTTTAAAGAGAATTCTACAAATAAACTATAGATTTTAATAAATATGATGAAAAAGAATATAATTATAGATCTGTCATAAAATCCAAATTGAGATCAATTAAGAGATATACATTCTTTTAATGCAAATGTTTTAAGTAACTGCCTAATGTAAAACAAACCTAATGTAAAACTGCAAATGTAGCACAGGCTCTGCCTATGCGGGGACATTTCATTATTATACTGTATAAATTGTAATGTTTGTTTGTAAAGGAAAGAATAAAGAATTTATTATTATTATTAATAACTAAACCAATTGGTTTTAATATTAGTTTTATCCCGATTTCAATAGCTAAATTTAACATAAAATCGATTCAAAAATGTTCACCCGTACTTACTTTCAACATTATAAACATCAAAGTGAACATTATTCTCATATAAACCTTTGAATCACATTATTTTAAAAGATATATAGCTTTTAAAACTTGTAATAAATGTGTGTATAAACTGTTATATATTTTATTATTATATAAATTAATTCAGTCGTAATACGAGTGCGTAAATTTAACTGTATATTTTACGAGAATGTCAAGAACATATACATGTTTTACAATTATTGATGGAACGTTAACATTATAGCTAGGATCGTTCTTATTGACATGGGAACGTTTTGGGGGGTTCGTAATCACGTCACACGATAATTGTAACGTACATTTTGTAATTAATTGTACGTTGTATTATGGTTATAAGGACTGCTGTTTAGACAAACTGAAATAGTCCCTTCAGACTTTTGACTTATGTAATTAAAAACGGAACTAGAAGTAAATATTATGCATTATTTTAGTATTTCAGGTAATAATAAAGAGGTTTATTTTTTATACATTTGAGAACACTGTTAAAACGTAATGCTCAATCTAGATAAAACGTAATTTAGATAAGTTAGACATAAGTTTAAAACCCCATAGAATAATTTTTAAGTATATATTTTAAATGAAATTTATGGTAGTATGTTTAGTACAGATTTACACATTCCAAATCATTCTAAAAATGAGTTAAATTGGTTTGATTGTTAATTAAAATTTATCTGCTCCGCTATACAATAATACACAAATTAGTAAGACTCTAGTTGTTACCAATAATAACAAGTATTTTTCAGGAAGCTATCTGCTTAGTTTCGAGAGATGAGTACGCAGGTCCGCTGCGACGGTGTTTTTCAGCTCGCCAATCAGTATAGCGACGGTAACGATGCGCAGCTGTCAGCGATGTCGTTTTATTGGACAGGATCACAATTAGTCCGGGCTTTCACAGCACTGTTTTATTGGAAAACATCAACACTTTCATGTTGCTTGTGAGCGAAAACGAATTTATATTCTACGTTATATTTATAGTCACGGTGAAATATTCTTTCGTATTATAACCTCGAACAGTTTTTTTATAAAATACAATATTAAAGAAATAATTATATTTTTTATGTCGCGACTGATTTTGACCACAAACAAGGTATATTACAACTTTAATTAAATTTGTTGGGTCCTTGTATGGGTGATGAAAATAAAGACTCGTATAAATCAAGGTCAACTGGAAAAAGAAAATATAATTAATTAGTTACTATGTTACACATTTCAAGTCGCATTCTATGAAATAGTTTGTGTTTTGGTTCATTTTTGACCATAGGTTCACATAAAAAAATTATCCCAGTAAGATGTAAAAAGTTTAAAGTTTTAATATATATTGACGTATTTAGCAGTTATAATTAAGTTTAATCATCAATGCCGATAGTCTTGGTTTAATATAAAATTTTACATTTGCGCGGATCAGCTAGATCCCCAATTAGAGCCTATGGTTATGTTTGAAACTAAGAAGGACTAGCCTAATTGAACCTACTAGTACTGGAGTATTAGAGACTTATTATAATGGCTAACTATTAAAGCAACCTAAACTCCAACAATCATTTTACAAAAACTAATAATAATAATTAATCAATTTATAGTACCAGTTAAAATGTTATATTTGCCTAAAACTACTGGAAGGGTAAATAGAATATTTTTTTCTATTTCAAATTTGAACTCACAGTATTTCAAGTACTTATTGTATTCGGAAAGTTGAGCTTATGAATATGTAAATATGAAATGCTTTCACCCCATTTAAAAACTAAATAGAGTATAGTAAAAAATATTTCCGTCATAAATATATAACGGGTTTCAGGTGAAAGCAATCTTACGAGCATATCTGACACTGATGACTAGCTTTGATAAGCCTCAAGTGTCAAACACAAGTGTTAAAGTTAATAGCCTGACACTGTTTTTTGTTTAGAGAATTTCAACCCATTCATCTATATGTGAAAAATAATAACATTGATGTAATGGGAAAAATATATTTCTTTTTGTGGCTATAAAAATCCCATTTTATATTCCACTATATGTAAATTTCACCCTCGAATGGTATTTTCGTAAAACTAGTTCTTACATTATCTCGTTTTTGATAGGTTTTTGGTTTAACTCAGTGCAACTTTCAGTTTGTTAGGTAATAGATGGGCTTCTAAACAAATACTTTTTATCAACTCAGGAGTAAAAATGAGGTAAATAAAAGATTCCTGAGTGAATAGGTGCCATTGAGAAATGTTTTTTTTTTCTGGAGCCAGATCCAAAGTATTTTTTCCCTGCTATCAAAGGTGATTTATACTTACAAGATCAAGTACACTTGAGACGACCTGTTCCCCTGTCTAGTTGCTCATGACGTTGTCTGTTACAGCGGCAATGTTTCTATACCGTAGAGTGAGCATAGTGGGTTCAACCACATTCGGGGATGTTTTTATGAGTAGAGAGAATACTGGCTTCCTACAACCTAGTATACTTATTTCCTGGTTTTTACAAAAATTAGTCTTGTAACTGGTATTGTCTCCATTGTAAACGTAATTGCGGAAATGTAAGACGTGTCCATGAGCCAAGTTCCAGCTTAGTGACACACAATATTAATGATGACAGAGCAAAGCCAGTAGAGTGCAGTATAGTAGTGATAGTGATTGCATCTAAGCTGGCACTGTACAGACCGCTTGCTGAGAGACGAGGACAAGGATATAGACATGATCGGTGATCACAATACAGTACAACGCTCACCAATCAACAAATGTTACTAGTGATTGTGCTAGGAATAGTTTTTTTATTTTAACATTAATATCAAATTTATATTTATGTTTGCTATTGCATAAAAACTAGTGTGTTTATAGGATTTATTCTTACATGTTTCTATTTGTGGTTTCCAAAGAAATTAAAAAATAATTAAATTTTTCGCTTTAAAAAACTAATTCCAATCTCACGTTAATATAATAAAAATACGACACAAAATAACATGATTTTTCTTTGCACAAGCTTAAAAATAAATATTATTTAATAAAAAGATTATTAAGTGAATAACATTTATATTTACTAGATTAATCAATTCATTCATGTGTGCAAGTAATGCCGGCAAGGCATAATTCAGTATAATTATAATGTATAATTCAGTATACAAAAACATTAATAATTAAGTCCAATATATATATTTAGTGGTTATTCAATACTCATGAGTTTAAAGGATATATCACGATAACTATTTTGGCTTTTGATCTCAATAATATTAACATTTTAATAGGTACCAAACAGTTATAACCTAAACTAATTATACTGACCCAAAAATATATAAAATTCCTTCTTCCACTACGATCATGATGTTATTTGAGGTAAAATACATTGTATCGTATCTTAAAAATTCAGACACCAAATAAGTTTTTTTTTAATTATCCCTGGATACTTATTCAGGAATTCGTGCATAGTGCTTTGTTCATGCAAACGAGCTCTGTCAAATGTATCGAATGATTTTAGAATGTAAAATTTATGAATTTTGGAAATACCGATGACAATGTATGGGATGACCACGACAAATGTTTGTATTTACTTCCCTGTGGGAAATATATTAGGTTATGAGTATGTCTAAATGTAATGTTTTCATTTCATCTAAATATCTGTATTTATAACCAAATTACGTCACTAACCAAATGACGTCACTGATTCAAATTTTGGTCTTGAAAATTGTTAACATCCCCCACCCCAGAGCTAAGACATATCCATGTCATAAAAGAAAAATCTTAGTTGATTAAAACAAGAAGCCCCAAGTGAGTAAAAATAAACCAATTTAACATGAAAATTTTTATTATTGCAAGAATCTGGTGGTCTTAACGTCCCTTAACGGTACAAAAACTAAATAAAAATTATGAAATACGTAGTCAGTATTGCGGGACGAACACTGAACCTGATGCATAAATGTTCTGGTAAGAATCCAGCACTTGGCGATAAATATTTATCATTACTGTTCACCTTATACTCTGTCAGCTATCCTTACTTGCTTGATACGTACCACGTATTTGTGAGGCCACTCTAAAAATTAAATGATGCCGTTTGAGCATTCTTGGAGTAGTTGCCATTGACTGTAGGACTATTAGTTCAGAGTTATGTCTAAGGAACATGCCAGCCTTAGATAGTAACAAGACTACAAGACCGTGCCACAATCATCCAACACTCATTTCTAATTCGGACTTAGCCTACCCTGGGAAGGTTGCCATTTTAGTTCATAAGTGTAAAAAGTAAAGCATATAGACTGTTGCATTGTTGTGGCAGACTTAAGTTGCATGCTTTGACATGCACTGCAACTAAGCTCTAGCGGTCACCTATCACTTAAGCTACCATATCTCAGTTAATATTTGTATAATTTAAAACAATTTGTTGTCAATTGATTTGTAATTAGATTACATAAAAGAAATTATTCTTGTAAATTTTCTGTTAAATCAACGGTACACGAGTTATTTGAGAAACAAAATTTTAAATGCCATTTGTTTTATGAATTTTAGAAATTGTCCTAATTTCTTTGTAGCTTTGTCTATTTGCCATAAATGTTTTTTCCAAAGTTTCAATTCCGTACGTTTAACCATTATTCAGAAAAAAAATTATAAGTGAAAAAAGAAAATGGAGGCCGTGTGAGTAACTAAGGACTTCCGGACAATTTAAATATGATATTTAGATATGTTTCTTATCCAGGAACAATGCCCTAGAGTATTGGTAGGGAATTCTGAAACACCCTGTATAATGAGTATATGAATATTATATTGAAAAATAATGGTAGTGTTAGACTCAGTTTGATGATAACCAATGTATTAAGGCGCAACATACATAACTAACTGATAGAAAGTATATCTTTTTAGGTGAAATACAAAACAAAATATGTTATCATTACGTAGTACATAGTACATAGTATTTGGCATTTCAAAAGTGTAAGAAATGTCTTGGTTGTGATTTCTTTCAACCTCAATCTTCTTAGAAACAGATCAAATCACTGAGATGATTTGGATTCATGACAGTCGAAACCGTTGTTGACTTTAATTGAGTGGTGAATAGATGAGTAGCAATTTGGTTGACAAAGACAGTGCTCTAAACATTCTCTACTCCCTCAGAATACATTCATTAGTGGGTGTATGTACTAAGGATATACACCATAATAGAGTCTACTTTAGATATTTTAAATAGAAATATGACCCCAGCTAACCGTTAAAAGTGCACATATTCATCTACCATCTCGAGTATTACTTAACTTAAAATTAATAAGCGAAGTAGTAAGGAGTCCACCTTACTACAGAAATACTTCGTTTTAGCTCTTTATAAGCCGTGTTTTTTATGATAGCATTAATGGTTACTCTTAAATCATAAAAATATGGTTAATGTGTTCAATTAAAGGTAAATTAGATATCTAGAAAATTAAATTATTAATTTTCGTTTTGAATTCTGGTATAATATAATTATTAAGGCATTATATCTGAACGTTTTCCAACAATTGTCATTTTATGATAGGAAAAAAATGCAAATTTTACTCCCTAGATAAACTATTTCCCTTGAGTTTCACACATGAACCATCTTTGCACGACTATTGTGTAAGCAACGCTGTCACAAAATCAAAATTGTTCTATTGGGGCTAAAATCCAATATGGCGGAAATCCAATACTGAGAACTTTGGCACGAATTTAGTAATCGTCCACAAATAAATATGTAATAAGTGTACCCTTAAACACTAGTGTAGTTTAAGGGTGTAGGAATACATTTTCCGTCAATTTGAGCCTAGAAAATCTACGTCATGTGCTCCATATGTATAATACATAGCAATACAGAGTAGATTTAAATATATGAAACCCTACTAGATAACTAAATTTATTAGGAATGCAGTCTCAAGGTAACAGAGGGTTCAAACATCTGGTTACTAACTTTAATGACATTGTATTACAATCATCTCCCCTAAATTAGTAAAAAAACCAGAATAAATATCATTATAAACCTATAATAGATTATAGTAGTAATTTTAGAGAGGGAATGCTCTAGTGTTTTTGGCCAATTAGTTCATTGGGAGGGTCCTTTGCCTTCTGAAAAGTAGGCTATCGTTCTTTAAATTAATAACTGAGAATTTTTTATGGATGATAAAAAAATATAATCAACAATAATGTGAAGATACAGTTACATCAACACCGTATCGACCTGCATGTTAGGCTAATTTTAAAATTAGGCCCTCAATCAGTTTTTGCTAGTATATAGTGCATGTTGCACAAATATATTTAAACCTGATTTAAGCATGATTTTAGCTTAAGGAAGATGGACTCTTTAGCTTTATTTCATTCATGTATTTCACGAGCCGATTCTTGTAAACTGAAAGGCAAATAAATCATAGGAATCATTAAAATTAGTTTTAGTACTTTCAAGGCTGAGGATTAAAAACTATCATTTTATCAAAAAAATTGATTGGGGTGAAGTATAACTTTAAATGTTTTACTGTTGATTCTTCATTGAAATCCTTTGTCATCACATTTTGATAAGGTACCATTAGTTTAAAACAGCTTATCCAATATATCAGTTGCTAGTTCCTCCTATTTCAGAGTATGTACCATTCAATATAGCACTTTCAGGTTATTCTTTGTCATACATGTTGAAACATATGGAGAATATTTATTTTATGTAGCTATAATTAATATTATCCAAAACAATATCGATAAAATAAAAGTTTAAAATTGCAAAATAGGCTATTTTGTTAATATTTTTGTCGTAATTTCACAGCTCGACTGGGTGGAAACTGCAGTTGAATGATTTGCATGCAAATGCAGCCCAACAGCACGCACTGCCGCATAACGCTGTTATACGCTTATTGTTATGTATACACGCGCCTCTGTTACACATAGTGGTTATATAATGGAGGCTTTGTGAATTATTATTATATTACAAACATTAGTCAGTTCCAGTGTTACATAATCGGTACCATTGTGACGTGCCAAAGCTTTGAAACTGTAGTACATTAAATTGAAATAGCGACCTATCCAGGTAGTTAGGTACCTTGGCATTTAAGTAAAGTATGAATGAGAAATGTAAGACGAATCTTGTAGTCTTGTTACTTACTTAGGCTGACGTGACAATTAATTAATAGCCCAACAGCTACAAACTATACTATTAAATAGTTTAGTTATATATTTTTTCTTTTATACACCCAAAATGTTTTTTTATTTGCTTTTCCATTATATGTGTTGTATAGATTTCCTTTTATTATTCTACTATCAAATTATTTAAAAAAACTTTAGTTAATATTTTCTCTTTAATTTTTCTTAGGTAGTAAAATACCTAAAGTTTATTGTGAAAAGGGATATACATTAATAAAATTGTTAAATTTTTAGTTTCATTATAATAATTTATTACATAAAAGAATTTATAAAAAAATTATTAGTATCCATTATTTGTTTCATGGAGTTAGTAGGGATTAATTAATTTATGTACTTTAGATTCCTAATTCATCGTATGTCTATACTGTATTTACAAGCAAATAATGCATTTATTATTATAGTTACATTAAACAATGGTATTAATTACTATTTGGTATTAATTTCTATTTACTATTTGAGTTAATTACTATTTGAATGGTATTAAAATAGGTTCAGGTAATAGGTAGAGGAAAAAAATGATTAGCTACAATATTGAACAATGAACACATAAAATACTAAAGTAGTTTTTAATCCAGGTTGATAGCATCTTTTTTTAATATGATTTTTTATAGTTACTCACCAAATAGTGTCTAATAATTTGTTTTAACTGGTGATAATAAACTTAGTTGCAAAACACTTCAACAATAAGGACATTTTACATTTTAATATTTATTGCCTAGAGAAACTTACAATACTGTATATTTATTAAGGGCAATGTAAATGCTATTCTATCTCAAAACATGGGTGCTTAGTCTGATTGAAAATTATAAAAATTAAACGTTTTCTTCGGAATAAGACCATTTTTATTGTTTTTCCTATTATATCCTTACTATGGTGTCAAGTATTTAAAACAATCTAACTTTAAGAAGTGTGCTGTGACTTTATATGGGGCTTGAATCAACACTGGAAAAGTTTTGGTTTACATAAAATTGTAAAATGGACTTCATTTAGGGTTAACACAAATTACAAAACACGGGTATTATAACACCGATGTGGTTATTCGTTCCTTCATTTGTACTTAGGACTGCTATTAAAAAAAATATTATTCAATAAATTGTATTATAATAATGGTATTGAATATCTCATACTTTACACTAATTTCTCTAATATTGTGTTTGAAAAATAACTATCGTGGTGATAAATCAGCTAAAAAACTTATAAGTAGTTCCAAATACAAATTCAGACGAATTACCCGTGAATGATAACAAGCCATTTGTCAAAGTTTGCACCAATACAACAAAGTGAAACACATTCAATCCTCTCCTACTTCTTCACGTTCAGTTAAATAAACCTAGCACCTGTCTGTTGTGTGATATCAGATAACGCCCAAGTTTGAAAACTAATGTCTTATGTAGACATTTCATTTTTCTTCATAGGGTTTTTAAATGATAATTATTGTTACCATATACAATATTAATGCCATTAGAGTTTAGTATGTACATTGATTTTAATACTTACTTTTGTTATTAAATTATATTTATTTATTTTAATTTTTTTATTTATTAAATTTAAATTATTAAATTAATTAAATTAATATAATTAATATAATAAAATAATAAAATTAATAAAATTAATTAAAACTAAAGCACATAATGGATGAAACTTATTCGTTATCCTAAGGATTTTGGACAAAATTTATATTACGTTTTACTGAAAATGTAATCTGAGTGTTGTACCAGATATAAATTACCAGCTACAAACCTAATATCATTATTAATTCGTTCGTACTGACCATTGTTTTTGAATATATAGCAAATATTTACTATATTGAATTGTTACCATAGCATGACAATCTTTGCTGAACGGTAAAGTTAGGATTTTTTATTTGTATTAATTTATTTATGATTTTAGGTTACAATAATAGTCTCTGCTACAAGAATACTCACGGTAGAGGTTATAGACAGTAAATGACGTCAATGAATAAAAAGTAAATAAATTTTGTAAATTTAGTATTTCACTACTAATTTTCAGAAGCATATATTGTAAAATATATTTTTAAAATATTATTCACTAACGTCATTTACTTTAGTTTATGACCCCATCGTGTGTCTTCTAGTAACTAAGATGATTAGCATCTCTCTTCCTAATATTCTGTCATTCAACCCGTAAAAGTACTGGCTTATCGTTAGTAGACTATATCATAATATTTTAATAGTATAAGTTATTGCTATTTTACCTTCATATTTAATTCAGAATAAACCTGCCAATAGTTAAGTGTTTAAACGTCAGTGACTTTGACGATCTCTGAATATTTTATGACGTCATACCGTTTGGTGACGTCACCTCCACGTGTTAAAAACCAGATAGATGCCTTAATCAATAACATATGGATTAAAACACAAAGAGGGATCTTAGAATCGTTTAATAGAGGAAACGTTCAAAAATGAAACTGTTATTACAATTTGTATGTAGCATGAACTGTATCATTTATAGAGATAGATTTCCGATAAATCGACAATTCATATCGGCTGCGTAAACCGAAGAGAAATACGGGATGTGTATCCATTCGCTCTCATCACAATTTGAGGCACTTCATTAATACTACTCCAGACATGTTATTGTTTACTGTTCTGACGTTTCAATTCATTATCACTGCGCCGTTACGGAGCAAAACAACATCTAACTGTCTGCGATGTCAGTTTGTTAAACTATTCATTAAATTCTTTTCCGTATATAGTTTTACCTTTGCACAAATACCGCATTGGTAAGCCAATTACAAGATTGTATTTATGTATGTAAATAAAATTGAAGTTTTGTTTATACATTTATTGGAATAACTTTTGGTTATTTATATATTGTGTTATATCTCTGAAAAGCCGAGAAGGGATTTATCTCAATTATTGTCTGTCTGTTTTTCTTTAATGCTAAACCAGGCATTTGTGTTCGTCCTCTCCATGAAAAGAAGATCATCCAAGGTTATGAAACGTGTTTCCCTTATTTTAACTTTACTTATTGGAGAAGACTGTTGTTTACTTTAAACTGACACATGCGTTATAAAAATAAAATGATAAGCTCAAGACCCCAGTTTTAAGCTATATTAGACATATATTTTCTTCAGTTTACAGCAAATGTGATCAGTATAAGTAATTTAATAGAAAGAAAAACAGATATCTATCAAAATAAAATCAATAATAGGTTGTTTACGTTAAGCGTTTATTTGTAAAATATTTAGACATCATTATATACTAAAATATTATCTCGACGTATAAGAAATCTTAATAATGATTCAAACTTTAAAATTTATCTGTTTGTAATTTCACTTTATCTTTTTATTTTTAACCTACTAGCAATTGGGAACACATACACATCGATACTGCTGGGCCATTTGAAAAGAAATAGTTTAGAAGCAAAGCCAAAATATAGATTGCAATTTACAAGTAAATTCACTAATAAAGTTATTAGTTTTTACAAATTACAACAAATAATATGGTAGATTCTCTTGCACAATCCACAACCATGAATTTACTTATAATTAGTGAAATAACTAACATTATTAATAAAACTTACAATCTGCCATTGCACAATATTAATTTATTTACTAATCTACTAGCGTTTCCTATTATTTTTTTACTATTATAGAGAGATTGGTAGATTTATTTACGAGAGAGGTAAATTATATTTAATTGTACAGTAAAAAGATTCACAATTTTAAACAATAATTGCAGAAAGTACACTCTTTCACGAAGAAAATTTGAGTAACAATTTTAGGAACTCAATTTAAGTTACTTCGAAACAAGGACAACACTATATTTATTAACCTAAAAAACATGTTTTTAATTATTTATTTCTGGTTCAATTGTACATTATTCGCAGATTTTTTTGCAGTTTCTATGAAACTATTTGTAAATTCCAACTAATATTATTAGTAGCCTTATTGATGTTTTGG
Organism: Nephotettix cincticeps; assembly: GCA_023375725.1. Taxonomy (NCBI): domain Eukaryota; kingdom Metazoa; phylum Arthropoda; class Insecta; order Hemiptera; family Cicadellidae; genus Nephotettix; species Nephotettix cincticeps. The sequence goes on along the minus strand of CM041787.1, from coordinate 58,074,247 downwards.
AAGAAAATCTACAGGCACTTGTAAAAAATTACATGTAAATTATGAGAAATTAGAAAAAAATATATATGATTGTTTCTTTGATAACACTCTAATACTTTGGTAAACTATTAATTTTACTGTGCAGTACAATTCAATAGAACTTCATTTCATTGAATTTCATAGAACTTGTAACCTGTTAAAAATGCCCAATATTATTAGTGAAAATTTGCAAGAAGTCCCAAGGCTAAATGTAATAAGAATGTTGGCTACTTCCTAAACTAACACTCTAAGGATATTTACGAGGTTCTGATTATAATTGCACCAGTGCAGACTGCGATGCTTGTGTCCGGTCGCAGTCCGGATGGCACACATTGCCACATATGACGGCCATTCTCGCATGGTTGTCTAATTATTTATTGGGGCGAGTCGTGATAGCAGCTCATACTGCACTGCAGCTCACGATCAAATACTCTACCTCCATGGATTTAATTGGTCAATTTATATAATGAGTTTGAATTTCACTACTGTATTAAAAAAACTGATAAGGTTAGAAGGGAACAACTAATTATGGAACAAAATATTGGATATAGTGTTCATCTCCTACTTTTCCATAAATTTAATCTTTTATAACCATTGGAAAACACTCAATAAAGAGAACTGTCTACCAACTCCCCTCCTTAGAATAGCTGAAATGAAATAACCACATGTGTCTTGAAAACTTGTTAACAAATATTACAATATTTCTTACATTTGTTATTTACATTTATCTTACATAAAAATAATTTCACTGACTTCGACTTTTTGTTCATCGATAGGTGCTACAGTATTATGTATTGACAACGAGTTCAACCTTATTGAAACAAGGCCTACTGAATAGAAAGATATAATATTTTTTTAAACATCGAGGATGTGTTGAAAACTTTAAAAATTATCATGTATAGTACGTTGGTAAATACTTAATGAATAACCATTTTTAGTGAATGACCCTGGACCTATAATATGTAGAAATACCAGGTTTAAAAGCTAATGTCTTTGACGTTGTTTACTTTGTGTTAATTAATTATAAGGTAATAAATATCTACCTGAACTGATTGGAATTAAGACTTTCATACCTAAACACAACCTTAAACTTGACAGCCAAAAGAAAATTTAGAAATAAACTAGAAATTCCAAAATAAAACTTAATACATGCACAAATCAAAATCATCCGAATAATGCAATGTTATTTAACTATTATACACAAATATAAATACTTAACTATTTATAAAAGAAAAATATACTCTCATAACTAAATAGAAAATACTACGTAGTCTGAGTTTCAGCATCAGGTTTCATAAACTATAAAGTAGAAATTGAAATATTTTCAAACTAATTGATTTAGTTATCAAAGGACCGGTACGTAACGGGAGGTTCCACCCTCCCCAGTTGGCTCCTCTGGCGCTGACCGATCATCTATGTCAACCCCAACGAGCTACGCTTTTACAGTTTTTATTTGCTATTTATGAATTTACGCCAGAAACTTGTATAGTTTAATTATTTATTATTTGAAGGTTACTAAACAATTTGTAAAAACTTAAGGATAACATAGCTGTGCGAAATAAAAGCAGAAAAAAGTATTTCCAAAATTTTCTGTGTTTTGATAGAAAACGTATTCGTTATATTGCTTTAAGCCACTGTAACAAACCAATTAATTGATGTAAATTAAATTTCTCTTTTGCTTTTCAATCTTCATTCCGTTTATAACAAAATCAGTTGATCACAGGCTAATAATAACGGTATGGATAATTAATTTAAGAGTAAATGATCGGCTTTGGCTAAAAGACGTTAAACGGCATCGCTCAATTAATTGACTAACGTCGTAGCCGAGTTGTAGCGCGTCGGCCTCAAGAACTATAGGCCGCGAATTCCATCCCCACCAGGGACGACTTTTTGTTCAGTGCTATATTAATTATGGTGTATTAAATCGGTTTTATTTCAACCGAGTAATATTTATAATGACTCAGTTATGCTTAGTTAATAAGCATAACTAATCGATAATCATATTAAATGTTTCTTGAAGCAACTATCGCCAAATCTCTGTATATCTATAAAACCGTCTAAGCTCCTGAGCTGGATGCGAATGTAATATTTTAGAGTCATTACGGCAGTAATAGCTTCTTTAAATTAACCTCTTAAAAACCTAATCAAAAGTTACAATTCCATGCTGATTAAATTCTGTCGTCCGTGTTGAACCTTTTTATTTTCGTTCAAAGAGCGTTACACCAACTCGACTGAATGCTGCAGTGATACGCTTATCTCTGTATTGGTAACAGTGAGAAATCATATGTATTTAAATATATTCAAAAAGCTTTAAATCGTTAAATGTTCTCAATTTAACAAAAACTGTATATAGTAAGCATAACTATACAGCAACATAAACTTTTATCCAATTGGTTAGTCACTTGGACTTTGGAACGAAAAGACATGGGCTTAAATCGCGGATACCCTTATTTCTTAACCGCTTCCCAAAAAATATTGTTTAAAATATTATTAATTACTCCTTAAAAGTAAAAATATCACGTTGTAATGAGTCTAGATTGGTTTTCAATGTATTATCTTTATAATACATTGCTCTTAAACAAAGCAAAAGCATAATTTAATCAATCAAAACTAAAACCTTAGAATCAAGAAAAAAGCACTGCCCGAGCGAACATTTTTCTGTCTAATTATTTTGTTGTGTAAAATGCAGCTAACCGAAGCAGTTGATTTAGGTGGTTTTTATATTTCATAGTAAAACTCATTAGTAAACAACGTATGTTTTATTTTTAAGTTATTTTGAAGAAAACTTTTTCAAGAACATTAATTTATATTATTTTTTGTTTAACTTAATAGAAAACTTGTCACAGGATAGTTAAATATTGTTTGGTTTATTATTTACAGATGGGTTTACTGATAATTTTAACATCTATGTATAATGGTGTTAAAAAAGTATTAAAATCATGTAGGCTATGTTTACATTGAGTACAGCATAATAAATGTATTTTAATTTGGATAATTAATTGATCTAATACTTTTTTTTATTCCAACTGAGCAACACCCAGTCTCTTGGTACTATTTGTTAAAGTTTATAAGTAGTATTTTAGGCGTATATTGTGTACAGCTACCCTCACAGTTCCAAACTGAAAAAAAATTATACTGTCCTTGCAAGTAGTATGGTTAATTTTACCCCATTCAAACATTCAGATCTAAGAAACTGGTAATTCGAACAATGGATTTATCTCAAAATTGGATAGCTTGAGTTGTGTGTAATTTTTATTATAAATTTTTAGTATTTTGTATTTACTAATCTGTCTTTTATCAATAATTTCAATGATATTTGAAAACCTTCATTTAAATTACAGCAAATTTAAAACCAATTGACACAACATAACGTTTCCAATAATTCCATCCATGCAATTCATTATTCTAATTATATGATTAAGAGTTTACACACTATGATGTTTTTTTTACTACAGCAGGTTGGGATAAAATAATTTAAAACATACTTACAACGAATTTAATGTTTTTTAATTTGAATAAATAAACAACTCTTAAACTATAAATTGCAGCAGTCGGGATTTTTTTAATTACTATGAAAACCAAACACAGTAAATTATCAAAAACATTTATTTTAATTGTTTAAAAAACTCATATTTCAGTTATTTCCTAGCTTAAATCCATTGTCATACTTTTTCATGCCCATTTATTTTAACTTTAACAATACATTTATTATTTTTTTACTATTATAATACACAATATTTTATCCTGATGTACGCATTTTTTTCAACGATTGTGGATTCTCAATCCCAATCTGTTGGTGTTGAATCTCTTATTCCTTTATATAACTGAAACCCTTTATTTCATAAACAATATTCCGTATAATAATATGTTTGTTTAAAACTATTTATAAAATTACTTAAAATTACTCACAGTTAATCTCATAATTGTATTTTTACATCTCACTTTAAAATATTATTGAGATTTTTTTATTTCATTAATATTTAATTGGTTGGAGGTAACCATGCCTGGTGTTGGTGCTTGACAATAAGCCCGACTCCTAGGACCACATCAGTGGAGCATGCAAAAGGGCAGCCAAAGTGACACTGAATCTCGGTAGACTGTTGACAAGGGAAGTTTCTGATGACAACAGCACAAGGAGATCATCCTCAACTAAGCGGAGCTTTGGGCTTATGCGACAAAGGTAAAGAATTATCGAACTCGCAGGCGAGGTGCCCTCACATTCGCGTCTGCATACCGAACAATCTCTGAGGCAGCTGTGCTGGTGATTGCGGGAGCCATCCCAATGGATCTGCTAGCACAAGGAAAGAAAACTATCTGGACGCGTGCCAAGGAAGAACGGGCTGAGGCCGCTGAGCTGGCCCTCAGCCAGACAATGGACAACCGTAAGGTAAAAATTGGAACCATGGATTTGCCGCACCCATGTAGGTATAGTTTTAACTCATCCATGTTGCTGTTTGTTTCTGACAGGGGTATTTTGGGCTGTATTTGTGCCGATTGAGTAAAGTAGACTTTTTAGGCGCACATACTGTGACAGCGAAGATGATGCGCACCACACCTTTTTTGTGTGCTGTCGTTGTGAAGAATATTATACTGTCCTTGAAGCCACAGATGGTGGTAATCTGATCCCGGAGAATGTTGTAGAAATTATATTGCAGGAAGACGAAAATTGGAAGGCTGTAAGTCAGGGTCATATATTATTTTACATATTTCTGTATTTACCTGTATTTATATTTCTGTATTTTATGAAAGTCTAATAATTTCCAGTATGTATTACAGAACCTTCATTTAACCTACAGAAATGTCAATAACCTAGACCATATAAGTGTATTGCTAACGTATTTAACTAGACCTAGTTACATATAACTTACACATAAACCTAAAGTAAATATTTTACATAAATTAACATTTTAAATTGGTTCCTTCCAGTACAATAACACTTGATCTGATACCGGTAACAATATCAGGCATACATAATATTAATTAAAACCACGAAATGTATACTTAAATTAAACCTATAAATTGCAGCATTCACAGGGATATTACTATGAAACCACCGATGATTTCACACTTCAACAGTCTCAACAAAGCCAAGCCGGTCTGACTATTTGTGAATAAACCACAAATACTCAGCATTACTCGTTGATTTGTATTAATGTCGATATGTCTGTACTATCTAATTGGCATGATTATCAATGTAATATACAAACATCACATATAACGGTTAAATGTTATATTATGACTTTATTTTTCTCTTCTCAATCCAACAATTTTCATGTAAACCGCGTTGACTCCTTATGATAAAATACAAATTTATATAGTCCAGTTCTATAGTTTAACCATTATTTATGAAACTTTATGTTTCTTATGAATCTGTAATTTTGTTGAGACAGTTTAAATTTTACAATTGAAAATTAGTTTTGACATGGATATGTCTTAGCTCTGGGGGGGGGGTGTTTTTTAAGATGGAAAACATATAACAGGTTTCCATAGAAACTACCAGAAATATTGTATTGAATTTTAAATATTAAAGATCAAGAACAGCTGTTTAGATAAACTGAAAAGATCCCCTTTAGACATATCCATGATCTAACCTATTTCCCACAGGGAAATAAATACAAACATTTTTAAGATGGATATATCTAAGCTCTAGAGAGGGGGCAGCAATTCACATGACGCGTAAACTGTAACTGTAATGTCATGTAGTTATTAAGGACAGCTATCTAAGGGAACCGAATAGAGATAAAACTCTATCGTAAAATTTGAAACCTCACTTTATCGAAATCATTTAATTTCAAAATTTATTTTGATATAATTTTCTGCCGGTTTTTTATACAGTTATCACTAACGTGAAGCGTTAACGCTTTGTTAAAATTTAAGTATTTTTTTATTGTTTTATGTTTTTATAGTGTTATGTTTTTAAGATATTCAATAGAGTTGTCAGAGCTGTGAATATTCAGTGTTATTTTCACAGCTTTTACTAATCTATTAACACAAAATATGAATAATCACAGAATATTTAGCAATAAAAATTGTGAACCGATTTCCAAGAAAATATTATTAGAAGCAGTTAAAACAACATCGCCTGAGGTTCAATTTTAATAACCTGGTTGTATAAGTAAAACTTTATTAACTTTAACTTTTCAACCTCCCAACTAAAATGTATCCCCAGGCTGTAATCTTGGTGGATGTAGTAAACATAATTAGTTGACAATTTCCTCGTCACTAACATAATTACGTTTTTTCAAAACGTTCAAGAATTTAGGATTAACATGGTGTTAAATAAATGAAAACAACAAAATAAATCCTAAGAAAGTGAATAATTTCAAAATTTATTCTTCAAAGTGTGGTTAAAAAACCTAACTCATGCAACGAAGGATGTAGCATGCGAGAATTGTTCCTCTCGATTTAATTTGCACAAGGTGTAAAACCATTGTGTACGGGTTGTGGATATTGTAAAAATCAAAATATTGCAAAACGGTCCTAGTGATTTAAAAGAGTATGACTGATAGGGTTTAAAATCACAGAAAATATGGTACAGTACCCATCCGTATAAAAATGGGATTTTTAATTGTATAAGCTTTACAATGTTAAATATTCATTTTATTTTGTACTGATAAAACAATACATTTGTTGGATAATTTAACCTATCACCTTTGAAGCACGTAAAAAACCAAATGAATTATTATCTTAACCGTTAGGGTACGACTAAAGGTTTTAGAGAATATTTGAATTTATAGTATCTACGGTAAACACAATAGTTTGTCTCAAAGGTACCGACTAATATTAGGATTGGGAATTCAGAGAATCAATTACTTTTGTAGTTCTCAAAAAGGTTTTCCCGAAATTTGGTATGGATATATAGTATATGTTTTAAATGTTATTTCGAAGTATAAATGTATTTTATATTACGAAATTTTATTAAAATTATCTATGGTTTTTTAATTCAAATTAAGAATTTACGTGATTGTTTACTGATACAATTTCCTTGCTATAATAACGTAGATTTAAATAATGTAACTTTTTAATAAACAGATTCTGTATAAAGTACAGTAGCAACCATGATATTGTATCGGTATGTGGTTTGTTTTAACAAATGTAACAGTAAAGCGACTAAGCTAAGATATTCGGAAATTGGTTTGGTTATCTTGTAAATAAATTATAACGTTACGCTTTGGACAACGACCGGTACTCCCTCCGGACGTTGCAATATATAGGCAGTAGTCGGAACTATAATGTCGTCTGCCAATGGCATGTCATCTAAGCATATGTAATTCTCAGGTAATTTTCATTTATATTTATCTTTTTTTTACTATTCCTTTTCTTTGTTTGTAAATAATAACCTTCAACATTTGTTATTGTTTATATTGTAAATAGTTACATATTTTTCCTCTTTCACTGTCGATAAGATCCACATGATTTTAAACCTCTGTCCATCACTGTTCTTAACTTTGTTTACTTTTGGAAAATAAATTAGTATTGAATAAAACCTCACAATGCGTGTTCGATTCCAACACTTAGCACTAAGTATTGGTGCTGTGTGTTTTCGAACGCATGGTAGTATTTGTTATTATCAGGTTATTCGCACAGTAACATTCGGTTTACCAACAGCTTCCATAGGTCGACTAACATTTGCACTTAGTATTGGTGCTGAGTGTTTCCGAACGCATGTTTTATTTGTTATTTAAAATTAATAACTGCACAACAACAAAAGCAGTAAACAAATAAAACTAATTTTAATCTTGGTGCTTCAAACTCTAAACGTGTACCAATGTTTTATTTTGATTTAAAATGAATAACAAATCAATTAAACAGTTAACAAATTAAATCGGTGATTTTATATCTTCTCGTAATTACACTTAATTACGAGGTTTTATTTGTCTCAACTATTTATACTAGCTTCAAATATTTTGAGCATCTAGCAATCTAGTAAATAACTATTTCTTTTCTTCATACAACTTAAAAAACAGTATTGTTTTGTTATACGTGATAGGATCAAAAATATGTCTTTTTCGTCCTAAAAAACAGGTGATGTTTTGCGATATGTTCAGACCCAATCGAGACTGTTGATAGTAAGAGACCACAATGAATAAATCTGAAGCATTTGTTCACTTTAAATTGTAAGAAAAATGGAAGAGCCATTTTAAGAGCAATATTGTCGAGTACATATTGTAAAGTTCTAATTTTTTACATTGTTCAACTTAATACTTGTGCAGTAAGATGCAAAATATAGTTTGTCACTTGAACCAAAAGTGTCTCTTTCACCGTCGCTCATATCCGATCTCGTACACACATACACACGTTAGTGTTACATTAGATATAAAATAACCTTTTGAAAGGTCGACTTATCCAGATAGGCGTTTTAAGCCAATTATGAATGAGAAATGAGTGTAAGATGATTGTGTCACGATATTTTAGTCTTGTTACTGACTAAGGCTGACATGTTCCCCACAGAGACTTGTGAAGTAATAACCCAACAGCAAATGACATCCAAGGGATCTACAGTTACATGACATTACATACCACTTCTAAAATGTATCACATATATTTTCTGATCTATCCAGGCCTATATGATTTTTACTAATCAAATATAAAAAATTTGTAGGTACTCAGTAACAAATTAATCAATAAACTTATTTACTTTAACTCATTACTGTTATAGAGAGTTAACATTTGGAAAGAGAATGCTCATAATATATGAATGAAGAAAAATACAGAGTGAACACAAAAGAAATGTACTACTTTATTCAAGGAATACAGGAAAGTTATAATACCTAAGAGAAAGTGAAAAACACCATTAGGAAGCTAAGATTTTTCCAAATATTAAAAATGCTCAATATGTGATCCTAGGCTTATTTTACTTATATCTATCCTATAGTCAAATTCTGCCCAAACTTGTTCAAGAATGTTTTCATTGACATTTTTAATGCAATAGTAATTGGTCTCCGGAGCTCCATAAGGTTAAATGGCATAGGAGGAGCTAAAAACATTATATTTCACATAACTCCACAAATTAAGTCGCAAGGAATTAAATCCGGGCTTCATGGAGGCCAACGTAAAAGATTCAAATTGTCTTGCGGTAGACTAATCCAATGCTGCGGTAGCCTCTCGTCAAGGTAGTCCCTTACATCGTGCACCCAAACAAATTCATCACTGTCTTCCTCGAGTTGAGGCATCAACCACCTTAGACAAGATCGCGCCACAATCATCTTACATTCACTCCTCATTCATACTTGGCTTAAAATACCTACCTTGTGGTATGGTCGCCATTTCAAATAATCTAATCTAATCTAATCTTACTTGACAAAACACAAACTACGGTTAGCTTCGGTGAATCTCTTTTACGTTCGATGAAAGCTCAAGGATTTTCCTTGAAGGTTTGAAAGTTTGAAGAAGGTTTGAAGCTAAATATCCCGCCTCCACCTTGATGTCCTTGGTGTGGGAGCAAGAGTTTCACGGAGTAAATCTGAACAACGGACGTTGCTGATATTCCGGAGCTCCTTCCTCTACCCACACTACCCGTAGCCCTAAACTTTGGATGACATGCGTAGTTTGAGTTCCTATTAAATGGGACTTTACGGTAGTGTGTCCGAAATTGGCGTTGGACACTGGTGGCAAACTGAGTTTTTTCAAACACTAACAACAGAAGGACTCTTCTCTGATATTATTGACCATTTTTAAACAAATCATTAATAACATCTTCTGTCAAATGTTTGGCATTGTTGACAGCATTAAAATGTTTGGAAAAAAACTGTTTGGAGATTTTCATACTCATTGGTACCATCAATACCAATCAATTTCGAGAAATTGATGTTCAAAGTTGTTCACTTCTTTTGTGTTCACCCGCTATAATAAGTTTATAAGAAATTCTAAATTACAAAGGTATAACAGTCACCTTATTACATCACGAAAAATAGTTACATACTTTTGTTTGTAATTTTATCAACAATGAAACTTATAGGATTAATGACACCACGTATTGTAAATAATCTGTAACTCAAAGAGTTTAATATTTTAAAACTAAAAATTAATGACATCAAGATTGTTCCTGTAACGGCTACGGCCGACCAACCAAGGCGCCTCCACAATCTGCCTCCACGTCTCTCTGTCTCCTGCCTTTCGCTTCCATCCTCTCACTCCCATCGCTCTCAAGTCCTTCTCTACATCCTGTATCCATCGCACCCTCGGCCTCCCTCTCCTTCTTACAGCCTCTAATTTCTTATATAGCACTTCTTTTTGCATTCGTTCTTCCGTCATTCTTTGCACATGCCCAAGCCAGCCTATTCTTCTTGCATTGACGAACCGGAGAATATTTTTGACTTGCAAGATTGCTTCTATCTCGGCATTCTTCCTTATTCTCCATTCACCATTAAGGCAATTATGGCCAAGGGTAATAATAATTTTTATCTCTCAAGAAATAATTCTGTGGTATAGAAGTTGAACTTTTTGCTTTCAACATAGTCCATTGTAATCGATATGTCATAGAGTTACAAATATAAAATACCTGACGCCTATCTAACCCCTGAGCTGTTTAAAGACTAAGGAAATTATAATATTACCTAGCAAAACAGCTATGATTCTTGCTGAACCAAGCTATGATAATTACAACGTTTTCCTTCGATTTAGAGACACATCGTATATGAAAATAATTTGGAGTTGTAAATATTTAATCATAACATGTTTAGAGTAATATCATCAAAATGTTTGTATTCTTAGAGTTGGCTCACACATACTCGTGGCTGCTGCCGACCTAGTTACGTGTTAAATGGGTTAACTTTGTTGTAGATTGCCAACCAAATGAAGTCCTGCAACACATGCAGATATATAGCAGGTAAGGAGATATTATACGAGGTCACCACCTCGTAACCTAATGTGGGTTTCAATTTTTTTCACATTATTTCAGGAAAACCAAAAACTTAACCCAATCAAAATTAAACGTCTGTGAGAATATTGTTAGTTATATCTTGAATATAGGTTGATTTAGAGACGTCACCTTAACCATATGTGCACACACCCATACGGTTAATCATGGTTAATCATACGGTTGTGACCGATTAATCATGATCGACAGAGGAACATCGATACTATCGGATGCCACACAAAGAAATCACCGCTTCCCGCTGTTTCCTGTCCATGAGATATAATGGCATAGCATAGATAAAATAAATGCATCTGTTTTCTTATTAATTCGTCCTGGGATGTAGGCTACTGATAATTTGCAGGAAATGTGTCCTGGAATTAATATTTAAAAAATATATACATTTTTTAATGTGTGGTTAAGTCATTTCGTCTTAATTACACCTCGGTCTCTAAATTACGTTACACGTATAAGACGTTATACATAGCTTTTGTAACGTAGGTTAAACAAATTTAACTTGAGGTGTTCTCGTCAACCAATGCCACCACAAACGAAACCAAAACCACAGCCATCAACGTTGAGGTTTTATTTGTATTAGTGATTACTTTGGTATATTTTATGAAATATTAGTTCAGCTGCATAACGTACTCATATACAGTATTGTTATTTGACCCTAAACAATAGTTTTTATACAATACTACAAATATCATATACTATAAACTTATATATCCATTAGTTGTTTGTAATTGATGCATTATTCTTTGGTAATAGCGAAACTCAAAAAAATGATTCGTCAATATTATAGTTTTTAAACGTTCATATTATACATATCATACGAAGTCTCACATTTTAAATAAGATTGCCAATACGTCCTTTAATGTTGTTTTTTCGGTAATTACACACACTAAAAGCGTTACTAATTTTATTTATATAATTTAGTCTTTAGTATTTGATGAATGGACAATTTTTCTCGGAGGCTGCTCTATGAATATCAATAATAATACTTTTTTAGCATTAATAACAGTTTATGAAGGCATGAACTACTAGAAATATTAAATGAAAAACTATACTAAGATTTTATATTACGACTTTTATAATAAACTGTTTAGCTAAATTTGACACATTCTATATGTCATTAAACAGATATAAACTATGTCACTCTAAAATAATGTTTCCTGAAGCATATTTAGGGGTTCCTGTTTGGGTTCCAAAACGACCCGATGCAGCATACATTTAGCAATACAAGAGAATTATAGCTACGATTGTAATTTACGATACGCTTTGCGTCGTATTTGGTGTGATTGTATTTGACTCCCGGGCTCATTTGTCGATCACACTTTCTAGACTAATTATATATGTAGAGAGGCTTTTGTTTTAGTACACATGTTTTGATTATTTGTTAAAAATTAACTAGGTAAATAGTTTTCATCAGTTTATATTCAACCATGAGTTATTTTTTAATAGTTGAACGTATATTGTTACAATAATTTTAATTAATATACTTTTTTACTTACTATTACCAAACATAACTTGATTTATTGATGTGTCCGTTTATACATAAATTAAAATAAGTGAATCATGAAGTTTGAATAAAAAGTTAAAATAAAAAATAAAAAGTAAGGGCTTATTAATCGAATAAAGGATTCGATTCATAAGCCCATCGCTACGAATACAAATACATACTGTAGGTCCCTTGACATCCCATTTGTCTGTTGGGCTATTAATTAACAGTTCTGTCTAAGGAAACATGTCAGCCTTAGTCAGTAATAAGACTACAAGATCGCGCCACAATCATCATACACTCGTTTCTCATTCATACTTGGCTTAAAATACCTACCTTGTACTACGGTTCCCGTTTCAATAATCTAATCTAATCTAAAAATGTAACAATCAGAAGATTGATTTCAATAATAATAATTAGATTGGGGCTTATTTAGAATTTGTGTTTAAAGGTAAAAAAGTAAAAAAAGGGTTTAAGAAAGGTGTTCAAGCAATAAAGTTCGTAAATTTTTTAATAAAAAAGTTTGTAGTTAAAGGAATTTGATGATTGCAGTGAAATCCCAACTATATTTGAAGGATCAACTCCTTTTCAAACTTAGCTCATTTATAGATTTGAGCTAGAAATCTATATAGAGTATCTATATAGAAAATATATATAGAAAGGCTGGCGCCTTCTTTCACTTGAGCTTGTGATAAGCGTTAGTAGAAGTAAAAACCATTTTAAAGTTTTTTGTATTTACTTCCTCATGTAAATAGGTTAGATCATGGATATGTCTAAAGGGGATTTTTTCAGTTCATCTAAACAGCTATTCTTATTCTTAAATATTACAAATTCAATACATTAGATCTGATAGTTTCTATGGAAACCTGTTTCAAATTTTCATCTTAAAAATTGCCAATACCCTCCCCCCCCAGCGATAAGACATCCAAGTCAATAAATGAAATGATAACAATGTATATATACAGACTATGCCATTTTTGGTTAAATGATTCAAAACTCTGAAATTTATTAGGATGTGCCTGGCGTATATATATATGCTTTAGATTACCTAAAGTTACATCAAAAACTTAATATATTCCCATATTCAGTGGCATATTTTTTATTAGAGCAGTTTTATTTTAATGGAACTAGTTTTGGGCGCTGCCCTCCAACAACATAAAAATCCGTGTTGGAAGTTCAACATCATAAATTTATCAGTTATGATCAATTTGCATTCATTAACTCAACAAGAACGAATCGCCTTCGTCCAAGGCCCGTTAACGACTGTACCAAAATTGAGCTATTCCGGTTAAGAGGCTCTTAAACTCTAGAGGAAACTGGAAGTGATCAAATAATTATAACACCAAGAGTCCTGCATGCATTACAATTACGTAAAATGTAATGCTGATTCCAGAAATAACATTTATGATGCTGTAATAATGTCATGAAATGACTTTTTCGATCAATTATATTTTTCATAAAAAACTATAAGCTTGTAATCTCGCTTAAATACGTCCTATCATACGAAATAATTTCAGAATCTGCATTCAATTTCACATAGGAATATATGATTAAAATTAATTTTCAAAACAAAAAGTTTTTTACGAAAAACATCTATGGGGGTAGTATGAAAAATATGCCAAAAATTTCCAAATGTAATACATTATTCTTTCGTAAAATATAATTCTGATTTCAGAAATAACATTTATTATGCTGTAATAATGTGATAAATGATTTGTTCGACATTTTTGTTTAGGTTTGCTAAGATACTATTTGTACCTGTGTTTTTTATACAGTGCGGGAGTTGGTAGGTTAACCCCAGTTTGTGTATTATTAGTGATATTCATTAGGTCTACTAAACATGTGATCTGGTTCAGTAGCTTTTAAAAGATAACTAGTGTTTTTAAAATGTCCTTCTAAAACCTAAATAAATTTGTTATTTGTTATTGGTTTTTAAAATATTTTCATTAATTGGAGTGATGATTATAGGTTAAAATTTGGTTATAAAAAAGAGAATAATTTTTCCTGAAACTGAACCAAAGAATCCATTTACTGGTTTAATAAAAATCTAAATTCTCAATATAATAAAGTAAAGAAACCAATAACCTTTCAAACACGCTTCTGTCACGTCGCGGACGTGTTCTAACATGCTTCACCTCTTTCACTATACATGTGAAGCCGTACCGTGGTCAGTTATGTTTTATCACGTCATAAACTTTGGTAAATGAAATGAGGCGTGAAGCCGTAAACGCTAAGTTACGAGGTTTAAAATGAGAAACGAACGCTAGACTTGTGTTTGTTGGGAAAATGTTGAAAAGACATAAACCACTTACCGGAATTGATTATTAGAGTGATGCTTGTATTAAATGCTGTACAATTAAAACTAATTTTATTCATATAAGTTCGTGAAGAATATGTTTTAGGATAGGTAGATAGATCTGAGGGGTAATAAGAGGGATAGATGAGGGGTACACAGAGGTAGGCTATGTAAAATGTGACTTGTTATAACCTCTTAATAAAAACTATTGCTGTCTCTGGACGTCAATCACGGCGTTGTGTATCATAAAATGAGGCGTAATAAGCACACAAAAGTAGGTTACTTGAAATGTGATTTTTTGTCCTAACCTCCTAATCAAAACAAAATATAAAAAAGTAAATAAAAGTAAAGTAAAGTAAAGTATACTGTTGTATAAAAAACTTATTGTTGCCTAGCAACGTATCAGGCGTTTCAGCTGGTCATCGCAAACCTATTAACCCTTATCCCGGGGTCAATTTTGACCCCAATAGAATAAAACTAATGTGTGATGCAAGAACACACTACTTAATAAAAACCAATATATATGCAGGTAAAATGACCGACACAGTTGCAAATAGTCTTAGCATTCCTACACAAATACTGACAGACATGTTGATGGTGACAACTGGTTCACATTGATTGAATTTGTAGATGAGCTAAGAAAAAATGGGCTAAATTTTGTAATTACTGTGCTAAACATTTTAAAAGAAATACCTAATGAATTTCTGTCTTTTAAACAATAGGATCCGAACGCAGCAGCAATTGGTTTTACATCGGACATAGCCTTGGTTAGCTTTGTCCCAAAAAGAAACGAGTATGGGATACTGGTTTCTAGTATTCTCCATGATAATTTAATTGATAAAGAAACGGTAAATCCAGAAGTAATCCTTTCCTAAAATCAAAACAACTAAGGTGTTGATGCCTTGGACCATAAATAATAACTATTTCAGATTTGTCGTAGATTGCTTATTTTCTACACAATTCTTGATGCAATTTGAGTAGCAGTTTTTGTACTGTTTAAACTGTGTAAAACCCTAAGACATATTTCAAGGAAACGGTTTATGAAGTCAGTTGGTATTTAATTACTTAATAATCATCTAAAATCATAGCCCAACTAAAACAATGCCTCGTGAACTGAGGCTCATGAACTATCCTGGATCAAAATAGAGGCCAAAAAAGGAAACATTGTTCGTTTTATTCAAGTGGGAATGACCAGAAAGTATCTGATATATGCTCAAAGTGTAAAAAAACATGTTTTCAAAACACACGGCAATGTAATGATGTCATACTAAGAGTGCAGTCAGAGAACTGGAGAAAAAGGGCAAAGTTTGGGAGAGTATTTTTGTGCATCATGCAAGTTAGTGTTTTTTGGGCATCTCTCTATTTTTAAATCTTCCATTCTTATATGTAGGGACCTCACGTCCTCCATTTTCCTTGAGCATTTACTTAAAAAATGTTTTATTTTTCAAATATAATTATTTTTAACTTTAAATTCCTTTGAAGACAAGGTGTAAGGTAACAAAGATTAGGTGCAACGATAAAAAAAATTGTTATTTAACTAATGGATAATTTTTTATTATTTTTTGTTTAGTTTCGGGTAAAAAAAGCAGTGTTATTAAAATAAGTCGAGGCTAAAAATTCATGATCTCAAAGGCCCCACTGTATTGAGGAATCAATGACAGCCACGTACTTCTCTGTTCGTTTGTAAACTACTCATGATACGTCACCTTTCACTAGTAAATCATTTAAAATAGTAGGATATAAATTTGATAATTGTAAAAAAATACATAAGACCTAATCTAATCTCAAAATGAAATCTTTGGGGAATTCAGATGCCTATATACAGATGGGCTTCATCGACGTGGGGAAACGTTGACAAAAATTACACAGTGCGTTGTTCTAGTATTATTTTTTTAGTTTTAGGTGATTGTTTCGTATTTGTTACCCCATTACAAATTCAACTTCATGCATCAGCGCTGAAAAATAACCATGCGTGTTGCTCAAAATATAACAACGATTGTAAATAACCTCACTGAAAATTCATATCACTCAGAAAGAATATTTAAAACATTATAACCCCTAATAATAGAATAGAATTATACTATGTTACAATTGTTATTTTAAGAATGAAATGTGATTTTGCTTTATTATTTACAGCATAAATAATATAAATAAATGTTATAAAACCTTCAGCAATGTAAAATATAGATAACATGCTTTGATAAAAGATTTTATGAAATTTAAATCAATTATTCAAAGAGGTGCTTAAAAAAGAAATTACGTTAAGTGTGAATGTTATGTGGAATCAACAGACATGGTAACAGATAATAACCACATTATAACGGCAAATGAACATAAGTCAATCCAATAATGGGTCTTTAATTTTCAAATATTATCAGTGTGATGTTCAGCTTTTAATCTATATACTTCACCATTTCAAAATGCAATTATTATTCATGTAAAAGATGTTTCCACCTTGATTATAACTGTAAACCAACCAATATTTTCCCCTTTCAATGCTTTGATTGTTTACCAAAGTAATTTATGAATCTCGATATCTGTTTATTTATTTTAAAATACACAATCTAAAATATTTCATCTGGTATAGTATGGTAAGTGTATATCTAAGTGTATGGTCTTTATTATATTAAATATTTTAAACTCTAAAACATCACCAGTATTAAAACCCCGGGATAAACAAATCAACAAATTTGTTAAGAACTTTTTTCTATTAGATTGATTTGGCTAAGGCTGTTTACCCCAGGAAACGCTTAAAGCCTTGGAGGGAACATTAAAATATAAAATGAAAGTGACAAGATTGATGGATAGGCTCCACTCAGAAGTTTGGAAACAGAGACGTCGCTCCTCCATCTTCATAATTTATTGTTGAATTTCGAGACCCCAATAGTAGAAGTTGCTTTGACCATTCAGTTGCTACGATTGTGTTGACTTTTGAGGCAACTCATGAACTTTATAATTATTGAAATAGAATACCAATAAATTGTAGTTTTAGTATTCAAATTATTAAATATAATGTAAGTAGGGAATCGGGAAATTGTATTGAGTTAAACCTTAGTAGTGTGCGATAAAAATATAAAATTAATTGAAAAGATTTCATTTAGACTGTAGGATAGATATAATTCTTTTAAGTATTAATTCAGAGCCTAATGTTAGCATGAATTTTCTTCGAAAAAGTTATCGGAGACATACTTTTTCCAAGATTTTGCAAACCGTATTAACCGGCAACCGATGTTGTATTAATAATAGTTATTCAAATGTATAAAGTGTCAAAAAATACGTACCTTAATTTGACTTTTATTTTGGCACTTCGAGATTTAAGCAGTAATGTAACGTCTGTATATAACATATATTAGTAAACAACTGGCCATAATAAAACATAAATAATAATGGCCATAACAAGTCAATTAACACGATGAAAAAAATTGAGGCATGAAAACCGTTACCTTATCAAAAACCGGACAATTAAGCTGAAAACATCGTATGGAGATATTTCTGAATCAGTTTAAAACAAGATTGATATTGAAACATCGAAATGCTGACTAAATCGGAATTTTTCATGCGAATGTAATTCCTTCCATTGAATTCAGGTATTTCAAACATCCTGATAAAGAGTTTCTGACACTCACGTTATAATAATTTTTGTTAACTCTTTTCAATGATTAAACGACTTTCTCTCCACATAATATTTTTTTACCGAAAAAAGTAATAAAAAAATTCAAATATCCAGTTAGATTTTTAGAATACTATACCTTTCATCAAATACTCATAAATATAAATATGTTATATAATGTTATATATAATGTGTGTGTTTGTGCGTAACACGTAACAACTCTGATAAAAATGGTCCGATATTTTTTGGAATTTACTTTATACGTGTAAAGAATGGTTTGTGACTTAGGTTTAAAAAACAGGCACATCAGTCTGTACGAAAAAGAATTTAGTGTGTTTTAATTGCATTTTGACTGATAATTTATAAAAAAATATGGGTCTTTTATCATAATTAGAGCAACGAAGAATTTTCAATCTTTGCTCTACGTAAAACTTTATCTATATTAGTTAGTCAAGTTAGTCAAAAGTTGTAGATACTCCTTCATAACTTCTGAATAGTTAGGATGACCAATAATTACACAGCTGTAAGGTATTGAAAACAGATTTTTTAGTGTGTTTTGCTGTTTTACACTTGCGCCGACATTTTCCAACCCAGTGTCAAGAGGTGTCATTTTAAGAATCCCATGCAAAAAACTGTCCTTGAATGGTTTATATAGAATGAATATATGGTATGGTAGCTGGTAGAATGGGTTCCTATTGAAAATATAGTAATTCTGTAAGTACACAGTTTTGCTGTACCGGATGTATTTAAAACTATATTTGTCGCACTTTGTGTTTAAAATCTATTGGCCAATAATAACCAGGGATTATATTCAAATTCATGTTACTGCTTCTGAATATTGATTTTAACTAATTAATAGGAATATTTTTACCCCGTAAAAATATTCCTATTAATTGATTATATCCGTTCTGGCTGTCGGATCAATTGGGCTGTCCAATTATGATACGTGATTGGAATCGATCTGTATAATGGGTTAGGATCAGCAGGTGACGTATTGGTATGGTGCGGCTCACAAACACTCTCAGGTGTGTTTTCAATACAATAACCATTACTGTTATGTCATGTATTAACCAGACGATAATTTTTACATTTATTTAGTTTTATATAATTCACTTTTATTATTACTCCATAATTTTATCAAAGCATCAATAATGATTCATGAACACAACAATTTAGCTTTTTACCCTAAGTGAAAGTTTTTTGTAAAAGAAAAACAGTTTATCACAACAAAATTCACAGGGTGACAGCCTCTTCCCTCGTTACATCCTGCTTACATAAAAAATAGAATTATTGAGCTTGGAGCCTATAAAGCAAATATAGCTATGAACCGAAACAGTGCAAGGTAGGCAGTACTGATTGATGACCCCAGAGTTTAAAATATGACCATCATAG
Organism: Nephotettix cincticeps; assembly: GCA_023375725.1. NCBI lineage: Eukaryota > Metazoa > Arthropoda > Insecta > Hemiptera > Cicadellidae > Nephotettix > Nephotettix cincticeps. Next base: position 58,054,575 of record CM041787.1, on the reverse strand, counting down.
ACTCAGGCTATGAGTCAGTCACGTTACCAACTGAACCACTGACTTACCAATCCTTACATTCATTCTGTAACCTCAGGACGTAGTGTGGTACATTCAGCATATGCAAGGTGCTTATTAGACGGACCCAAGATTTTTTATCCACCAATAGCAATATTAAAGAAAAAACAGGTTATTCTGCTATACAATAACAACTACTGCACTGCACTATAGAACACTATATTACACAAAGAGGAGGAACAAGTGTCCCTAGGCACGTCAGCTAACCTTTTTCTGCAATCAGGCGATACACCCCCTGGTTAGAATCACAGGATTCATCCAGTCCCGCAGGTCTGGCGAACAGCTAGATCCTAGATCACCTCCCATGGCAAGTGTCTATCCTAATCCATGGTACCTTTAGCTACAGCTCTGTTCCCTCACAAAGTCCAATGCAGTGGTATCTCAGATTCTCAAATGTACTGGAAGCTAGGTCTCCCGTGCAAGATGATTCCTTATTTATCCATGGCCCGTGATAAGACATACAATGAGCGACTACTAACCTAACCGTAGAAGGTATTTTGATATACTTAGTAAGATGGAGCTGATTTTACTCGCACTCAGAAGTAGAAGCCACCGAGGTGGGCTAATAGTTCATAATTTTCATATGTCATAGTGATCCCACAAAAAGGATGGGCCCATACATGGGGTGGATTCGTTATCAATTGCTAGAAGGTTTAATTGCCCACAATATCTGAATGACCTTTAACCCAGCATGGTTGAACCTTTTTTAGCTTCCAGGAGGTGAGATTGCGTTGCTGCTGTCCACACGATCTTGAGTTGGAGTGCGATTGTTGGCTTGGCTGTCTGAGAACATAGTGAATATTTTGATCCTGATGTCCTTCCTGAGTTAGAATAACGCACCGATGATACTTCATAGCTACAGTAATGCCCCATGGGTGCACGGAAACTCGCCTTATCTCGCATCGCAAGTATCCCAGCTGCAGTTCCCTTTGAGCCATCCACGTACCACTCCATGGTTGAGCAGGTCTGCCACCAAATTTCTAGCCGTTTCTCGTAAAAATCACCACGAAGAAAGATTTACCAAAGGCGTATTTTATTTTTATTTTTATTTTTATTTAGGTCGGCTTTTTCGACGGTATGCTGAGTACCTTTCAATAAACTACATGATCCAAACCGACTATGTCAGTTGTCTAAGGTATGTATATTATTGTATTATAACCGGAGATCTTATATATTCAATTGAAAACTTTGACAAGTTAAAATTGTGTCCATGACATTTCTAAATCAATACAAAAATTATTATTTTCGCAAAACCATCAACATCCATTTTATGAAAATTGAAAACAAAACTAAAATTGTCGATTCGAAAACAACTACGAAGTCTAAATTTGACTTTGTTTACAAACATGTACACTGTAAACGTCTAGTTGAAAGTTAGTCAAGTTAAGGGATGGATGGCTCTCCAGCCAAACATCTGACGAGTTGTCTTCAACACAAAACTAGCTGACAAACTTAGGCTCAGGTCAATACGATATCCTTACAATCCCTTCTTGTGTAATTTTTTGAAATTATTTTTAGTATACTTTAACAACTTTTTTGAGAGTTTTATGTAAGGTATTAAAAATTTACTATAAAAAAATGTCAAGTCTGTTCCTCTTTTTTGGAGAGGCTTGTAGGTTTCCAACGCTCCTGAGGGGAAAGTGAAGCCCACAGATTAAAAAAATAATAAAAAATATCATCAATATATAATACAATATCTATGGACAATATGACAAACCGAGTTTCTAGACAATGTTTTAGTTCTATAAAAGTATTTACAAAAACAGAAATATTCTCAAGACAATAATTTAGAACCCCACTAACCTCATCCATCCACTTGACGTGATTGATATTAATGATGTGCAAATGTCGATGTTAATTAAGTATAAAGAAAACAACTACCCGCACCCAACACTCGCCTGACATGTAGTAATACACGTGCGTGTCCTCCATTATCCACTTGTCTTAGCCTTTAATGAAATAGCTTGCAGATATTCTCTCATTAGTAACTAATTAGTGGATTGTGTTCATCTGAGAAATACAATCGCAACATGTCTTCATTAGTTCAAGTTAATTTAATTTAAGAGTGTTGTTTGTTTTCAAATTAATGTATTAAATTCTCACCTAGTTAATTAACTTGATTATAGGATATGAGCCTTTATAGCTACACGAGTGTCACCATCATTAACGTTATTTGCTACAACCATTATGTAACGTAATTATACAACCAGTTATAAGCCCTCCAAGTAATTTTTCATTCATACCTGCTGAGTGGCCAAAGTGGAAAACCAGATTTCAGAGATATCGAACTGCAAGTGGGCTATCAGAAGAACCTGAAGATAAACAAATAGACACTCTAATTTATACGTTGGGAGATAAGACAGATGATGTTTTTGCCTCTTTTAACATAACTGATGAATCTGTTTTAGGATATGAAGATGTATTAAATTTATTTGAGAAACACTTTATTCCACAAAGAAATCTGATTCTTGAAAGAGCAAGGTTTCTAAGACGTCGACAGCATGCTAATGAAACCTCAGAAGAGTTCATAGTTGACATTCACTCACTAGCAAGAACATGTGAATGGGGCCGTCTCAATGATGAAATGATATTGATGGTGTTATTGCTAGGGTTAAGAGATGAAAAAATCAGTAACCGTCTTCTACATGATGTGGATGTAACCCTAAACAAAGCGATAATGTCCATTCGGTATGCTGAAACAATAAAACAAGAAAAGAGTAACAAACATCTGGTTATTGAAACTACAGAACTACAAAAAGGAAAGTTAATTGGTCCAAGTCAAAACCAATTCGGCAACAGTCAAGCCTCGAAATCATTTCAACAAAAACAAATGTCAAACAACAGTCAGGACACGACACGACTCCAAAGACAAGGAGATTATCCAACACGGTGCTCATGGTGTGGGAGTGAACCATCTCACCCTCGTAGCGTATGTCCAGCCAACAAGGTGACCTGCAGTAAATGTAAGAAGTTCGGGCACTTTTCGAAGGTATGTCGTTCCAAAGTAACTTGTGAGATCGAAATGGATACCCAGTCAGGAGAAGTTAGTGACCTTTCATCTGTAAGTAACAAGTTTTTTATTGGTTCAATTGGGGAAAATAATATAGTACCTTGGAAAGTAGAAATATTGCTTGATGGGAGCCCTTTAACATTTAAAGTGGATTCGGGCGCAGATGTAACTGTGATCCCTCCTGGTGTAGTGCCTACAAACAAAATCAGGTCAACTCAAGTCGAACTGTATGGAGCTGGTAGCACAAAACTAGAAACACTAGGATGTCTCAAAGCTAATTTACAGTACAAAGATATCAGTATAAACCACCCAGTATATGTAGTTAAGGGACTTGTAACCCCATTGTTGGGTCGCCCAGCCATACAAGAGTTAAAGATCTTAACTTTTGTTGGTTCAGTTTCAAATAATGATAGTCACTTTTTCACTGAATATCATGAAATGTTTAATGGACTTGGAGTCATCCCTGATCCTTACACAATAGTTCTAAAGGATGAGGCAAAGCCATATGCAATTACAACTCCTAGATCTGTACCTTTACCTCTAATGGAGAAAGTTAAATCAGAACTCGAATCTATGGTGAATCTTAAAGTAATCACTCCGGTTGATCATGCTACTCAATGGTGTTCTGGAATGGTAGTAGTCCCTAAGCCTAATGGTTCTATTCGAATATGTGTTGACTTGACTAAATTGAACGAGTCTGTGCAACGACCATACCATCCAATCCCGAAAATTGAAATATCTCTAAGTTCAATTTCTGGAGCAAAAATCTTTTCAAAGTTAGATGCTAACAGTGGATTTTGGCAAGTCCCCTTAAGTCCTGAATCTCAGGATCTTACAACATTTCTAACTCCATTTGGACGGTTTAAATTTTTAAAACTCCCATTTGGCATCACATCTGCACCCGAACATTTTCAGAAATGTATGTACAAAATTTTGGGTGATCAGACAAATGTTGCAATACATATGGATGATATCCTTATATGGGGTAAAACTCAAGAGGAACACGACAAAGTCGTCCGACAAGTACTAGATAAACTTAAAAGTGTGGGTATGACACTCAATAGGGAAAAATCTGAATTTGGGAAGTCTCAAATTAAGTATCTAGGACATTATTTGTCCCCCAATGGTATATCTGCAGATCCAGGAAAAGTATCAGCTATTTTAGAAATGGAAAGTCCTAAGAATGTACAAGACCTACAACGTTTCAATGGAATGGTTAACTTCCTAGCAAAATTCATACCTGAAAAGGCGAAGATTATGGCTCCAATCAATGCATTACTTCAAGCGAATATTCCATGGAATTGGGGTCCAGAGCAACAAAAAGCATTTGTAGAAATAAAAAGTCTGTTGATTAAGACTCCTTGCTTAGCTGTTTATGACGTAAACAAGAAAACTGTTATATCCTGTGACGCCTCTACAAAGGGCTTGGGCTCAATGATGTCCCAAGTTCAAGAAGATGGCAGTGTTCGCCCAGTATATTTTGCATCAAGAAGCTTACTCCCTGCTGAAAAAAACTATACAAACATAGAAAGAGATCCCACCGCTGCCACCATGTTCTATTTGATATTGAATTATTAATAAATTAAGCACTAGTTTTGTTTAAGGTAACCTCTTTTTAATAATAACATAACAATCAGCTGATCAAGTAATTACACAAAATATTAATAGAAATGCTATTAGAACAGCTTATGACACATTTAGGTAGTTCAGTGTTTAACTAGTAACGGGTGCTCCTAATATGGTTCATTTCATGAGGAATTTTTATCACTAAATAGCGTTAAAAATAATCAAATCACATTTATTAGTAACTTAAAAAATAAAAATGTCTAAATTTTTATTGTAAAAGAATACTTGGTCAGTAAAATTAAAAACCACAGAAAAATCACAATTAAAACTAACATAAATATATATGATTAACTAAAAATACGCATTGATAAAGATCAAAATTAAAATGATTATATTTTAAAACTTTCATAATCCCAAAGAAAACTTTATTGTACGTTCATTGTAAGTATGTTAGACTTCCTCTAAAAAGTAAACTTCGAAAATAGACAGAACAATTTGTGCAATTTTGTTAATTTCACTAAAGATTATATCTAAATTATAAAAAAAGTTATAGATGCTGTGACTCATTTATTCAATGAACACAATTAAGTAATATCATCACAAGTTTTGCTATTTAAAAACGTTAACTATAAGTGTTATCAAATATTTTGTTGTAGTTGAAAAAATCTTCCCAATTACTTTAAATAGTGTTTGTGAACTTCAATATGACAAATATTAAGTAACTCGCTGGAGATTACTCAAGTAATCAACTTAAGAGAACTTAAGTGAAAATAATATTGTAATTCTCTCAGAAAATGGAATGGGAGTATAATGTTTTGCAGGATAGAACTACAAGGAAGACACAAACATAATTTTATTGTCATCTTCACCTAAGTATTTTTGTAGTAACGTGTGCATATAGAACTAAATTAAGTTTTCCTTTAGGAAAGCCATATTTAAAAAAGGTATAGCTTGAAATTGAATGTCCTCGACTTTAAATTATTACATATAATACACAATAGTTATTTAAACGGAGATTAAAGCGAAAATATTTGTCTATAATGGCAATTGTTGCCACTCAAGGTGTAGCCAAGGGTGACAATTTCCCGAGGCACACAGAATTTTTCTTAACCTATACAAATGTCAATAGTTATACGTTAATAATAGAAAATTTAACTAGGTCTATTTGCTTTCAAATGATTTTTGCTCCAAGAGGCTTCAATTCAATGGTGTCTTTAACATTACAATTAGGCCCTATAAAACTAGCAGTCTGAAAGCTTACTGTTTTAATTTACTACTATATGTAAGAAATGACAAACATTTTTTTATAATATAGAAATATTCTTTCAATATTGTAGAATATTGAAAGAAAATATAAAACAAAAGGCTATAATAAACAAGTCATACACGTAAATTGTTAAAACACATCACTTTTCATTAAAAATAAAAGTAAAATAAAAAATATATTATGTAATTTTGTTAGTTTATATTTTATTATTATGGGTTTACATGTTCAACCTTTATTAATAATATGAATAATGAAATTTGTAAGCTATGGTATTATTCTTAATGACAAGAGTTGAGTAAACGTGTAACGTCTAACGAGACGTTGGCATTAAATGGATAGGAAAATGTATTCAGTAAATTAAACGTACCTCTTTTTTTGTTATCATGTCAAAGAATTGTCTCTCAAACTATGTACAGAAATATCTAATTCAATGGAAAAAGGCCTTAATACTACTTGGAGTTCAATAGTAATAACATAGTCTCATTAATCCTACAACGAATTTTAAAAATAAAGTTATACATATATGGAATCATCATGTCCTACTGTTTTTATCTATCTACTTTTCGACAAACTAAACATTTAGATATACATATATCAGTAGTAGTATGAGATATATATAGTAGTGGCTTATTTTTAAAAAACATATTAAATATTATTAAGAGTAAATATTTAATCAAATTATATTGCATGATCAACTAAATTTGATAATATTTACATATAAATAATTCTAGTCTGCGTCAATTAATATCAATCTATAAATGGGAATAAGTATTCTCAGAAAGCATAAACCAAAGTGTTGTTTAACAGTACCAATACAATATCATGGTGTTATTATGTGAGAAATTATACCTAGACAGGTTTAAGAAGTACCACATGATTATGACTTGTGTTAAAATAAAGTAATGGAAATACGAAAAAAATATGTAAATGTATGTATATGTTTATATAATTATAAAACCGTACATTCTGCCAATATAGCTACTTTTTAGCTAAGAAGTTTTTCAATAGTCCGAGAATTTTATGAAATTAAATGTTAGAAATTTTGAGTAAGTTCAAACTTTGCGCAGTCTTGCCGACAAAAATATTAAGTCTAAATTTTATTGTGCTGTGCTTCAGCCACCATTTTGGTAAATGGTGGCAAATTTTGTGCAAATACCTACCTAATAATTTTGTGTGTATTATTAAATAATAAAAATACAATACATACATATATATATACGGACTCGTTGATAATTATTACATTTTAAAAACTATCGCTGCCTATATCCAGTTTTCTATTTGTGATTATATTACCTATATTTCAAGTACTTCATAAAATTCAAAAGTTTCTGTAGTAAAATATTAAATAGTAAAATGTAAAACTAAGTAAGATCCTTATTAGTTTTTCCCTGTTCAATATATCATGTTAATGCAGAAGTTTTCTGTACTATTATATAGAAGTACGTATATAGAATGTTTAATGAAACCATAAATGTTACGATTGCTTGCATTTGAACGTGATATTAGTAATATTTTGTGTAGATCCGACCGAATGGATTCAAGATCCAAATCTGCTGTAGCGTCTTTCAGTTCCTTCTATTTCGCCAGAGATTACAATATCTGTAAAGGGATTTTGCAATGTTCGTCTGACGCTCTGCTAACATTTTTTAGACAATCAATCCAGTTGTGCTTTTTCAATCTCTCTTTCAAGATGTTAGTTAATAACTTAACTTTCATTATTGATATATAATGTTGAAAATTCAAAAATATATCTCATATGGAGCAAAACAAAAGAAAAGTTTATTAGTTTTTTTAAATTATATAACTAATTTGATAACGGTTATGCATTACGTGGTTGTCCATTATTATATAGTTAAGTTAAATAGCTTATCCGAATTGGAATATTTATGTGTATATGAAAAATAGCTTTTCTCTTTATATATTGCTAAATCAATCCAAATATAAAATGTTATACATGACAGCTATACATAATGAGTCCAGAAATATAAGATGTTATGTATTAGATTTTTTTTTACATATGAATGTACCTATTAATTTTCCATTGCAATAATGTGACTCTGTAGAACTAGTGAAAAGCTGATTACTGTCAATTTATGCAAGCTTAAACTAAAGGATAAGAGGAGATGAATGCATCTAATGTGGTTTGAAAAGTGGCATGTAACTGATAACAAATCATGTAGTGAAAAGCTAACCAACGTATTTTTTCTCGTTGAACTTTATTTTTCACATTCACTATTATTGAGTTGCAATTAAAATTTATCATAATACATTTATAGCTTCAATATACTATCATAAGTAACAAAATACCAATTAGATTTTAACAAAGTCTGGCCGTAAGTTCACAGTTCAAAACTAGGAATCAATTACTGTCAAAATACCTAATATGTGTTTGCGATATATTCCTCTTAAAATTTCCATCATCGGATTTAAGTAATATGTGTACATAGTTTATATTTCATGTAGCTTTTCATGACGAGGCCACAATTTCTGTGAGCACAAGAGGAAGGACAATCCATTGTTGGAAGTGTCGTCAACATTCTTACACAATCGATCAGCTGATAGTTCCCACCACAACACTCACACTTAAGGCGCCTTTGCAACCTCATTACTGCTTAAATTTATTCGTCTTTGTTATTCCTATTGTATAAGCTTTTAGTGAAACCGTCGTTATCATAGGATGGTACAGGTTTAAAAACATGACAGCAAGTAAATCAATAGCAAGTAGGCTAAGAGACTTTGCTACTTTAACTTTAAAGAAGATGGGGGTTTTCCTCTTGATACGATAGATTTTACCACAAATAATTTAGTGTATCCAAGAAGAAGGAACATAAAAACCCCGATATTATGCTCGGTATATGAATTCAGATAGATAAAGTGTTATTACACTTTTACACTACCCAGTGCGGTTTCCTTCCACATTGGTCCCTCCTTGGCTCTCCTGGAGCTTCAATGACTCTTAGTTGGGCCTGAACATTGAACAGTTCAATCAGAATTCTCAGGGAGTCACAAATTTCTTTACTGCCCACCTTAGGTACTCTCGAGTACGGGTGCCTGCTTGGTATGATTGTGTGTTTTGCAAAACGTGTGCTCTAAAATAAAGGTTGAGCGCTTCTTGGGCTGGATACTTTCCTTGTCGTAGTTACTTGGGAGTTGGCGGGTTATAATATGAATCCTCGTAAGGTTATGCCTGGCCAAAGTCCAAATCTAAATCGATTTGAAGGCTATTTTTAGTTTTAACAATTTAGTTGACTATCCATGTTAGCAAATTTACCATAGGGAAGAAGCTATTACTGTCCTACACAGCTTACTTCCTTAAGGGTTTTCTCTATCTTTAACGTTTACCGAGATATCAAAAAATCTAAACATAATACATAGTATTTAGGGGCTCCAATGCTAATCTTACGGAGGATAAGAAAAAATAATATTTCAACTTGGATGAATCTTGGCTAATCATATGAAGCTACCATGTGATTAGGATCAATACTTTTATTCTAAAAAATAATAGTTTATGTGTTTCTCACAGCAGCAAACCTGCATACTCTTTCCCATGTTCTTATGGAGTATAGGTAAACTCTTTTATTTATGATAAAACTTGGTATATGGTATATGGTAAAAATAGTTTATGGTAAAAACGCCTACTTTTAGTGTTCCTCAAAGTAACAAACCTGCATACTCTTTCCCATGTTAATGTTATAGATAGTAGAAAAAATACTCTAATTTATCAACAGGTATTGATTGATTTATTGTATTATTATTACTGGACTTGTTATTGACTTGTATTATTCTTGCCATAGTATTGAGGTGGAAATTTGCTGAGTACGCAGGTGTACTGCGACAGGAGTATTTAAGAATTTAGTTGACTATCCATATTTCCTATTCTTATAGATACCTTCTTTCTAGTGGGTGCACAATATTCCGCAGAATGGTTCACCTAACCGGCTTTGTTTGGGCCTGCAGTATCTAACAATATTCAACATGTAATAAGAAAAATTAATGGAGCCTTAGATACATTTGAGGAATTAATAGGAACTTCTAAAGATTACCTTTATTGATGAAAATTGTGTCCCAAAATATTGAAAATATCGTAACAGTGTGAAACTTTGTGCCCTGTCATGTAAATAATTTATTCTGGAGAAAACAAAATGAACACATGGAGGATGTACAACAACTAAACTACAAGAAAAGTTATACATATTCCCTATAAAAACTACGTATTTTAAATTTATTTTGATTGGTAATATTAAAATATAATTAATTAATCGTAGGATAATTTATTATTTTCGGAGCAATATCTTATTATGTTCGACTTAATTCTTATTTTTAGAAAATACTTCGTACTTCAATTTTATATTTTTTACAATAACTCAATAAAAAATTAACTTATGGAGGCTAAAACAATTCGGCTACTTATTTAAAATATACAATATTAAAAAAAACATTCAGTGTGTTTATTTTCAACACATATTTACGATATTTAAAGAAAAAACAAGAAAACTTTACGTAAATAAGTTTTGTATTTTGAAACCGATTGATTGTAACAAGAATGATGGAAGGAAGTATTAAATAAGCTTCTTCGTAGAATCAGTGAGCAAAGCTCATTAATTTTGATTGCAAAGCTTCCAATCCTCGAAAATAAAAGATTCTTGTTTGTGCCTTTGTCAGATTTCCTTTCTACAAGGGATGGATCAAACAAACACTAACGAAATATTAAGAGACCTCCAAAAATTAATTGACAATACTATATTTTTAAATTATTCTATGTATATAATTTTATCCAATTATTTTATTTCAATTCTGTTTTTTATATCTGTAAAATGCCTCAGGTGTGACCTAAGTATGTTATTGGGGTTTAATTAACTTTAAAAATAGTTTAAATTGATAAGCTCATAGTATGTCTTTGGTTGAAGTTCATTGTTGCTGATAATGAATTCATTTTACTTCTGTCAGAAAATATAAATCAAAATATTTTGTAATTGTTTAAAAGTAATATTTGTTTTTAAAATTATGAACAATAATGAAGTATTTTCACCTTTTACCTTGAAAGCTATGAATGATTTACTTTAAATGGTTTACATTATCGTAGCATTTTATAAGTCTACTTTGTGAACCAGCCGTAACTTTGTCAGATTTTACTGAATAACATAAATATTCTTTCCTAGTAGTGTTTTTGACGAACACTAACTCTATTTATATTTTACCGATTCGTCATCTGCATCAGCGTGTTTTTAAAATTTAACTACAGTCACTGACACTAAGGAGGGATACTTCATTTCTGAAAAGAGAATGAATAACATTTTTACATATATATTAAACTGAAATTGTAAAAAAATACGTGGGAAGATGAGGCAGCGGATTATCGGAGAACAGATTTAGCGTGGAGCGCAAAAGCTTGGCAAAGAATATTGGCTTATCTTATATTTAATATGGTTCCTGCGGCCTATGCTTCAAACGATATTTCAAGCGAGAAAATTTTGCATCCAAATTTCTTTATGTTAACTGGGATAGTGAAAAATAATATACGTAATAACGTATATTATACATACGTTTGTGAATGGAGTAGACTAATTTCATATTTTAAGGATTTAATATATCTACGACAGTGTGAGCTAAAGTAATTCTAGTCTCAACAAAATTTACTGCGAAGTTCGGTTTTATTCTTTTAAATGATCAATTTGAGAATATTTCTTTTAACTCACTCAAAAGGTACATGATTGTAATAATACTATACGAAGGTGGTTCAATACGACGTTAGAAAATAACTTTTCGAGAAAAATTGTATTTATCTTTCAACAAAATCTGTTTTTAGCTCTACAGAATGTTTAAACGTTTGTCCATCTGATGTGAAACATTATTCATTAAGCCACTTTTTAAGTTAGGAAAAAGTTTAAAAAAGTCACTCGGGGCTGAACCAGGTGAAAACCAGGTGATTGAGGAATAAGTTAAAGCTTAAACTTCATGTTTTTTCCATTAAAAAAATGCAGGCACATCATTGCATTGTTTATGAAGGAGAATCTTTGTTTTCAAATAGATAAGTCTTGCCTTGATGTGTTTTTTAACACTTTGTGTTACAGTCTTTGCATTTTGGGTGCTTATTCACTCACGACCCATATTCTTGGGCTTTTCTTTTGTATGCAGTGTTTTATCCATGTGAATCCATGTTTTATCTATACAGATACTGAATTGACGAGGAAACTCGTCAGGGATGTGACAATAATGCGTCAGAACAGCTTTGGAATTCCGGTTACGCTCCCCTGAAAACAAGCGTGGCGCCTATTTCCCACATCCAGCTTTTCATATAAAAATGAAGAACACTGACCTTAAACACATCTAGTGTCTCAACTATCTCACGCAATTTAATTCGTCTCAAGACTATATCGTGGATTTTGTCAATCATTTCAGTCCTAGTTACTTCCACTGGTCTTTAAAAAATTCGTCTTATGTTGATTTACGGCTACGTTTAAACTCATTTATCCAGTTGTAAACTATTGCACACATTGTATAAGAGGTGCCATCAACTTGATCCAACTCAGCTTTAAACTATTTGAATTTTAAACGTTTCAAATGTAAATGTTTCTTAACCACTTGAAACTCACTATGTTCTATTTTTCAAATTGCACAGAGGCTTTTTACATAATCAACAATACAAATAAAATCAGCTGATGAATTTGACAAAACACCTTGCCGGCTATTTAGTAAAATGGTGCAGTTGGCTTTAAACAAACCAATAAGCTGTGGTTATAATTTTTTCTAGGGCCTTATTGAACCACTCTCGTACTATATTTTAAAACTAAATATTGCTATCATATTGTACAATTATAAAAAGCTAAGTATTAAAAAAACTAACTATCTATTAGTAATTTTTAATGCTTGTTAAATAAATAATCCTTTTTTTAATTTGCATATTCAGTTGATATAATAAAAGAAACATCATGGCATCATATAGTAGTATTTACATTTCTTTTTCTCTTTAAGCGAATTTGTATTATAATTATTTTGTGAGTTTTTGTAGTACGAGTAATAATTTGTTTACTTATAAGTCGTGTATGTAGAAAACATTGTTTTCATAAAATGTTATGAATTTGAGATGAGAGTGGATATAACCATTTTGAGGTTCCCCAAATAAAAAAAGTGTTTTTTTTTACTTTTTTCTGTCTGTCTGACACCCAGCATGTCTGTGTACAAACTCATAGACTACACTGATCCCCTGATGTTTATGGAATTTGGTACACAGGCACACTTTAGCCATTTGTCAAGGCCATTATTATTTTTGATTTTAAGGGTAGTTTATAAATTTTCGAATCTCAATCGAAAAATCGAATTTTGAAAAATTACAAACTTTTCAAAATTCGATGCAACAACTATTTTATCAAAGGTTTGGGGTTTTGGGTATGAAGGTCTCAAATATTGTGAGACCACTATATTGTACGTCTGTAAAACTAATAATTCAAAAGCCATTGGTTTTTAAATGTAACAGAGACAATGTTAAATTTTGTTGGCAAAATAATGCTTTTATAAAATTGTTTGACGATCATCATTAAAACCGGCTTAAAAAAAGTAAACAAAACCCTTTGAAAAGTTTATTTTGACCTATGGTGGGAGGAAGGTAATGCCGCAATAATTAATAATAATTAAAATAATTTAAATGTTATTTGGATACACTTTAAATAATTTGATATATAGTTTTATTAAAGGTAGTAGTTTTAAATTTTTTTAAGGAAGAAAGCATGTGTTAGTCTGATACGGGTTTTTTAAAATATCCTTGTCCTCGGGTCAAAAAACATACTTAGTAAACTGTGATGCTATAAACCATAGATGTATATTTCTTAGAATATAATAAAAAAATGTAACGCTAAGAGAGTATTTTATTATTGGCAAATATTATTATCATTTTGAAGGTTCTATAAGTGAACATATGTAGTTAAAAAATGTGAAGACCATGACACGTAATTTTTGTGACGGTCATGGAGATCGAGAGTATAACCTCTACTGTGATTTACACCGACTATACCTGTCAGCGACCCGTGGGTCAACAATGGGAAAGGCTCTAAACACAGGACTGATAAATCACGCTTTGCCTGATCGCATATAGGATCAGTTGTCGATAGCTCAGCAAAATCCTTACACCACTGAATACAGCGTGCCGGCTGGTAAAGCTATAAAGTGTGTAGAGTACTGGCTGTTAGGGGTATAGCAAAATAATTGTTAAGTGAGCAATAGATTTTGGTTTAAATTTGAAGGTCGTAGGTTCGATTCTGAAGAAACATATCAACTCATTTTGGTAATACTTCGTCACTAGACTTAATTCTCATGGTGAATTAAAATATTAATAAATAATCCCAGCACATGTATCAGACTAAAATTTGTAGGCTGAAATCAGGCTTGGAATCAAACTATATAAAACTATATAATATTTATAAAATGGGCATTGTGTTTTTAACTCAGTACAATCTTAAATTATTCTTAACCTATTCTAACACGAGGTTGACAGTGTTATGACAATATACTCGTATAACGTTTTTGAGTTATAATCGTTGAATCGATAAATTAATTTGGCACATATTAAGACATGGTACGCACCATGTCCCAAAAGTTACAAATTCGTGTTCAACAAAATAAGTGAGATAATAGGAAAACGTTTGTTAAGTGGGTGAGGAAGTACTAGGCCAAAGTACCAAAAAAGGTTAAGACATAGGTCCTGGTTCTGCCAGACTCTCGAGACTAAACCACTTGAACACTACACTACTGCTCTAATTAAACCTACGCTATCTGGTGATGAGCAAATAACGTTTACTCTGTATAATTCTATATTATTAATTATGCCCAAACCTGTCCCATGTCAATTATAATCCCACTTAACTTGATCTGGGACCGTGGCGTGTACTGTAATCCAGCTACTTGCAGGTTACGAGTTGTGGATAGTTGTGAGCGATGGTTGGGGGTTGTTGTGTTCTCTTGTATGGATTGACGTCAGAACTATTAAATAGTACGTTAATCCACAAGGCAGTGGTTCCGACTCCTAGTTAAACTGTAGGCCCCTTAGATTTAATCCAACCTGACCTTTGGTGAACCTGTAAGCACATAGACCGTTGGGCTATCAATTAACAGTTATATCTAAGGAAAATATCAGCCAAGACTACAACATCGCGCTAAAACCATCTTATACTCATTTTTCATTTATATTTGCTTTGAAATACCAACCTGGGTAGGTCACCATTTCAGTAACTATAATACCTAACTAGCAAACTGTGTTATCTATATAGCAATTCAACTATACAATAACTCTAATATACTATATTTTAAGAACATTAATTCAGCCCCTGAAGGGTGGCAATTCCGAATCTAGTTACTCGAGTAATATGCATCCACAAATTACTGGACGGAACAGGACATTGCTTCCGGCCGCTGGACTATCTGCCCACATATCACATGGAAATATATACGGCATTAAGCATATGTAGCGTATAAGATATGTATATGTAGTATTCGTAGATGCAGTTATTACTGATCCGTAGAGAGCTATTGCACCAGACTGATCTTTTATTATACATTGTTTATTCAAACATAATATGTGTGCACGGTATTAATCTCGGTATTAATTTGAAATAATATAAGCATATCTCTCAGTTAAATTACCGTAAAACGTATGGAAGATAATGTTTATTTTAGCTATTCGTTTCAAAAATTATAAACAATGTCCATCAAGAGGAGGTAATTTCACTTTCTACTTAAAAAGTAGGAACTTCATTAATAGTCCACTAATCAGTATAGAATGTTATGTTTGACTGATTTACAAATAACATTACTTAAAGTAGTTCAATGTACGTAATAGCTAAGCAATTCATTTCCACCAGAAAAGCTTTTTCTGTTCGTGACCAAGCCACATAATATAATTAAAATCATCCAACCTGTATTACACTACAAACAAACGGGCTACAAACGGGCAGTTGATGTTATAGATTTAAATCACAAACTAGTACACGATGGGGGCTTACACACTTTGACGGAATGAATATCGTGCGGGATAAAACTTTGGCTACACTTGAGTATGAAGAACACAAAGGCGAGACCTTATGAAAAGGCCAACAAGAAACAAAGTTAGGGGAGTTAACAAAAGCTTATAGAGCCAACTTTATAAGTAAATCCAGGCCGACTACACGTGGACAATGGCTTTTACTAGACTCTCAGAGTCTGACTCGCGCTGAGAAGTTCCAACTTACTTGTGGTCCGCGCACTGGTACACTGCTACACTGGTGCCCCATATTGCGTGTAAGCGCCACCGACTTGTTGGGTGAGTTCATTTCATTGTATCAACGTAATACTGATAAAAATCAGGAACTTAGAGTACACTCACAATTTCTGTACGTCAAGAAAATCTGTTAATTCATTTCATTGAGATTTTCAGCAAGTTTACACTCATTCCGTATGAAATAGATTTTCTTCTGAGATTTTATCAACCGTTTTTACCAATCAAAAAATTTATTATTCATAAGATAAAATCTCTTTTGGGATATTTTTTGGGATACCTAAAATCCACGTTCTTATTGATTCCTTTATCTGTTTGTTTATGTTTTTTATATTTATACGTCCATTCTATTGCTCATAGTTAGTAATCATGACTTTAAAAATATTATTTTATAGAAACAATATATCTTTTATTTGCTAATATTATGTATCATAAAACATATATTATGGTATAATATAAACTATACTAACAATAGATCCATTCACCTGTTTACAGTTTGCCTGGTGTTAGTTGTATTAAGTAAGATAATTTTGAACATTAAAAAATAGTTTAACAGTTTTTTTCTTGGATTTTAGTGCTTAAGTCACTATTTAGCTAGAAAAGGAATAGTTTATTTTTATGCATAACTCTCTTTTTTTTAGAATAACACATGCTGAATTTAGTTATCCATTGTGTACATTTAATGTGCATTTAAAACATACTACACTATTTGACGTATATATATATATATATATATATATATTAAGTAAAGTTAAAATAATTAACTGAGTATCCTTGATAAACATTATTTTATTTAAACAACATGTTTCAACCTTTAAAGGCCATTTTCAAAACAATTTTGTTTTGAATTAACTTGAAAATGGCCTTTAAAGGTTGAAACATGTTGTTTAAATAAAATAATGTATATCAAGGATACTCAGTTAATTATTTTAACTTTACTTAATATAACAGTATTCCTTACAAGTGAACTATATAGATCAAATATATATATATATATATATATACGTCAAATAGCATTATGAAATACATATTCTGTGTAACACTACATTAATATTACTGGTGAAACTATTGATCAAAGTGTTTTTTGACAATCAGTAAAACAAATTTGGTTTTTCGTTTTATTTTTAACAGTTTAAATATTTTTCAATATTTCAAATATTTTTCAAAATATTTTTTTATATTTTTCAAATATTGTTCACAATTACTTGAAACTGATCCGTTTATAACAAAAATAAATAAAAATAACCCCGTAAAAGTAAATAACCATATTTAATTAAATCCAACTGGCTTTTTTATATTAAATATTTTATTAAACTTAAGATTATGACAACATATACGTAGAGTAAATAGTACTAGTTTATATACCGTTCCTATCGATGTCTTTTATGAGTGGTATTGGTTTATATACCAATACCAAGGTTTATTGCCACGGTGATATTAAGTTAGGTCAAATTTTTGCATGAAATACTTATCACAAAACTTTTGATACCTATTTAACGTCGTACTAAATTGTATATAAATACACATACATATTAGTATACTCGTATAAGATGCTAATATATTTTTTTCGGGATCTTCTAATTAAGATTCGCATTTGTTCTTCCACAGTAAATGGTAAAACACTTTTACAAACTACGTTGTTTTACTTGTCAGAAAGATACGATTTAAAAATGTTTAAGCTCTAATTGGAAAAAATGTCACTGAATCCACCTATTTATTAATTTTTGCCAGTGCAGAACGAAAAGTAGTTAGGTATTTTCGTAAATATATTTTGTTTACACTTTGATTCTAGATAACTGAAAGAACGTGACTTTATCAATTATATTTTTTATAATTATTAATATAAAATAAATCATATGAGCTTTGGGTGATAGGCGTTTTATGGCTAAGAAATAACTAAGTAGTTAGTCAAAGTTGGGGTCGACGGCTCTGTTGACACAATTTGTGCAGCAAGTTAAACTTTGACTCTTGTGTAATGAAGACGATTACGAGCTGCCGAGCTCCTCCAACTCCAAGGGAACTTGACGGGGCGGGGAATACATTGCGTCATGGTGGAGTGCCGACGAATACCTAGCACCGGAAACGGAACTCCATGTTGACTCAAAGGGACACCAGATTTTACATTTATATTAAAATCATATATTATTTATAGCTAGTTATACGTTAAGCTAGTTAGCGTGATAAAACCATGCTTTTTATCTTTATAAGTTCTCTAGCTCCTTTTGTCTCAAGAGCTTCCTAGTGAGACGAATGTTAACTTTTTCTCTTTTTTCATATATACATACACACAATTATAGTACACACTTTGAAAATAACAAAAAACCTCCAAATAAAATAAATGTACCAATAAAATAAGTCAGTAATAAACAATACTACATTAAAACCATGATATTTACTTTCCTGTGGGAAATTATTGATTAGCTCATGGGAATATCTAAAGGCAATGTTTTCAGTTCATCTTAACAGCTGTTCTTATGACCATATAACGGCATTTCCGTTTAACACTGCACACCGCTGCACTTTTTGCGTTCTACAAATCTGGTAACAACTCCCCAGAGCTTAGACATATTCATGTAAAAATGAAAATGCCCCACGTCACCACACAAAGTTTATTACATTTTTTATCGTTAACATTATTAGAGGGAGGGAGATGAATCTAACCTTCATACATCCCTAGTGGTGGAAGGGAGTAGGTCAAGAGACACAATACCATTCGATGAAATTCAGGTAATCAGGCTATAAACGATATTTATAACAGGGAAAAGATCGATTAGGTCCTATTCTAAGAATATTATATCATAGAAAAATTATCGCTTTCTTAACACTTTTTATTTAAAATTTGTTTAATTGTGTACCCATACATTACGACGAGGAATATTATTTTTATAGAACGTAATACACTCTTTCTGTTTCTGTCATTTTTAGGAAGTCTTGTTCAAAGACATCTTAACATGGGTTTGTTATTAAAGCCGTTTTCATTAGCTTAAAACATTTATACAGTTATGTCAGTAAAAATATTATTAATTAAGTAAACTTAATTGTATTGACCTTCATATTAGCTTATACCTCTTTTCAATACTTTTGTGTATAAAGAAACTTTTCTTACACCATTGAATATATAGTCTGCACTAATTAGCAACTATCATAACATAAAAAAATACTTAGTTATAAAAGCCGCGATTATAAATAAATATGAAGTAAAAATTGGATAAAAGTTGATAGACAAGAGTTTCTGGACAGAGTTAGAAGGTTCCATCCATTAAAACTTTGTTTGACAGCTTTCCTTTTAACAAACTAACAAGTTGGAATCTTAATTTTTAATAATAGTTGAAAACTTATGGAATTTAATATTTTATGAAGAAAAGTAATATCTTATATTTAATAATGAGTGGATATGTTCCTTCTTCCAATACGAGACACATTATTGTTCGTGTACATAAGTTTAAATGTGTTAAAAGTTATGTAAACAATTTTTTTTAAAGAGAAAATTTGTTTACACAAGTTTTAACACATTTAAACTTATGTAAACAAATTTTCTCTTTTAAAATGGTCTAATTTATTCACAAAAGTACTCCATGATTGAAGATGTAATTAGTCACAATAAACTAGATATGATAATTATTTCGAAAGCAATAAAATAACTTAAAGTTTAATTAGGTTTACATGTATTATAAATCCAATCATATCACATCATTGCACTCTTCAACTGACATGGTGACAATGCTTTCTACGCCTTCAGAATTGTTTAACGTTTTGATGAGAAACGGTCCAAACCCTGGCCTTGTTATTGCCTAAATTTGACCTATTGTTAGGAGGCATCATTATTAATAGCCCAATGCAGTATTCGATCCGGTGACCTTCAATTTTGAAGGCGGGCACTATAAACACTCTACAACCTACACAGGATAAATTGTCTCTTTTGTATTCAAAAGAACAGGATTACAACAACGGAAATAATTGAATAAACTGACTAATGTTTTTAGTTATAAAAGGCATAGAACTACGTTCCGCGAGTTAGAAACAAGCATTCGAGAAGTTTAAAATTAAAATATGTCATTCACCCATCAAAACTAGCATAGGTACAGACTGGGGTAGCTGTAGTAAGACAGCTAAGTAGGTTGTCAACCCCTTGTCGGCCACTCAAGAAAATAGGGTCTCATTCATGGGGCATTTAAGTAAAAGGAATTTTTCAGGGCTTAGAGTTAGTAAAATAGTTCACTTATTCATGCGTAATAACCCATTTTTTGAAACTATGAGTTCATGGTGAAAGAAAATTAATTTAACATTTGATGGAAACTTTCGAAACAAAATTCCTCAACTATGACATGTTATAAGGTATTCCCTGAGATGTAAGAAATATAAACTGGATGAAAACTCACTCATTAAAAAGGCACAAGTAAATTATTATAATTTCATTTTTGATAGGGGCTTAAAAGTTTAATGTAATTACGAACCATTTGATATGAGCTATATCATACACCCTAATCACTTCAACGAATCAGTATAATTATATGGTAGACCTATTTTTATTAGCACGTGTTAATTTTAGTTAGTTTTAAAGGCTTTGTAAAAATGTTATTTCCTTGCTAAATTTTAATGTAGGTAGAGAATCTCATATTTTAAACCAAAAGTATTTCAAACGGAGAGTTATAATTGAATCACTAAGCCAAAGTCTATAATCAGGGACTTCGCACTTTTCACCTTCACATCGCCCCTGTCATTACAATGCCGTGCTGTGCCTTTATTTAACACAAACTAGCTACAACATTCAGAAAACCACTTTCACTCAATTTACGTTATTTTATTTTGTCCTTTATAAATAAACTTTATTATTTTAATCTGTATATTATGAGGTTACCTATACCTACAATATATTTAAAAATATATTGCCGGAATACCTGATACAATATTTTGCTATCCTAATATTTAGTAAATGATATAGTTCTGTGTATAATAAAACATTAAATATTTTATGAACATTAAATAAGTGTTTCAGTTCTAAGAGAGTTAAATTACAATACTAAGATTATCATTTGCAGTTACAAAAATCTAACTTTAATTTAACATAATAATTACAATATGCTGTCCTACATAAACACACAATCTTAATATTTCGACATATTATTTGTTTTTACATTTTCACATCACAGTCAAGGTCAGGTACGTTTTTGTCTGTTTCAGCATTAGGAGTTCGTGATGTTTACCTGTACATGTTTTACTGTCATAAAAGCTGACTGTTATGGATCTGCACATTCGGTGACTCCAATTTCAGAGGAGCAGTGGTTACTTTTCATTTGCAAGGAGTGAGATAGATACGAGGATTGATTTTAAAAAGTATGATTTATTATTATTATTATTATTTAAAAGTATTATTCCTTTTTTACGCAAAATGGTCCTTGAAGTGTCCTTGAAGCTTGAGGTGACAGCGCTCAGAGTTTCTTGTAAGTGAAACTGCCACTGCTCAAGGTATATACATTTAAAGAAAATGTCTAATATAAAATGTACAGTCAGTCAAGCTACTATAGAAAATTCATGGATGGGCTGCTAAGAAATAGAAGATTGATGAAAAGAGAAACTTAAAAAATAATTTGAGCATCTCTCCAAAACTGGCTTAAATCAAAAGTGACGACTCAACACATATGTATTAAAGATTAATTTAGATTTAAAGACGCCTCTCAAATCTCTCTTAGTCTATTCAGGTTTATAAAATAGTTCGTATTTGTCGTAGTTAATATAAAATGATCCATTTTGGTAATAATATAAACCATACTTTTCATAACTGTCCAAAATTAAAGTCGAAATCCTAAACCATGCAGTTTCCAAAATTATGACCACCATCCTATGGCTTTTTAACATTATGTAATAAACTACTAATATTACTGAAATTAATGACCAACTGAAGTACCGGCATTTTAAAGGGGGTAATTTATTCATGCAATTTATTTTCGTACCTATGGTTTACTAAAATAGGCGAACAAGAGTCTGACACACATAATAAATAAATTAAATATCACCTCTGTTTAGTTGAAAGGTATATTTTTTTAAGCAAAAAGGGTGGCACAGTAACTACATTTAGAATTAATAGCAACTTAAACCCTTTTACAGCGAGTGGGAGTGCTGGAAACTTCTCGTCTCACTGCGTTTATTCACTGGACAGTGGTGATAATTCGAAAAACCACTTTTAACACTAATGGAACGCTACTTTTAACAAATATAACTGAAAATAAAAATACCCTACATTAAAAGTTTATCAAAGCTAACATTTTACGATAAAGATTTAAACGTATCAACTCATTTTTGCGTTGAACTTTTTAAGCAAAGTAAATGGAATTGACTGATCTTTTATGAAGTTTAATACTAAAGTAAATATTTTTATTTTGATTAGGGTAGTTAACAATTTGGAGGGAAAATAGTATTTTACACTATACAAAAGTGTAGTGTGCCAGGCACGTCAGCCAAAAGGGGTTTGTTCACAAAATTGCTATTTATAATAATACACTATATATAATGTATGATTTACAGTGTATGGTTCGTGTAAAATTATAGTTACACATAACGAGTTTTATTTTCCATTGTACGGAACAATGGGCACATGGGTGTTTTATAAATCATGAACCATTTCAAAATGAACACATTACGTATTGTTTTTTTTATTAACTGAAACCACTGGTTGTAATTACAACATATTAAATTAAAATTACATTTTTACTTTCATTTGATAGTAAAAATGCAACTAGCTAAATAACCTTAAAGAGGTCAAATAATAAATTAAAATTTTGTATATGGGTACTATTTTCCAACATGGAGCTCATTTTAAATATTTGGATGATCCTGTTTTGAGGGGGTTTCGTATAGTAAAGCTGTAAATTAAGATTAAGTAGGTTGTAGGATAGCTGTAAAATCTTTATGTATTTGAGTAATTGCTGATGTATTATGTATGAATAATTTTTTGTTTTAAAAGAATGAACATTTTCCTCGTTTCAGGCTTATTGTTAGAATGTGGCGTGACAAATGTCAATGGCGGTGGTTGAGTTAAATATCCCTTACCTTATCTGTAAGCTAATAAGTGTGGTTCTTAACACTTGATACAAAATAACCTAGAAATCTGTTGTTGCTGTGTATTGTTGTTGCTTTCATAACTCACGCCAAACAGAAATGGTGTTATAAACGAGTGACCATATTAAATGTAAACCCTTTGAAACGTTGAAGATATTTCATACCTAATTTTTATGTACGGTGTAGTGTAAATTGTCTAGAATGGGTGCTTTAGTAGTTCAGAGTCTATACCATGTAGCACTAAATGCAAGTAGATCATTCAAGGGCTATTACGTAGAAGGAACGCTCGGGAGAGATTACAAGGAGTTGCTTCAAAACTCCCCCTGACAACACGGTTTTAAGGGACCCTCGGGACAAAGGTAATTATTACGGTATTATGTCCAACTCAACCTGTTATAAACCCTTTATTTTAAATACAATGTTTTCTAAAAAAAATACAAACCAACATAGTCTACTAGGAAATTTATTTTGCGATGTTTGAACATATTTAAAACGCTAATTTCTATTTATAAATGTTAGCTAATCTTTTTTCTGACACGGACACTCTTAAGAAGATATAGAACGCCGGCTAATTTTTCGTAGCTGAAACAGATTCCTACAAGCAGTCCTTGGATTAAAAACCCAAAATAAACGTGTCACCCATCTTGACGTCAGAATAGAAAGTGAGCCCTCATCGGGGAAACTTTTTAAGACGAAGTTACCTACATTTCCAGCCAGAATGATATTTTGAAATATTAGTCTTTTTTGACGGCATCAACTTACTGATCCGTCAAAATGTTATTTCCAGCCAATATATATCTTTATTTACCAATCCATAAACATGTGCAATAATATTTACAATGAATATTTGACTTCTGAAAAATAATATACCCTAAGTATTACAACATAAACGCATATTTATAATAAGTATGAGTTACAAAATATAGTATAAATTAAAATTTCATTGTAATAATAATTCTGAGATATGGTATAAAGGACATGCTCGGTTAGAGTTTTAGTTTTTGTTTTATTGTTTTAGGTCAATTTTGACCATTTTTATAGCATAGTTGCGTCTTGGACTTCAGTGCAAGAGGTCACGGGTTCAAATCCCGGGATGCCCATTTCAATATGGTCCGCTTTCCCAAAAGACGTTTGTGTAAAATATCTCTCTGACTCAAACTGAGAAAACAATTTTGATGCACAATAACCTACTTATGTAATTAGTAGCTATACATTGTTGAATTCCTCAGTTTATTTATTAATTATGTTTTAATTATTATTATCTATTTATTACCAACATACAGTAGTACTCATTATAAACTAACTAAGGTCAATTTCTACAATGAATTGACATAAACCTAAAACAATTATGTTGTCATCACTAGATTATGTAGGAACTATTTCATTAATTTCTGTCACTATAAAATAGTAAGGCATTGAAAATCTGAACTAGTGAGTTTTGTTACTTTTTGATTGAACTATTTTGTTCAAAACCGAAGAACTAAGAGAAATTAGTTAGTTAAAAGTATGTATAATTTTAAAGAGAAGATATATTTCCCTGGATGGAATGCAGGTAAGTAGCCATTCACTAAGTTTGTATCATTAGTCTGAGGCACATACAAGTATATTTATCTGGTGGAAGACTAATGCCGCCATTACCGGCACCAGATAGAGGGTGTGACGCTATGTATCAAGATAAGGCGGTCGTGCGATGTTACCAGTACGGGCCTACGTTTATGAATGTTCGCTCAAAACAAACAACGTTCCTACATTCACAGTAGATGATTGAAAAGTTGTTAAGAATTTAAGATACAAAATACCTATACCTTTGTAAACGTTTATTAAATCTCGTGGCCAACGCCTAATGTTAGAGTTTTCAAGCCACATAAGCATCTCAGGCAGGACCTAACGGCTATTTATGCAGCCAGGACCAATGGCTTGTATCCTGATACACGGTGGCAAACTGAGAGTCAAAATTCATTTTGGTCTGGTGGTTCATTTCAACCAGGATTCAAACGCGGGTATATTGGATAGGACTACTCTACTCACTCACCTGCAACAGCCACATTAAATATATGTATACATTATACATACAATCAATGCAGGGACGGTAGCTCATGGATAAACCGTTGGTCTGTAAGTCACGCGTGCTAGGTTAGAATCCAGCGACTGTTGGTTTCTTTTAGACTATGGGACTCTGTAGATAGCTTCGCAGTAATACTTCGTTGGCCCTGGATTCACGGTCCAAAAATAAACAGCATCTTCACTGGATTTGAGCTCATAGCCTGAAATTGAACTATAACACAGCCGTTAGGCTAGCAAGACATCCAAGTAGTTTGTAATATTATTACAAACCACCGGCAAACCATTGCTGTTGTGATTAGTAAATCTTTTGTCCTAATCATTAATTATATTAAAAATTAAAAACCCGAAGCAGTTTTTTCTGTTTGCTATTAATATATAAAGATAATAGTTTACTTATAACAAAATAGAAAATGTAATATAAACCTATACTACGTAATTAAACAAGCTAATTGAGTTAGCAACTTCGTCCGCTATACACCCTTCCGGAAAGGAACAATCAAGGGTTGGAGGTAATTGGCTTTGAAATTGGGCTTTATATATTATTTTCGGAATGAAAGGAAATGAGAAAACTAAATCTATTACGGCGTAATTATTTCTAAAATTATAATTTTTAAAGGTTAGCTAATTTTTTCATATTTCGTTTGTATTTTAATATTACTTTAAACGTTTTTCATGAAACTGTAGATTTTATAGGTTTAGGAGTGACTTTAATATATAATGGTAGCTAAACCATGTACAGCAAATAAAAAAATAAAAAAAATACCAATCATAGTATATTAGTAGGTATGAAAGAATATTAAATTTCCATAGTAAAAAATTATGACTGAGGAGATAGAAATAAAATGAAATAAAATTATTTCTTTTTAAATGTAATTACAAAATTAAATTCTTTATTAAATGTTGTTTATATTGATATCATCATATCAATATAAACATTTTGTTTTGTACAGTCATGAATATAAAAATCAATTAAGTCTCACTTAGAATGAGGAGATTAATTACTAAGATAAACGAGCTAGGAATTTCCGTTTTTCTGGAAGCACTGACCAAATGGCTGCCATTAAACTTGACAGTTTTGCTTTCAGTCTGAATCATCTTGGGTTAAAATGCTCTTAAGAGGGTTGAAATAACAATTTAGCAAATTACTAGATTGTATGGATTTACAAACAGTGTTATGTACAATTACAATTAGCTCCTAAACTGTATTTGCAATTAACTGAAAAACAATTGTTAATAATAGTTCATTTGTGTATATTTGATAGTTTTAATGGATAATATATTGTTAAAATTAAATATTTTCAGTTCCTATGAATTAATTATTTATGCTCTAGTAATAGTTCATAACAAATAATTATTTTCACAAACAATACTTTCATATTTAGAATTATTTTTATTACGATTAACTGTAATTTAAAACAGATACAAAATAAATATCCAAACTGTTTTATTCACTGGGT
The DNA here is from genome assembly GCA_023375725.1 of Nephotettix cincticeps. Classification (NCBI taxonomy): domain Eukaryota; kingdom Metazoa; phylum Arthropoda; class Insecta; order Hemiptera; family Cicadellidae; genus Nephotettix; species Nephotettix cincticeps. Next base: position 58,027,855 of record CM041787.1, on the reverse strand, counting down.
GTTTTTGTGTTTGTCCCAAATATATTTTCATAAATGAATCCATTTATATTAATTGATACCCATTGTGATTTTACTTTATATAAGGCTAAATATTAATTATTTAACAATCTAAAGAGATAATTGAATTAATTAGAAATTCTCTAACTTTTGTTATGCAAAATGTAAAATACAAATTTAATAAACTTATAAAAATAAAAATACAGATTAAAGCGGTCGAATAAAAAAATAGTTTTTCTTGTAAACCAAACCTGGGATTGAGGCGATGTTAGAAAGGACAATAACATCCTAAAAACAGAAATCTTAATTGCTGCAGTTAAATTATACCACTACTATATAAGTTTTAATTAAAAGTTATATACTATCTGGAGGGAAAGAGAAAATCGCCAAATCGTCTTAAAACTTTTCAGATTATCAGGAAAGTTCGTGTAGGAGTTTTAGGGTTATACGAATCTCTAACACTTCTAAACTGAAGCAAGGCAGCTCAAAAGGAATTAATTATCATTATACCACTTTCAGCTTATATGATTTTTTTATGTGTGTTTATAGTTATTAGACGGTTCCTTAATTTTAAAGATACAACTGCTAGCTTTTGACTTTTTATTAAAAAATCATTTAAGGAGAATAAGAATGTAATCAGGTGTTTATTTAGTGAATGACAAACTATTTTAGACAATGACTGCTTTCAAAACGCAGGAGTGATGAAATGGGGTTTAGTCATTGTAGAACTTCCCTTCCAGTTAGGATGAATGAAAGAGAATCCTTAATAAAACTTACTAATTTGGTCATCATATAAATTATTGTAGAGGATAACGAAAATGAATAAAGAAATATAAAAATGCTCAAGTCGAGAAAACTATACTTAAAACAGTTCAGTCCTCGGAGGACCTAGAATACATCATTTTAGTCTTCCAGTTCCTTTTCACGCAATGTTCTCTCTTCAGATATGCAGATAACTACTCAGGTTAACTAGTATTGTACTTAGCGTTATTTTAATTTGTATGCTGAGTGTTTTAAGAAACTGAACCTGTCAGGTTTAAAGTCACTTTTGCCCAAATAAATCAGATAAATAACTGTTGCTTGTTATTATTGAAAAGTTACAATACCCTTTTTATATATTAAACTAAAATAATGAATTGTTAAATTCTACTAAATTGAGTTATAAATTGATAGTTTATATGAAACTATGTGTGTCTGTCTGTGTATCCTTGATTTATTTAACTGTTTTTAAGGTTTAACGTTATGTAGGGTAAAAAATAGTATCCCATTCCCATCCCCAAAATCTATTGACACCACCCAAACAGCTCGTTAACTTAAATTCTTTTCTACGAGAAAACTAATTTCTAAAAGGTTTGATTTGAAAATTGTGTTTCAAAACCTTTCCTGTACTGGATCAAATTTTTTATGCTACAAAAAATAATGTTAATAGGTAATATGGATTTGTTTCACCATAATCTATATTGGAACTCCAGCTCACTGTGATTTTATACCATTTCGTAATTAGACGTGGTGCTGTAACGTTTGGTTTTTTCTAATACCTAAAATCTTCAGTGTTGATCTCTATGTTAACTTAGCGTCTGCTTATAAAATCTCGTTCCCGGTGATGGTACAGTAATCCTATTTTTAATCTAACTTTGGAGTTGGTTTTAGGTTATAGTCTATTAATCAGAGATAAGAACTATTGACAATTACCTCAACATTTTGAATTTGATTTACTCCACAGGGATCAGCCCCAAAACTCACTCAGAAAACCATGGCATGTACCATTTGACACTAAACGACTAATGATAAAGCAAGCATTTTTTTGCAGCAACAATTATCATATAATTTTTCCGAACACAGCGTATATTTTTAGATTTATATAGAGGACATCCAAGAGAAATACAAGGCTATTTTTTGAAGCTTATTTCTAGTTCAGAAAATAATCTAATTTATAACAATGTAGTTTTCAGCATTACATAAACAAGGTAATACTAACAAAACTAATGTAATCTAATCGACGAACAACGTTCAGTCTCCTTACTTAAAAGTACTCCTTATTATTGTAATTTCAATATTATTTTACTTAATATTTTTATCTGAATTGGTGACTAACCGAGGTAGTATTTTAAGCCAAGTGTGTCTAACACGTTCCTTAAACAGCACAACACGCTGCATGTTCATTAATAGCACAACAGCCAATAGCATGGAGTGTATGTACTGTTGAACGTTGGATCCAAACTTCAATATGAAGACCTGGTTTAATTAAGTTAGTTACTGTTTTTGGATGAACATAATCCACAGACCACCACTCGTAACCATCCACGACTAGTGGACCTCCAAGTGGCTGGATTACAGGACGCGCTACTGTCCCAGACAGTGTTAGCTATTCAAAATGTGTTGGCAAAATATGGGTTAGCTATTTAATGTTTGCAATAGGTATTCCATACTTGTAAATTATGTCTGAACTAAAATTGTTCTTAGGAAATATTTATTATACAAATAAACATTGAGAACTATTAAAATTGTCGAAGTTAAAAGTTAAAATTATTATACTCGTATATACTAAATAAATATATTTTGAAATGAGGAAAACGTCATCAAAGTTGAAAATTGGGATAATTACACACACACGACGTAAAACATATTTTAATCAACTTTTTAATCAAACACCAAACATATGTTTTCATCTCTAAATGAGATTTTTTATTAACCAACGGATAATTTTGTTTTTCTACGTGAAAATCTGAGGTATTAATATACAAATATGAATGTAAGGCAGTGGCCTAAATAAATACGCTAATGTGTCAAAGTAGAAACTGATTTGTTGATACTAACTGATCATCAAGCAGTAATTTTACCTGTTTATAGGAACGCCTGCAATGGCTATAACCTTGTCTTACTTTAATGTTACACACTTTGCCCACCAAAGTTGAAGGCGTTAGAAAAACTCTTATACCATACATACCGTCGTCTTCACGGCTGGCTCTTGTCTAATAATGGTTAAAACAAAAACCCCAACAACATATTTCCCGTATAATTTTGGGAGGAAGGAAATCTCGGTCTGAACATTAAGAATATTAACTGTATAAGTAATAAACTTGAGCAGTTATATTCTGCTGGTGAGGAGGAAAAAATAACTTGTTATTTGGTTTTGGAATTTGTAACATTATAAAATTCTAGTTCGATTATTGCATTTAAAAAAGCTTATCGTTTGATATCCCCTTCAACAGTTAATTCCTATGTTAAGAGGACTAAATCAACACCTTTGTGCGTCAATTGTGTGATTTTGATACCGCCCAACTCTCTGAGTTGTAACGAAACGTTTTAGGATAGCTGCAAAATGATTAATTATTTTAACTAGTCATTAATATGACTATTATATTAATATCCAGCCTAAATATTTACTCCTTTTTAGGTGCTATTATGTTTAACAATTTTAATTTTTTCAAGTCCACACATTTTTATCCAAACTCGATGAAGTCCGTGGACAAAGCTGGGGTTGGAAAAATGTTGCTTAATTCTTTTATACTAAAAATAAATCCATGAAAATGCTATTTTATGAAGTCATAATAACTATGATGGATAAGAAAAAAATTTACAAATAAAGCAAAACCTTCGTTTTCCTGAAGGTTTTAAATTTTGGACTTAGTGGCCTTTGGAGTCAAGCTCTTCTTTACAATACAATTTTCAGTTAACAGGTTTTGTCATGGAAGTTTAAGTAAATTTAAAAGTAAATGACCAAGCTTGTAATAATTTGAAAGCAAAGTAATAATCGGTCTAGGTAAGCTGTCAAACAAGTTGGAAGGGCTCCCTTTATTACACCCTCAAAGCGCGTCGCACAAGCTAGCTCGTCGTTGTTGTAAAGCGCGGCTTTGAGGCTGGTTTTGACGGCATGTCTGTGCAGATTGGTCATCATGGTTTGTCAAAAGGTGCCCAATGTTGGGAGCAAACGTAATTACATTTCTGTTATTATTCCTTGCATCGGGTTTTGTTCAAACATAATTAATACCATGAGACAATCTGAAACATCCACTTGCCAATCTATATTTTATTTTGTGTATTTCTACGCCAGTGGCATTTTTAACGTTTTGATTGGGAACGGTCCAAACCCCGGTCTTGTTACTACCTAACGTCGACGACCTGTTGTTAGGAAGTATCATTAATTAGTAGCCCAATGACAAATGGCGACTGGGTCCAGATTCGACCCTTGCGGGATTCGATCCGGCGACCTTCAATTTTGAAGGCGGGTATTATAACCACTACACCACCCAGCCAGTTATATGTACTGGAGTTTAATTTCAATATTTGTATATTAAAATATACTGTCTGTTAATTAGTGAATAAGTTACTTAATAAATCCATCACATATTGGCAACCATTAACTAATCTAACAGGCAGAGGAATTTTTAATGGAACTTGATTAAAATACAGGACCAATATTAAAAGTCTTTCATGCAATTTATTGCCTTTTAAAATATTTAAAACAAGTATTTTTTCTGAAAACACAAATACATAACAAACAAAAAAGGTTTATAAATATTTTATGACTGGCAAGAGGTGAATTATATGTTTTTTTTAGGTGGTACATTTGGTTGGAGGGTTAGTATTTGTGATCTAGTGAAACCTTTGAGTATACTATTATAAGTTTAATGGTACTTAATTGTGCCTTTTGAAGTACTATCATAAGTCTAATAGATGACAAATAAATGTTGTCCCTGTGTAATAATAACAATAAGAATGACAGCCTACTGTAAACACCAATACAAAATCTATCTAATTTAATTAATATCATTTTTTTAACAAATTGTGGTTGTAGATGACCTTTTAGGAAGGAAAATTTATAAACATTTTATTTTTTAAAGGTAAATTTGGGGATGACGTAGATATAAAAAAAAACAAAACATATTGTCAATGATTTGGTATATCTATTATTAGTAACAGTTGGTCAAATGACGTCATTCCCACAAGTCGCTGGCGGAGCAGTGTTCTCCTTCTGGACATCCAGCGGCTTTAGCCAACGCTATGGCCTCTGCCAGGGCCTCGGCCAGGCCCTCAGCGGCAGCAGCGGCAGCAGCCTTGGCTATGGCAACCGCCTCTGGCCGGGCTCTGCCCTCTGCGTTACCCTCTGGTAGTGGCGATCCGTTACTGAAGCATATCTAATGTCAACAATAAGAACATATTCGTTTATAAGTAAATAGCTACGTAGCTTATAAGTAGATATTTGAATAGATTTTTGTTTAGCTCGTAAAGTATTAAAAAATTTAGATAATTTTTATATTAGAAAGTTTGGTCTGAAAAAAATTATAGAAAAAAGGAAATCATTAGTTTCTCACATGCAATCCAGCAATCCAATTAATTCCAAAACAAAATCTGACTAAAGATCGAACTACTCTTTAAAATCGTTTTGAAACAAAAATATATAACCAACTTAAACAAATTGCCTCTAAATTGATTCCTTTTAAATATAGGTTTTCAGGGTACAAAAAGGTAAATATAAATGTTGTAACTTTTACTGGCAATAAAAGTTCTATAATTGTAGGGATATTATAGTTGAGGAAATAACATGATTATGTAAACATCAACTGTTACAAGGCAATACGTCTTATTTAATTCGATAAAATAACTGTCTTGGCATAATTTACTTGAGAATTATACACATTGAGAAATAACAATTACAATTACTTTCATTAAAATATAATATCTTTGAATATCATTAAAATATAATAATACCATTAAATATCTTTGAAAAACCCAAAATCTTTAAAATAAAGGTTTCATAAAAGTTTAAGAATTTTATGAAACCTTTATTCTGTATTGGTTGTATGGTAATTTAAGGGAAAAGTGAAAATAATGAAAATAATAATAAGAAACGGATCAATCAAGATATAGTCTTGTAAAGATAAAAATAAATATTTATTTTTAACTCTCGGTAAAAACCCTTGTTTTCTATCATAAATTGTACTGAATATTAAAAAAAAGGTTTTATTTTTATTGAGAAAGTTAAACTGCATTAACAGACTTTTTAACCTCTGAAGGATACAAAAACACGTAAGAATGAGGAAAGAGTTTTAAATATTTTGGCTGCTTGATTAAAAAAAAACACATGTAATCATTTCATGTTAAAGTATTGATAAAAATTAGGTTACATACTTAGGAGTAAATAAAAATACTCCGATCCGTTTCTATATATTTTTTACAGACGTCTGTTTTAAACACGCATATTTCGAATACTCGTATATTAGTTCTGATAATCTCTTTTATTTCAGATATACGACTGCAACTGAGTGTTATAGGAATTAAAATGACACAGAATCTCATAGAAACGTCTAGAGGAAATCAGATGATTTAGGTATTTAAGCAGTTTCATATATATCGGATATCATAAATAACAGTAACAGTCAGAAATATCCATTCGAATATAATAAAATATTTATTGCCATTTTTCGGTTGCTGTAAACGTTAGTAGAGCTCATTAGCCCAACCACATCTCGACAGGACGCTAATTAAAGACCTAACGACGCCGATAGCTAAGCAACACTGTATCGCCACCGTAAACGCGACGCCAGATGTTCCCAACTTATTAAAACTCATCCCAAAAGTCGTCAAGTTTAGTGCCGCGTCTAATCTTACTTTCGACGCGGCTAAACTTGTCTAGTTTTACTTTTGGTGAGATGGTTTTATTAAATAGCTTATATACACTTGAATCTATTCAGTTTTACTACTTCACCGTGCCTTTCATTTACATTTAAACTTAGTTAATACACTTGGTTGACTACTAATGAAATTAACATTATTAGGAAATTGAGAGATACCTTCGACCATATCAAGTAAAGTTAAAAAAATACATTCATGAAACTATTATGTTTTTAAATAGTTGTTTAGATACTTTTTAACAAATTTCTTGTATAAAAATAGTTATTTCGTTTCTAAACCGACGTAGGTTGACTATTGGTTTATTGCAAGAGATAACTGCTATGGTGGGTAAAAACTCTACCCCCCTCCAGGGCGACAGTGATACTTTGTAATAATTTTATTAGGTAACTTGACCTTAAGCACAAAGTTTCATGAAAAAAATGTAAAAAAGGAAACATTTAATATAAAATTAACATAAAATTCTTCATATAAATAACATTGCGTGCTTTTAAACAACGAAATGCGTTTACCACGGAGAGTGAATTTAAGTTTTCTCTACAGCCGTGTGTCGTACAAAACTAATTAAAGTTACTATTTCACTCACTTAGTTGATGTGATTTCAACAGTAATAGTTGAGAAGTTTAACACGCTTTTTATTTTATCATAAAATCTGTAATACATAATTTTTGCGTTAAAAAGGCCATACATTTTGAGCGGTAAATTCGTACACACATAGAGAATCATATTGAATACCTTAAATATTATAATTCAATAAACATTATGAAAACCGTTGGAAGAGCTTAAAAAATGTATTTTCAAAATTATTAAGGACTTGAATTACTCTTAAAAATCAATTACGCAAATAAGAAAAAATAAAGGTTTAATATATTTCCAGAGTGCACACTTGTTCGAAATTCAATAAAAAATTTGACCATAAAATCACTGTAGACTCAGAACTATTTTAGTGATAGGCCGATAGACAAATAAACAGCTAGAAGGGTAGAAAGACATTTGACATTAGAAGGGTATAAGGGTCCGAAAAACATTTTATGGGCCCTTAAAATGGATATTTCAATTTTCAGCCCAAATTATAGGATACAATAAGAATACTTTCTCCATACTATGTATAGGAGGTGAAAATAAAAATTAACCTACTCTCAGATATTTAAAAGTGCATCAGACTATTGTATGTTTAAAATGATAAAACAAAACTTGCCAGTGAAAGGGCCAGAATGGTCGCCAGTAGCACTTTGTGTAACGCCATTCTCGTATCTGCTGGGAAACTGTTCTATGTCGTTATCAGTTTTAAATCACAATGACACCCGTTATCGCCTCCGACCTACCTATGAAGTACGCAATCTTGGAGGTCGCCCAGCACCACCGCGATCCCATCTTAATGTCACTTCTGTTTGCATAACTGTTTATTACCTTCATCAAAATAGTGAGTGTACTATTTTATTTACTTTAAACATACTGTCTTCGTTTGTCTTTAACAATTTAGTAATAATGTAAGCTTCATGGTGATTTTTATTGAATAATCTATGTTTTTTGTAAATTTGTATAATTTTGCAAAATATAATTAAAAAGGTTTTTTGGACAAATAATAAGAAAATGTAAACATTTTAACAACGTGGGCCTACATAGTTTCCACAAATACTGTTTAGAACCATTCAGCTTTTAGAGGCATTACGTTGCTGGTAATTACAACTATTTCACTTTGCAATCATATTTTTTTAAATAAACTCTTTATTAATTTTTATTTACAAATGTGTTCCTAAAACTTGTAATTAAAAAGAATTCAGAAATATTGTTTATAAAATGGAATATTTTAAGGAATAATATGTTTTCCTTGAAATAAATCTACTTCTACACATATCAACGTTTTCAAAAATAAATTCGCAGTTATTATAATAAAAATCCTAACTAGGTTATATTTTTTCTGTAAAACCAAATTTGTAACGTTTAAGAATTACACTTAAGTTAAAACATTATTCATAAAGTTTGTGGAACCAAGTTGTCCAATGATTTCGCTATGCTGCGCACTAAGCAACTGGATGTAATGAAACAATGTTCAATATTACACGCTGACAAGCGTTATCTTCCTCTCAACTCCTTTATAACTGCTAATATTACGTTTTCGTTATTACAATCTTCCCACACAGTAATCTATCCTCGTAATATATTTTACGAATATATTTTTTAAAAGTACTAATACGGTTTTACCCCACCGGAATATTAGTACAGTAACATTTAATAAAATATAAGTTACAACTAATCGTATAATTAATATTATTAATGCAAACATAGGAATAAATAGAAGATACTTTACTGTATTAGCGATGTTATAATAATTAAAAAATAAATGTATAGAGGAGATAAAAAAAACACGTAACTTTACGGTGCTCAACAAACTGTTGTATGTAAAAAAAGCCAATAAGATAAAACATGGTTTCTAAATTATATATCGTAATAAACCACTAAAACTTACATAAATCTAACCTCAACCCGTTAGGATAAAAAATAGTTTTTTAAAATAAAAAATTAGTTGATTTACGATATAACTTCAATAAATTCAACTAATCACTGATTTTAAATGTGATTAACAGTCATCACTACAACAAATCATAGGATATTCTGTTAAAACAATGGTAAACAGTATAAAAAAACTAACTTCTGTAGTTTTGTGAAACAATGTTTTCACAAAAGTTAAAAGTTTCACGTTTACTGTAAATTCAATGAATTTTTTTGTCTAAATGTGCATGAAATGCTTGAAAGTATATTAATTGACCATTTAAGCGTATGTGAAACAGAGGATTGTAAAACTGAAAAATCTATATTCGTCAAACAATGACGATGATTAGTCAAACGGAATGGTGGTTTAATTTGAATTTCAATTTGAATGGTGTATTTAGTCAAATCGAAGTTGTTTATTAAAGTGAACAACGTAAAAAACACCTATTGTTTGGAAAGCAATCAGTTTGTCCTAATTTGTTAAAGTGAGAATTTTGATTTGCTATAGAGATACGAGTATGAGCATTCTAATGAACAAGCAGTAAATTGGTTTGACGCTTGGGTTAAGTTTTAACTAGGCCTACGTGATATTGTATTTTGAGTTCCAATTTGTGCATAGCTGCGCTTCAAAACCCCAAATAGAGATCAAATTTTCTCCAACACTGTAATTGGCTTGCAGCTTCCGTGCTTTGAATTGCAAATTTTAGACAAGCGACCTTACGAGACATTAAAGACTTTTGATAAATATTCATATGACTCTGAATTCGTTTCAGTGACAGGAATCTGATCATCAATTCCCGTGGATGAACATGGAAACGATACGCGTGAATTTTACCGGGCTATTCTTGCTATGTGGTTGCTAAGCTATTGATTAGATGCTAAAAATATTTTTGCCAAATACATCATTAAGTACTATATAAATTAAAAGATTATACGTATTAAAGTTCAATTATATGAGTAAAATATGTTTTAATCTTGTTTATTGTTTACTTAGGTTTAACATTTTGAGGCTATTTTCGTTGAGTTGGCAAAGATACATTCATTGAACCATAGAGTTTGAGCTACTAGATGAGGCACCGCTTTTATAACGTTTATTACTTTTATTTAGTTTTTTGATCATTTGAAAACGAGGCAATAAAGTCTTAAACTATTAATGCATAAGCAATGAAACAGGTTACAACGCTGAGATATTTAGCCTTTTCTGTTAATGTAAATTATTATATTCTCAAGTAAGAGACACAAGTCGAGATAAGTATGAAGTGTAACTTCAAGGTTTGGTGAAAGAAGATTGTTAAAGAACCTAGAATAACTAGAATATAGATTACGTCATATAGCCTAATGTTAAAAAATAAAGATAACGTTGCTAAAAAACATAACATTCTACTTAACAATAAACAAAATGAATTCTTGTCAATTATATAATTTTTTGGGTAGCGAATATGACAAAACATAGAAAAAAATACGTTTAGTAACTCATGTTGAAGTTTGAAGTTTATTGAAGTTTGTTTGAAGTTTACAATTTGACTTTTTCTTTTTTTATATTTATCAATAATTGGCTCAGGAACAAATATATTCCTCAACATTTTACACCCATTTCTGAGAATTTTTTTTAAGAAACAGCAAAGGGAAACTAAAAAAAAATACTTATTATTAATAAGGAAAACTGTTTTATGGAAAATAAACTTAAAAATGTATAAAAAAATTTGTATTATTCAATGAATAAAATAAATACCTGACTATGAATGTTCTCTAACACACTAGTCTAACACAGAATGGAAATATAATAATGTCCTCTTCATACTTCATACAAAACTTCATAAAAAATAAATAAGGACCGTGTGATAAAAAACCCTTTATCAAACTCCACCAACGGGTTTTAATATATTTATTTTAATTTTTGATTAATATAAACCTAGATCCAACCCACTGAATGTGTGGTAAAAATTATAGGTGTGATTTCCGAATCATCAGTAACTATGAGGCAGAATTATCTCTGAGAAAATAAATTACACGGAACCTGGACGACCGCCGCTTTGGCTGTATTGTTGGGACACATTTATCACAAGTGGTCAAATTTACGAGTAGAAAGACGTTGAACTTAATATAAACTGCTTCAATTGTTTCTCTTGTCTTTTTGAAAGCTATGCTGTGGAATTCCTTTAAAAAATCGTATAGCATTCATTAACCAAAGGGTTCTCTGAGTTATGTCTTTTTAATTTTAATCGTACAGTAATTTATATTTTCGTTCACACAAACTAACTACCTGTATAGTAATAATGTATTTTGTTTAATGAATTTAAATTTAATTTTGTAAAGTAATTATTGATTTCCTTAGTAATAAACAAGAAGTTTATAAGTTAATTTGTACGTAAAATTGTTATTATTAAGACGCCACGGAGAGCGGCATGGTTTTTTTATGTTATTTAAGAAGGACTGGACTCAGCTATATTATAATTTATGTGTTTTTATTATTTATCTAACGTTGTCACAACTACTGGAGACTGTGACAACGTAATTCCAAGGTGATACTAACAAGTGATGTAATTTTTATGTTTTATTGGGGAATAAGGTCATTATTTCATTATTTCATTTATTTCATTATTTCAGTTTTATTATAAAAATGTAAATTGAAAAAAGGTTTTTCAAGAATCATGTTTTAATGTAAATGTAAACAATTTAAATGAAGAAAAAATGCCTAAACAGGTTTAGGGATCTTTTTTTTGGTTTGCTGCAGGAAAAATATAAACACAATTTATTAGTTATAAAAGAGCACAGACGCCTTTATTTTATTTTAACGTTTATAGTGTGATTAAATATATTATTACTGTACCAGAAGTACCAGATATAAAAAATAACAAACACATCTGAGAATATCAATGAACAATGAATTGATCTGAGAAATGTATGTAACCTCCTTATGGCATCATAATAATTCCAAATTATAATTATATATTAAATGCATCATATAATTTAAATTGTAAATTAAAGCCTTATTGTTCATTAATTAATAAATATTATATTCATTTAAACAATGTTTATATAAATATTAAACCCCGATATTAAAAAAACTGTAAGTTCTAAGAGTAGAATGCGGTAGTAAATCTTGTTATAGTGTGACTATTTTCTTTCATATTATAGTCAGGTTTATCTTACTTTACGTTGCTACCTATCTACCATCGATGCTAATAAGTAACTTTCATTGTTGGTGCATGACTTAATTTTTATCGTTGGTTCAATGACATAAATACTTTCGAAAATTAATTTGTATAGATTTTCAAAAAGTAGAAAGGACTATAAAGTTGATCCCCGTAAATATATACATTTTAACAAAATGTTTTCTTCCAATGTTGGGCAGAACTGTGACGCTCAAATAATCTTCATACAGATTTACTTGACAATACGGTCCTCTAGATATTGCTACAACTTTTCGCTGTAAACTCAAGTTTTCAACTACACAGAAGGAAAGTTTTGTCATTTCGGCATTGTTTGTAACTTTGTCTCATAAAACCTAGAATAAGTGTATTTGAAATATGATTTATGAATTGAAATATTTTTACTCATTAAAGAATCGTAAAGTTAAAAACAAAAAACGTCAAAAGAAGTAGATTAATATCTTTGAATGAAACACCATTAACAATATCACAATATTATATGAAATAAACTTTTGGGCTTAAATTATTTCGCTTATCTTGCAAAATAAATAGTTTGCCTTAAAACATATATTTTTTTGGGAGGAAATTAAAATTTGTATTGCCTTTCTTAGATTATACATTTTACATTAGGAACTATTTCATATTAGGGAAGATTCCCCATAACCTTAAATAAAAAATACTTTGGTTTTATTTTACTCGTATTATTCATTTATTATTAATCTGTTAACATTGTTAACCAAGTTTATTGGAAACAAATTGAGAATGTGTATAAACTCCAGCCTGTTATATCTGAGCTGCATCATGACAAATAGCTTGTCAGTTACAGCTGTTACTGACTGATGTGGTACCGAAATAAACTACGTATCATGTCTGTTAGTAGAAATTTAGGCACTAAAACACTTAATTAAATATGTGTAAGGTTGTACTGAAATAAAAGTCATGATTTAAACCTACATAATTTGTAATAAATAATATCTGTGGTACAATAACACTTAACCACTTCAATTAAATATTTATATTTTATAAACTTTATAAGTGTATGATTTAAACTCATTATCTATTCTTATACTTTGAGTTCAAACGTAGTATTGTGGGGTTAAGACATATATATATATCGTATTGAGTTTTCAATCACCTCTGTTGAAAAACTTTAACTAAATCCAATTTAGTTGAAATTTCCATTATGATTACTATTTCTACAAAACAAAGTCGTCTTACTAAAACATATAACAAGTATAATACAATTCTCATTTTCAGCAAAACCTTTTTTACGTATATTAATTTGAAGATCTTATTGTTTATGAATTGTGCGACAATCACACAATTTACTGATAGTAAAATAATTACATTTAAATTAGGTTGTTTCAAGTGTTTATGATTACGGTGAATGCAACTGTACGAGGAGGCATTAGCCGTTAAGACTACATCGGCTGCGAAGTGCGCCATCTGTTGCATATAACCACGTAACATGTCTTCCAATGTTTGTCGGTTTTGGTAATTTCCACGGGATAACTATCGTCTCTATATGCTAGTACACTCTCCATTCAACTATCATTCCCTTTAAATAACGATTTATTTTTATTGAAATTCTTTAAAGTATCCAATTACAATATATATAGTTTAGAAACTTATAAGAAATTGAAAAATTTCGTGACGCATTTTAAAATTTTGCCAATAAATACAATCTATTTTGGGGGTTTCACCAAAAGTTTGTATTAATAGTATACACAAATTTTGATAACCACAAGGTGTAGTATATTTCTACTCTAACGGTCTTGTGTTTAAGGGGGATGAAATATAGCTCGTAAAATGACTGGGTTACTGATTGTTACTAAATGATATAAGATTTCAACTTGGAAGAAAATGAAATACAACCGCAATGCTTTAGTATGCAATATATCGTATATTAAATAGTCCCACGTTTTATTTTTCTACAAATCAGATATCATAAATTATTCACCAACCAAACATGTTTTGTTTTGCATTCTTTCCACTTATAGCCTACGTATATGATTATAAAAATGACTTTGTAATATGCATGAGCAATATATTATTTGATTTTTATTCAGTTTTATCGAGTTTTAAAGTTTTTACATGATTTTAATAATTATAAAATATATATTCCATAAATATATAAATAAGAAAGAAAGAGATACTTATTACTACTGTTATAGATACTTAAAACTAGAAGTGTTAGGTGTGTCAGCAGACAGTTCACATAGTAGACTAGTAACAGCAGTGTGTCATATAGGTAGAACAATTCCTTCACCATCGACAATGTTCTTGCTTGAAATATAAGTCTCTCACGTTACATAGAGCGTATCGTCTGTCTTGTGGGAATTATTCCTACATTTCGATGCTGATGTATTCCACATTTTCCAACTCTTTTTTTAAAAGAATGTCTTTTTATAGCCAAACGGATTTAAGTTTTTTTTAACAATGTACGACTTTTTACAAAACTTACTAGAAAGGAAAAACAGTTTTCGTTAATATTGCAATATTTGCTGATTATATCGATCGAAACACTGTAACATCAATTATTGCTAAATCTCATCGATGTTCTATTTTTACCAAATACAGAATATATGTCTTTTTTTATTTTAACTTAAGTAAAACAAGTGATGTTTTTTACTATCATACTGTAAAATTCTCGTATTCCCTCCATGATGATGCGTGAAACTATAATCAAGTTTTATTAGTTCGCTTGTGTAAGTCTGTTATGCAAGTTTGCTATTTTGTATATGATTGTTAATTATAATGGGAGTAGTGGGTCAATTTTATCATACTAGGCTTACGTATTTCATAATTTAAGTCGACGTTCAATTAAAAATCATGATTATGAACTGAACTTAAGTGAAAGATCTATTTATTGCTCATATCATAGGGTACAACTTATAAAGGTATACCTCATAGGGTATACCTTCAAAACTGAAGGTCACCGGATCGAATCCCGCAAGGGTCGAATCTGGACCCAGTCGCCATTTGTCATTGGGCTACTAATTAATGATGCTTCCTAACAACAGGTCGACGTTAGGTAGTAACAAGACCGGGGTTTGGACCGTCCCCCCTCAAAACGTAAAAAATGCCACTGGCGTAGAAATACACAAAATACACAACAATCAGAACACTTCACAACATAGCTTTGACTTAAACTGTAACGTTAAACTATATTATTAAATTAACATAACAAACTTAACATACCATATTATGGTATCTGAAAACTTTAGTGAATGACAAAATAACTTATTCTGTAGAGCAATAAAGCCCAGATGATATTAAAAATCTGTGTGGTAAAACATATAAATATACGGAATTAAAGAACACCTGGTCTCAGTTAATAATAGTATGATATATGCATATTGTACGAGTACAAATGTATATATTAAAGGAGCACGGTAACCAATCATTCAATCAATTTGATACAGCCTTTGTATAGATTATAATAATTAATTACAAGGATACCAGTTTTGCTTTGGAGGCACGATATGAGATGATAAATAATCGATAACATAATACACTAGTCCTACAGTCACGTCTGGTGTAAAGAGGCTCCTCCATTAAATAACAGTAAAAACTCATTTAAAAACAAATCGTTAAATCAAGACATGGTATTAACTAATATTATTTGGTTAAGAAAATTAATAATACTACAAAAGCAAACGAAACATACCTTCTTACTTACTCTGGCCACTCAAACCATAAAACCTTTCGTTTTCTAACTATTCTCCTCTAATTTTCTCTTTCCCTGAATTTGACCTCTTTCTATCCTTGGTTTTCTCACACCTCTCCACCTGGCCATCTCATCCCAGTCTTGGTCCTCCAATGGTCTTACCTGATGGTCTCCGTTCCAAACCAATTTTAACAGTTGGTCCTCTCTGGTACATTTCCAGCGCCTTCTTGACTTTTATAATTTTACTCATTTTGCATTTAAGACTCTATTTAGTACCCAAATGCATCCTTTTTTCATAAAACGTGCTCAAATATGTAATTATTTTAGTTATCTAAAACATTTTCACTAAATAAATTAAACCTATATTGAGTTTTACAATTTATTCATTGATAATACTTAATTTTCCTCCCAAACCTAAAATCATTTATGTTCTTACAACAATCATTAAACAAAAACCTATTTTTAATCCAATTACAGGCAATTAAAGATTTTCCTATCGAAACAACAGCATTAACGCATCGACAGCCTCGCTGCGGGCTCCGTTCAAAGGTTTGGTGTCACGAGAGTATTGATGTGATTTATCAGTGCAGAGGTTCGAGTCCCTACCTTTGTTGTGCATTATTTATCGACCATTCACGTGAAATAGCATTGCCACTCATATACCCCTCCTATTAAGTCCCATTGTCACAATGTTAATCGCTTTAGAATAGAGAAGCGCATCCAATTTAATTTCAATAAAAGCAAACACATTTCAGAATCATTTGTATTTTTTTTCTAAATAGAAAACATGCTAAAATTAGTTATAGATAATTAAATTTAAGAAAAATTTGTAAAAATCAATTTACTTGGAATAATTTTAAGTGGAACTCCACTTTACTTCACGGTAATTTACGTGACGAAAACTAATAAAACTCTTTTAATTTCAATCTAAGATGATTCTGCATTAAGATGGTTTTAAATTTGATTCAATTACATGTTTTACAGTTTGATTTTTTCTGAATAATAATCAAGGTTTTGTATACAAAAATAATTTTGATGATTTGGAACCATTACGAAAATCAAATCAAATTGAAGCCCACTTGGCTATTGGAGATATAGAATTTTTTAACCTGTTAAAACTTAAGAACACCTAGAAAGTTGACTTGTCATTGTCACGTAATCCACGACTGGACCAATGATACTAGATGTCAAACGAGATAACCCTGTGAAGACAATTATGTAAGTATTTTTGGAAAATGTTTATTACCCCTGAGTTACGCGTTGTCCTTCTCGCCACGCCCGGCTTGAGGAATTTAACCCTTTCAGGTTTACACGTTCCACGCTCCTCCCTATCTCCAGAGAATCATCGTGTCGTACCTGACGGATCGTGTGTTGCTGTACGTAGCCACAAAATGTCAGCGGAGAGTCTCCACTACTTCTGGAGACCACCACCCATGCTCGATTTTGGGGCCAAATGTCTTGAATGTGCCTTTCGATAGCTTGCTGAGAGTTCAAATGCCATACGAGAGTCTTCTTGTCAGCTACACCGATGATTTTGCTGCTTTGGAAGCAGGAAGCATTTCTCTGGTGATCAGCAATACAGATCATGGTCCTAACAAAGAGAATAATTCACTCCGTGTTTCCTCTGCAGATAGGAGGCAAAAGTCACAAACCAAGCATGCCGCTAAGTACCTTAGTGTCATGATTGACAACAAGCTATCTATCTGTGAGGAAGTGAAGTGAACCACTGAAAGTCAAGTAAAAGCCACCATGACTGTTTTACCCTAGACAGGCTCATGTCCAACCTCGGTGTACAACATCCCTGCGAACGCCGCTTGTTGATGTCGTCCGTTCAGTTGGTCCTTCTGTACGGAGCTGAGGTCTCGGCCTACGCTCTGAAAAGACGTGTCTATTGATTGGCTTTCCAGAATATAGCGCCGAGATGCATTGTGGGTCGCTTCTGCATACTGCATGGTCTCCGCACCAGCGGTGATGGTTATTACATGTGTCCTCCTCATCTACCAACTAGCGAGCGAGTAACAGGAACAGGTGATCTACTGTATTGCCTCAAAGCAGAAAATATATCGCCAGGGAAGAGCGTGAACATAGAGTTTACCTTTGGCAGTGGGAATGGAATTCCAAATTGCGGGGACGTTGGAGACATAGACTAAACCCAGACGTTTCACCATGGAAGGAAAGGAAACGTGTCGTGGTCAATTTCTTCGTATTCTAATTCCTATCAGGTCACGGATATTTTCGCTCCTATCTGCATAAGTTGGGCAAAGTCGGTAGATGCACATAGCTATACTGTCCTAGCATCTCAGACATGGCACAACACACATTCTTTGAGTGTGAGATATAGAGTGCGCGGAGAGTGTCACTCCCTGCAGAGATTGGCGTCATAATCCATCCTAACATCGTCAGAGCCTTGTTCCAAGGAGAGGACATCTGGAACTGCGTTAAGCAGTATGTCCATTCCATATTTCAAACAAAAAAGGTCGATATCGATCGGCCTAAGCGATTGCCTGAATGAGGAAAGCCCTTGCGGTGTATTATTCAAAGGTCTAGCACGAATTAATGGGCAAAACAGTTACAGGTTAGTCCTAGGAGTTGAGGGGGAGGGTTTGGTGGGTGCGAGTCCCAACCTACCCAGTCTCACCGGGGTGCATTAGCATTACCTCATCTTCCCTACAAAAAAGTAATAAAGGGTCATGTAACGTTCTGACCTTGGTTGAATGTTAGTTTGTTTCAGGCCGCACCACTTATCATACTGCTTCGATGTCACATGAATGGTAGGACGTACATTATGACGTCGTGAAGGTTCAGCAGAGGCGGCTGGAACAGCTGAGATTCAGCGTGCAATGCGTTAAGAACATTCGAGAGTACCTCAACATCAACAATGCAATTGAATACAATCGAATTCTCGTTTGTTCACGAAGCTTTTAGAAGGCACCGCACGTATATATATATACGTGAGAGCTTTGCACGTCACGAATCAGTTGAATATTGTGCGTGTTAAGTGACAGATGAGTGAAGTAACAGCAAGATAACTGAAAAGGGACAGTTATATGGTAATTGCTGTGTCAGTGACTATTGTAATGTATGTGTTGATTATCAGAAGCACGGTTGTCTGAGACAAAATTTCATGTTTCATAACCATAACTCAAACCCTGACAAATATGAATATGAATACGTGAACCCCTATATTTATATAAATGGAGGGGTACGTCCATTAATGGATGTATTAGCTATAGATGGTATTCGTTGCTGGCAGAGGTGACGAGACAAAGGCATCTGAGCCGCACACAAAGCTGATCAGACAATGATCACAGCCGAGCTCAACACGCTTTGACTCGCTTAATTGACTAAACTCGCAGCTCGCCCTTCAACCCTTTTGTCAGATTACCTGGCTATAAATAGCTCTTTCAAAATAAAGCATTGCATGTATTTTCTTAAGTTAAACTTTTGAAGGTTTTCGCGATATTGTTTGCACTTGATAGTTAGAGAGAGCTCTAACACGTTACAAATCTGTAATTATGATCGCGTAAATTAAATAAGTCACAATCCAAACAGATAAATTTTACCGTAGTGGCGTTAAACACATATTATACCCAGGGGTCTAGCAGAAGCCTGGTTACTGGTTACGGGTTACTGGGCTATTGTGATATTTATCATTAACTATTGGTACATCTAATATAAATTAAGGAATGCAAACATAACTATGAACTTAAATCCGAAATTGGTTTATTTTCCTTTGCAATCAAACCGAAAGAGGAAAACTCTGATTAGTAAATTCCAATCAACGCATGTGTAGTTTTAAAGAATTTAAACTCAATTCCTAGCAGATGTGCATCCGAACATTCAACAACACGTTTATTGAGCTTAAATACGATCCTGCGCTAAGTACTAATTTCTAACTAAAATCTAACACCCTTATGATTGAAATAGTAATGCAATTTCTTATAATATTGTCGACCTATTCCCTTCTTTTAATTTTGGAGATGGATCATATAAAACAATTTATGAACATTGGATTTTAATATGTGCAAATGTATTACCAAGCAATTTAAGAAAGTCGTTTTACGAAAAGTTAAACCGGGCCAAGTTTAGCCGTATCAAAAGTAAGATTAGACGCGGCACTAAACTTGACGACTTTTGGGATGAGTTTTAATAAGTTGGGAACATCTGGCGTCGCGTTTACGGTGGCGATACAGTGTTGCTTAGCTATTGGCGTCGTTAGGTCTTTAATTAGCGGCCTATCGAGATGTGGTTTGGCTAATGAGCTCTACTAACGTTTACAACAACCGATAAACGGCAATATCTATTTGATTGTCGTGTTCTGATTGTTACCGCTATTAATGGTATCCGATAGATATATAATTGTTAAATTACTTAAGTTGAATTATTGATGTTTCGCAAATGCGAGTATTATCATTAGTAATGACCACCACGATAGGATCTTATTACTTAGTATTAAAAATTAATGAACTTCTTTATCAAGATAATACATGAAACATAATATGATACACAACCAAAAGGGTGTTTTGGTGGCATTACGCAACTAAGGCGTTCCTAACTACAATGGCCGTTGTGCAGGAGTAATTGTAGGTTTAGGCTGGCATTTGAAACAGAGGAACGAAGTTAACGCTGAAAATGGTAACTGACAGTGCAGCACAGCGTTACACGGCTTGCTGCACCTGGAAATGCCTCTCGAAGTTTTATCAGTGCGCTCTCCCGATTATGTGGCCATGGTGGTTACTGAAAGATCTCCTAAATTGTTTCTCCACCTCACACATTTTATGTAATTCGCTTCAGACGTTGAATGTGTGAGTGGTGGAATTCAACTGGCTATTATGAACACGGGGATATCCACAGTTATCTCTGTAGGAGATGCTGAAGTCAAAATAAAGATGGCGGCCAAATATTTTTGAATAACCCTTGATTGACCACTCTGATTCTCGAGCACGTCTGGATTTAGTGTGGAAAAGAATAAAATATAGAGATCTTTAAGCAGATGTGAACTTTAATAATGGTATCTGACATGATGTGATCCTAAGTCTGGTAAGAAACTCTTCTATTGAGTTCTCTCAATGCAGTTTTTCCTATGTCCAGAAGATGTGGGGACTGGACAGGAGGCATACAGAATAATTTCATGGAAGCCAAGAGTACTCGTCGTTGAACGAAGAGTACATTATATTACACATTCATTGCATTACATAGAATTTTCCAATTGTAAAATTAAATAAAAACAATTATAAGCTATCTTACATAGGTAAATTTACACTCTGTATTAAAATGCAATACAGACAATTATATACCATAATGAATAGATGTGGGGATTAAAAGAGGGATTATTATCACATAGTAATAGAAATTCATTTTTATTCTTTGACATTTTCGATAAACTTTGATCCTTGTGCTTCGTCATAGTTGAAACTGTGACTAGTAATATTTTAAAAGTTTTCCTGTATGTTTGCATAGCTAAACCTAAACTTTCAAATGCGTTCTCACCTCAATGTATTTGTCACCAAGTTCACTAACTCCAACAGTTCTGAGATCTCGTAATTGTTCTCATTACCGTGATGTCAAAGTTGGTCTGGCAGCGCTTACTTCGATGTTTACTCAAACACTAAGAAACATTTTTATTTAGTTTATTATATTGATACCATTAAATTATACGACTATTATATTACATATGGAATTTTGGTTTATATCTTTGTAAATCTTCATTAAGCTCAATAAAATATATGTTTGTGTTACAAATATGTCACAATGTTTACAATGTTTATTTGTTTACGAATACAGGTTACAATTTTATTATTTTTTTAATTATGTTGTTCCTCAACACTATATACAACATGTACGAAGTACGGGTTTCATGCTAGTAATTTAAATTTGTTAAGAAATTCATACATTTATAATATCTTGTATTGTTTAAATTTTCATTGTACTTTAACTGTAGGTGTACAACCATACCAACTGAGTCCAAGGGTAGTGTTAAGTAACTAAAAAAAAGATAAATTTGAATTAAAGTATAGAAATAAGTTTGAAAAATTATGAAAGTTTACACTTACAAATATTAAAGTAAAATGAAATATAAAGAATCTTGAAGGGCACCCAGGATTTAAAAGAGCGTCCATATTTAAGGACGTTGGCTGGCATTTTGGAAATTAATTACTAATTTAATTTTATAGTTTTAATATGCCATATTTCAAGTACTGTGTACTGGAAATAATATGATAGAAAGTGAAGTACAACTTAAACAAACAAAAATTACGTTTGAGTATAATCTAAGGGGAAAAACGTGATTGGTTCAGATGAGAAAAGTTGTTGACGTATCCAACAGGAAGGGGTGAACTTGTTGGAACGGGGGACTCGGAGGATTGGTGAGCACTCAACTGAGGATCTCGGGGCGGAAGCGACAGACTGACTTTTTATCCGGGCTTTATCGTATATGTATCCTCGAAAATAACACACTTGGTTTCATGACCTTTAGAACATCAACTAAAGAAACACATACTGAATAGTATTGTTTAACTTGTTAAATTATATATAACTAGCAGTAAGCCTCTCCTTTGTATGGATCGATTCAGTGTTAGAAAAGAAAAGCATAAGAAAATATAAACCTGAACTTCTATAACATAATTACAGATAAAACTAATTGTTAGCTTAACTATGTATGGTAAATAGTTATTTTATATTTAACACGTAAACGGTCATATGTTATGTACTAACTATAAATATAATCATATAGATATCCTGTAAATATATAGCTATAAATATATAAAAATTTGTCCGATATTGCTAAAATTAAAGTTTTTAGAGCTTATTTTTTTGTTATAGTTATTGAGTCAGTTGAAAGTACATAAAAAAGGTTTTTATGTGAAAAGTACAGGATAATGAAAATGAGGATATCCTAAACTATAAATTAGAGTGTATATGTTTGATTCTTATTTGTTTTTATAATACCAAAAGGAGTGTAAAGATTTTTTTTAAATTTTAGCGAAAACATTTTACTGAGAAATATATTGTTAGTAGAAATAATTTCTAGGAGACCTTCATTTTAAAAGTAATTAAAACCTCTACACAGTTTACATTGCGCTTATGAAGCTTCAATTTTAGGAAAATCAGCTATTCACATTCCTCAGTGACCGTGTCGGTTTAAGATAGCAATGTGTTCCGTTAAAAGAAGAACGAATCTTTGAATGGATGTATAAAGTAAAACAGTCTAAAATAAGCGAATCTTTTTACAAATTAAAGAAGGCATGCTATAACAAAAACTGAGTTATGTAGAAGACAAATAAAATACTTCTAAAATCTTTCATATTATAATGTAAAGCCTGTTGCACCCTTTTGTGTTAATATATTAGTGTCATCCAATATGTTTCATTGGACTTTTCCAAAGCGTTTGTTTTTTAATTACATAACGTTTCTGGTGGTGGAGAAACTCCTCATGTTTTTAAGTTATTTCCTAATAATTTACATTAAAAATTTAAAGTTTCCAGGACGGATTATCTAAATCAAGTTGTCAATAATAATATATTTACCCATCACGCACAATAACAAACTATACTGATAACGCAACAAATAACCATAACACTCTGCCTCTGACTTAATGCAATCTAGAAAATATAAATACAATACATAAAAAATATATTGAATACTCAATAAACAACGTCATTATGACTTTAAAAAATATTAGTGATGATAAAAAATATTGGGATAATTTATTTACACCTAATTACACTTACGAACTTATTTCACCTCATTCCAAAACCAATATAGTTTATAAGTACAATAGAATCCGGATCCGAACCATCCGGACTCCAGATAATCTGGATTCCAGATTATCCGGATCGGATTTCAAATAAACATTATAATATATATAAATAACTGGTAGGATGTGAATTTTATATAAAGCTTCTTAAAATTTTCAGACGGAATCGCAGTACCTTACTGGATAAGCAAATGTTACAAACGATTAATGCATAACATGAACGCACACTCTGTATATTTGGGATGTAATATATAATTATTATACTATTCATTTTGTATAATCACTCGGTTTATTGGTATTTTATAGACTTTTACATATTACACTAAGTCTGGTCACCGAACCTAATTAATTGATCGTATTTATTTTTTAAGTTATAATGTTTTCCAGGATATAAGAAAGATAAATAGATATAAAATAAAACTAAATAAATCTTATCTATTCCACCCTATAAGAAATTGTTAAATACTTTACCTATTTCGTCCTACATTAATATTAAATTATAGTTTTCAAAACAAAAATAATATTGGAATTACCAATTAACCTAATATCTCATTGACCTTGGCATTCAACTCTCTTCATGAGCTATGTATGTTTATGTATAAATAGCTTATTATAAAAGCTTTATAGTGTATACGATGTGCTCGAAGAGAGAATCATCTGAGAGAAATAAATTACACGGGACCTGGACGACCGCCGCTTTGGCTGTATTGTTGGGGCACATTTATCACAACTGGTCAAATTTATGAGTGGATGACGCTGAGTTTGGTTCACAGAAGCTAAAACAGATTTCTATTTTTTCATCTAAGGTAAGGTGTTTCATGTGTACCAGTAACACAAACGTGTTTATAGTAAGATGTGAATGGCGTTTACAAGGTTAGGTTCTTTCCCCGTACAGTGTTGTGGTTCAGATGGACCATTCATTGTCCATGGCCAATGCCACCTTATCAGCTGTGTTGGCCACAACCTCACAATCCCCTACCCCTAACCATTCCCTCTCCAACATCGACATTCATCATCAGTAATTCTCGGCTCTATCACTTTCCTGTCTAGTATTCATCCCTATCTAATAATATGTATTTCTATTTTTAATTTTCTAATTTTCTCACTAGATAGGATATATATAAACTTTTACCTAATAAAATAAATATACCGAATATGTCTATAGCCTACTCGGAGCAGAGACGAATTCAAAAAACCAACCTAAAGCTATAAATGATGTAACTAACGCGACTTTGTTTTAAAGTTAAAAAGTATATGTCTATTAACTGATGACGTTTACATTTATTACGGATCGTGCCAAAAATAAGGATTTAAAGAAAGTCTCCTTTCAAACAAAAAATCCCCAATTAGTATGCAAGTTCCACTTTATTTCCTAAAACAGCTATAAAATTTGAAGTAATTTAAAAACTTGTATCTAAAAAATATACACTTAATAACTAAAACGTACTAAATCATTATGCAAACTTTTTAGTTAAATATCAATCCACCTCTATTACTTATTAGCAAATTATTATAAATGTTTCACCCATCTAATTATGTTGTTAAACAATTTAACCTACTACTTATTTGTTTATTCCTACGTAGCCTGAGAACTTATGATTCTCTGATAGCAACTTTAAATTGCAAATGTAACATAGAAGCTCTGACGAGCCAATAAAGACTTTGATAAATATTCATGCAGACAGGATTCATTTAGTTTAGAATCAGTGAGCTTGGGATGAAGCAATTTCATCGCTCTTCAAATCATCATACTGTATAATAATAGACATTCTCCCAATATATTTATTAATCTGAAAGTTCAATGTAAAGTTATTTTTTTTGTTTCATTAACATGGTTGAGAATATTCGGAATAACACAATTAATTAGAATCTTTAAGTATTAAAATCATTTAGCTTTACGTTATTATATTAAAAAACATATTCAGTTATCATATAAATTCCTTCAGTAAATAAACTTTATTAATAGTCCATATACAATACAAAAATGTTTTCTGCTAAAAGTACTAAGTAGTGCTAAAGTAAAAAAAGTACTTAAGTGACTTTCTTAAGCCAATTTATAAATGAAATACATTTACATTAGTTTATTCTTGAATCGAATTTAAATAGAAATAAGATAAGTATCAACCACGTTCATTACAGTAATAGAATGTAGTTTTACGCGGAGACATAAGATCATGTCAGGAGGGTGCTCTGAAAACTCTGACTAGTGTGGCTATTTAATTAAAACTTTATATATTTATAGAAATGAAAAAGGACCGTCTCATCGATTATGAAACTGATCAAAATTACAGCCGGCATGAGAAGAATTTTTTTGTACATTTGTGTTGTAAAGAGGAGCTTATTTTTCATCATACTTTTACTATGAAAAAAGCTGTTTTTATGTATTCTTTGTGGGTCAATAAGTAATCCGTTCCCACCTTAAGGAACTTAAGAGTTAGATGACGTCAAGGACTTCTCTACTGTTCGTTATTACACCGTAAAACATGTAGAAATACGTAATAGACTTGTCAAATGAAAGTCATCTATATGAAAAGGGATAATTGATTTTTTGTATATATAATCAGCTGATTATTTACAATTTTAAGAACAATACAGAAGCAGTTCTTTCCCCTGGTTTGGGGATCTATGGTTTGTACAGCAATTAACCTAATGTTTAATGAGTCTGACGATTAATATAGTTCATAACACGGGTTTGAAGTACTCATGCTAATAACAACCTTCAAATAGTACGAAAAGAGTCAAGTTAGGCCCTTGTTATCAAATATACAATCGCACATTCATGCCACTACAATTTATTTGGGGTTCAGGAGTTAATCGTGCCAGTTTTACTCATAGTATTCGTTATGGCTTCGGTGGTTTCCTGTAATTCAGCTTCTTGAAGATAAAAATCTTTGGATAGTTATAATTGATGGTGTCGGAAGTCGGTGGTTGTGATATTCTCTTTTTGTATTAACGTCGTATTGATTGGATACTACGTTCATCTGCAAAGACCATCCTCATAATTACACTAGTTTATATTTCAGAGGCAATATTGTGGTTTGGATCTCACGTTAAACCGTAGGTATCTTAGATACTATCAGCTGCTGGGATATTAAATAACAGTTCTGTCTAAGGAGCATGTCAGCCTTTGTCAATAACAAGACTACAAGATCGCGTGTTTACAGATTCGTTATACACATTACACAATCGTTTAACACTCAATCCTCACTCATGGCTAAAAATACTTCCTGGATGGTTTTATGGGGTAGGATATTTGTTTCATTTAAGTTAAAAGCATTATAGTCTAGGCATAGTGGTAATGCAAAGCTAGGTAGAAGCACAGTGCAGGGGTGACGACAGACAAGCACAATAGTTGACACGGCTTGTACACAGATTTGGAGTTGGGAGCAAACTAAGCTCCCTCCGTGATGTTTCGTCAACACTGGTGTGCTATAAACAATAGCTTACTAATCCCTCAAGGTTCCGTAGCTTGGTGTCGTCATTTGTGGTGTAGAAAATTGCATTTATATTTAAAATAAAGTGAAACACATAAGTTGAAATGGTGGCATTATATTACGTGATTGTTATTAAGGGCAGCGGGAAAGGCCTATACCGCCAATGTTAAATTATGCAACCTTAAAACTTTTAGGTGTTATTTAGCATGTCTTTATTAGTAATCAGGCCCAATTTCACTATTGTATGTTAATTTTTTCTATGTTTTACAATTTTTTTAGAAAACTATAAAAAATCTCAATTATTTTATATTAAAAAATATTTTTACAGCCACCCTATTGCATGTACACTTGTAAATAGTTCTGATTATTTCCAAATATCCATACATTATGTGTAAAAAATTTCAGACTTGTAGCTTTACTGGTTCCAGAGATACATGTACCTTTGTATTGAAAAAAACTAAACTTTCGGGAAATCACCGTAGGGTGTAACTAGTAGGGTGTGCCTTACGGTGGGTGGAAAATAGCTAGCGCTGGGGATGACATGACCTTTTAAATTAATTATTATACCTACTTTTAGATAACATACCATATATATTTATATGTTTTATTAAAGGTAAAACCCTACAAAAACAAAATATATAAAAACAATTTTTGAAAATTTTTTTTCCTTTCCTGCTGCCCTACAATATTGAAATACTAAATTTTTTGAGGAATAAATTTTTAATCGTTTTTGAAAATATCGAAATATAGTTTTTTTTAATTGTAAAATACACCGTTGAATAAATAAGTAAATAATTATTTCATCTTAAACTTCGAACATATATGACGTTTTCCGTTCTAAAATCATTAACAATCAAACTAGTCAATTAATTAATGAACTTAATTATAGATTAAATTTGTTTTACAGAACTAAAACTTACTATTAAAGCCGTATCAATAATTAGTATGGAAAGGAAAAAAATATATAATAGATCAGTAATGTTCTTGATTTGTCTGGCTGTCAGTTTTGATGGAGTAGAAGATCTAGCCCAAACTAAAAACTCAGAGAAAATATTTATAATAATTGAAAATCAAATTTTAAGAAACATTTTGGCCATAAAAATGAGAATGGCGAGTGGACAAACCGAAAAGAAAGAAACCTATACGGACATAATATACGGACCTATACAAATATACGGACATAATATCCATCACTAAACGCCTAAGGTTAAGATGGGCAGGATATAGTAAGCGAATACTCTGACTTTTGAGGGGAAACCGCATAAGAGCACTAAGAAGGCCCATATTAAGATGATAGGACCAAGTGGAAAATGACCTCCGAAGGCTGGATAAAACTTGGAAGCAAGCCGAAGACCAGGAAGATTGGAGGCATGTTGTTGCATATGCCCAAAAACTACTTCGGCTTGAATGGCCACTGTAGTAAGGTGTTAAAATATATAGCCTACATTTCGTCTTCGGTTATCATTTTGAAAGGAAAAATCAAGTTTTTCATTACAACAATGATACATTTCATCCACCTTGTAAGCTGTATTTAAATTAAAAAAAATCTTTTTTCTACAAATATACTTGTGAGGTATACGATAAATAAATCCAAATATGTATGTAACTAAAATCGGAAAAATATGTAAATTATCATATTTCTCCTTTTCATTCCTTTAAGCTGGTTACGAGTTGACTATATTGTTGAGCTATGGGAAAAGATAACCTGGAATTACGATAAATTTATAAAAAAATGTAGCTTCCAGTGCTGACCTGCACATTACCAATACTACAATGTTTTTGGTATTGTGTTATGGACTAATGTGGAGACATATCTAAACAAGTTACACATCAGTCGAGTTACAAACAGTGGCATCATGAAAAATAACTCGTCAGACTCAGCTGTTGATGAGTGATGCGATCACATGATACAATTGCTTCTCGTATCTGATTCTGATCTGTAAACTGGGGTTACGTCACGGAAAACCTCACTTAAGAGGCAACTTAAAACATTAAAAACTAATGACTAGTTGTTTGAACTTAATTTTATCTTAATAATGGATGATTAAGATGATTATTGTATTTATATTTTGAAACGTTCCCTTCCTTTGTACGAGATGTAATAACATTACTTATTGGATATATCAGTGATCTACTACCAATCAAATTAGCGCTTACATGAGCATAATACAGTTAATATTAGTTAATTTAGTAGATTAATTGATTTAATAATTTAATTTAGTTACTAATTTTTAGTAAATTGATTTGGTTAATTTTAATACATGAAGTGTACTGTAAACATTTTAATTTCAAATAAAACATAATTCGTTAGCATCTCTTTACTATCTCTGATATCTAGAATAATACTATATCTGGACTATTTTGCTACAAAACACTCAACCCGGTATATGACAAGGAAATACATAAATGAAATCCAAGGGTTGAGTCTCAAAATACGACCAAAATGCTCTCTTTCTGCTTGAGCAAACTTCTTTCCAGAACATATTATTGTAGCCAAAACCTAATCCATCACGACATTGTGTGGTTATTGATTTATCTCAGAAGTCTTAAGAATTGTTTTGGTAAAATTATTTCTCGAAGTTAAATTTTCACTGTCTGGTAATGCAAATTATTTAAACTGAAATTACAGTGTATTGTAAAATTATAATGTTTTCAGTATAGTTTAAAATTAATTATGCCTTAGGAATTCATTCACAAACCCATTTACAAGCAAAAATCGTATGATTAAGCCATAAAAGAAAGATGAATACTCAGTTACCCTAGTAAAATAGGATATTAATAATGCTCGGTATGGTTTATTTGATACCAAGTGTATATACACGTACACGTTAACTAAATAAGCTTTTTATGATAAAACTGTAATTGTTTTTATGTATTATGTATAGTAATGTATTTTTTACTGGATCAATAAAGATTTCTTTAAAAACAATTGATTAAAGTGCAATAGACATTTATTTCTTGAAAACGTTAAGATGTCCAAACACGGAAACAACAAGTTTAAGATATGTAGGGTTATCTGACATCTTTGTAAATAACCTACGTAACATTATTTTTTGGGTTAAGGGGGGGGGGTAAACATTTAGATTAGAATGTGGAATATATTATTTTACTCTCTCAGTAGTAAGTAGGCCTATAAAGAACACGACAAAAACAATAATTATTAAAGTATTTCATTATTAATATTTTAAAATTTATTGATTAATATTATTAAATTTTCAATCAATATTATAATTTGATAAAACCCCTATATACATTTTGAAAAACCCGATGCAACAATGCTACAACAACAATGAAACAAAAAAGTAAATAAATGAATAAAAAATAAGAATGAAAATAATTATAACTATTAGGTCCAACTTATGATTTAACGTCTAACTTACAGTCTATAAAACACATAAATTTGTGAATAGCATATTGTTATATTATAGTAAAAGATAAAACATTAAATTACGCTATGAAGTGTGACATGTGGATTTATAAATCGTCCAAATGACTGTAACATATTGCATTCGGTAAGAATATCACATCTATATCGACGATATTCTTATATGAAATACAAGTGTTCCGTGTTCGCAGAACGTGGCGCTCTCTGGCGGGGATCATAATCGCATTTCACCGCGAGAAGTATTCTGCACCTCTCCGCTCACGTTCCGCCAACAATATCGTCTTGTCACTGTTCAAATAACACCTAACATATGAACATTCCATATTTAATTGTGACAAACTATTTTTAATCACTTATAAACACATATAATAAATATATATATTATAATAATATATGAACACATAACTATAATTGCGATACGTTGACAATCATATTTTTATTGTATGTTAGGAGTGATAACTATTTACATTTACAGATGTGATTTAAGGTGGTTCGTTTCATTATGAGATTGACGGATTATAATAATTAAATTTTAAAATCTTAATAAAGTATCTTTTTGTCTAATGATTTCTTTTATTTATTAAAATATACAGGCACAGTTTAGAAACCGTTTATTAAGTAACTCAAAGGGAAGAAATCAATCCCCCAAGGTACGTCAGCCGAAACCCTTTTTGTGCGATTTTTAGTTAAAGTCTCAGGATCCTTCCAGTCGTAAGAGTCCTGCAGACTGTTGGATGCTGCTAAAGACAATCAGATTATTTCCAATTGTCTTTTATGCTACCGATCAGGTCATCTTGTAGGTCCTGTGTATAATGTAAAGAACCCTTACCTCAGGGAGTCCGTCACAGACATACAGCAGGTGATCAGTGGTCTCTCACCGCTGACTTGAGTAGATAGTTGGTGATTTAGCTAGCCTTAGCTATCCAAATTTCGTACAGGCTGAGCCCATGCCAAGGCTTATTCTAGTGTTCACATCCCGTTAGACCTACAATGATTCTGCGCTCTAATCGAGCTAACCGTAGAATATTGTTACTATTATCAGAGAGGGAGAACTGAAGGGAATTTCACTTTCTCTTTGAATGGGATTGGGGTGAAATTGTCATCATTCACCATATGGTCCATAAGCTTGCGACATTTTATCTGAGTGTCCAGAGTTCTAGCATAGAGTAACCTTTTTTTTAGCTTCCAAGAATAAATAATCCGTTAAGGAGCACGTTGTAAGTGCCTTACGCGTCTGAATGTCTTAGAAGATGGAGACGCAACTGTTCCTGATACGCCTACTCAGTTGTGCATACCAGTGTGCATGGCATACAACTTTAAAAATACCCCCGTTGCAGCAGACATTCGTACTCAGCGAATTTCCAAATCAATAACATAATAATAATAATAATTTATGACAAGTTTTATCATTATCTGTCAATAAATCTGAGTATTATTTGCCTACTCTCCATAAGATTAATATGGGAAAGAGTATGCAGGTTTGCTGCTGTGAGGAACACTGAAAGTAGGTGTTTATAGTGTAAACAATTTATATTTTGACCATTTATATCAAGTTTCATCAACTTATTTATAAAAATATGTATAAAATATATATATTTTTGTATATATAAAAATTTTAACGACTATTGTTTTTGGACTCTGGGCACCTAAAGACGAAAAAATAACATGGTCCCGGGCTTAAGTCTCACCATGAAACCTACGGTAATAGCTTCTTCCCTATGGGAAATTCGGTAAAAGCTGCCACTTAAGCCATAAACGTACATTATCCTAGAACCCCAGTATCGCTGCTCTCCTTCCTTGGACTATTCTGCCCCCAGCTATTTATTATAATATCAAAAAGGTTTCAAAAAGTTGTTTAGTAATCTTAATATATAACAATAAATGTATGTATGTTTGGAAGTTTCTCGTACTTATGCGTTGCCAAACCATTCACCCGATTGCCATGACATATTAGGAAATACGTGTGCCCCAGGAAATTTTAGTAAAATAAAATTGGTGAAAACTCCATAAGTTTCCATTTTATGCTAAAAATAACTGAATAGGTCACCGTTTTAGAAACTTAATAATAACTACGTTTATTATGATATTATGTTTCAAATTTTCCATCGAACCTTAACCTAATTATTATATTTGTTCATTTTTCATAAAGAATATTGATAACCTTGGTTAAAATTATTATTAATACTGGAATATGTAGTGGTAGGTGACCAAACAAATTTTAAAAACCTTTACCACCCATAAATGTTAAAGTCTCACTAAATATAGCATTACAAAATGGCATTGACATTGAAAAATGTTCAATATTGAATGAAAATACTGGAATGATACATTTCAGCGGAATTCGTTCGATCGAAGACTGGCTATTGTAGATGGGCAACATACATCACGACTGTATGACGGACTCCACAAAAAGTCTATGTTGTGTTGCAGTACTATACAATGCGTACAGCTTCATTTACTTGTCATGAGTTTTCTGTCCTACTTTTTTATATATTAAAATGATATAACATATTTAGATATATTATTTATGTTTCGAATTTCTAATTATTCTATAGAAATTGTGTATATAGACGTTATAGACATTTTATAGACTCTATCCGATATAGAACATATTTTTAATACACCTAAAATAAATAATAAAAATGCTGTGTTATAGAAATCACAGTAACGTGTCATCAATAGAATGTAGTAAATTAAAGGAAAATTAATATAAATGTATAAAATATTGAATAGACATAAATAAAGGGTTCACGAATGTTGAGAAAGGTGAAAAAATAACATTTTATACAATTAAATAAAACTACACCACTTAAAAAGTTTTTTCCCGAGTAATTTTTAAAATAAAGCCAAATTTGCTTTTAGCATTTTTAAAACACAAGTTTCCTAAATACAAAAATTACAAAATGTTGAATAAACTAATAACTATATCATTTACACAATACGGTTTGCATTTATGAACAGTCACGTAACGAGTATTTTAAACTAGTAACTTCCTGTGCTTTATGTAATCCGGATTATTGCACCATATCAAAAATAAGTTTAACTGTATTAAACAATAGTGGTGTCATGGTTAACATTGTGGCTAGACCTGTCTTACGTTCGAGGGAGGATTGGATTTGTGTTGCCAATCAGCGACTGCAAACATCATTTATCCCCGGGCAAATATTGATCCAATGATTGAAGCCCGTTCTGATCGCTTTTCTCACGTGTGTTATTTCATTTTTCACTCTTTCAAAACTGAACTCGGCATTTGTTTTGGGAAGTGTCATTTATCGTACTTATAATCTCTATGGCTTAGTATAATTTTTTAAATTCTCGGGTAAATAAAAAAGTTTAGCGTTCAAAGCTTATTACAGTGTCACTGGATTTTTTAATATGTGTTTTATTTGAAAAAATACGAACAATACGTATTGAAGCTTATTTAATGTTAATTGCATAAATTATAAAATGACTACCACTTGATACCATATTTTGTTTTAACCAAACTACCTAAAAGTTAATAAATACCCTGAAAATTTACAAATATAATTTATGTACTATTACACATAATACTTTTATAATTTATTACTTTAAACTAAAATTGAAACCAACCAAGGTGGATATTTTAAGCCAAGTATAAATGAGATAGTGGTTAAATATAATTTTCCTCAATGATTCATATTGAAAAAATAAATAAGCTTACGCCGTATTCCATTTGTAATTAACCGAAAAATGTTTTTAAAAATGTAAAAATATTTTGTTTTTGTATCTTAAAAATTACGAAAATTCTGAATTTTTAATGAAATATACAACTTAGTTTTGCCTTGTGATCATAAAATTAATATTTTACTTTAAATATATGAAACCTTTACACATGTGCAAATAATTTTGTTCACAGAAAGTTTCACAGTAAAAGTCTTAACAGGTTTTGGATTGGATGCAAAACTTAATTAAAAAGTTTCGATAGCCGTTTTAATACGCTAAAAGCGTTTGACTACATGCCTGTAATCATGGTTAGAATGAACAGTTTTCTGAATGAATTCATTAATTTCCACCATCCCACAGGTTGTCTGGATCATCCGTATGATTTCTTTTATAATCAGCCTTTTAAACAGTCTTATGCTTTATACGAGTGTACATTATTACAATCTTATGCTTTGAAAAGCCCTGAAAAATCGCCAGTTATTCTCATTTACCTCATTTATTACTTTATAAAGGAAAACTAATTCTACTATTTAAGAGTTTCATACGAGTATTAATTCACATGGAGTAAATAAAACGATTTTCTTTAAAAATTTCGCATATTTTGTACTTAACTTTGTTATTTTATAATCAAGTGGTAGAATTTCATGAGTATAATTAAAGATTTTTAAGAATATTTTAGATGAATAATATTTTGGATTACTATAACATATTAAAAGTCTATACGAAAATTTGTCTTAAAATAATATAAACCTGTGTATGGGGTTTAGCAAATTTACCAAACATTTAGTCGTTTTAGTAGATTCTAAAGTAAGTTACGAATAATAGACAATATTTATCAACTTAAGCAAATAATTCATTCATATGAAATAGTTCATATTCAAAAATATGAAATAGTTTATTTCAAAAATATTTCATATTTCATATGAAATAGTTCATATGAAAAACTTCATTATGGGATAAAATAACTGTCACAATGCACTTACAAATTCTACTATAACTATTATTTATAGTATTCGACTACATACTTACATCGAACAACAATCAAACAATCTCAAATATTCTTAGCTGTGTCTATGCCTCTGAAGTCGTCACGTTGACCCCTTTGCCAGGACATGAGACCAGTTATTAACGTAAATCCTCAGCCACCCAGATACTGTCAAGGGCATGAAAGGATATTGCAATTATAAGAAGAATGGAGAAATGAAAGGTGAATTATGAACAAAAAAGAGGACAATTTTCACACCTTTTTAGCGAATTTCCCATAGGGAAGAAGCTATTACCGTAGGTCTCATGGTGAGACTTAAGCCCGGGACCATGTTATTTTTTCTTCTTTAGGTGCCTAGAGTCCAAAACAATAGTCGGTAAAATTTTTATTTATATATATATATATGTATATGTGTATGTGTGTATATATGTATATATATATGTATATATGCATATATGTATATATGTATCATATCATATGTATATGTATATGTATCATATATGTATATATGTATGTGTCATATATATGTGTGTCTGTGAACACGATAACTCTCGTAAAAATGGTCCAATCAAGACCAAATTTGGTAGAGACGTGTATTCCTACAAGTGCTCGGACGAGTTCGTAAACCAGACATATCGGTCAATGGGAACGGGTAGCTTGGGGGGTAATTGTACCCCAAAATGAGGTTTTTTGTGTTTTTCACATGTAATTTTTTAAAAATTTCTAATTTTATATTTCACCAATAGAATCAACTTAAAAAACTACACAGTTAAGTTCCTTAAAGTTTTTCTCTATCTCCAATGGTTACCGAGACATTAAAAATCTAAACACAGTACGTTGTATTATGGGGCTCCAATGTTAATCCTAAAGAGGATAGGGAAAAATTAATATTTCCCATATTAATGAATATTTTTGGATAAAACTTGATATTTAGCTTCATGTGGTTAAGATCTATCCATTTATGCTTAAAAGTCATAGTTTATGTGTTTATCATGGCAGCAAACCTGCATACTCTTTTCCCATTATAATCATATAAGGAATAGGCAAACTCCTTTATTTATGGACAGATGTTGATGAAAGTTCGTATAAATGTTAAGATAAAAATTATTTATAGTAGAAATGCCTAATTTCAGTGTTCCTCACAGCAGCAAACCTGCACACTCTTTGCCATGTTAATCTTATGGAGAATAGGCAAATAATTCTCATGTTTATGGACAGATTTTTTTAAACTTGTCATATATTATTGATTTGGAAATTCGCTGAGTACGCAGGTCTGCTGCGACGGGGGTATTTATAAATCATACTTCTTTAATTAAAACTTAACTATATTAGATCTATCCTTAAATTGTTTCATACAATCAGGTAGTAATACATCATACTTCAAACAAGTATATGCAGGCTTTTTCTCAAAAATGTTTTACTTATGTTTAGCATAAGGGTTTAAACGTCTTTTTTTCGTATTTTCCAAATCGGTGTGTACCGGCATTATTATTAAATGGGCTATGGTTTGAAAGACATACAATTTATAGAGCGGTTAAAACACCTAAATTTATTAAATGTTAAAAAAGAATCAGATGTTTGTAAAAGAAACTCTTAATCCCTTTTGAAGTCAGTTTGGTGTATTGGAACATTTTTGGAACAGAGAATGAAGAGTTGTTCATTATGGGTTGTACGGAGATGCTTGGCAGGCAGAAAGTGTTCTGTTGTATATAAAGGAGACCTTATGGACAGCCAACACTTGTCGTTGCACTTGGAAATTCATTTTCACACACCTTCTTATCTTTCACAAAACCACAAACCACACACACAAAACCAATTTATATCTAATCTACTTAAGTTTGTTTTCCACCTGAAATTTACTTTATTTTAATTAATCGCAGTATCATCTGTTTCTTAAAGGAGCTGTTAAAAACTAACTTATTTCCTTGATTTATACTTAAACCTTTTCCAGTTTTAAATTCGACTCTATAAACACTTTTAAAATTACCTGTAGCTCTTCATTTGTTAATGTAATTTAATATCATGATGTAAAACTACTAAAGGATTTTAACATCTTAAATTTTCAACACTAATTTTGAGTACCTTAATAGCTAATTTTACACAAAAAATGTATGATTAAAACAGCAGATCAGGAATAATTATTAGTAATGTGTAACACTGGAACCTTAACAGAAAGAATATGTAATTTTATTCTTTATGGGGCAAACAAATCATAGCTTGTCCATAGGAATGCATTTATTCTTTAGTAATAATTAAAAACCAATGGAAATTCTTTGAGTATTCTCAAAAACCTAAACATACAGTTTTATATTTACGGTTTTCTTTTCATATCATCATCACTTGGACACAATATACGTACAAAAAACACCAGTTATGAGAGTAAGATATGTGGACATTTTCATACATAGTTTTTCCGTTTTTCATACTTTTATTGTCATTACTTATTAAGCTTAAGCTTTTCATTAAGCTTAATTATTTGTACAAGTGAGTCGAAAGGTAATTAAATAAAAATATATTCAATTTAATCAAATGTAATTTTTTTAATGTTTCAAATTATGTATAAGTTTATAATGCATTACTTATTTGAAAGGCTATATAGGATTGATTTTTCGTGTTTGAGATTATTTATAAAATTTAATACTAATAAGTTGTGTATTTTTCTGTTTTTTACACTACGTAAAATTAACTTAAATAACGTAACTGGATACATATTTGACCTAATTTTATATCATAATAATATGCCTCTAAGTAAAATGCAAAATTAGTTGATATAGCAAGATATATTATACATTTCCATTGTTCATGTTCGTAAAAGATTTTGCACGGAATATTATAAATAGATCTCAGAAAGATAAGGAAGACTCTAAGAATATCCAAGGCAGTTTGCCGTCCATCCCTAATGAAGCAGGTCTTCGTTTACTTAGGTGTTCTTTAAGAAAGTCAACTCACCTTGTCAACTGGTGATTTAATAACATCTTCATAGTAAATCAACATTTTATGATGTCAAACATAAAGCTCACATATAATGAAACACTAATTATATGCATTATGAATTAAATTAGTAAAAAGCTTTTCTTACCTAAGTAGATTTTTATAAATATAATTGTTATATAAATAGCAATAATTAAAACAAATCGTCAGTTTGGTATATTGGGTTTAATTTGCAATAGATTGTAATTTAATCCTATTTTCATTCCTATGAAATTCTTATTAATATGAGAAAGATCTTACTTTTGAAATACCTACACAACTATGGGGGTATTTGAAGGTGAATGTGATAAGTGTAATATGTTTGATGGCATGCAGGTTTTTTTATAAAAATCAGCTGATTTATCTGCAAGGGCCATTAATCGTTTTCAGCACAATTAACAAATTCAACTTTGTCCACAAAGTTCTCTCAATATGCTTTTTTTATCGAATAGGAAGTTTTTCAGTTTATGAATGTTTGAAAATATTCTGAAACCAATTTTAAATGGAACTTTTCAGATGCAAATGTTTCCTGACACCGAGGAAAATATTATTTAAAGATGTTTTTAACACGGTTGGGATTTTCAGTTGGATGCGCCGGTAGGATTATTCCGCAGACAGCTAGGTCACCGTTATTAGCTTCACGGTTCCATCTCGTCATGTAGAATGTAGCCCACACACATTGTTGCCGCAGATTTTACCCGGAGCCCTAATGGCCCAACAATGGTGAACATATGCTGCATACCACTGCGGTGGAGCTCCTCTAGCCGTGTGCTGCCTCGATAATTAGTGGAAATAAATTAGCATCTTAATTGAAGTATGGAAATACGGTTTATTATTGATCTATTTATCATCAATTAATGTGATTCGATAGATTTTAATGGGAAGGTTTTGAACTAATTTATCTCCTTTCAATAAAAAAATGTAAATTTTTGTTTACATTATCTGTATGATAAATAAATGCTTGTTATGGATTTGTAGATAACATGTTCTAGTCCATGTTATAGTCTAAAGGCCTATCTTAATGAATATCAAATCGTTTTTTTATTATTTTTAACACTAACAATTTCAAACGATAAGTACAAACCCATTAAAATAGGCTTCCTAATTTCTTCTCAATAAAAATACATTTCAAAAGTATTTAAAAAAATGTTATTTTATAAAGGAAATGTTTAACTATCCAATGAGTATTATTTGAAACAAAGGTGACGTATAAAACACAAAACAACCGGGTAGTTCAGAGGTCATGAGCTCTATTCGTAATCCGAGGAATGCTGGTTTGATCCCGGATTCAATTCCAACAACCTATCATCTATAACAACGTATTGTTGACATAGGTACTAACCAGATCAGGAGATTGACCATTCAAATTATTTAAAATGTAATTAGAATACTTGCTTGGATAAACTTGGAAACAAAAATAATATAAAATAAGCCAGACAAAAATTGTATTCAATTAAACCCTTAGTACAATTGGATTAAGTTTCGATTCTTCATCCACACTAAACATTTTATTGCGGTATCACCACCCACGGGCTTCGCAAAGGAACAAATCTATGAGACAATTCCATCTACAGAGCGATGTTCACGATGAAATATGAGTCTTTCATGTCACATTGAGTGTTTCACATGTCGTGTGGGATCATAATAGCGTTTCGATGCTTAAAGTATCTTTCATTTCTGTTAGCTGTTTTCTAACTAAAATTATAATAAACTATATGGTTTCTCGTTTTTTCACTGAAGTAGGTTTATTGTTAATTCTACGCATCTATATATTTTAATTAAGTTATCCAAAATACTTAAAATCACACAACTATAGAAAAAATTTACTGGTCAATGAGTTAATCGTAAAATATTCGACGTTATTAAAGAAATTTGCTTAATTAATAATCTACGAACCTATTCCTCAAAGCAAAATATAAAATGTTTAAAATGCAAATAATTCATAATATAAATGACTTTTGCTTATAAAATACATATAATATTTATATGTTTTACATATAAAAATTTAGGTTACGTGATAAAGTTTACACTCATTGTGAAATGTACATACAGACAGAAAAAAACGAAAATTTCAAGAACTACCGGCAAATAACAGGTAACTTAAATAATTATTGTAAAATAGTTCTTGAAACTGGATTAAAATGAGATTACAATATATATTTTTATTAGTATGTTTTAAATAAACACTATTAAATATAAATTATCTTACGGTCAACTTGTTACGTCACGTCATGCCAAGTTGTTGGTTCTAAGTAACCAATCTATAGCAGCAAACACGTCTCATCCCTGGGTAAATATTTATCTGGAGATTTCAAGTGTCATTTCTCATCTTACGGTTGAGTCTCAAAAGACGTTTTCATTACTTTAATTAAACTTGATTTGTAAAAAGTTTTTTATAGGATTAAAATTGAATATTATTATAAATTTGGACATTTAATTTTTAAGCTTAGAGGGCAGTGGAACAAATATTTATTCGGAGTCTTAATAATCATTATTATTTACATTTTTTTACTTGTAATCAACTATCTATCCAAATATTTAATATTGTCATTTTTACTTTCTCCCCCTTTACGATAGTATAAGAAAAAAGTATTGTTTTCTTCAGAAATTTCGAATTTGAGCTTATGGTGTATTTATTCATTTTAGTGGCCCCGGAATCGAAAAAAGTAGTTTTAGTGTAATGTCTGTCTGTGTGAGTGTGGATGTGTAGAAGCATAGAGACGTTAATATCGGTCCGAGTTTCATGAAGTTAGGAATGTATGTAGTAATCCACGGTATCTCGGACACATTTTTTAATCTTTTTGAATATTTCTTAAGGATATTTAATCCTTAAAACCCTAAAAAAACTAAAAATAAACTTTCTCAGAAACGGCTCCAACAATTATGATGTAAATTATATGGTTTATAGCTCTTTATAAGATAAACCAAACTAAACCACCAGCTTTTCTCAAAACATTGGGGTTTAAAAGTTAAAAGCTTTAAATTAAACAAAATCATATTTTAGATTCTTATACTATATACAGCAGAGTAAAATAGAATACATAAGTTATCTAATGTTGGAATAGCCGAATGGAAAACATATCCTCTTACAAAATAATTAATATTCTAGAAAAGGGTTATCCAAACAGTAAACTATTCAATTAATTGAAGTGTTATTGTTAAAACTATTTTGACCTAATGGACTTATTTTTCAATAAAAATATTTGTTAACTTTATATTTGGTATATTACTTTTTTTAACCAGGGAACGTTTTATATGACCATTTAAAGTTTTTTTTCAAAATTTCTTTTCTAGTTAAAAACTTTCTAGATTTTATTACACATTTAACACATGTTTTAAAATTTAAATAATTAAAATATTATTTCAGTATTTCTAGGAAGCACTAAATATTCTTACAGTTATTGTAAAAATTGCATTTTAGTCATCTGAAGTATTTGAATAGAGTCAATTAGTGATAGCTCATCGTTTATAAAATAACTTTAAATAATTATTTAACTTTTATAATATCTATCCTAAAGCTGTTATAAAATCTAAATTTCGTAAAATAGTTGAAAATTAGAGCTACTATAAAAACTGTAACTATAAACTAGTTCTAAAATGAAAAAAAAAACATGATAACAGCTTAAATGTTTCAAAAGAAAATAGAGAAGACTGGAGGTATTTAAGATAATTTAGTTTTCTTCCCATTCCTAATGAAGCAAGACTTCGTTTGCTTTGGGATTCTTTGACAACGTCGAATTGGCTTTTAAATTACCAGAGGGCAACGTAAAGGTAACGTAATTTTATATTAGAAAGTAGATTACACGAGGATGGATCATTATAATAGGAATGGCAATAAAAAGCTATAATACGTAGGAAACATTGATTTAAAATTAATGCTATGTATTTTAGAATATTAAAAAATTACAGTCAAATGTTTTAAAGTTAGCAGCACTTATTGTGTATTCACGTTTTATAAAAATATTTAGTATAAAAAACTAACTCATTTTGATTTTCAAAACTATTTAAAGTTTGTACTAAAACAATACCACCATCAAATTTTACATTAATTGTGGAACTTTTCAATGAAAATCAAACACGAATGTTATTCAAATAGCCTGTGTAACATTTCCTCATGAAACCTTATTAATTTTATATCAACTATAATAAAGAAGCGAAGGGAAATAAAAGCATTCTGATATTTGTTTCTCAGTTATATTCAATTTGAAAGTTATTTTAATAATTGATCAACATTAATTTAAATTTTCATATGATTTTTGCACGTCAAATACCTCTTTCATTCACGGTAATCGATCTGATCTTGAGGGGAGAGTTGAAGAGGATTGTCAACATGTAAATCTTAAGAGGCATCAGCGATCCGTCACTAAGAGGCCATCAATGAGGGAACAAGAGTGATTAGTCAAAGGGCGGCTCCGTCTAAATATTTCACATTTTTCGTATTTATTCCATACATGTTTCGTGGTTTCAACTTAAAGGTGCATATTACAATAACCGTAAACATAGATTAAGAAAAGTATTGGTCTTAATTCAAATCCTTGAGGAATTCCTCAACTACTTTCCCCAGAATTCCAGAAAAAATGGGTTTTCTTAAATTCATGTATATGTTATGTATATGCCTTAGTATGGGTGGCTGTGTTTGGATCCCCAGAAGGGCTTTATCGTAGGGTATTTATTTACATGACTGTGAATTGTTTTGAATTTTCATAATGGTAATTGTGACATATTTATGATAATAAGTAAAATGAATGATTGATTCAAAACGTAGGATATACTTTCTTTAAAACTTTTATTGTTGTTTTGATATATTGCAAATAAAATTAGTATGTCGATATTATTTTTAAATTGATTTGTTTTTAAATTAACCATTTTAACACTATTTTTATTATGTTGGATTCATATCACTGACAAATAAGTGTTCCGACTTTGGACAAGTAAATATCGTGACAGAATTTGTACTTGAGTAAGTGAAATTCCCAGTGTGGTTCCCAGTGTTGCCAATTATCTCAATTATTATATCATACAGTATCTATTGATTTTAGTGATTTCATGACTCTAATCCATAGCCACGTCTTTATACTCAAACATGTGTAATCTATTTTATAACAGCAAGCAGAAGCAAAGTGTGAACAATAATAATAAAGTTTTTAAATAAAAGATTTAAATTTCAAATATATTTATTTGAATATATCTCAGTAATCATACTGTATACATGGGTTGGACACCAAACAATAAAACTGAATTGTCATAGAGTTCGGATACCGTTATATGTGGTTTGTATGAAATAAGCCTCTCGTTTATCCACGCTTTGTTCGTGAGATACAACTGTTAATTGATTTATATTTCCAGAATATCCAATTTTGAACTAAATCTATTTTATTGACTGTTAAAATATAGTTTTAGAAGCAAAACTTTTAAAAATGTACAGAAAAAGAAGAATATTTTAAATAGTTCACCAAAACGAAATATATAAATAATAAATAAAAATATTAAAAATATGATATTATGACAATAATTTCCTTTGTATAAAATGTACCTAAGTAAATAATTTAATATGAATAGACCTATATGATACTTAATTTAGACTTTTTTGTTAAATAAATTACAGATTTAAAAATTTAAAAATATTAAATACGAATATGTTAAAACATAAAGTTATCAAATTTTATGTACCGTATTTAAACAACAATTGTAGTTTAGCCTTTTGAATATTTATAAATATCTTTTGAACTTATTTGAAATGAAAAAGTGTTCCTCCATACTTTTTACTGTACTTGACAACACTACCCTATTGAAAATGCTATATGTTGTGGATATTTTGCAATCAATTTGATTAACAAATATAAAATGAGAAATGATTTACGGAGCTTTTACAAATATACAATTTTTTTAAATTTATATTCAATAAAACTTAGTCGTTATAATACAATTTTAAGTAAACATTTTAATCACTATGTAGGAAAAAGATTCCAGTATTTTGGATGAAAAGAAAAGGGTAATGTAGCGTGGAACAGATTTACAGAACCAATATCAAACAATGAAATATACGCCAATGATATTGATTCCAATGAAAAATACATCGCTCTTCCACTTTTACTCCTACATTGAAAACAATTTTCTTTTCCTTTATTCAATAACTAGTAATTACTTTATCCTACTTGCCATATTCATGAACATATGAATAACAAAACCCAAATTCACATATACCTGAATTTCACTGATTGATTTCACTTATTAGCTGAATAGCTAATAAGTGAATTATAAAATTCAAACATACAACCCTAGTCCAATTTTCTATAGTGGAATATATAATAAAGGTGTCCTGTAGCATATTTATAGGATTATATATTTATTATTTTAAGAGATAGAAAAGAGCTATGGAGTTAAAAAATTAAAGCCCTTAT
This sequence comes from Nephotettix cincticeps, assembly GCA_023375725.1. Lineage (NCBI taxonomy): Eukaryota > Metazoa > Arthropoda > Insecta > Hemiptera > Cicadellidae > Nephotettix > Nephotettix cincticeps. Next base: position 57,983,295 of record CM041787.1, on the reverse strand, counting down.
TATTATTTTATTTTAAGTTAGATCATTTTAGAGCAGAAACATATCAGTAAGAGTTATCCTAAATACAGTTTTAAAACTTACGTATTAATTTTGTACTACAAAACTATAATATTAATAACCTGATTTGATATATAATAATCGTATTGCAATTCACCAACACTTCAAATAAAAAAATAAAACTTTTTTGTTGAAACTAAATAATTTTAGTACAAAGGTTATACATCGAAGATTTTTTACTCATATATATATATATATATATATATATATATATATTTCACGTAGTTGTATGAATAATTCAATGTGATTTGCAGTAAAAACATAATTTTTTGAAATAAACAAGGTAAATGAGATAAAATAATATAACGAGACCTGTAAACGTAACAGTTGTTTTTAACCGTTGATGAAATGATAATAGAAGTCTGTTTTTGCTCAGATGATGTCACAAGTAGCTGGCTTGACGGATGGGCTGTCAGACGCACCGTTACAAACTGATGCGATAGCAAAATAAAATGGCCTGTCTTTCAAAATACGAAAGCAAAATTAGTTTCATTACTGAACTCAAGTTATTTATAGTTTCTACCCAATACAAAACTACACCGTAATTTGCATGGGTAGCGTGACTCAGTCTACGAAACATTAACCAAAGTCATAAAAAATGAACTAACCTCATTAATTTTAGTAGTTTTTTAAAGTAAGATATTTATTTAACCTTACAACTATTTTTAACTAAGAATAGTTCTTTCCTTAGGAATAAATTATCTTGTTTAGTATACTTTTAACACAGTTTAATATCAGTGTTCAATATTTACAAGATTTTTCAGTTCCAAGTTCCATAGAACTAAAAAAACCATATTTATTTCAACTTGAAGTTTTATGAAATCTGGCGTGAATCAGTTTAAAGTGAACGAAATTATGTTAAAATGGTAGAGTAATGTGGAAACGTATAAATGTGATTTCTTCGTTTACATCGGAATCCAGAAACAAAAGTTAACGCTTTCTTAAGTATTATAAACAGGACGGAGAGAGAAAATAAGATAAAACCACTTTTGGCTTACCTGATCTCTGAGTTGTGAAACAACGTAAATTATAGTAATACTAAACGATTTACGGATGAATATTATTTCTCTGGAAAAATATTTTTTTGGATCGTAGAAAGCTAATAATATGTAAACAATATTTTTAATATTGTTTACAGTACCACAAAATATAAATTTAAAGCTTACATTTTCCTGTTAAATTTAATTAAGATTTATACAACTGTTTACAGGATTCAAAGGATAATATTTATGTATTTTATTTAATGATCTCCATCTACATAAAATATGACTCTACAAATATACATAATAAATATTTCATGTTTAATTGTTGAAACGTTTTCATTAACTATTGACTCAAAATCGAGTTATAACTTACATTACTTTACCACCCTTCAATTTAATATAGTTAAATTCCCCCTTTGTAAATAATTTTACTGTAACTTCTGAACATAAATTGGATGTTATGTTTATAATTAATTAGTTACACGAATTTATTAAATATATAATAGTATATTTGATCACGAGGTCAGAAAACGGGTAGTTTTAATAAGGAAACCACTATCAAATTTAAGAGCCTCGGCACGCTTAGGCTGATAAACTTGCACTCGTATCATATCAAAAAGCCAATTTGAAATATAGTTTTCGTCATACTGTATTTAAGATGGAACAAACTCGTAATTCATAAATTATTACCTGATTTAGTATCAATAGTTGTCGACCATTTTTGTCACATTAGACTAATCAGTTGTTATATTACTTAACGTTGTATTAGTTCTTTCTTGATTCCTCATTTGTTGTTTAGATTATGCCAGTATTATCGATAGTTCAATCTCAACCTTTCGACGGCTTGATCCGATAGTCAAATACAAGTTTCACAATCAATAACCGAAACGTACAAAAATCGGTAGTGATTGTTGTAATTACTTTCTTGATTAATTACATTCTAATGCTGACTTCAAATCAAAAGTGTCATCAACAATGATCATTTGTGGCCTAGGACTAAAATATCATTATAATAATAGGTTTAGTCCTAAGAAAAATAACTTTTGCCCTTCGACTCATGCATCTAAAATAGTTCTTTTTGAAGCAATATGACAAAAAAATATTTCATACAATATTCTGCAATAGAAAAAAGTTATTTATTTTGTTTCCACCAGTAAATGTATTCTACGTTTTTGCCTTCTATATAATACAGTGAGATTGCAACATCGATAGCATGTTACGGTTGCTCTATCCAGGTCCATCTATGTATTGTGTTACTGCTCATGCATTCATGATAATTTCTATCGTATAAACTTCCCTGCTGGCATAAAAATAACTTTGAAATTTATAGCAAATTATTTTACACCAACAATCACCATCAAAAACAAGCTGCAAACAAAATAGGGATTTTCTAATTAATTGTTAAATTTTCACACCAGTAAAATGATTGAGACGAATTCTTTAACACATTTACGTTTATTATTCAGAACAATACCTAAACCAAAATCCAGTATACTACCTAAAATACTACACACTGTTCGTTCTCTATAAGCGGTAGAGTGTTGGTTTAAAATCACAATATAGCTACATTCTGTTTTATCTGACGACGAGGAATAAGTTAATATCTATATATTATAAACGTAATTTTAATACAGTAAAAATTTTTGAATACTATCGACTATCGACTAAATAATAAACGAACAATTCTATTAGAATTTTCATAAAATTCTAACAAACAATGGTATTGCTATTTTATATAGTTCGTAGCTATATAAGGTCTTCTAAATTAAATGTTATATAGATAAGAACATCTGTAATTTAATTATTATATACATTCATATATTGGGTTTAGCTAAAATTATACTTTCAATCACTTGTAGTTAACTAGACCCTATGGGAGATTTATTTATTTATATACATGAAAAGGTCACCATCAAAGGGAGTTTTGTTCCACGAAATGAACGTGCAGGCCCCACGTCAAATAATGATATAAATACCAGTTTTATTGATTCTGAATGAGAAATACACGATTCTTCTCTTCTTACGTTTACATTGTATTCATACAATACTTTCTCTCCTACGAATGATAAAAAACATGTGTCAACCATTTTTAATATATTGGAAGGAAGAGTCTGGTTTAAAAACTTAACTTCATTTCAGTATTTTTAAATTGAGAAAAAATTGGTGACAGTTTAGAATTAAGATAATGTTACAAATATTATGACACATTGCATTGAGAATTTAGGTCAATTTTAAAACAAAATCTCAAATAAAATTAGATTAGATTATTGAAAAAAGTTAGGTATTTTAAACCAAGTATGAATGAGAATTGAGTGTAAGATGATTGTGGCGCGATCTTGTAGTCTTGTTACTGACTAAGGCTGACATGTTCCTTAGACAGAAATGCATTTCAAAATACAAAGTCTAGGAACGCGCTGTCACATCAGTATTAAATTTGTTTAGTATATTTTACGACCCTACTTATACCCCTTCTACAATAAAATCTAGACTGTCGTGAAAACCAATTAAACCTTTAGAAACATTACAGCAAATTCTGTTAAATCGAAAGAAAAACGTATTAAATAAACGTATAAACTAAATTAAATACGTATTATTATTGATAAATGTATAAACGTATTACTAATTTTTATTGCTTCTTTTGAAAACATGTAATCTGTTTACGCTATTAGCTTAAAAGTCAACATTGAGTGAAGTTGACGTTTTCAAAGACGACCAAAGGCAAACGGAGACTTGGTTCATTAGGAAAAGAAAGAAAACTGAGTTATCGCAACTTCTCTTCTAGAAATCTTTTTTCTCATTTACTTTGTACTGTTATCCTAGATTAGCCTTAATGATATAATACCATGAAAGAGGTTTACGTCTAATAGTAATTATTATTAAATCCGAAGACATCTGTTTTTTAAACAACAAAATAAAAGACGACGCTGTACTAAATACACACTGTTTTATTCTCATAAAATCCATTACAATTCACTGTTCACCTAGTATACAGGGTGTCCATGAAAAACGTTTCAGGACTTCGGTGTGTGATTAGGTACATTAAAAGAAAGAAAAAGGTTCCAAAAGAGGTGTGTTTTCACAACATTTTTACTATTAAAAAAATTTTCTAACGGATTATTTTCAAATTTGGTATGTGTTTTACACTAGTAGACTACTATTATTAAAATAATAATTAGCATGATACAAGCTCAAAATCTAAAAGAGCGAATATTGCATTTTTTACCGTTTTCGAAGTATTTTAGTTTTAAAATGTTAAATATCTGCCATTTTGCATTTTCGTTAGATAAGCGTTTTAGGCCATACCTACATTGGAACTCCGTTCTTCCTTTTAATGTACCTAATCACTCACCGAAGTCCTGAAACGCTTTTTATGGACACTCTGTATAAATCCAATATTAGTGATAATAACTCATCGGCCAAATTACACTAGGAGGATAGTGCACTGTCATCATTGATCACATGCATTATAGTACAAACTGTGTGCGTTTATTGTCAAACCTAAATTCACATTTCATTTTTATACTCTACCTTTCTGGGTAAATACCATATTCTTCCAATTTTTTATTTTGAGACAGAATCTCATCCCAAAATAATGATTGTAAGAATGTTATAAATGAGAAAAAGTTAAAAAAATGTAGTCAATCAAAACGTACTAATTTTATGGCGAGTTTATCAGCTAGCAAGGTACTGTAGTAGCTTAATTTATAAACGCTAACCAGACGTATCTACTTATGATTTGAAGAGAGCCTACTACCTCTGGTTTCAAACCAAGCATGATATACTAACTTAGCCAGCACGTGGCCCCTCAGCTACTGCGTCTGCCAGGGTGGAAAGTAAATTACGTTGAAAATATGTAAACAATAATTTTAAATCTTATAAACTTATATTCACTAATGTAATTGTAATATTACATGTTATTTAAATATAAATATTGTTTTATTTTACTAGATTTATCATACAAATATACGGTTTCATGGTTGAAAACAATTTTAACTATTGAGTAATGAATAGAATATAATGCGGAAGCAGTGTATTTTCCCAATAGCTTTAAACAATTTATACGATATTGAAAAATAAAATGGTAAAGTCGAAGCACCGAGAAGATCCCGAGATTTTAAAGGAAGAGGAAAGTGTAATGTTCTGTGACGCGGATTCGGCGAACCAACGTCAAACAATAAAATATACGCTATTGATATTGATTCGGGGCCGAGAAATGGAAAACTGTTCTACTCACACTTTTACTTCTTATTATTGCAAACAATCGTTTGAGTTTCATCGGATACATATCGTGTTGAAATATTCGTATGAGTTTATTTCCGAAAAACATTGATTTCTTACCCTTCACTACAAAACGAAAGTAAACACACGTTCAAAAAAATATTAAGTTGTATATTTTATTTTAACTTAATATTTTTTTGACATTTGAAATCCGAAAAATGTTGAGAAGTAAAAAAATGCCATTAAATAAAGAATAGTATGAGTATTATAATAAAAAACCATACCATTATTAGTAGTCTTAGGAGTGAACACAAATATATCAGAATCCTATACTATTTACACCTAAAAAACTGTTGAGATATCTTAGGCATTATGAATAGTTTATGTGAAACCTTAAGAATCTATTCCAGCGGTAAAATTCTTTTTTAAACCTGTTACAGTGAAAATAAAATATCGAGACGTTATTTCAACATTACTTTAAACCTTTCCAAAGCTATTAATGAATAATGATGACATTTTTAGGAGAACAAGTGCGTATTTAGCAAGAATATTCCTAAACTCGATAAATGGTTTTCAACAAACTCTGTACGTACACATTAATATTCATGACCAAACTTTACAGAAGCAAACTAGTTAGTGGGTTATTGACTGGCAAATTGTTGATCATTTATTGAATAATGATTGAGTGCAACACTTTAATAAGGTCCTGCCTTTTACTATTCGGGCTTCTGTCAATCATTTTAAATTTCAATCTAAAACTGTAATGTTCAAGTTTAACAATATTACATTAATATTTGATAAAAAAGTGAGAATTATATTTCTATTTATGAATATTAAAACCATATTGTGTCAGACTTGCATGGAAACTGTAATCACATTCCTTATTTGTTCAAGACAATCTACGATTTCAACTACCACGACCATTGATTGAAGAGGTTATTTATTTCTTGATATGGCGTTCAGAATCTTGCTAGCCTTACGCTTTACAACTTGGACTTGGGTACAAAAAGGCAATATTTCAGGTCACAGAATACTCAAAATTACGATTAAAAAAAACGTTTTTTAACATAAATCCTTTAACTAGGTAAAAGGCCAGTACCATAATAAATATGAGTGAAAACTATCGAAAATAGCTGGTTTTGCTGTTTTTTCGTATTGGTTGTTGCGAAATTTGCATGTTATATTCTACTTCTCTTAACAGTCCATTGCTTTTTTTACATTAAAAAAGTGTTAAGGGGTCACATTTCTCAATAGAAACAAATATTTCATAAGAGTGGAAATTGGAAGCATTTCCATAAAACTTACATATGATAAAAAATTTAGGGTTGCCTAGAAATAATTGTAAAGAATTATACGTGTTGGTTTTACTATAGGAGGAATTAAAAACTCATGTCTTCCACCACTACTTAATATATTTACACTTATATTGTAATTATATATAAATGGTAAATATATACAAAAGGTTTTAATAGGCAATCAATTTCGTCCAGTCACACCGAACATCTTTAGGCCCAAACGGAGACTGAAAATATGTGCCTAACGCTAAAACTTTGTGTGATACATTTGTATGATTCAATTGTGTTTTGAACTATACAATTGTTTGTATTCAGTTGTTTGTATATATTTTTCATTTTATATTATATATTTTTAATTTAAATATAGTAAGTATCCCAAAACATTCTTTTATAAGTAGGGTGTTAGTTAACTATTAAAAATGTTATATCTAAAAACATCAGAGTGGCAATATTTATGAAGTAAAGCAATTACAATTGCTCCATTTCTATTCAATAGACCATAACGAAACATATAAGAGTAAAAATAAATTATATTATAATGTTGTCTGTGTATTACGCTTAATACAGTACATGTGATTTTTTACTCTTGGGAAAAAATAAAAGGTATAAAAAATAAAAAAAGAGATAGAGTAACAATGCTCCTCTCAGCTGCGTTCAGAGCCAGGAAAAATTGGTAGCGAAATTCTTATCCAGTTTTCTGCTGTTCATGTTCTATATCCAAAGTCGATTAGACTGGAATTAATCAGGTAAATGAGCCCTACGACAGTTATTAGTTTAATCACTTTCCTATTATCGTTACTTTTATTATTATAGCTTTAATACGATATAATACCAAGTAGTTTACGCAGTTTATATAAAACACTTTTATTTTTAGGCCTTATATTAAGAGCTTTCGTTTAAACCTTTTGGATAATTTAAATTTTATGGATGATAGCGTATTTTTTCAAACTGAATTATAACGTGATTATTCTGTTTATTTTATTTAAAGAAACAAACATCAGCTATGTTTACGAAATATAATTCATGTGATTCAAATTAAATCACAAAGTATTGAGTTTAATTTATAAAAAAATGCATTGCCCTGCCTGAAAAATCTATTAGGAACATTTGGACGATTGTTGTTTTGAATATTTTGGTGTATAAAAATAGGGAAGAACGTCTAGAAAGAGAAAGTCTATCTCTTAGGTCCTTCTTATGTAGCAGGCGTGTACTAGAAGGTATGCCTAAACTTTAAAGCTGTTTTTCCGAATACTGGTTTAAAAAGTTTAAACGTACCTTTTCCCTGAACTGACTAGATATGGGGGCCAACTAACCCTTACAAATTGTTTATCACATACCTACACCCTTCTATGGCATCTCCAGGGCGCATGTGGATCGAGAGATGAACACGTGGGCACGTGAGTGTCACCGCAGAAGATGGGCGGAGCTGCCCCTACTGAGAGTAAGTAAACTGTCTCTCAGCTCTCCCTCTTCGAGGATCGCAGAGGATCTTCTACAGTTAGGTAGCTCCGAACTTAGACTCATTGTAGGTCTCATCACGGGACACGGACGTATGAGGAAACATCTTGCTCGAATGGGACTCTTCCCCGGAGATCCAATCTGCAGGAAGTGTGGGCAGTCCAAGGAGACTGCTGATCATCTGCTGTATGACTGCACCGAGCTTGCCGGGGTGAGAGCTTCCACTCTCGGCGTCTTGGAGAGGGGTTGTCACCTTCCCCGGGAGGAGCTGGTGGGGAGACTACGGTAGTTTGTCAGGTTTTTAAACTTGGAAGGTCCGTGAAACATTCAATCTACAGGGGTGCGCAAAAAGCCACATGGCTGACGTGCTACAGGTACTCTGTTCCACCCCTTTGTGTAATATAATGTACCTAAACCAATTAAACTAATGGTTTTCCGATCATTACATAATTAAAACTGAAGAAAAAATTATGTATTGCTCTTTTACTAACAAAATTTTTAATTGAATAACATTTTTGATAACTAAGAACTACTTATATCAATTATTATTTTTGTAAATCTCTTGTTGATTTATATTAAACGGGCTAAAACAGACCATACAATTTTCATGGCGACGTGTTAGGCAGGTTTCGAAAAAAGATACATTAAAGTAGCTAAATTTAACGTGGGTAGCATAGACCCACCGAATCCCCTTAAGTGGGGGAGAAGGTGTAGTTTTACCTATACCTTGACCACTCACCTAGACTTAAGATTCATGCATGGGACATTAAATTGGGGCAAAGATAAGAGTGGGCCGACAAAGATAAAGTTGGGCAGTATTGATAAAACGTGACTGACATCTCCAAGATCTAAACCATGGTCAATGCAGAGTCCGTCACACTACCAACTACACCAACAGAAAACTTATCATATAGCACCACGTAATACATATTTGATTTCTTTAGAGGCAAAATCCATTGTGATTTAGATCGCATGTTACACGGTAGGCCTTTAGATGTCATTTGCTGTCGGGATACTAATCATCAGCCCTGTGTAAGGAACATGTCAGCCTTAGTCAGCAACAAGTATATATTACACTAATTTTTCATCAACACTTCGATCCATGGGGAATAATAATAAGGAATAATAAAAAGCTATTTAGCTATACACTTCATTACAGATAAACTGGTGTTGATGAACAGTTTTATACCCTGACACAAAGTTTATCTTCCGTTTGTACAAGGTCTTGTAATCAGGGCCTTCACCATTGCATTATACGCCCGTTTAAGGATGTCTGCCCCAGATAAACACCTTTTATGTGTAGAAAGAACTTGATAAATCGCGGCTTGTAGGGTGGGTGTGTTTGGGGGGTACGCGCATGCGCTGTAGCCTCGCCCAGAAATCGTTACCCACCAGGCCGCCCTACTCGGCGACAAAGCGTTGGCAAATTGCCGAATTAGACTGGAAAGTACCGCTCTTATTGTTCTCTTTAAATACTGCTATTTATTCCGACATTTTATCTTTGGTTGTGAATTTATTTTGTGGTGTTCACCACTCATATTAAAACAAACTTGTGGCAATTTGTATTTATTTGTTTACTTATGCGGTCCCTTGAAAATGTTTAGTTTAGTAAATGCTTTTAGACTCCAATGGACAGTGCAATTTTGTCAAATAAAGTGAATAAAGAAAGGAGTAAATTTTGTTTTGGAAATGGATACTCGTATTTGAAGTATTTTTATTGTTAATTGAACATATTTTATATTGATTAAATATGATTGCACTTGTAATATTTTTAAATATATCCTACTTTTGTTTATTAATTTTTTTTTAATTTCATAACCACGATCTTTAAGCAGTCATAAATAAGCTAATATTTGTTGAAACCTTTATAAACACATTTGAAAAAAATTACTATTGATTTGAAGTACCTAGATGTAAAGAGATGTGTTGATTATGACTAGTTTTTAATGCATCAAGTATTAAAAAATGAAAAATAGTACTTTTACAAATATAAACACTAATATGCATACCTTTTTCTTGTATAAAATCATTTTTAAGGAATGTAAAACAAAGATCATTTAATAGTAAAATCTCTTTATTTGTAAGTCAAACACAATTGAAAATCATAATTAAATTTCAACATCTTCAAAAATATAGAACATCAACTCATACATTCATTACATAAATTGTTTTAAGTAGGAAACATTAAGCCATTTCAACTATCCGTTAGTTTACAAATATTTTCCACTGTGATCAAAATAACCTAATAGTATAAATAAATTTAAATACAATGAAGAAAAATAAACCAGAGTTAATGTAGCCAACTGTGAATTTATAATAAATATTTATAATATTTTTAAAATTTTCAAACAAAATTTCATAACAACTTTTCCTGGGTAATCAATTGTGTAAAACCATAGCACTTCATCTTGGTTCACAACAATCAACAATTTAAAATTAACAGAAATATTTACCAAACAAGAATATAATATTTATTTTATGAATCTAATTCAATATCTTTTAACATATAAATTTGTTGGGAAGAATAATTAAAGCACTGTTACTTTTGAAATATTCCATGTTGGTTACGGGGAACATTAAGACTGATAAAAAAACAGGATAGATGTTTAACACCACGAATATAACATCTCAGTAATAGTATGATTGAGAAAACACAACAAATAGAGATGTTAAACCAACTCAAACATTCTTAAAATATCGCAGTAAATAACAATAACTATTTATTATTTAAATAAATCATAGAGTTTATTTACAGGATGGACATTTATATTCATATTGGAAAATACTATATTATACGTCCTCAGGCCTGGCCTTTCACTGCCTGAAAAGTTCCTTTCTCTTTGCGAATGTACATCACATTGTGACAAACACTATAATATTTAAATTACTTATAGGTAATATAAACATCGTATTTTATACGTTATATAAATTTATATTTAACACAACGTCTGTAAGCTGTGGTACAGTTTTTCGGGTCATAATTTTAAGAAATTTGTTTCTTCATTTTATTTTAATCAATTGTATTTCTAACATGATTTCAAAGAAACCAAAAAAATACTAACATGTGATTGTTTTGTCAAATGATATGAACGTTTGACATATCTTTACCTAATAGGTATGTAGCTCAGTAGCTCAATATCATATTATTTACAATTGTCCAAGTATACTGAAGAGCCAGTTGACAATTTTATTTGATGTCAGTGCCAAATCAAAGTTTTATGTTGGATACATGGATCTATTACCAAGATTAAGTTAAATTATTATAAATCCAAGTGGTACTGATTTTGAATGCTGATTATTCTTGGCTATTATAATATTTTCTACAAAAAATTGAATTATTATTCGGATATAACTTTGTTGACAATTTATTTTTGGATATTTAAAATTGTTTCTTTAAGGTTCACTTTTAACTACCGTTAATATAGTTCACTATGGTCACTATGATAGTCAAATTTATTTTGGAATATAAACTTAATAAATAATATATACATAAAAGTAATTTGGAATAGTCTATACTATTTTTCTCAAAAAACCTGTACCACAACATTTCATGTTTCAAATACTAATAAACTAACCTTAAGTAAAAAATAATATCTATTGAATAATCTATTATTATCATCACAATTGAAATTTTTCCTGGAAAATTTATAATTTATTATAAACTCTTAACAATATATTTACAGTGTTATGTATATAACAACCTACATGAATAAGCGAAATCTTAGAACTTATAATAACCGGCAAATGCCAACCCCAAGTCAAACTTTGATTTACAATTAATTTGATTAATTATGTAATAAAAATTCCCCTTAAGTTTGCTCCTCGAGACATAAAACTTTGGTACGTACAATGAATAGTATAAACATGGAGTGCAGTACTGGAAAATTGTTGGTTCTGAGAAAGAATATTAATATGCAAACTGAGAACATAATTAATTTAAATATCCATTATTGTTAATGTACATCAGTTAGGCTTAAAAATTGTGACATTAAATTCACAGGGTATATCAATGCAATAAAATTTGACCATACTTTTTTCTATGGTATTTTATCACTGTTCTCATGGCTAAGGATTAACTTAACTAGACTTATACACCTGTACAACTTCACAATGTATTGTTAGTTCCTTTTAAGAGTGGATTTTTAAATAGTTTGACTAACATAATGCTAAATTGTTGTGCTGTATTTATTCCCTGAAGAATGATTACAGACATATTTACATTCTTAACAGCTTTATTTAAGTTTTTTTAAAGCTTTTGTACGTTTTTTTCATATCCGTGTTTATATAGTTCACAGAATACATTGTTGAAATCAACATCTTGCGAGCAAAATTATAATGAATTGTGTAAACTATATCTTAGAAAATGAATGATAACAGATATACCACAGTTTCGATTATTACCTGTATTGGTGTACAATTACATTTTAGGGGATAAATTTTTCAAAAATAACACTTTACATATGGTTTAAAGTTAATGAACACAAACAGTCAATAAAACGGTAGTTCGTACTAGAACCCACATTTGCCCACTACTGCTCCAGCTCCGAGCAGGGAGGGGGGTGAGCAATGATTCACACTGACGCTATGTACAATCAGCCTTATAATGTAACATCGCATAATATAAAAAGTTGTATACACGCAAAGGATGACCGGGTCCACAAGTCCTTCGTGTTACATTACAAGGCCCGGGCGCGGGGAGGGGACGGGGGACGAGGTACTCATGTGAGGAGGACGAGGATGTGACCGAGGGCCATGAGGGAGGCGACGGACAGCAGGAGGCTGCGGCGCTGGAGGTGGCTGCACAGCCCGAGGGCGGCGGACAGAGGCGCCCAGTAGACGCTGGGGAGGGGCGACGCGGAGTTCTTACCGCGCTGCATTGCCGCTGGGTGCTCGTCTGGAACACCCGACATTTGTTACCTCACAACCTCACCCATCCAAAAATTATAACTAGTCTTTAAATATCGTATTGACAAGGATATTTCTTAGCTCAGGGAGGGGTGTATTGGCAATCCGTTACACGAACATTGGGAGTGAGGTCATATGGTTATAAGGACAACTGTTTAGAGAAACAGAAAATCCCACTAGAGGTATCCATAACCTAACCTATTGAGGAAAGTGAATACAATAATTTTCTTAATTGTTCCCAAAACATCACGATGTACGAAATATATAGAAATTGACCATTCCCAATTCAAAGCAAAATTACATTTTTGTATGGTGCATTGTTTTATATTCTAGAATTTGGCCAAACCTCAGTCTTTTACTACTTAACGTTGGCCATTTTTGAAAAAAATAATTTATAGATCGATGAAAAATTAGAACTGTGTCCCGACCCTCAAGAAATAGATTTAGCGACTATTTTTAATTTATAAGGCGGGGACTATAATCATTCAACAACATAGTTAGGTATATTCACTAAGGTTAAAACTATTAATCAACACTTTGAAATATTAAAATCAGTCTATAAAAGTAAAAAAATGTGAGACGCAAATTGTTAAGTGCTATGAGTAAGTATGATACTGACTCAGTTTAAATTATTTTAATACTTTTTTGATTTTAAGGTGAATTTAGGACCACATGGTCCTCTCTTACAATTAACCTCGTTTTTAAATATTTTTTGAGAATTTAAGATTTGTATTTATATATACTTGGTCATAAAACAATGATAATGCATTGAAAAAAACTTTATTTTAACAGTTATTACCTTTCAGCCTCATTTTATTTTAGGTAAAGGCGAGAAATGCTTTATGAACATAAGTGGCCAGACCTCAGAAAGTGATTCCTCATTGAAGTGTGGTAGTACATGGTTATACGTAAAAAGTTTCCTCGTCCTTCTTCAGGCACTAACCCGAAATCTGTTTTACCCATAACGTCAAATAAGGACACTATTAGTCTCAGGGGAGGTTTTTGTATAAATTTAAAGATGGAATGTTTATACTGGTACTTTTAAAGCAAATTTGCAATTCTCGTTGATACCACAGCATACGCTATTGTACTTTTACCGATATACCCAGTAAATTCTACATAAACATCAGAGCACTTTTCATAATAGTTTTATGTTTTACCAGAACTTCAAGTAATTTCATATTGTTACGTGTTATATAATGTTTAAAAGCTTACAAGATTGCGGCGATGTGGAGCCTACGGCAACGCACATTCACCTGCAAGAGACAAAACTGAGTTACGAGCACCGGCTCACTTACACAAGTAAACGCATCAACCCAAACATTAACTCAAAATATTTTGAAACAATTTATTACTGGGGAATAATGCATAAACTGAACACCCGGATTGACTCAGAAAATTATTTCGTAGCATAATGAGGTCAAATGCATAATTTAAACTTAAACTCATCCAAAGTCATTACTTACTATTGTATCAGTCTTTTGTTGTCGTCCATGACACATAATATAATGTGTAAAAGGTTATGGGTTGTTTGTAAGAACAAAGGTTCCAACTCTATAAGATGAATATGTTAAGTTATAAAAAACGTTTAAGATAAAAATAATTTTAAACCTTTAAAATGTTGATTCACTAATGTTTGACTCTTAGGTGCATAATCAAACACAATATAAGGTAAACTGTTGGTAAAATATAATCCGTATACAACAACTACCGTTGAGCATGAAAGTACCTACCATTGAGCACGTGTAGTTGCACACTAGCCGAGTCTAGGTTGGAAGGACTGCACGTGTAGTTTCCGGTATCCTCTCTGCGAGCCTCGTATATTATGAGGGACCCCACGGTCGTGTCGGCGGACACCCGCTCTGACAGGATGTCCTTCTGCTTCCGGTCGTAGTCCAGGACACGTTTCCCGTTGTGGTACCAGAATATGTACGCCGGCTCCTCCAGGCTCTGGGTGATCACACATTTTATCTGCACGATGCTTCCGGCTTTTACGTAGATGTCATTCTCCCCCAGGATTTCTATTTTAGGAACTGTAACAAAAAGTGAGTTAGCTTGGTACCATTGCTTGGTATTCAGGTTTAGTCAAGAATGGCTATGAAACCATTTTCATACTACAAACTGTAATAAATAACACATTGCCTGATGTTAATATACATTTATACGAGTAATATTAAATCATACATTACAATAATATGAAATTTCAGTGATGTGGCGCTAAAGTAAAAAAAAACATATTATACATTACATATTTCAAGAATAAAATTGAGGTTATTTAACTATGATTGTGTCAAGTAAAAACTACTGTGTATGTACGAAAGTTTAACTACTCGTTATTCTTTTAACCTTTAACCTGTTTATTTTTCAAATATACAATTTATAATCATTGTTATCATTAAAATTACTCTGTAGTCAATAAAGTTAGAGTATTTAGAATTTTAAATCATTTCAATGACCAAGATTTCTTAAACTGTTATTTATCTCACGGATAATAACTTTATTAAACGATCAACAAATTGTATTGCTTTTTTGGATTCAAAACTTTTGCATTATAAACATAGTGTAAGGAAACGAAAGGAATTAAAACGGCTATTATGGTTAAACATTCGTTGGCCGAACGCTCATTAACAGATATGGGAAGTTAGCCAGGCCCAACTGACAGGATGTTATCAAAACCAACTGCTGTTTCTCAGAAAACTTTGATATGCGTCGGTTGTAGTCGGAGATGAAACCAAAAAGTAATAAAAGTTCCTAAACGGTTTCTCCAAACATCGCTTACACAAACGGACTGCGGCCTTTATCCCGCTTCATATGTTTGGTTCACACAGATCTTTCTGATAGGACGGGCATGTATTATAGGGTGCGTGTAATCAAACTTTACTCATAAAAATTATAGTTGACTTTTTCCTTAAACAACTTTTAAGTAAATTTAAATGCTTAGAAGACTCAATTTTTGTAAAAAATAATGTATAATTTTACTTTGATATCGTTAAGTTGAACTTTGTCATGTAACTCACATTTCTTTCATTACAATGACATGACTTTGTATGTTTAAACTGACTGAAATTTGTATGATTATAGTTTATTACACCATTAGCTAATAACGTGTATGTTTGATAGAGAGTGTAATTAATATAGTTAAGTACCTATAAAAGTATTAAATGAATTACGGTGTTGCCGATGCAAACGGCTGTTTCAACAGCATTATAATTAGGTATTAAAACTTTATTAGAGATTTATTAAGGCTTTTCGTTGATTCGAAAGCAAATAGATAATTTTAGCACTTATTACGATTACGGAAGAATAATACAATTTCAGCTTTAAGCAAATTTTTATTTATAACAATGTAAGTCTATACTCAACATATATAAAAATAAATTTCAAAACCATATAAATGATTTTTATGTACTTTTACAGTAATTAGAGAGATTGCATAAGCCTTCTAGAATATGACAGAAATAGTTTTAATTAATATATTTTTAGTATGAGTATTTGTTCATAGCTCAGAACAGAGTGATCTCACGTTAACCCATTTTTCTTTGCGAAAAGTCTAAGATGTCTAGGTTTAATCTGTGTTTCTAAAAAAAATTCAGTAACTTTATTTCACTCATTTAGCTTACCCATTCCTCACTGCTTATTCCAAGCAACACCCATTCCTAACTCATTGAATGACTTTCACCACAATTCATTGAATATGACGATACAATAAAATATGTGTGACTTATTTCAATGCCATGGATTTTGCTATTAACGGCATAACGTAAAGTAAAAAAATAACATATTTAGAAAAAACTAAGAGGAGGGAAGAAATATAAAATACATTTTAGAGCTTGGTATAATAGAGCAGTTTGCTAGAATTATTAGTCTGTATGTTAGATAGAAGTGCGATACGGGTTGAAATTGTGGAACTTAAAATAAAATGAAAGTTCTTGAATACAGAAATGACTGTACAAAAGAGAAGGTATGTAATGAAATTGGTGGGATCATGTAAGAAACGATGATAGTAGGAATAGTAACTGTGTGATGGAATACAATATACGAGTTGAAGAGTAATTACAGACACATCAGTTGCTCATATAAGTACGATTGACGTAGGCCAAAGATATGTTTTAGGGTGGGTTTGACCAAACAAAAGAAGATACGACGATGGTGTCATTCATTCATTCATTCATTCATCCATTTATTCTTTCTTTCTTTCAATTATCCATCCATCCCTCCACCTATCCATTCATTCATTCACTCATTGAATCATTCATTCATTTACCCATCCATCCATCCATCCGTCCGTCCGTCCATCCATCTATCCATTTATCCAATCATCTATCCGTCCGTCCATAAGTCCATCCGTCCATCCGTCCATCCGTCCATCCGTCCATCCGTCCATCCGTCCATCCGTCCATCCGTCCATCCGTCCATCCGTCCATCCGTCCATCCGTCCATCCGTCCATCCGTCCATCCGTCCATCCGTCCATCCGTCCATCCGTCCATCCGTCCATCCGTCCATCCGTCCATCCGTCCATCCGTCCATCCGTCCATCCGTCCATCCGTCCATCCGTCCATCCGTCCATCCGTCCATCCGTCCATCCGTCCATCCGTCCATCCGTCCATCCGTCCATCCGTCCATCCGTCCATCCGTCCATCCTTCCATCCATCCATTCATCCATCCATCCATTCATTTATTCATTTAAACATTCATTCATTGATTAATTTTGTTAGAATAGGCTAAAATGCTCCAAATAAATACAATGAAGAAACAAATTAACTAACATATTTGGAACTATCTATTATTAAGTTAAATGTTAGATAGCAGTCATAAACGACCCTGGTGGTGTAGCAAAACTTTAAAATCCTGATCCTGGATTTTATCTTATCAAAAAGTTGCTAACAAAATAATTTATCAAAAGACAAAGAAACTGGTGAGGATGAAAACTGATGGTAGGTAATTGAATCTAAATATTTGCAGAAAGTGACAATTTAAAATAGTATGGGTAATAGTATCGACTCACCGACAACATTGAGGGTGACGACATGACTGAGCTTGGGCTCCATGCTGACCTGACACTCGTACTGGCCTCTGTCTCTGGCCTGAACGTACTTGATCTGCAACGTCCACGTGTCCGTGGCCTCCACCAGGAACGCCTGGAACCTCTCGTCAGCGATGAAAGTGTACCGGTCCACCGTCAGGATGTGGGAGTCCCTCTTCCTCACCCACGACACCTCCGGCAGACACAAACACAAACGCTCATTCAGGTGTCCCACAGAGTATTGCTTCATAGCTCGTTATTTAAAATGATGGCGAGAATTAAGGATCTTGGGATTTAAAACAAATGTTTGTCTAGTTTATTTCTAAATGTAAGTGTTACTATATATCAAAGAAATAAAATAACATTTCTGTTTGTGCATTTCTTAGAATTATTATGTTTTCGGTTATTTTTAAGTTCAACCTAGAACATCTGAAACGGCCCTTATCTCATTTCTGTCTGAATGTTATTCTGGCTGTCTCTCTTTCTGCCTTTTTGTAACGCTAAACAAGGTGATTTTGGTGTAAACACAGAGAACCCCTGGGTTACTAAACTTTTTTTCATTATTCTTTATTTTTTAGAGCATGCGTTTGTTAAAATTACTGTTCTACACTCTATACAAAAAATATAAGGCAAACAGTTCAGTTTCAGTTCAGTACGTACAGTTTTAAAAAATATTGGATATAGTTTTTACAATTATTTATAAGAATAAACTAAAACTAAATAACTAGAATATAAATAACTAAAATAACTAAATAACTAAATGCTGATAATCAATCTACTATTGCATTTATTTATACTTATTTGTGTAGTACTTTAGGTTAAATTTTGCCATAACATTTACTTTGCTTCTTATAATTGAATCATACTACACATACAAAAGATAGGCTAGCTATGTGGTTAGAGTACTGGCCTTCAAACCGAATGACTCGGGTGTGATTCCCCGTCCATGATACAAATGAAGTTTAATCTCTCAGACTGCCACCATGTTTTAGGAGGCACGCCATGTCTTTGGTCCCGGATACGGAAGTAGACGTTAGGTAACATCAATGGCCCCAGTGTGGCATGGAACCTCTAGCAATATTCTTTGCCCGCAGGGAACGCGCTGGTCTAGGGGTAGAGCGCAGGACTTAGATGTTCAAAATCCCGGGTTCTCCAGGGACTTTCACTCAATGGTAATGTCATAACCCACTAGATATAGTCTGAAGTAATGTGTAAAAATGTTCCTGGGACGAAAAGGCGTAGAGGAAAAATACCTTGCCCAGGAGGTTACTCGACAAACAAAATAAAAAAAGTCACAATGATTATGACTTACTGATTTGTTGCCCAGCTGTTTGATCTTGCAGGGGAGGTAAGCATGCGCCCCCAGCTGTGTTGTGATGTTGTTGCTCGTGGAAGAGTCAAAGTACGGACCTGTGTACAGCCCGGAGAACCTCTTACTGTGTTTGTGGGACGAGTTACGGCTAAGAGCTGCAACAAGACGAGCTTATACGACTCCCTGTACAGATCACAGCTACTAACGTGTCATATAGTGAAACACTATCAGACTCATTTTATATATTGAAATTCACGGCCTTAATAAATTTACTTCAGCAAAATATGCACCCAAATTTGTAATAGTTTAATACTATACTTAGTTCCCTTTTGTCGTTGACTTATGACATCCGTTTCATATACTTTACTCACCATTCCCTCATAGTGACCTCATTTCCCCTTATAACAGCCACCAGGTACTTGGGTCGGTGTATGGTGAATAGCTATTAGGCAGTTAATTTTTATCCATAAAAATCTACACAATATCTCAATGGAAAAGCAAGAACATTTAAATTATTAGTGAGGAAGAAAGTTTTTACAAAATTTATTACTGCACCAGCTGTCTGCGCAGTAAATTTAATAAGTTAATTAAATACTATATAGACTAAACCACTTGACTTACTTCTTTAATACGTCTAAAAGAACAACTACCGAAGAAAAATAACTCATATATATATAGAATAAAAATAAAAATATAAATTATACATATGTTAAGTCAGACAAGATAAATATATTTTATAAACAGCTTTCTAAAAGCTCAGTCATAAATTATTTATAACTCTGTAGTTCGTAATTTAGAGGGGAAGAGGAAATGTCAGACTACTTGAACCGGTGGTGAGTAATAAGGAAACAATGTGAGCTGTATCTGACCTTTGACCTGCAGGTCTACCTCTGCAGTGATTTGTATGATGCAAAACCTATACCCTTTATTTCTCACAATGCCTTCATGCCTTAACGAAATAGATAAGAATAATAGCGATTGTAACAACAGGAATTACTGAAGAAAAGTAATTCTAAACAGTTAATTAGTTTTAAACATGTTTATTTTAAGATTAAGTATGGTTTTAGGGTACATTTTTAATACAGAAAATTTGGAATCGAAAGACTGCAATGGTTGAAAGAGAAAACAGATAGCGCGACTTACTTATTATTATCACTGATTTAGATAGTACATTCAAAAACATTTCTTTTAAATAATACCTCATAATGTAAGAAATTAGAAGGTATGATTTTTAATGATAAATATTATTAAATTGTACGCACTAACTGAATATTATTGTCACTTTCGACGATATGACATATTTTTTTATTATATGTCACATAATTTTCCAGTCCAAAGACACAATTTTTTGTTTAGGGGTTTTTCAAAACTAATGGCATTATTGCACGATAATATTAAAAAAAATAAAACTTAAGAGAAAAGTGGTTTAAACCCATTAAATTTTGTGGACATTCCGGGAATGGAACCCTTAACATCTCGCACGAAAGACCAAGTCGCTAAGACTTGGTCTTTCGACGTTCGACGTTAGACTAACAAGATGTCTATAGTTTATAGCTTACGAAAATGGAAAAAATTCATTTTATATATCATGGAATATTTTCTATGGTATTCTTTCTCTTACAACTTAATTGTAAATTAATAGTAAAAATGTAAAATGTTTGTGTAGTTTTTTGTTTGTTTAATACAATTCAGAAAACTAAATTAATATTTTCATATCAGTTTCAAGTATCAGTTTAAGGGACTATACAGCAAATATATAATATATCTAAATTATTAAATATTTTTAGTCTAGAGTCATACTTTTGGAACACAGTAATATATTCTTAGTAAATATTATCATATTTTAATTCCAAAAGTTTTATAAATAATATCAATAGAATATTTTCACAGGAATCTTATTACGCTGAGCATCAAATCAATACAAACAATGGCGTTGAATACCACAAACATCCAAAAATGGTTAATGAAATGAAATGTTCATATAAGCATAAAACCGCATAATAGTTACGCCTTATATTAAACATGGAAACTGTTAAAAGTACCGTGCGGCAATAAAAGAGACCACATGCCACCCAGCTGTGGTGGCGCTTAGCATTTAATTAAAGGAATATTAAATGCAAAGAGTAACAAAGAGAATTGGAGATTCCCAGGGTTTGTATCGAACGAATGCATAGCTTAACAACGCTTTAGTATATTAAATGTTTAAGAACATTTTTGCTTTATATCGCTTTGATATTGGTAGCTTTGAGTAGCTTTCCTCTTATGAAGTTTGGGTTCTCACAGCTTTGAGAGAAACAATTTTGTTTCCCAGTTATATAGGACATTTTAATTACGATCGTTTCTATATAAACAAAATTAAATTTAAGAATGAAATTATCGTTATTGATTATCAATAATGGGTAACAACACCCTAATGAACCTAAACTAAAAAATATTCAAATTTATTGAAACAAAATAAATAAATATTAATTTACGTCTATTTTTTACGCTCAACATATGATTACTTTTTCATTTCCCTTACCTGACAAAAGGCGTACTATTTGTTTAATCAGATAAGTTAAATATTAGTTTTTGGTTTTCACACTAATTCAGTTAGTTTATTTACATAATAGTAGTAAATAACGCTAAGAAAATTAACATTTTACTTTCAAAACCGTGTACCAGTAATTTAGTCATAACTGAAGTACAGTTAAAAGGAAAATATAACCAATTGGGATGGTATTGTCAATTTATAGGTAATCATGAACTTTTATAATAGGAATAAGTAATTTTCCAATGCAACTTTTATACCCCTTTAATCTTATCAACCGTTTTGTGTATTAAACTGGTTTTGCAGTTTATAATGGGTGGGTTTTATCATTTATAATATTTCATCACAAGGTTCCAAAGTGACATTTTTCCTAAAATTCCAGTGACGAGATCGTAAAACGGGAGTTCGAAAAAGCAGCTTTATTTCTTGTGCGATAAACCGTACTTTTCACCCCTTTCAATTCTTTTAACTACTTTACAAAACAATTATTTATGAGCTGTCATTTATACGGCTTGTATTAATATTATATTTGTTTCTATGCAAATCTAGGTAATGTTTTGGTGAACGTTGTGTGCGTGCGAAGGTTTACACGTAATATATAAAACTACGTACGTATCCGTAATAAAATACAATTGTTATAGATAGAAACATAAGAACATAAAGCGATGATACTTCCAAAGATTTTATATATTTTATCAATTTGCACAATATAACTCCTAATATAGAGTAGGAAAAACTTCAGTTGTCATTAAAAAAAACTTCATAAGTTTATAATCCTGTGTATGTTTTATTCACAAAAGTTACAAATATCTCAACATTAGTTTTTGAAAACAAATTAAAATGTATTACAACAATTTTATTGTATGTATTGGGATATTTATTTATCATTGGCGAATATAAAAATATCTATTTAGGGAAGTTTTGCAGAAATATTCCAATCTAGGTTTGATCAAATCATGTACTGGGTATTATTACTGAACACCGTAAAGAATTTAACAAAAACATAAAATTTTAAAAAGTTTTAATGTGACTTACGTTTTGGTGTGAGTTCCATGGAATGAACTGAAAAAGAGAAAAAAAATGGTTAGAATAACAATCTGTGCTATAAACTCTATTACATTGAAAAGTTTGAATATTGCAATACAAAGTTATTCATCTATTATTATGAGTGATGTATAAGCTCAGATGCATTATGTGCTGCAATGTCGATAGTTTTCCCCGATCCACTGGTCGGGATTTCAGTTTATTTCGGGCCCAACACGGATACACATCATAAATAGTATTGTAGGCCCTGTTAATGGCTAATTTGAGTAAAGTGGCCATAGAGTTCGATAATCTGGGCCGCGGTTAAGTGCTTACTAATGGTAATGACCCTGGATATGACCCATCTATTACTCTGCGTACGACACAATACCGTGTTAGCGCTGCGTTCTGAATACTCTATCACCAAAATTCATGGCTGCTTCTCATCTCAACAACTCTTGTGTAATTCAGATACATACGTTATCAAATGGCCGGTGTTAAGAATTATTCTTTATAAGTTTTGTTCTAAGATAAAAACAGCAATAAAAATGTTAAGCCATGAAATTAAGGGAATATTCTACTGGTAAATGGATAAATGTAAAAAAATACGCTAAATATATACTCTATTTTATTCCAATTAAAAAAGGAACTTCAACCATGATACTTGATTTGTTAGTTGCATTATTTAGTTTTTTTCCAAGAACTTATAATTCACATCAACCTAGTTTCACAGCGCGAAGTGTCGATTATCCGAAAGTTGATTAATTCTAAGTTTTCAGGACTCAAAGTTTATATTTGGAGAGAATCGTTTGAGTTGGATGGATAAACCTTTCGGTGCTTATTAACAGTGATGTATTAATATCACTTATGTTTTGAATTTTATTGGACTATTGTTTTTTCAAATTTAATATTAATAAAAATCTAAATTTTGATTTCTATGAGTTTTTGATTTTTTTGGAAACACAATAATGAAACATATGTAATTTTAGATTACCTAGGTACCTAAAATTTGATAGCAAAATCATAGATTTTGAAAATTATAAATAAAACAAAATAAAACTTTTTCACAGGTATCGATTCCTCTTAATTAAAAAGAAAAAAGAAATTGCAATAATAATCCCGGAGTATTAGCTTCAACTGTTTGTAAGACTTGCCTAATTTATCGAATGTGTATTTTTATGTTTAAACTTTAAATGAAACAATGCTGTGGATAGAGACCACACAATTTACAAACTACATAAAAATATTTATTGTGTTTAGGGGCAAACTACTTCTACAACTTGTTTAGACTTGGGAAAATTGGTATTTATTACTTTAGTTTACAAAGAAATATACACATTTGATAATTATTGGAGGTTTATTTTGAAAATATTTTTGTGTGAAATGCTCATCCATCTAAAGTTACAGAGTTATATTTTATTTACTTTTAAAAATAACAAATTAGACTCATGTCAAGCTACATTATTTAAAAGATTAGCTACATTTAGTAAGAATACCCAAACAAGTGTGATCATCACCTCTCAGCTCATGAATGAGTTTTTCTTTTCAAATTAAAAGTTCAAACATTTATGAGGTTGGCAGCCTCTTCTACCTTGAGTAGTTCATATTTCAGCAGATATATGTGAAGGATGTATAACAAATTTAGGATGACCCATCACATCAATAAGTAGAAAACGTTAACAAAATACTATTCAGGTACTCTAGGGTCCGTGATAAAGTCATAGATGATTCTTTTTTTGGAATCCATCCGACTGTATGAGCGAGGCTTTTAAGTGATATACCTTAGTACATAGCTCATACAGAACAGTTAGAAAATAAGGAAACAAAAGTTTGTTTATTGAAAAAGCGATTTATAGTAATTAAAATTATAGTGTTAGCCATATCCGTACTGTATGCAATGTTGTAATTAATATGAAATGTTGAATCAATGAACATAATAATGGACAGTGAATACTGTTCTGACTATAATTTATTACTAAATTTAAAAATCCTTAAAAAGGGGTTATCATAAAAGAGTGTAAATTAAATTTGATATTATTACCCTTGATTAAATTTTTGACTCCCGTATTTATTTATCCAGAGTGTTATTCAGGATTAGTTCTTCATAACGACTGAACTCTCACAGTTCAAGCTATGCCCACCAGATAGTAGTACTGGGATGGAAATCAATGCTTGGGAATTTTCTGCCAGAGAGATGTAATTTGCAATACCAAAAGGTTTTTATATCTTCATAGTTAAGTGTAAACTACGTTATGGCAATGATGTATTTGTTTAGTGCCTCATTAATAATTATTATACTTAAATCTATCTCAGTACACAGTCATCTGTTTAGAACTTGTAACTAAATATTATTAAAAATGTACTTAAAAATTATACGAAGCATATAACTAATAATATTTATTTGTGAAACCTAACTGCAACCTTAAAATAATATCTTAAATCTTTGATTCAAAAAATACTCAAACAACGTTGTAAATAAAAAAATCTTGTTAAAACTAGTAATCTATTTGTTTACAAATAAATGCCAGTTTGAATTCAAACATTATAAACATATTCAGCTTAATCACTAATAATCACTTAAAATAACGTAATCAGCATGATATTTCATAAAAAAGATAAGGGCAGTATTATACATATCATTACATGAATTCATTTAACTCTTTTCACTTTTATAATGTTTTTGTTTCATAGGTTCTTTGATTTCTAAGTTTTATTTATGCTATATTGTATGATGTTTCCAAAATGTTTTAAACATTATTTACTGAAAAATTCTTATTTACTACCGTTATAGTAAATAATTGGACTGACTATAAAATCATAGCCTAATTTTTATTAAAATATCCCCAAACATAGATACAGGTATTTGAACTTTTTTGGAGCCTTTGTTAAGTATCATAAACTTTGTATTTTTATGTTTGAAGTTTCCATGAAAATACAAATTTTCATCCTTTTTTTTAATCATTCAATTCAATTAACACAAAAATATAATATTTTTCTTACATATCTTTCATATGAGGTTAAAGTACATTTTAGTGCATGTTTTGCCCTAAAAACACAGTTTGCTTTATATTATACTAATTAAATTGTACTGTTATTGTATACCACGCTAATATTTTTAATTGTTTGGTAATGAAGTTTATAGTATTTGCAGACACGCGTTTCAAAGAAACTGAAACCCTTTATATTTGTCATTTACATAATTCCATGGTTTTAAACAGTTAGAAAAATATACAAGACATGTAGTTAAAGTAGGCTGAAACTCCTTAGGAGGAAATATTTTATCGACACTATTTAGTCACAAGTATAAAATTTAAAGAATAATTTACAAACACCCTTAACTATTTGTGTTTCCAATGTTAATGCATGTAATAAGACTAAGTATGCTACATTGCCTAAACATACCAAGTAATCAACTAATGTATCCAAGCAATATAATATCCGTTCTATTCATGTAGGCATTGTATCGTACTAAATTTAAATCAATACTGGGTTATTACAACAATTATTT
Organism: Nephotettix cincticeps; assembly: GCA_023375725.1. NCBI lineage: Eukaryota > Metazoa > Arthropoda > Insecta > Hemiptera > Cicadellidae > Nephotettix > Nephotettix cincticeps. Next base: position 57,956,982 of record CM041787.1, on the reverse strand, counting down.
TATTGATTTAGGTTATAGGTTTTACTCGATTAATTTTGTTTATAAAATTTCAGTTGGTATGGTTAATTTAGAAAAAGCTGTGTCCAAAATGTTATTTACATTGGTGTACCTACGGTTTATAAAGACATTTTCTATCCATTGTTGCGAGTGATCTGAAATGGCTGACTGTATAGGTCTGTTTATGTGTTGGGTAATCATTCTGTCATTATTATGCAACATTACTAACAACACAGATATAATGGAGATCCTTCAGTCATCAATTCTACCTTGTTACCTTTCTGAAATGGTGACCTACCTAGGTGGCTATTTTATGCCAAGTATGATAGAGAAATGAGTGTAAGATGAGTGTGCTGGAGTATTGTAATCTTGTAACTGACTAAGGCTGTCAAGCTTCTTAGACTGTTCACAGCTGATGACTCTGAAGGATCTACAATCTAACCAACCACAATTTCGACTACTAATTACGAACTGGTCTAACTAAGAGGATGGTGTTTGCAGATTGACGTAATAGTCAATAGTTAGGACGTTAATCCACAGCAAATAATATCACACCCACCAACCGTCACTTATAACTATTAATTGTTCGTGACCTCCAAGTGGCTTAATCACAGGACACGCCATATTCCTTTAGCAAGGTGTACTTTAACTTTAGAGAAATAGCTTCAATAGAAAAAGGAAATCGTCTAGAAGGCCATAATTGAGCAATTAAGCTATATAGGAGGTAATGGAAGGTCTTAAGAGTAATCCACAAAGTATACAGTTTAATACTTAAAATTATTCAATTATTTTTTACGGAAAGCTGGAACCTTATACCATAGCAACTGGATGACGCTCTTACAGTATTGGGGACCCATGTTGCTGCTTTGCTTTCGCGACGCCATGGTACAATAATTGGCTTTATTCCTCGTTATTGCATCAGTTCGGGTGATTTACTGCGGTTTTATTGACCAGACCAGCCCCGCGTCCCGTGTGGCAAGCCCAGGTGACTGGCTTTACAATACTCGTATCTCCATTAACTCTAAGTAATTCTTTTCGTACATTCTCGAACAAGTAAAAAATTACATTTTATATTCAGTAGTCAGTCGTTCAATCCAATTTGGAATACGAGCATCTAAAATTTATATGAGATTGCTTATATCCTGGAGTAAAAATGCGTACTGCAACGTAAAATTTGCAATTTATTCATGTCAATTTAATGACCTTGTTTTGTAAACAAAACAAAGTAAAAAATGTAAAACAAAATCATAATATTCTATTGAAAATGAATTTTTAAGCCACAATTTTGATATGATAATCTTATAAAATATGTTATATTTAATGTTTTAAAATGTTTTCAAATTCAGGGGCTCAGGTAGCTTGTATGAAAAATCAAATATGCTCAACGAATAAGTGACTCTAGCACCGACCTTGTGGATTTCAGCTGTCCCTAACGCCACTAAAACCACCTTAAATATCCAAACGAAGTTTCCAAACGGCGGATTGGTCGTAGCCTAGGAATCATAGCTATTCATAAACAAGGTGGGCCGTCTGGACAGGCGGACTGCTCTGGGTGGGGCGGAGCCCTGCTGGGCTGTCTACCTTCTACGGGACGACTCTGCTAACTAGGATCTTGACCATCGGTACGGGTAACGGGTTTCAGAAATGACATCTATCACCTGTAGTACCTGTAGTATGCTTTAGCTTGTCTACAATAAAAGAGTATAGCCATTAAAATAGTTTAATATATATTTGTAAATGCGGTAGTTAGTCCCTTTGAAAACAAGAGGTGGATAATTTTAATACGAGTAACGATGGAAAAAATCAATAAGTTAATCGTAAATTATTAATGACCAAATCCAAAATGAACCTCGAAACCTTATTTCTAATGAATAAATCATTTTTATTTGTATTCTGAAACAATATTCATTCGAAATGCAAAAACACATAAATAAAAACAAGCTAAAAGAATAATTTGGGATGGTTTAGAGTATAAATGAATTTTTATTGGTTTGATATAGATTAGAATAAATATTACGTTTCTTTATTAGGTTTAATGCTAAAAAGTTAAGGTAGCTATACATCGGTTAGTAAAAGTTTTATAGTGAATATATAACACTGTAATAGGAATAAATGTAAAGAATTGAAAGGAATTGTTTAAATTATTTTTAATCTATGATATAAATATCTGTAATTTAATGAATTAAATACACTTTTATACATTACAAATAAAAATTACATAATATGAACTGATTCTGCATGTAAACCTAAACTGTTTCAGACAAAAATGAATCAAACATGACATACACTAGGGAAATAATTCCTAAGTAAAACTATTTTTTTAAAGCAATAAACTGATAATATTTAACATAATTCTCATTCATCGGTATACTATTGACATCAAACATGAAGTATGAGTATTTTAGCTCAAATATTTTGCAACAAAATATTCTCTGGATACAAAGTTGGTTGTCAGTAACGTTTTCATGTTTGTTTGATCAAAACAAACAGATGTAGCAATATTAAAGTTTCCCATACAGTTTCATCTTCTGTTTGAGAGTCCGTCGCATATGATGGAATATTAAAATACCTCAAGTATTTTTATTGAATTTAGTTCATAAAAACTAGTAAATTAATTTTTCCGTAAACCCAGTTCCATGTATCATCTGGGGATGTAAATATGTATATCCTTAATAATCAATCGAAATAAATATAAAACCATAAATATGCAGGATTACATATTTTATTTTACTGCCTTTAAGGTTTTCATTTTATGAAAATATCATTCATGATGCTTTAAATTCACACAAACCATAACCAATGTTTTTGAGGGGTTCTGATTTTTATATCCATACTTTTTTATATTTCACTCAATGCAATTTAGGAACAACTGGATAAAACTATCTATCCTGTAGCTATAACTGTTAATTTAAAAAAATCTAATTTAGACTAAAAACACTTCATATTTTTCCAATGTACAATAACGTACGCTCCATCCCCGATTCCCCAATAGTAATAAAATTACGACTGAAAGTTATTATCTCTAAAATAATGGAGAATTTGGCCACAAATTACTGCCATAATCATAGGCTCACTGGGAGTAAATATTTATTTTCGCTTGTTTTGTTTTGCAGCCCGAATAACAAACCACCGAGCTGCACACGGTAAATTAGACTTTTACAGCCGGAACCATTGTTGATTTCTCAATAAACCTGGGACACTGAAGAGAGAGGTATGACAAAACCACGAGTAGTTTATGAGAGCAGTTAATGTAAACTACATTAAATAGTCAATGAGTTAATACAAAATTGTGTTTATAGTTTTATAAAACAGGATTTAAAATGTTTGAGGATAACAACTATGCTACTTTTATTTATATGGATAAGCCTATGTATTGATAATAAAATATTAGTTCGAAACTATTATGAATCAATGGATCGGGTTGTAGTAAAACGGATTTCAAACCTGAAGGGAAATGACTCATGAGCAATGAAAAAGTTAATCTAAAGAAAAGTCATATATATTATAATATTAAATATATATTAATATATATTAAATATATTATACAACCTGGCGAACTTCGTACCACTAAATATGTCTATATATTAAGTCAGTAAGTACAGGAAATTCAAATTAAAAGTTAAAGAAACGCCGTTAGCTGTCGACTGGTGAAAATAGACCAACAAAAAATCAGCACATCAGGCTAGTGAAGCTTAGCCGTAAGGTTAAAATACGAATATGCCTATAGCCTACTCTGAATAGAGACGAATTAAAAAATTCAAAGCTCATTAAAATCGGTTCAGCCGTTCTTGAGTTATAAATGTTTTATTTAAATCGATTGTAAAAACCTTATATTATATGGAATCCATGGCGTTTGTGGTAGTTTAACTCAATAATGACTCTGGTTTGGATTCGGAAACCTCGAATCAGTTTTTACGTTATAGCTTGTAGTGTTTTGCTATAATTGCTTAAAACATCCCACTATAGTGGCAAGGAAGAGTAGAGAAAAGAGAGGTATCAGTTACAGTACATAGTAATAAAATTTAAACATTTTGCCTATCCGGATTGATTAATAACTAGATTAGGTTATAATACCTGCAGTCTTCAATCCACAGTTAAATGTTCCTTTTACACAACTAGTTTCGGGAACAATGTTCCCATTTTCAAGTGTTTTTCAAGATTGTCTTCTGGTTACTTCAGGATGTAATCGTTTGTAAATAAATAATATTTAACATATGATTCTTAAATTTAAAATTATTGTCTGGTGACATACAAAAAATCTTTTTAAACACTTGAGACGGGGCAGATAACCAACGGTTGGACTAGCCGATACCTCTTTGACGGTTTTGACCTTGGGGTGGAGTAAGTTGGTGATCGTGTTTGTTTGGCTATTTACAATCTTGAAAAACACTTGAAAATGGGAACATTGTTCCCGAAACTGGTTGTGTAAAAGGAACATTTAACTGTGGATTGAAGACTGCAGGTATTATAACCTAATATAGTAATAAAGTCTTTTGGAAGATATAATTCTTCCCCTATGAATACAAAATGATTGAAAACGTAATGTATATCTTATTAGATGATATATCTTTGATCTGTTACCATATTAAGTAACTGAAATAAAACTGTATTTATTAAATAATCTTATATTTCAGCATAATAAAGTGAGATACAAAATTCTGAACAAGTAGTGACATATTGCCTTATATACAAAGCTTATTTGATTGAAGACAGACATGAATATTTTTTTAAATTCTTTTGTAAAATCAAACAAAAAAATTAATTTAAAAACCAAAATATTTACGAAAAACTATTATATTGATAGTTTTTTTAAAGAATTGATATTTTTGCCACGATAGTTTTCGCGTCAGTATAAAATGACTATTTAGAGGATTTTCATGCTCAAAAACTAATTTTGTTGGCATAATTGTTAAGCGACTTTCACGTTTCAATACACATTACTTGACAATTTCATGGTTCGGTAGGTTATATACATTTCAATGCCGAAGGCTGCATGAACTTGTACAGGTTAATTCACAACCAGGTATATGTAAATAGCTAGAGCTCTCTCGTTGTAGATATTCCTAAGCTGCTATTAAGGTCAGGGTTCAAGTTTCTCTATTTACTATCGATTCAACATGTACACTGCAGACGACATAGCTCGCTACAAGCTAACTAAGACAGGGCAGGCAGGGATATTGAATTCCACTGCGCCATGTGGCCCGCCTAATGAAAGCTCCTACATAAATCATTCTCCTCGTTACGCCATCTTATTAAGGCTTCTCAGGGTAACAGCTTTGATTGTAGCTGGCAGAAAATGTCCCGTAATAAATACACTATTTTGCTACTTATTCCTGAACGGTTATAATTTAATTTTCAATTACGTTGGACGTCGGAGTCCATTGAATGATGCACTTAGGAAAAAAGAGAGAGTTTTTAGTTTATTTAATAATTCTAGTATTTTTTTAAGTTTGATTTTTACAGAGAAGAGTATAAATATTAGACTTCGTACCTTGTGTTGACTTGTGACTACCTAACGTCAACTAGGTAATTATAGGTAATTAATTTATAGCCCAATTACAAATGACGCCTGGTTCTAAAATCAAATCTCTAACCTAACCAGATGTTAAGTACTGAATATTTTTAGCTTAAGCTATAAATTTAACATAATTAAAGTACTAAATTGAATTTTATCAAGCCTGAAATATTTTTATTTCTAAATCATTAATAGTTGACCAAATAAATTCTTGGAATTTTCACAATGATTTGTTTTGCTAGACTGGCATAAAGTTATTCTATTTTCATTTCTACCAAAAACATTTTAAAACTCTTCAACCGTAATACTCCCGAGATATATCACTAATACCTTGTTTTATATTGGTTGTAAACTGGTGGCATATAATGTATAAAACATAGTAAAGGTGCCTCAGTTGTCAGTTGTAACTCAGGACACATCGTTTCAGGAAAGTATGTGTTAACTTTTTTAACACGGAAAGCTATAATTTTATCACTATACATTTTAACAGTATTTAAGTAAAATTAAGTTTTAATTTTATTACTTTTTTAATGAATTATTAGTATTGTAAATAAAATACAACTTATTGAAGTGTTATAACATTCAAAAATTTGTATAAATGGCGGATTATTGGAGAAATCAATCAAATATTAAATTTGTGCTGTGAAAGTTTTTATTTATACCTAAAAATCGTCGAAAATACAATAAATTTTTGAAAAATCTCTGATAAAGAACATCACTCCACTCACATTCTGAGTAATATTGTAATTTTTAGTATTTTGTGTATTGTAATTTTCAGATGGTTTTTTATTTAATACTATCATCTATAGATTTATCTGACAGTTATTAAACTTTCATCTTAACTATCCTGTTAAATGCAAGATTTATAAATCGTTGTATCTACTCACAATAGTAGTAATTTGAATAAAACTATTATATTTTTAAGAAAATATTTCTCTTTTATACAATATGCGCGAATGGACGTAGTAAAAACAAATTGTTCTCATTCTGCTGGGCACGGTGAACAATAAGGGATGCTGGTCGATGACTGGGTCATTTGTGGACAACAGCGCTCGGAAATAGTTTGGCTATTAAATCAAAATAGACTGATTTTTACTGTAATAAAAAATAGGAAGAATGGGTTATGACAGGTAATAAGGAATATTGCTACCAGTAAATACAGGGTGTTTCAAAATATAAAGGTGGATTTCATATTCTTGGAAAAGTTTAAGTTTATTTTACTGAGGTTTAATGCATTAAACATCAAACATGTTTATATCTTAAGATAATCTTTTTAGGTTCTCTATCTGTCTTTACCACTCCGCAAAATTCTTGCGCGTCGTTATTTGCTAACACATCCTCAGAGCTTAGATATATTCATGTTAAAAGTTTTTTTACTTCCGATTTTTTCCCAGAACTCCAGGGTAAAGTTAGGGGTTGAATAGGGGATTCCTATTTATATTGAACTTATTTACACTAACTTATATAGCATTCGCCCCCGCCAAGTTAGAAAACTTGTCGCAATAAGCAATAACAAAAATTTAAGATCAGAAAATATTTTTATACCAAGCAATAAAATAGGTATAGGATTTTAGTATGGTTGAAGCAACGAAAGAATGAATTGTTACTAAAAAATAATCTGCTAGGTAGTAGATTTTAAAATTTCGGATTTTTTATCCATATGACCTATATACTTTATAAAGGGGATCGTCTTGGTGTGCTACATCGAACTTTAGACCTCGTGGTGCCAAGTTAAAATCCTCACAACTACCAACTAGTTTCCCTATGATATATTGTCAAAACTCGCCATATCTAGACCGGAGTTATGTGTAAAAGGGTTTCGAGTGAAGGCCTAGACGGTTACAAAAACGTTACAGGAAAAGAAAATATACATTTTATTAAAAATTAAAAATTGTAAATTTATTTGTAAAACCTTTACATAGTGTGTAAGATATAGTGTGTAAAACTGTACGATAGGTATTTCAAAACCATGGATTTTTATTTAAAAATACTACACATTTACCTACACAAGTTTGTGATGTACAAGTTTTTGTATAAATATATTACCTAAAAACCAGTAAATTTTTACAGTTACAAAAAGTAAGTAAAGTGGTGACACCGAATGGATGTTGGTGGTTTCTACAAAAACGCAATTGTGATAAATTCTGCCCTCATCTCCCGCCTCTGTCTCCGATTGCCAAATGACTCTTTTCTGGAATTCCTCCCAGCTATCAGGCGAGTCTGAGTCTCAAGTCCTAATATGACAGCGCAATCGACTACTTGGGTTAAGAGATAAATATTACACTATATAGGGTACTGTATTGTTATATTCGAATTTACCTCATTAAGATCATTAGATTACCTTCTCTAATCTACTAATAATATTTCATATTTATCATATTAATCATAAAACTGATACACGAAGCTTAACAAATCTATGGTTTGTACAGCTAACTCTACTTTTTCTTAAACCGTCCAACATGTTTTTAACAGTTTGATTTTGAAGTTATTTATGTATGTATGAAGTTTTTTACAATTTTTTTCTGTATTAATAAACGTAAAAATCCTTGCTGTATAGTACTAACTGTCAGAGTATAAAGCGATAGTAACTACTCTACAGCAGCATTTTCAAACATTTTCAACAGAACATAAAAATTTTCAATTCAGAAAATGATTATAGTTTTGTGTAGTTATTAAAAATGTAGATAAAACCCAAAAAGGTTATTTAACACAGTTTTAATTTAACAATAGGCATTGTAACATTTGCAAGTGAACGCACATATCCTCTAATATTTTTACAAATTAAGAAGTAAATATTTTTTAATATTAAGCATAATAGGCCATAGAGGCTGATAAATGAATTATTCTTTCAAACTCCAACTTTTTTATTAAATTTCTTTTTGTTCAAGCTAAAACACACCGAATGTTACATTTTGTGTTTCTATGCAGCATAAACTAAATAACCGCTTCCCTCTAAGGAGTTTATACACATACACCTTTACAGTAATCACATAAATGTTTAGTAATTAAATAAATCGAAAAAGTGTTTATTTCGAAAAAAATGCAATCAATTAAAAAGATTGAAACATTTTTTACGTAAAATTTCAATCAAAAGAGGATCAACAATAGTTGTCAGCCTGGTTAGAGATAATATGATCAACTTCACAATCAAGTAGACCAGGTTTTCCGGAAAAACAGACGCTAGCAGGATCAATGTTCATTAGTTTCAGTCCAGTTCTAATTCTTGTTCTAACAGAATGTTCTACATTTACAAAAACGTTTGAAAAAGGTTTAAAACATAATTATTTCCCATTAAAATCACATAGTAAAACAAGCAAAGCTCTGTAGATTCAGACACTTTCCTCATAAAGACTAAAATTTTACAAAATCATTTGACTAAAAAATACATAGGATTTACACTACCTATGGCATATTTCTCTTTACCTAGTTAATAAGTGTCATAAAATGAAATGCATTTGACTTAAAAAAATATAATTTACTGTTAAGTTGGAAATAATCAGTTATCAGTCTGCACGATATTTCTCAGCTGTTGGTTGTAACTCAAGGAGCTAAACATCAAGGAGGCTTACAGTTGCGCGACAGCTGATTCAGATTCAGCTTTTTGTATCCGTAACAGTTGTTATGTAATGTAAACTAGTTATGGTTTGAAAGCTTATGTCTATCACTTTTCATTATCTTTTTATCATGAAGACATTTTAAAAGACTTATGCATATTAGTTTTCCCAATTTAATAATTTTGTACTATGTTTTTTATTTTATCAAATATTACCTAGCCACAAAATGTTACGTCAAACCAAATGGAAAAAGGACTAATTAAATATTTTCATTTGGGCAAACAAGTTCAGCAACACCAATAAAACGGAGCAAACACAATTTATCTTCGGTAAATATTGGTCTTGAGATTGGCAACATTGGATTTATTCACTGAAATTTCATTTCTGAACATCTATATCTTATAATATATGAGTTTTAGATCATTTTTACGTACTTTATGGGTTACTGATTGCTATTATTATTACTGCTGTATATTGAAAACAGTAGCGGTAAGCTAATTGAATAATTAATTAATTAATTAATTGAAAACCCTAATTACATATAATCCACATTCAGAAAGTCAACTGAAGTACTGTAGATGTTATTGCACATTTAAACTTTATATTTTTCAATTTATGAAATATCATACACATAACAATTTTAATACGATAACTAACGGGGCGTTTTCCTATCTCCACAGTACGTTGCACAGCGTTCTCCGAGATCAATTAAACTGCGTTGCCACAACCGTGACCTTCTACTAGTTGTATTGACATCAACAGATACCATTTTCCTACCTCCACAGTTAGCGGCTGGTCACGGACTAATTTGATTTCAATTCAAAATACTGTGCAGGTAAGCAAACACCCCTTTTACAGAATAACAAAATGTTATACAGATTCTTCCACACAGTTGTGCACTGATAAATCAGTTTACATTTATTTAATAACATATTTAAGAAGATAAATTCAATTAAAAAGTACTTAGGTTTACCAAAAGGGCTTTGTAAAAAATCAATAATAGTGCTCATATCATTGATTCACGCATGAATATTATTTTTAACAAAAATGTTATTAAATGATATTTGGAATGTACTATTTCCTGTAATTTTATAAAACGATATTTAAATATCACTAATTTAAAGATATTTTAATGTTGAGTTATAAATTAAAACGTTTGAAATAGCTTCCCGATTATTGATTTATTGAATATTTGATTTGAATGAGGTTTGAAAATGATTTAATTATAATTAGTTCGCTTCAAGTCACCAGGTTATTGAGTCGAAATTTATTGGTTTATATTAATTTGGTTAAAACATCCTATATATAATATAATAATATAAAATATAAAAATATTTTATTTTTAATTAGCGGCCTCACTCCTTTCGAGCTATAGAGTCTCAATATTGAAATTTTATAACTGTACTTTTAGTTTTGAGTTCAATGCTTTTCACAAAGATATATGTTTTTCAATAAAAATGCATTTTAGTTATGCGAATGCCCTAAAAAAATTCCAAGATATACTGTATTATCACATAACACAATTTAACCTATTTTGCCGATATTTAATGTTGATACGTGGTATTGCCGTATTGTGGTACTTATCGTACAAGTAAAAAAAATATATAGAGAAAAATTAAAAAGCTTTATGAGGGGTACTCAGAATTAAAAACGTTTCCTATGAGAATTCCTGGAGACACGACAAAAATGTCATTCCTGTACTTAAGCTCATGCCTTTCTTTGATTAGAACGTTTTGATCAATTATTTTAATAACATTGGTAATCCGCTGGATTTAAGGTATGATGTCTGGTAATGGTGATTTGTAACTCTATCTTTAAAGTAGTTCCCACAAGAAAAATATTCCAGGGTCTAAACTAGAAAACTTTGAGGCCAGTTTGTACCAGCAAGCCATCTCATCTCTAAGGAACTGGTTGTTATAGTTCAGGCCTAGCATTTAAGTTGTATGTGTAGATTCTCCGTCTAAGGGGAATCTTTACTAAACCTTGTTTTAGTGACGTTGCATATTACAACGTTATAAACAGCTGATACCTACCCGAAACAATACAAATAAAATATTATGGGTGTACACAAATAGCATAAAGAAATCAATCCGGTAATATTGATCATGTAAATACAGGACATAGTTTTTAATAACCCTGTATTAATTAACCCCATCCACGCTGGTTTGGTAACAGCATATTTAGAAGCCAGTTGCATGAGATAACAGCTGTGATTTAACGTAGACCCCAACTGTGGAAGACCCCACGTAGAGCTGTGGTTACCGCCCTGTTGAATCATATCTAATCTGTTGACTAAGTTTAGTTTAGCCACAACTCCAAACTGAAGAATATTTAAATGATTTAAAATTTATGTTAACTGAAGTACGGATATAACCTTTATAATAATTATGGTTGTGTAGTACCTTGGGCATGTGAAGGGGAAGTAAGTGACCATGTGTTACGAATTTATATGGACAGTTAGGAGCAAAGAATATTACTAAAATACATAAAAAATTAAAATAAATTATGTTATTCCGCATATTAAATCTAGGAAATAGGAGTATGTTTGTACTATTGGAAGCCCAACACTGTTTTTGTACATTACTACTGCAAAATTTGTTTTATTTATGGCTGACTAGATTTGAAACCATTTTGGGGAGTCACAAATTCAAAATACGAACAAATTTCCAAAATAATAAACAATCTTGAAAACAAAAATAATACAAAACATAAAAGAGTACGCATTTTTCAATTCCTTTAAGTATTCAATTTAAATCCTGTCCAATTTTCCTTTAACTTAATAATTTTGCACTTGCACTAAAATTGTAGAACAACTCTAACGAGTGTTTTAAATACTTCAATATAGTTTACATACAAAAAATAATAGGCAGCCTTTATATTTTAGAATGTTTTGTTTATTAGTCTATATTATAATTTCAAGTCAACATACAAAGTCCATTCAGGGATCAGCTGAGTGTGTTTTAAAATTTCCTACCGTGCGGTATTCACCTGCAATCAGACCAAACTTAGCTACAGTTTCACTCCATTTTGAGTGTTGAAATAACTTATTATTTATTGTAATCTGTGCCAGTATTCTACCACGAATGAATATTATCTTTAAACGGTTGTGCAGAATATCCAGTTTTAAGATTAGCCACCATTGCAATCTGGATTCTGATCTTACTAATAAAATTAAATACATTTAATTTTAGTAGTCCATTTGCTCCATGAAATATAAATTATTAAACAAACACAAACAACAAGTTCAATTTTATGCGTAAAATTGTTATTGATTGTAACTTTACAATATTATTTTGGAATGTTAAAGGTATAAATTAATGCACGATACAAAGGTTGTATGGTACTGAAAATGAATTGTATAATCTAAGTTTCAAGATAACTTTACAGAAAACATACGTTTTCACCATATTGTTTAGTTTATAATCTAGGTTATTATAAACACAGTCTCGTCAAAGCCACAGAACTTATTTTTTATATATTACAGTGGTATTGGAAATGAATCTAGAATCATGACTATATATGGTTCATGGAACATTAAGTTGTCTCGTTCGACATTTAGAGGCACTTGTGTAGCCGGGAGGGACAGTTATAGCTAGATAGATCAATTATGCCCTATCACCCAATAGACCCAGGTTCTATTCCTGGTCATGGCACTAATGCCTTTCGTATACGGTACGTCAAACCGTTTGTTCTGGGTACGTTCATGTAAGTCTATGGACTACGTCAGATGCACAAATGCAACTTGCATACAAAATACCATTACACTCTGACTTTTATATAATGGTTGATACAGTATTAAATAGAGCATTGCTAGTTCCTCATTTCCACAAATAAATAGACTGATTCTATATGAAAGAGAAAAAATAGCAAATCCAATAAATTGTTTGAACTATTAGTTTATTTACTATATATATTTACCATATTTGTTTAAAAATATATCGCATCGTATTTTACAGGCTGAGATGTAAATTTTAATGAATCAATTTGCATAAGTAACAGTTAGACAGGTGGGTCGGTTGACCGGGGGGATTTGATCTCAATGCAACACCTCTGATCCCTAGAGCATTAAACATGCACCGGCCACTGAATGCAACTAAGCATTAACAATCGGCTTCTACTTGATGGATCAAATATGCGGTTTTAATGGAAAATCAGGTTAATTAGTAGTATATATGTCCAGTCAAATGTATAGACTGATTTTAGATTTCCGCTTGGGCCTTACTTACTTTTATGTTTTACATTATACATAACCATGTATGTATAGTAAAAAAACATAGTTAATGCAATGAACTTATTAGTTTAATTTTTTTCTTAGGATCATAATTACTATTTCCTGTATATTATATCATGGCATTCGAATTGAGAATTGGTAAATCTAAAGTTTCATATTATCGTTACAAAATGGTTTGCAAATTAAGAAATAATAGAATGTATGGAATTACTATTTATAGCTTTTTTAACTGGTTCATAGCTTTCAGTCAAGAGAAAGATATTTTCTAGAAATTAGGTCTTGGAACTGCTATTCATTATGTATAATTTTATTTTTCCTAATTTTTATGCTAAACATACGAAATAAAGTTACCCAACAGAAGTAAAAAAATTATCGTTACCTAAGGGTTGAATAGTACGAAAACCTTAAGCTGTTCACTTACTATTCCTAATATTACCATTACTAGCCTTACGAAAAATAATCACAGATTAAATTTATAGCTTAGGTACAGTGATCTTACTAATCAATTCACCAGAATTGAACTTTCAACATTGCAACACAAATATTATCAAAATTTTACATATTACCCTATGTATAAATATTATGCAGTTGAATTGTTCATCATTGCTAAAGTTATTTTTAATAAGCTAACTTTTTCAAGCAGCCAAATACATTTGATTTAATTTTTTCAAAGAGCTAATAAACTAAAACTAATTTTTCAATCTATCAAATAGAATGTAATATTATTTATATCGATGAAAACATTTGAAAATATACACATGTGAATTACTGGAGTGAATAAAAATGTTTCACTAGCATCACCTCTTGCCGTTCATTTGTCAAATGAGCCCCAGTGCGGACTCGTATTATATCATGCCATTCCATAGATTGGCCACTCTTCTAATGAGAGGTTTACTGTAAGCCTCCTACCAGGCCACATGATTCAATTGATGTATTAATCTGTATGTTAAAACACAAAATTATGTTTTCCTGCCGATATTATAGTGTTTCATATTGTTGGGAGTTTTAGAGTGGTTAGCATCTAAAACTTCAGCAAGAGGTCATGGGTTTAAATCCTGACTTACGAATTTGAATTAGGGTCACTTTCCCCAAAAAAGCTCGTGTAGAATCACTATGCGACTCTACACAAAACCTATGGCGTAGAAATATAAATATGTTTTTTAATGTTTTAGTCGTATAAACGTTTTACCAGTTTTTGTAATTTGTTTTTGTCCAAACAAATTACTAACACTCTCCCGTGTCAGTAATTTTGTTATGCGTAAAACGTGTAACGTAAGTGCCGTCAAATTGTTATGAGGACAGCTTTTTTAGAGTTACTTTAACATAGACTACAGATCTACTATACATGAGATGTATAATATAGTGGTGAATCGGATAGTACAAGGTCTAAGATCCGAACTGTGGCCATCGCTAACTTCAGTTTGGAATCAGTCTCGCTACTAAGTGCAGCACTGACTCACCTTGATCAATTTTTAATTAATGACCTCATTTTATCTATATAATAAAAAAAATATTCATATGAATAACTACCTAATCTGTAAGTGGATAAGGATGGTAAAATATTAATATTTTAACTAATATTGTAAATATAAATTTATTTTTTTAATAATATTTAAATAGCAATGTAGGGACACGTATCAACCAACGATGGTCATGCAACAAGAGAACATATCTCGCTTTAACACCTCACATCCTCGGTTACATTAAATATGTATAGACCACCGAGTATAACTGGGAATGGTCAACCAAGGCTGATGAGATTGGCAAATGAATTTGCCTAAATCTCTCCTCTTCAAAGTAACTGCAAAAACTATTCTTCGCAAGTACTTGTTAAATCTCTGAAGTCAGTAAAATTTACATTTTCATTAACTTATTTTTATTTATTTCTAGAAATATTTTAAACAATTTATTGTATGTCATGAATGTCATCATTTGAATGTCATGAATGAACTATTATAAATTATTATTCTGCCTTTCAGTCAGTCTTCCCTCTTTCCTGTGTTAATCTCATTAATTTGAACAAAAATGCATCTTTTACTAATACAAATTTGAATAATTTTTGATAGTTATGAAATTGATTAAATAACACTTAGTTCATTTGTTGTCGTACGATTAAAGATAAATTTTGTTTCATAAAAATACTTGTAAAAGAAATAACTGTCAGGAAATATTGTTTTTTTTAGTATAGTGGTTTGAAATATTTGATTTCTTCAGCTGATTAAGATATAGATATAGAGTTATAAAACTGCATAATGTTCATGTAAAAGCTTATTACCTTACAGGATATTAGGTGTTTTTATACCTTAGATTCTATTTTTGTCATCAACAATAGCAAAATATTTTATTCTAGCCCAAGAACCAACATTGTTATTAACGGACTAAAACATAATATCGCATCACTGATGAAGACTATTATACTGGTCAGACAATATTTAGTTAAACCATAAAGCATATACTAGATTTAACATGCTGCATGTACAAATTATGAAATATTTAATTGAACTGTGATTGAAAAAATATTGAATATAATTAAAATCTGAATTTTCCCGAAAGAAAGTATATATATTTTTTATCATAGGGTACAAACATAGTGTGAATATCCACAAATAACTGATGAGTTAGTGTCAGAATGACAATAAATATTCTTATACATTTCCAAACTCACAATCAAATATTGATTTCAATAATTAATTCATATTCACAAATTAATATTATCTCATGTTATTGTTTCTTAATGTCAATAACAAATAATTTTTGACTTATACGTGTGTTTAGGTAAGATAATCTGTGTGATCTCAAACTCAAAGCAGACAAATAAAATGCTACTTTCCTTATTGCCCTCTCAGGAATTGATTAATATTGCAATTTAAATAATTCCCTTTACTATCCACATTCTTGTTGCAAATGACACTTCAATCCACAGGAAATCAGAACCAGCCTTTTATCCTAAAGGTTACACCTCTAATAATAATTTTCAATCATGTTTAGGATTAATATACATTTATTAAAATGTTGTTAAAATTGAATGGAGGAATAATTAAATGTATGGATGTAAAATTGTTTGAAATATACTAAATTCTTAAAATCCTTGGAGCACCAGGGAGGGCACCTGTCAGTCTTGTAGTTTTAGTTTTGTATTTTGTTCTAAAACCTTTCCAGAAATTTTCAATTAAATTGGATATTTTCAACAAGTATTCAAAGAATCTGATTGTAAGAATATTTGTAAAATATTATGGTATGCAAAAACGTGCTTTGGGGCCTCTATGACCTAAATATCCAAAGGGGAAATAAAGTACAACACGTTAAAAAATTGAACGATCATTTCAATGTCAGCAATTAACATGTATGTTGAAATCACAGCAAGAACACATTTATATTCCTAAAAGTTTTTACTGTGGATACAGACTCTATATAAATAATTTGGCCCTATCAGTAGAGACATTTTGTGTTCACAAAATTGGTCTTGTTCTTCATTTTTCTTTTTTTAAATAAACATTTATATATGAATTTTTTTAATATCAATAAAATATATAAACTCATATATAATAGAAGCTTATGTGGTAGAATTCTAGAAATATACAGGGTGTTTCATAATTGATATCGGTTGCTTGATGATATTGTTAAATCCAACAAAAAATGTCTTGTGAACATATGGCCCATCTGCTCTTTTTTACGCCGGTCAGTGTGTATGTGTTTTACATAACTTGCCATACCTTTAGAACCACATGCCAGATTCAAACTTGGTACGTGTATGAGTGCTAATAAGTCCTAGTTTCGTGTCAAGTTTCTACTTTGTACTTTAAAAATGGTGTTTATTTCAATTTGTCCAAGATCAAAAACGTAAAAACACTATTGAATTTACAAAAGAAAAATAAATAAAAAAGTTACGAAATTAAATTTTATTTAAATATAAACTGTTTATATATCATTTGAATTAAACGAGCTTTCTTATTGGACCGGTAGGATCCCCTTCCCCTTTGGACCTTAAAGCAACCCGCTTGACCCTGGTCCTACAAGGAATAATATATTTTTTCTTAACATAATCTTTTTTGTGTAGTGGAAATTCTGATATTCATTAAAATTTTATTGATTTGGTCAAATTTCTTAATAAGTATATGCTTCTTCACGTCCATGTTTTCACATAAGTGTCCTATAAGTATGCATTGTATCGAAGGAGTACAAAATGTTGACAATTTTTCTTATTTCTAATATAAATATGATGGGGTGCACACAAGTGCTTATTTTATTTATAAATCTTAACTGTTAAGTACCAAATACATATGGCCTGTGTATTGAATTAAAGACAGCGATTTACCGTAGCGGCGTGAGTCACATTTTCTAGCCAGGTGTGACCCTTCATGACCTGACAGCAGTCGCCCGCCACTGCTTTCGATCCAGCAACATTTGACTTACTGGGCTAGCAAGTTACTCCTAAGCTACCGTGCTGGTATACTTTAAATTTTATCTTTAGATATTTTTAACATATTCTTACCTCATAAAATACATTTTGTATATTAGTTGGATATTTCTAGTTATATTAAATCATATTTTTATAACTACTACTAAACTCGTTTAGCGATTTAATGATAGGATTAAATAATATAATTAGTTCAAATCCTGTGGATTATTCAAGGGCCATTAGACATTCAAATTAAGTAAGAGTGCATATAATAGAGGAGAGCTTGGAAATCACCCGGATAAACCAGCTATTCAGTTTTCAGAGTTTGAGATGTAGGTCCTCCCTAGTAAAAGGGCTTATAGCCAGGGCGCCGAGCCAAATACAGTCTTATATTTAAATAAACTGTCTTTGTGCATTGCCTCTTACAAGCCCCTATTCTTGTCAGAGTTCGCCGTTCGTCGTTACAGCTAACTATGTTTTCTGTGAGATTAATCAGAGCTTTCAGTAATATAATAAAAGCAAAATAATATCCACAGCAATAACAGATATTTCACAAAATATTAGTTTGTGTAAAAATTATTTCAATACCTATATTGAAATTATTAAATACATTCTGTAATATACCTTTTAACCATTATAATACTCAATTTCGTAGCATTTAAAGTTTATATGAATGAAATAAACATTTGTATAGTTTTAAGTACATAAATAAATTTAATATAAAAACAGTACAAGTCTAGAATCATTTATGTTTTGTAATTTTTTTATAATACAATTTAAAACGGTTCAATTCCAGAAATTAGTCTCCTCTTGAAACTAGGCTACTAAGTCATGTAATGTCCAGTCTAGGGTTTAGACTGTTCCCTCTCAAAACGTAAAAATGCTCAATGTCGTAAATGTATTTACAAAACATAAAAGCAAATCAAAAGAGCATTGATAAAAACATCTAATTGGAATAGTAAAAAGAAAGGAGAATGAAGTGCAAGCAGGTGAGCAAAGAAGTGTGGGTATTGATCTCGTCCAAGCCTAAGTGACGTCTTCCTCACGTCACTTGCAGGCAGACCTGACCACTCCCCGTCAAGCGCTGGGGAAATCTTAAAACACCCCTTCTGTCACCCTCACTACTTAACCAACCCCTCTACAGGTTGCTGAGATAAGGCAAACCCCAACTTTCTGGTTTAAAAACTGCAATGCCCTTTCAGTGGTTTATTGTAGTTTATTTGTTGGCTGGAATGCAATTTATTAGTTAAATGGATTTGAACGTGCGACCAATGCACTTGTCTACATAATTTTAACTGACTCTGAGTTTTCAAGCTGTTTACTGTAAATGTAGATTATTTCTTAAGCCAATTATATATTTTCATTACTGATAAGTTTAAAAGTCGGTTGTGAAATTTGCTTTATAAATCGGCATAGTACAACTAAACATATAAATAAGCTCATTAAATACGTCGTTGAATAGGAAATCCTTTTTTAAAGTAATTCAACAATACTATACCTTATAGTTTATTTGGAAAATGATTTTAAACTGCTAAACGCTGCAGGGTTACGGAGTAATACTATATTTACGGTCGTAAACGTCTACGAATGAAACGAAAAACGAAGCGAAGTTGTATTTAGTTTTAAAAACATGTATTTATAATTACTAAACGAGTAAATTAATATTTAACTTATATAAAATTTAACTGTGTTTGTTTCATCACAACTTTCTACTTTAACTTCTTTTATCTGAAAGTTGTGAATGTCTGTGTAATAAATATTCCAGGCACAGCGTGTTTTGCCTTACAAAAGTTTTATTGCACCTTTTGTGTTATCTCGAAGTGGTTTACCTTGTACCTTGTAGAAAGAAAGTTTTTCCAATAAATTAGTTTAGTTCAAAAATAAACCTCTGATGCTATATCATGACCGAGTGACAGTAGGTGTGCAAATTCTATTTAAATAAATAAAAATGTTTTTTTCGTAAACCTACCGAATACTTACGATGAATTACAATATTTTTTTACTCCTTGTAAAATGTAACACACGATTGTCAGTGCTCAGTTCACAGCTGCTATCAGTCTCCTGTGATTTTCGATTACGATTTTAGTCATAATATTTAGTATCTTTATTGTTTAATATAAAACTATACTAAGTAATTGATTTAAATCCATCCATCATTACAATTACAGTCCATCTTAACACCGAGTCAAAATAACCCGTACACTCCAACTCTAAATAGTTACAACAATGGATTCAATTCAGATCTGTGATTGTTCCATGAAGTATTATATAGCCAACAATTAGACTTCCAATGTCTTCTGTTTTTATAATTCAAAGTTAAACATTACCAAATCAATCAAACTACTGTTGTACTTGTATATTCTGCTTATTTTTCCGTTTTTCTTTTTTAATAAATATGTATGGAAGACGCATTGAACATGGTAAACCTATTATTGTAAAAACAACATTAAGGCCATTTTCCTAGAGGAATCATCATCAATGCTTTACATAAACTATATGAGTATTATTAGAGCGATGAACTGCGGACATGCAGGGTGCATGCATGCAATATTATGTACGTGATGCTAATTAAGTTTTAAGACTGTTATAGTGGCCCGCATTGCGTGATGGCATGACATGGCTGCTAGCAGAGATGTTTTGTTATTACAATATATTCTCGTGTCAAATTATGCAAAACACATGAAACCTTTCACAGCGAAGCTTTATCTCTTCACATAATACTCCCTTTTAGTGTAGTTTTTGACGTGCACATATATTGCATAAGCTACATACATTGCATAGGTTACATATATTGCAGCCAGTTTCTTAATATTTAGTGTTCGTTGTAACACGCTTCACTATTTATAGAGCACCATAGCGTTAAATACAACATAAAATACAAAATTGTATTTATTTTATACCTTTAGTTTTGTACTCCAGTTTGCTGACACGATATTACTAAACTATTTTGACTTACGTTCCAGATACAATTGATTATGTATTCACCATTGAATAGATTGCATTTTTTCACAGTGGTCATACCATATTCAGGTGTGATTAAGCCTGTTTGTACATAATAAATTTCCTGGTTGATTAAATCATCTGATTGTTTGTCCGTTGTGATTATGTAATAATATTATAGCTCCTAAAACTATTGATAGCTTACCATTTACAAACGTGTATCTTTATCCGTTCTACGTTTTAACTTTGACTGTGGATTTTTGTAGTAACGAATACCTCGGCATCAGCTGATTATTTACCTCCCGAGGGTGAAAAGATTACTTTCGACCTACTAAACACTTACAAAACACTGTCATTTACACAGTAGTGTGACCAAAACACGTTACAGAAACATGACATTAGAACAGAATATTAAGCTGTAGATAACTCCAAATTCGGAAATATATTTTTTTTGTGAGAACGTATACTGAAGGTGCTGCAGTTGGAGTATTACATAATATTATTAAATTATACATGCAAATTGAACGGCGACGGAAATGTGTCTAATATTTTACAGTGAAAGAAGATAACTAGGGAGAAGAACCAAGCTAAATCAAGTAAATAGTTTCATACTTAAATTTAAGTGAAATTTACAATGAAGCGCGTTTCCTCACTAATGAAAATATTATTTTATGTATTTAGAACAATATAATTAAGTAAAGAATATATTTACTAGAATTAATTTCATAATAACTTAGATTACCTTTAAAATAGAGTGTACAAAAATGTGTACATCTAAATAGGAAATAACTCATCAACCCCCAAACTTCAAAATAAAACTCAACATCTAAGAATAATTAGTATTAAAAAACTCTTCAAGGAATAACAAAATAAATTGATGTTTCGTTTCTTAGTACTCGTATTTTTAATACAATATTACGATGTTTAAATTGAGAACTTTTCTCAGAAAGTTTAATTGAAATAAAAGCTTTTCAAATCTGACATTATTGTATCGAATGTATTTTGAATATCGATACGTAAGCCCCTCTAGTACGAGGCTTATACTGGAGGGCGTTGAGCCAAATGATGGCTCATTTGAATAAAATCTCTCCGCGTATTGCCTTTACAAGGTCATTCGCTATTGGGTTCAAAGATTTATATATATATTAAGCATGAATTATTAAAGCGTTTCAGTTTATTTTCTGACAATATATACAAAAAGAACAATTTTTATTGCGTTCTAATGTTTTATCGTAATAAATCGTCTTCAAAAATAATTTGATCGTGTTTTAGATTTAGGTTAAACATATTTTATATTTACAATTTCAATAATAGTAAATTCACTACCTTCGTGATTTAATACGAGTACAAGGTTTTACGTTGATATGCTAGCATAATGTTAGCCTAGTATTCTTGCAAGCACATCTTGGGTGTTTATACGATTAAAGTCTCCTCCTCTCCCATTGGAGTCCATTGACGTCAAATGACGTTGCAATTTTTTCTCTCTAATTTTTTTCTCATATATACCAAAAATACCCTTCATTTATGATAATAATTGATATCAGCTTCAGGTTTTAATATACTCTGACTACTATTATATGACTTATTATATGAGGAAAATACAAAAAATAAAATACAAGTCAATCTATGCAGATCTCTGGTAGACATATTTTGTTGGGGCCAATGACGCTCCATGCCATATTACATGACGCGTTTTAAGACACGTAATCATAATTTGATGAGAATTAGAGACTACTGTAATAACGCACATAGACACATGTTTACGGATAAAGACAGATAATATAAACTATTTTTAGTAATCTAGGGTAAATTCTATATGTCTAATTCATGAAACTTCATTTCATGTCATAATCGTGAATTGTAATACAGTCCATCAGTGTGATATCCACATTCTACCCACTCTGAAAATACTACAAATACATATTTAATTACCATAATGGACTGATATTCTCTGAAATTGTGAAAATGTTTGGTGATAAAACCAAACAAAAATGTATGAAGTGATAAAAATTTTGGCAGTTTATGAAGATCTGTTCATTATACCGTATAAATAGTTTTATACATGTAAATAAATAACTCGTGACACAGTTGAATAAAAACCTTCAGAGAAATTTGGAACAATTATTTTATTGCCCAAATTCTGATAAATTTTCTACTTGCTGTGAATCCCAAATAAATACTTTATTATTATATTCCAGTCAACTTTATGCTGTACAATGTAAAACAGATATCATCTCCAAAAAAAAACTAAACAGCTGAACCGTCTGCATTGCGTGACAGTATTAAGAGTTTGAGTCGCGTGAGAATGAATATTATTTTTAACGATCACGTGAGAAGAAATAGAGAATAAATCATGGACACATTTACAGTAGCTACCATCCATTATGGGTTTCAAGTAAAAACTCATCGCTTAACTTATTCAAAGATATAATTCATGACCACATTAAAAATCCAACACATTAGTTTAAGTTGAGTTTTATCCTTACACACATCATTTTAATAAACGATACTATAATTAGAATAGTGTGTGACTTGAGAAGCTTTAGGAATACAAGCAAATATCATAGATTCAACTAAAACCATTTAAAATCAACAAAACACTACACATAGGTAAAAAAATCATTTTTAAAAGCTGTGGGCTAAGACTTGTACAAAAAGTTTTAACATTTTAACAATTTCTCCACACAAACCCTCTTATTTAGGAACTATCACGATAACATGGTGACATAGGAAGACTCAGACGTAGGTAGAACAGAGACTTACCGAGTTGATACGACCTGCCAACACTTTATCTCAGCATTGCTTCATATTATTTCTTCATAACGTTTTGAAATGGACCAGAATTTGTGTTGTGTAAATTGTAAATAAATATTAAAATACATTCTAACACTAATTAATATTCTAAAATACGACAAAAACAATTGAAGAATCGAGTACTTGGGACCTTTTCCGAGTACTTGGGACCTTTTCTTGTGGATTAGTTCGACTATATTATATAAATTTGGTTAAAAGAATAAAAAGAAAATTATGTAACTCCTTCCAATTAATTAGGGAAACCCTGCTTTTATCTAGCCAGGTTAATTAAATGAACTAAGTTAAAGAAAGCACGTTTTGAACAGACAGTTTATTACAAATGAATATGTTGTTTAGTTTGGTAAACATAAACATATACGGACATTTTTCATCATGTAAAATAATGTTATACAACGTTTTAGGATATGGAATTTAATCCAAACCTCAGGCGTGTTAGAAGCCATAACATAAGAATATTCAATTATAGTCTGATCTAAGCTGGTTAAACTATGAAACAAAATTTTTTAAATCCGTTAAAACTGACAAAATATACCAGGAAAATATTGTTTTGACTGCTCCCAAAAACTACTTTGACTGAATTTAATACTTTCTACAGCTTGTTACTAATTTAGTTCAAACTATGTACTAGTTTTGTCATGTTCTAGGTTCTTGCTCACCTGAAGACGGTATTAGAATCCAGATCCCGAAATATTTTTGTCAACCGTGGTTTAAAATGTCCGCAATGACAATCTAAATAACACAGACTCACTACCACCCACAATGAATTTCAAACGAAGAATCGAATATGTTAGGATATATATGTATATATAAAATCATAAAATTTTTATTTTATACAATCCAATATAAATACTATTATTTGAACACTGTTGCGGAGCACCCTGTACCGCATTGGATCACCGAACATTTGAAATGGGTTGTTGTCACGCAACCCTCAATTTCCTTGTAACCTAACCACTTTCCATTCAAGAGTAATCTGACCTTTTTAGCGGATTGATGTGATGTCTTTGAATACTTTAGTTTAATAATGTCAACACTTAATGTAACTTGTAACATTTTTGTGTAAACATATGTAAATTTCAAACGAAAAGATTGTGAATTTCCCAATTTGTGTGTAAATTCTTAATAAATAAGTCACCTATGAGTAGTTTCACAATACACAGATTAATTATAAATGATATTTATAACTAATTTGATAGCTGTTTAAATATTTTCTATGGCTGAAACTTTAAACCTGTAATAAGCGGGAGAACGGCAATAAAGTAAAAGAAACTTGCTACGAAGAAGAAAACAATTACTGTTGGAAAACAAGGCTTGTAATTAGAAAGAAGAGACCCCTCTTGAAACTTTATCCTTTTGCGCTATCGTAAACTACACCATTTTGATCAATACTTGACCTTTCTAGGTAGTAATTTTGATTAGCCTTTTAATCAGTGTGTATTTAAATAACTTCATGGATAATTATCTCTATAATTTTCTAGTACACTAAACCTGATAAAATTTTATAAAAGCTATTACACAAAAGGTATTTTAATAGTTACATAAAATAAGAATAGCGCATCTCCACATTATGTTTCATAAACTCTTAGTTCATTGTGAAAGTATTTTTTTACCCTACGATGAAAAGCTTCGTTAAAAGTATCGATAAATGAGAACATTTAGTCAGCAAAACAACGTCGTTGGCAAAAACACGGCGCACGGTGTTAGAGATAAATTAATATTCTCTTAGTTATTGAGTTATATCTTCCACATCTCGTGCAGCACACATTTTGCTATTTTTACGTCACATATTTTGTATTATTACGTCGAGGTCGTATTTTATATTATGTTATTTTGTGTGTTTGCGTTTCAAATTTCACAAAAAGTTTAAGGTCTCTTGTATTATTAAAAACATTAAAGAAGAATAAAACATCCTTTACATAGCTTATATCTCACTAATCTGAAAATAGGTGAGCACTTCCAAACAACTTGGCCGATAGAAATGGTGAAATTTGATTAGCAATCAGGGGAATCTCTGTCTTAGGATCTGAGCGTCTAACAACTAACTACGTCTACGGCTCACCTATTGAAAACTCACTGTTATTTTGACAATATACGTATTTGTCATAATACTGTTTAATGACATAAAATTACCATTTTTAACACTGCATTCACTATAATTTATAAGGAGAATAATTGCTCCTAACCAACATAAAAATCTATATACTACAGAAATTACACTATCGACAAAAAGTCATTAAGAAGCTTCTTAATATCATAATGTTTTTGAACGTTTTTTAATTTTGTAATTTCTTAATTTTTTGGCATTTAAAATCTAAATACTTTGCAAATCAAAAATTATTGGTAAGTAAATGCTATTGCAGAAACGCCAAATTACGTTCCAACACGATATAATTCTTTCTTCGCGGCTCATTTCTATCGATCGGTGATCTTATTTCAAGATATCCCGTTAAAACTGTTATGACGCCGGATGCCATACATCCCTCTGCCCGTATATAGAGGGTCGTTATTTGCAAGGAAATGTAGGGTTGGCGTGCCGATTCACCATCAGAGCAGCTGTTTTGTGATCCGCCGCAGCAGTCTTTGTACAGGGCGTTCCACAATTGTGCTGCATTTTTGCTAAATCCTTAGAAACATCAATAAATCGTTGGTTGGATGAGAGGTTATAGTGTCCTCCTTCAAAAGTGAAGGTCGCCGATCAAATCCCGCCAGGGCAGAATCTGAACCTAACTGTAATTTTTTTTATTAAACTATTAATTACAGACTGTTCTTAAGTCTGGAGTTTGTACGGGGGTTTCTCGTATCTTTCGCCATCAAATCGCGAAAAGATACTGTAAGACGTAGACAGACACAAAACATCTAAATCTCATTATCTAGAATATAATTATACCTTTGAGACACAATGCACCTTTGCGTTGCATGGAGGTGTTAAACCCACAATGGAATTAAACACACGGACACCCAAAGCGACTATCCGTCTTTCAAGTAGACGTGCAAGCTCCCTCGAGCAACATTACACATCTACGCCACTACTTTCGGTTTAAACACACCCTCTTAGTTATTTACGCTTTGACGAAAACACGAACTGAACATTTTGGTGAATAAATACTTTAAACATTGCTCCTTTTAACTCTTAAAGAACAAACATGTTTTAAATCAAACAAAGAAAATTATATTGGTGGTAATGGTATATTATGGAAATTGAATTCATTTTGGACAAAAGTTTTTACCTTTGGTTGTTTCATTTTTGTTATGTGATAAGCCATGTTGGATTTTGGTGTTTATGACAAAGGTTTACACTTCAATTCAAAAATATCATTTAGATTACATAACTCAACAAAAAGGACATAAAATATTAGACAGCCTGATACGCAATTATTAATTATTTTTTTACTTACATACTTTTGTAGAAAGTTTGAAAACTTTATTAAAATAATAATTGTATCACATGCGAAAGCTGTAAATAATAATGTATGCAAATAGTGTCTGCTAACAAATGATAAGGTGATAATGATAGGTTATAAGGGTGAGATAGCAACAATTAATTCGGGTTTAAAACATACCGTGTGTGTTTTTGTTGCAGTTTTAGTAGCCATTTTTATGTTTATGTTACTTTTTTTGGTATACCATTACAGGGTTCAAGTTATTTCAAAGTTCTATTACGATTATTATTTTTGTTTTAAAAATATGACGCTAAAAGTGTATAAAGGCTTGGTATTGTTTTAGTAATATTTATGTATGTTTATAGTATTTTATCTGTGTGTATATAAAAATATTATGAAATACAATTAGGCTATAAAA
Source organism: Nephotettix cincticeps (assembly GCA_023375725.1). Lineage (NCBI taxonomy): Eukaryota > Metazoa > Arthropoda > Insecta > Hemiptera > Cicadellidae > Nephotettix > Nephotettix cincticeps. The sequence continues at coordinate 57,929,734 of CM041787.1, read as the reverse complement.
TATAGTTGTTGTTCAATTAATTTGATATCTGTGGTGAAAACCAGACACTAGTAGTAGCATACATTTGACAAAACATGGCTGCTCGGGGCACTCACCGGACGATCAACCGAGGGCAGTTATGAATAATATGCAGAAGAACGCAGACCATGCACTTCTGTCCAGTGGTTAGTATTCAACATTTTTGGGCGGGAAATAAAATCGGGGAATAAAGAAATTTAAGGATAGTGTGGAAGAAGACCTGGAGAGAAAAGGACAGTATGGGGTGAACCAAGAAGCTCCCCGTGATATACAATTCACTACTTCCACCATCTATCTCTACAGATTTCCATTCTCACCACCACGACGAAGTGGGAAAGACGATGAAGAGGACAAGAACGCGGACGGTTTTCAGGACCGGACCCCAAAACCACCTTTTAAATAGTAGTTAGTGATTGCCTATGTATTTTAGATTGCATTTGAGAGTCGTAATATAATAGATAAGGATATGTTTAAATAAGTAAATAGAAGGGTGCCACCATTTATCCATCGATTTAACCAATATACTGTTCTTTCCTTGTTGAATATGTGTATTGCTTGTATTTCACATTTTCTATAGGCAATATGCATTTATAATGATCACTTCTAAGTTTGATTAATTGGTCCCCTGGTCATCCTCATATTCCAAGCGAGTAAAGTGCACTATTTTAGTGTAAACAACTTTACAAGTGGCTCTTGTGGTTCATAAGTTTTTATCAATTTATTATATTTAAGTGGCTTTTTATGTTATTAAAAAATTTTTACATAGGTACATATATGTCAAATCTGTACAAAGGAGCAATTAGAAAGTAAGCACAAAAAGTATATAAACAATGAGTATCTAATAGTTAAGAAAAGAATTACTCTCAAATTGAAAGTTAACAATTTCAATATGTTTGTATTTACCTTTCTGTGCTAGAAGAGTAAAAGCCGTGCGTGATATCTTGAAAAGAATTATCGCAGTATGGGAGTAATCATTACTCTAACTTTCCACTCAGAGTAATTTCGAGAACAAAGTTGATAATGATGATGGAATAAACATTCATCGCAACTTTTGTCTTGTAATGTACAAAGTTGTTTTTATACCGAATTTTCAGTCGTAGGGAAGTGGTTTAGCTTGTAAGCTGCTTTAGCTTTTACCTTATCCAACTCGTAAGTAAATATTTTGATTTTCTATATTGTCAATAAAGTTTAGTTCGAATCGTTATAATATTTTTATCGTTAAGGTAACATTTAAGATACATTTAAAATCAATAACCAATTCCTGTTTATCAATAACCAACCTGAAGTCTATCTTATTGTTAATAATAGTAATACTAATCTCATCGTTTATAACATATATTTTAACCGGCTATCTTTATTTTTATAACAACACGGTTATAACTCGCTTTATAGCTTGGCTCAATTCAAATGAAAGCGAATGTGTTTCAAACTACAGTTTTCACCACTAAAAATACGCCAACTGTAAGGTAAATGTGCATAATAGAGCTGATGATATGTTACGAGTACGAGGTTTGACAGATTATTTAAAATGAACAGATTGTATCGTGTTTAGATATCGGGTACATCACGATACATGGTGTGACATGGCACGTGGTACGTTGTGATGGAGATGTGTTGATCTATATCTTTAGCACGCTACAAGGGTGAAATTTGCTTATGGCTCTTTTTTTGCTACTTTGGTATATACATACATCCATTCCTTAAGTTTTATAAAGCAAAGCAGTTATTCATACATTTTTAATAAATACGAGTACACGATTTTAGGTTATTACTTTTGCTGAAAACAGTTTCCAATTATTAAATATATGTTATTGGAATTTTCTAGCGCGTCTTTGTTTTTAACTACAATGCACAAACCAAAAACTGTTTCGTTAAGGCAACAAAATCACAACATTCCGCCTCCGAGCTAGCAGGGCAACACAAGATAGCGTGTGTGCAGGACGAGAGATAGAGCACAATTGACTTACTTAAGTCCAAAAAGATATTGAATAATAAATAACTGACACCATTATGAACTTCAAGGATTGTGTGTTGTGATTGTTACTAATTATTGCTTTAATTGAACATACTTAAATAACTGTGTCTTTTTTAGACAAATTTCGCATTGGCCCTATTATTATGGGTTTTTTTGTAAAATCTTTAAACAGTTTTATAATCCTAAAAAATTCGTAAACGGTATACTAAGAGAGTTAAAACATTTCAAAGAAACTATAGTTTCGGCTACCACAGAAACCTCCGTGGAATCATATCTGGCCTTTATTAGTTTGAATACTAGCTTACATTAAATATTGTTATCTAAACCAAAGGCAGTTTCTACAACGGTATTGTAAGTAAAGTTACATTTTTACCCAACAGGGGACATATCAACACAAATTTTAATCGAATAATGTAGGGTATATTGATAAAATGTTACCGTTTATTATGTCAATTATTAGGGTACTCTACGAAAGTATAAATACATGAAACTATCTCTATCTTTGTGCAGGCATAAAAATCGTATAAAATAAAGTGTGAGATGTGTAAGAGAGCTGTTATGGTAACCTTGTAAGGTAATAATGCATGTAAGGTAAATAGCAGATGTAACAATGGCATTGAGAGTGACTGTGTGGCAAGCGTATCACAAACATCACAAACTAGCTGTGATGGCCATCGGGCACGCAATGCTTCAACCCCTTGTAAACGCCGCTACAACTTGCTGGGCCCGGTCGATCTCCTCCGTCATGGCCAATAGTGGAAGTCGTATCTAAAATAACTAAAGGAAAGTTGAAAACACTATTATAAACGTGTTTTTATTGCTCAGAGATCAAGATTCTAGATTCAAATCCAACTTTTGGTAACAATATGCAATATCAAGTCCCCCAGAGCAATATTTTGTCATCCTGGTCTAGAAGGCCAAGACTTAACACGTTCTAATATGCTGATTATATTATTTTTAAATCGGTGTCCAATCTATATTTTAACCACATAACGTTTGTACAGCATCTTATAAGTATACAATTCTGGACGTTAAATTCTATAGATATTGTAATAATGAGAATTACTCAAAATTATTTTTTAGGTTCTACAGAAATGAAAACTTTCAATGAAAATTAAAATAAATTTTGGCAGTCATAGATGAGATTTAACAGACATGAGTTTTATTTACGATATTGAGACAAATAAAACTCATATGACAGATTCTCACTATGCTTTGAAAGGTACGTTAAGCTGTTGGTCTTAGCTACACATGTAGGTAAGGTAGGTCACCCCCAGAGGCTCTACTATTAGTGCAGCCTAAAAACCTTGTTAACAAAACCTTGTCAATAAGGTTAACGAAGTATTACCTTAGTAAAATACTATACCTGCATCTTATCTTTGAATTATAATAAGAAATAATTTACTATCGTAGGGACACTTTTATTGGTATTTTGAAGGAGAGTCTAGATTAGTTGAGTTTATTTTAGCTTTAATTACACTCATTTGGTATTTCATTATTATTATTACTATTAGTACATCTTAATTCAGTTTTTGGATGGGAGTGAGAAAAAATACAGAGATATTTATAAATTGTAGTTTTTCATCATCCTATAGATAAGGCACCAACCCTCTTTGATTGACATTATAAGGTAAGTCTTTCCCCTCTTGAATGGGCATTTTAAGGTGAATAGAATATAAATACATTATACCTTCGAAATATCAGCTTGATGCCTTTCAAATTTATCCAGGATGAACTATATAATCAAATATCATAATAAATGAATCAATTATAAATTTTTGTTACAAAAATTTAAAGCATTAAAACTAATGATTATGAGTAATTCCAGTAGTTGGACATAACGTTATTGTACCTGATGAAATAGGGGGCTATGAATGATTAGATTTCACTAAGCCCACCATAAGGGTTGAAGCATGTCATGTTTGTACACGTCCACCTTAATTAAGAATGCGCTTCCTAAATTTAAAAAAGGATGCAACTTTTTTGGTTAACTATAAATATGGGGACTAACTGTTTTAATTTGTAATAATTACTTTTAACCTTTTGAATAAGTTCTATCTGTTTTAATTTTATATTACGTTATGTATGAAAATGTTATACATATGTATATGGTATGTGTATTCTAAAGGAAAAAATAATATATAAAATAAATTAATAAAACGGGAGTAAAACATCAATCTAATTGAAACTAATGTTTATTGAAATTAAATATTTCTACGATCAAAATATCTAAAGTTCTCAAACTATCTCGGAGTATGTTTTCAATATTTTTTATTTTTTATTTTAAGGGTATTTTATCACTAACCCCCCCCCACCAAGAACATTTCATTTAAATGAAAATTTCTCAAAAAATGATCGAACCATTTTGATTTAAACTGCATGATTTGTAGTCCTATAAGAAACAAACAAGGTGACAGCAACCACAGTTTTTTCTCAGAACAACGGGGTTTAAAGCTACGGGCTATTAAATATTAAATTATATTTTTTAATTGTATCTATTATCAATAATGTTATAAAACAAAATGACTATAACTACTAAAATCTACTTAAAAACTTAACAAATTACTACCTTGAATTATTAGCCTACAACTAACGATTCCAGAGAAATGTTCAATTTACCGTCTGTAGTAGACGCAGTACATTTTCTGAGGGTGTCCAATGCTGTTATTATGGAGACTATTAAAAAAATTAACTATTTCTTTCTTATTTCCAAACCTTTTTACATGAAACGTAGGTTTCAGTTTAGTCTCATCACCCAACAAAACCCACTAAAAAAAGTTTAGTATAATCTATGGGGGGTTGCATTTCCAATAATTTAACCAAATCATCTATTCAAATTCTTTTTCTCTTGTTGTAAATTTAGGAAATTAGTTGATTATTTTTTTGGATATTTAAATAAAAACAAAGCAAACTTAAATTCTATTAATTTTTTACTTGACTTAAGGGAGGAAGTTGATCAGTCCACTGTTACCATTTATTACCTCTGCTACCCAGCTTGATTTCGCGCATATAAACTACAAATTACAGATGAAAAATAAATATCGACATCAAAACCCAATTGGGATATTGCGCTTACAGTTTTTTTTCATTATGTTACATACAATTATTGCGTGCATTACAACTTTCAATAATATCTGTCGCAGTAGGCTCTATACATTAATAAGATTCTTCGTGTTACTAAGGAATAGCCTTGATTACGTTGACCTTTGTATTTTTGTCGTTTATAAAGATAATGGATGCGTGCATTGAAAAGAAGTAATAGGCTGAGAACAGATGTTAATTAAAACATTGCATGATGTAAAGCAATAAGCAAGGGAACCAGAAATTGTATACCTTAGTCGATTAGTGGAATGGCCTTACATTTCCTTAATTGAAGTGTTATTTTCAAAATTGATTTACAAATTAAAGTTTATTAACAATATTTTAGAATCATTAAATACCTCTCTTTACTCATACACGTTTATTGGGGTCTGGGACGGTGACGTCACTGGTGACGTCCTGTAACTTTAGCTACTTGTAGATCAGGAATTGTGAATAGTTGTAAGCGATGGTCGGTGGATGTAGTGTTCTCTTGGGTGGATCTTGGATGTTTGAGGGCTGTAAAATCATCCCACGGGCCGAGTAGTGAGGATCTCTGCCCTTATAGGTTAGCGCGGACCCTCTGGGCTATGGAGTAGGCAACTAAGTCTATGGTTATCCATAGTGTGCAGCGAACGTGCATGCGTAGGGTATTATGCCATGGAGATTCTTAAACGACTAATACTGTGTATGTTTATAAACTTATTTATGCAATATAAAAATGTTTTTATATATTATAGTTTAATTTTGACTTATAATATAACTTATGTAGTAGTGTGCAACCGTAACGATATTTTAAAATATCATACTATGGATGCTTTTTACAATAAAAGATGATGATTTCAAATGTTTAAAATATGAAAAACAAATTTATATGTAATAATATATAAGTAAGCATATAACTTATCAAGTATTAACTAAACGTATTAATTTTAAACGTACGATTATTTCGATATTTAAGTGTTTTTTGTAAAAATTTAGTGAGATCATGGTTTTTCTGAACATTATTTTTTTGTAAGGAATATTTACATGTTATAGCTATAATTAACCGAATAAGAATAAAATGTGAATCCCTGAGTATACAGTAAAAACTTATCAAACGCTTATAAAATCAAAAGTTTTTTATATGTGAAGGAAGGTATAAGAAAGTTGGTTAGGTAGCTTACATTTTATGATAGTTGCAAATATCACACATATAAAAACATAATATACGCCCTACTATTAAAAGATGGGTCAAATACAAGCCAAGCTAGGGACTAGGAAGAGCCCTGTACAGGGACGGTATAGCAAAGTATTACAAAACAGGCTCACTGATGGCATTCGGTCACGCGACACCCCCATTTCCTTGCAAATAACGGTCTTTCATATACAAGAAAATAAAGATACCAAGAGCTCCGTGCCTGCAATAGATGCTGTTGGCTAATTATAAGGGAATATTTAAACAACGTTAATTACAGGAATGTAACGAATACAAACTTCTGTTACAATATAGTGACAGTGCGTTATAAAGAGAGAAATGGCCCCAATGATGCCAAAAATGCATTAAGTTTTGTAGCTGAATGGTCGTTTTATCTAGTTCCGATAAAAGCTATTGGTTCTTTTGGTTGTACATAATCCATTAAACGTAAGCTGCATTAATCAGTTTTTGAATTAGTATGTATTGTCTCTAGGATCTATAGACACCTTTTCACCAAGGTCTGGTTTAATGGCCAAGGCCGAAGTCGGAAATTGAGTGGGAAAGAAGGGCACAAGTGAAGATCTATATTTTTCGTCTTATAGCACTTTAAATATACCTAATTACAAAAATAAGCCAAAATTTTACAATAAATTCATTTTTATATTTTTTTTCATAAAATGGTCTCAACCTTTTCCTTGCTGTTTTAAACGAACAGCCGATTCAGATTTCTTCTATATGTTTTTTATAATTTATTCATAACCTAAACATCAGCTGATTTCATTTTCGCCTGATCTCATTAAAAGTTTGGAGGGTTTCCAATTAGTATGACGAAAAGGTTTTTATTTCACTCAACTCAACTAATAATGTATCATTTCATTATTAAAATTTAATCACAATATCAATAATACATACTATTGTACTATATTTTATTATCGACGGTTAACCTTAGTGAGTTATTGCCTTGTACAGACCGTAATCGGACAGGTCCACAAATGCAATTTGAAAAGCGATTATAACGCAAACATCGATAATTCCAGACCGTGGACAAATGGCATAATCACTTGTCAACAAGTTATTTCAGTTTTCGGTTAAATAGTTACTTAGTGAATAAATGTTTGGAGAGCTTTTCAAAGTGATCGCATGTTCGGCAGCAATTTTTACCTAGATTCATTTACAGCTGCGTGTTTCCGTGTGTTTAACGTTTCTGTTTATGGAACGCAATAATCACACGTTGTTTTATGTAAAAGGTAAAACACAACAGTTATTAGGTGAGCAAATACAGAAACTTCTGCCGTTAAAAAAAATACCTTTAGATTTAAGTTCTATATTAATTTAAATAGTCATAATATATAAATGTTAATATATAATAGTTAATTGTCAAATACTATTTATGTTTATAGTAAAAACATTTTATAAAATAATTCTAATTTGACATTTTTTTAAAGAATAGCATTGTTATTAGTTTCAGTTTTAAATCATATAAAATCATATAAATAAAAATCAATCATATAAAATGTCGTTGTTCATATTAATGTATAAGTTATTTTATGAATGTGATTAATTATGGAATAAACCTCATCCCAATCAGGTTGCTTTCAATGTCACCATGTATCCTATTCCTTACTTTTGTTATAAAATTTATAAATCAAACTTATAAAAAATGGTAAACAAATTGCAACACATAAACAATGATTTAGTATAAAATGTTTTTATTATGTATGGATATTATAAATATACCATACAGTTGCTTTTTAAATTTAGAATAAACTATATTGATAATACTGACCAATAATAATTATATTTACTAGCGTACATTGCTATCCATGTTATTTTGATTTACTCTTGGATTTATTGGAAGTGAACTAATATCAAACCGTTTCTAATAATACAGCTTTTGTATAAATACATATAATATTGAATTGCATGCACATTCAGTGTTAATGCTTCTAGTGGTTGAGTTGTTTGATTACAATGAATGTTATTGTATTTAGGTAGCATATTTCAGGTTTATACGGATGTTTCAGGTACAACACTAATTCAGTTAAAGATATACTTATATACTCAACTCATAGTTTATGTAAACTCCTTCTTACTTTACTTATTTTTGGTATATTAGTGTTTAATAATCACACAATGGTGTTTATAATGTTGAAATTTATTTTAAATAATGGAATATTGTTTTCCAAATTTTTTTAATGCCTCCTGAACTCTTTTTCATAGTATAATGGAGATTAACTCTTCGAGGACCGACTGACAATATATCTTCAGTACAGTTAATGTCGAAAAAGACCACACTGACAATATATCGTCAGTAGCTAGTACTGCGAAAAACTTCGTTTCATCTCTACTGTCTGGGTGGGTTTTTGTTGTTGTGTAGCCAGAAATAAATAATGCGATTGTTTGACAGTCTGTTTGTTTACTGTTGAAAACGAAACAACATATGTTGTACCAACATTTTCTCTGATAACATTTTTATTCTTAGTCAAAATCCCATGAAAGTTTGTGCACACACTCTCTATTATCTACGTAAAATTTCAATTATGTTTTTAGTTGTAAGCAATTTCGTAAAAAATCATTAAGATATCTTAAAAATAGGTTTAAGTACACTTCTTTTAAAAAATGTTTACATAAATGCTGATTTGACCTGGTATTTTGTGCATATCATACCGACTCCATGGCATAAAAACCCAGACCTATATAAACATTATAAAATGGCTCTGATCCTGAAAGTACCTTATATCGTGTTATCGGTTCTGTTTACCTTTGAAAAGGCGATGTGCATTTCAGAGCTTAATCTCCATCCTCTGGTCCATAAAAACATTTTAATTCATATATAATATATATAAATTAAATATTAAAACAAACATCCACATGCATTTCACCAACTTACATCTATAAACAACATATGCCTGCCGGCGATTTTTTTAATGAATTAAACATTTTTAGCTAAATACAACACGAGTGCAATAAGTATCGACATGCCGTTGTAACTACACATTTTTCAATTTCAAGTTGTCTTAATAATTTTCAGTTTTGAAGTGAAGCTCGTATCACAAAATAAACATCGGCAGGCCGTTAGCAGTAATTAATAAACGCAGCGCGAGTGGCCGGCCTGTACTCATATTGCGCTGTTCTGCTTGCAGCGGCAAAATTAAACGTGTGGAACATTGCATCCATTTCTAAAATTATTTTGGGAAAATACATATCTAAAGTAAATTGCTGATGAATATAGCTTATATAAAACGGTTTTGAATATGGGCGTGACAATTTTATTTATTTATGAAATTGTTAATTTAGGGCTGTGCTTTTTAACGGAAAGTAATTAGAAGTATTGATATATAAAACGTACTGGTATTAAAAAAATACTCTAAGCTAATAATTTTGTTAGAGCTATTATATTTGTAATAGCAAATGAAATAGTTTAACCTAAAAGTAATACCAAATCTAATATCGTGACGTATGAGATTATAAAAGTTATTAGGGTTATGTGGATTTACAATTTTTAAATTCATTGTTTAAATCAAAATCACTGCAATTTATTTTTGAAAACTTCTACGTTATTTTAAAAATATATATTACACTAGCTGACCCAGCGAACTTCGTAACGCCGTACATTAAGTATGTGTTAACTTAAAGATTAGCCATGTTCTGAAATCGAATAGCATTACGGCTTCGTTGTGAAAGATTAGATATTCTGGACCGCGGGCTAGTTAATAAAAATACTGAAACGAGAAGACAGTAATAAAATTCTCACAAAACAAATAAATCTAAGTGAATTGATTCACAATTTTTTAATCCGACTTAAACCCAAACAAAACCTAACTGTAATTCGGCTTTTATTATAATACAGCTGATTATTACAATATGTATAAGCAATGCAATTTTTTTGGCAAAAACACGTGACTTTTAATCGGACATAAAATAAAAAATATAAATACATAATAATTTTCATTTCATTTTGTACAGCACTTATTTACTACATAGTTTTACATTAATGAATGATTCAGAAGGCATTGGAGAGTAAAGCATATTGCTAATTGAAAGTAAATCACGCAGCTGTAGCTTAAAAAATCAAATGTTTTGATTGTAGGAAATTTGTTGGAAACAAACTTACACCCATCAACGTTTACATTATACATTTAAAACACCATAAAATAGAAGCTTATGGAGTTTTCAAAAAACGGTTTTGCTAAAACCTTCCCGGACATATATAGAGCAACTTCCTAAAATTTCATTGCGATCGGATGAGCAGTTTACTAACGCATAAAGGACATAAATACATTCGATTATGTTTATAAAAGAGATTGAGGTATTTAATTCTTATTTCAGTTTCAGTGATGATCATTAGATCATTGGTTCACTGTGTCCTAACATACGGATATACTTTTATGGGAAAGTATGTTTCCATGGTTTATATAGTTGTAATGTAACATGCAACAACTACACTAAAACTATAGGACAATGTTGGTATGGAGCAGGACAAAAACCAAAAACAAACTTTAAGTAAAAAATTAATTCTTCAGCTACCTATGTATTTTGTTTTGAAATTGTAATCTTATACTCTTGTATGTAGGAAACTATGTAAAATGGTATATTTACAAAAAAAATTAAGGATGCATGTTTCAAAAGAATATTTAAAAATGGTATACTTTAGTCTATTTCCAAGTCTTACGGGGTTCTGTTATAAGGTAATAGTGCTTAGACTAAGAATGTTTTGATGATTCAAGGGCACTTAGAGTCATTAACTTTGTTAGTTTTAGAGATCACTGTAAGCCACTTTTTGTGCATGATAATCATTGTATTAATCATTGTTAATCTATATATACTTTATTGTTTACTGCATGTCAAGAAGAATTTTGCACGTTACACATTGCATATGCATGAACATTGGCCACAATACAGGGCACACAAAGGCTATTGTAAGACCTTTCACTAGACTTAGCAAGGTCTTAAATTCTTACGAGTGCATGGGAGTAAAAAGTTTTAATTTGATTTCTGTTCATGCACAACATGTCACGTATAGACTTTAAAAACATTTTGCACGAATGGCTGGTTTTAAGACATATTTATGACATAAATTAACATTTTGACTGTGATAAAACCACTTTGGTTTTTAATGCATGTAAATACTTATGTATTTAATTGTATTTATTTATTGTCTAGCATATGGGACATGTTTTTTATAGTATTGTTTGACACTTAATTATTTTTATACAGTATCAGCCAAAATAAACAGTACTGAAACTGAATCAGCTGTAGTTGCCTTCTCGATCAGCTGATTCAATTGGTGATTGTTGCCACGCCTTCGCGTTCATATTTGAGGTTAGTTTATTTTTAACTTGGTGCTATCAACTGTAGAAAAAACTTTTATCGTAGAGCATTATTTTTGCTCATACGGAAATGGACGTGCGGGTGGTCCAAGCTTGTCACACACTGCTTTACGTTTTCAGGAACATTTCCACAAAAACCTGCCTAGTAATGCTGTGATTCTTAGTGCTGTTGAAAATTTTCGAAGAACAGGTAGTGTTTTGACTCAGCGAAAGGGCTTTTCAGGTCGCCCAACTACTGTCTGTACAAATGAAAACCACGCAAGAGTGTTGCAGTAAAGTGTCACCGAAAAAAGCCTAATGCGAGCTTCTCTTAAACTGAATATTAGAAATACTTCAATGAGAAGAATGTTAAAAAATATTGGTGGTTTGCCCTACAGGATACAAACTTCAAATCTGTATACGTAGAATAAAGTACTGTAATTCCATTTCAGAACTGTTTATTTTGGCTGATACTGTAATTATTGTTGCGTGGAATTGACAGCCACATCTATTTATTGTAAGATTATTCTTGTATTTTGACGAGATTTATTGTATGTTTAACGAACAATAAATATATCTATATATATCCATCCATCCACCCACCCACCCATTAACCCACCCTTGTTTTAAAATAAATAAGGACACAAAATAAAAAATATAAATACGTAGTCCCCAAAAACTGTAAACTATTATCTAGGTGAAAAAGCTGTTCATTTTGTACAAATCTTATTTACCTTATAGTTTGACATTAATGAATGTAAAAATAGATGTATATGGCATAAGATGGTAAAGAATATTGGTATTAGAAAGTTCAATACAGAGATGTATTGATATGTTCATATAACGCTATATTACCATGATTTCCTATCTAATCCTTAATAAATATTTTGACTTAAAACGATTGTATTTACTTCCCTTTGGAAATTAGGCTACGTCTGAGGGGAACGATTGTAGTTCCTCCAAGCAGCTGTCGTTTTAGCCAAAAAACGTCAGTGTTTCAAGTTTTTGTCTGACCTATTGCCAATACCCCCCAGAGCTAAGACAGGTCTTAAAAATATACATTTTTTTGTAATCTGTTTTCGTGTTAAGAGATTTAATTTTATTAGCTCAAGGTAAATACTGATATTTGGTCATTATTTAGCTTAATATTCTTAGATTTTTAGGTCGTTTCAGTTTATATGTGATATGGCTGGGGATAATTTATTTTAATAACTTTGGCTATGGGTCAGAATCCCTCCCATTCCTTAGCTTTGTATATCCCTGAAAAAGGGTTCTTGACGTTACATTTCATTGATTAAAAGTAACCATTTTTAATTTAACTCTGTTTCTGTAACGAGAAATATATAAATGAACGTTGATTGAGATTAATCAGCGAAACAGCAAACCCAGCAGAAAAATATGCAACATCTCTCGTAGGCCGGGAATCGTTGTTTATACTCTGTGTCTCTCTACCGAGGTAAGGTTTACTAGCATATCATGACTCCAACGATTGCCATTCTACCTATAGTAAAAAAATCGTATAAAACCAGTCAAACGCAGTACGCAGAATCATATATTTATCACGTTAAGTACCTTTTTCGAAGTAAATTTTTTTCTTTTTTAATGTTATTGTATGAAATCTGTATAATTTACATACTATTTATACATATATTTGTTTTTTGGTGTTCCAATGGTGTAAAATACAGTTTAGTACTAAATTTATTAGCATTTTTGGGTCTAATCATTATTAAATATAGAAAATGTATTAGAATTTATTAAATACAAATCGAAACCTTCCAAAATTTAAATTAAAAATAATATTTGTTTAAGTTCAGTTCTAAAGGAATGATAGATATTTTACTATTTCATCTTATAAAGTAATATTAAAAAATATGACAAAATCTTAATTTTCATGAAAATACTAAGTTGTGTGCGTAATATGAAATATAATGTTCAGATAAACAGAACTATGTGTAACTATGTGTCATTAACAATAACGGTTCTTAAGCAAACAGTTTATATTCAATTTTTTTTATTAATGATCCAATACAACTAGATGAACAAGATAACTTGTTCAACAAGATAACTATTATAAGCTCAAAATACTTATAATAATCTTTGAGTACAATTTGTAAGTAAAACATATTTTACCAAGAAAATAAAAATAATCGTAGTCAAATTAATGTTAGGTCTTCCTCACCACTAGTATATAAAATAGGGTTATAATTATTTGTTATTTTTATATCAGTACGTTGAATTAAAAAAGAGAGTAGACGTTTTTGTTTACAAATTAGATTTTTTGCGAGGCCGAGGGCTAAGATCAGGGGTTCAATTTATTTTCAATAACCTTTTATACGAGATTTACATAAACGGTTCAGCGGGGACGAAGAAATGCTGAGACAAAACGTTCCATACTGCAGCAATAAATTATAAACGAGAAGCTTAGGCAGTTGTCCGCAGCTGGTGTGAATATACGACGTCGCCGATCGCTGCCGTCCGTAGGAAAAAGGTTTTACAAAAACGGATACGTCCGAGAACATAAATCTACGCCTGAATATACATATGTGGTGGTAAACACACTCGTAGACTGTGCTAGAATTAGTACTTATAATGCAATTTTTGAATTGCGCATAATGCTTCAACGGGGTTTTTGAAGTTAGTTTAAGTAATTATTTATTTAACAATGGATATATCAGGATATTTATTTTGTAGCTATATAGGCCAGGAAGGATAGTCCCATAATTAAACCTAAATATATAATCATGGCTTTTTCTATCTTGAAAAGGTTTTCGAGTAATTTTTTGTCACTTATGGTTTAAAATTTTAATTAATACTTGAATTCATTGATTCCGTTTTAATCCATGAAATACTAAAAAATAATTTTTAATAAGTTTTTATTTAGAATCATATGTTATTGACTAATGGTTGTAATAATTACTAACATTTACATCGTGTGAAAGAATCTCTTTGAACTACTTTAGTGGATGGAAATGAATATAAAATTAGCTATCAATCATTGAACATTGGTATATAGTTCTAATTGAAATCGCAATTTGCTAGAATAATTAATTAGTATTATTACCTATATAAATATCATTAAGTAAACACAAAAACATTGCATAAATCAGAACAAGTGCATTTTTCATTTAATTTCATCTTAACATTTTATGTTTATCGGTCCTCTAACATATTTTCAATATTATAAAACTTCAAAATTGAACTGGCACTCTAACATGCAATATAAATTAAAATGGTGCTATTTAAATTATACAATTAAGATTTTGTATACTGTGCCATAAACAGGTTTGACACGATTTTATAACATTTTGACATTTTATATAACATTTGACAACATTGTGTCACTAAAAATATATATTATGGAATTTATGTTTCTTTTAAACGTATACGTTAAAATTTTTTTAACTTAAATTAAGATATGGCTTGTTTGAAGCTTACTTATTGCATTAATAAAAATCTTGATCATTGTTCGAAAAAATAGCACAATAAGCGAACTACATAGTACAAAAACTGTTTTAATATTGTTTCTAAAAAAGTCCTGGGATGAGAAGATGGGACTAATGAAAAAATCTCAGATTAAACAAGAACATGAATCTGTAAAATTAAACCATATACCTCCGTAAACTCTCAAAACATTGTGAAATTAATGTTATTCTTTACTCACTAATGAAAATATCTTTTGAAATGGATTTAGTGCACTTTTCCCTGACGCCTTTAAGGAAGAATGGAATTTAACTATCAAATTAGACTAGAGAAGCATTATGCGTGACGCACACTGTCATATTAATACATACCATCTACATTACAGATCCAGACCAAAGGGCACGGCTGGTCATGAATAATACAGAAGGAAGGTCTAGCCTAGAGAGAATAGGCCACCACTACCTGCATACATCCCCTCGTTCTCGGTTATATTTTCTTTTAGAAAATTACTCTAGGGTTTTCATTATTTATGAAAGACAAGACAGTCATGCATATTTCGTTGAAATAAACGGTATCAGTGGACTGACACATACTTTCTCCCTTAAGTAAGTTCAAGAAAGACAATCTGTAATAAAACTATAATGTTCTTCAAAGTTCATCTAAATAAATACTATTTAATAGTTTATTGTTTCAAAAATAATCATCCCATTTCTGAAAATAAAAACAAGAGAGACAAAGTTAAATAAATTGTTCGAATTGTATAGGGGGAAACACCCCCCCCACCCCAGTAATACCAAGCTTTTTTGAGTTAGTTCTGTTGGGTGACCTTACACTTCATACCAAGTTTTATGGAAAACGGCCAAAGAATAAGGAAGAAATTGATATTTTAATATTCTCCATAAGAATAACATTGGACGATTTCAGACAACGTACTGTGTTCATCATGGACAGTAAATTTAACTTTTCTCTGGAACCGTTAGTCGTAGACAAATAATTGAAAATACAAATTTGTTTAGTTTTTTAAGCTAGTTTCAATGGTGACAGTCAAGTTATACTTCACTTTTATTGTTTTCGCTGAAAATTTAAAAATTAGATTTTTCTGACCGTAATTTTTACAGACATGGGGGTGGTGTCAAATTATTTTGTACTTTTTGCACTATAAACAATCACATTTTAATCAAAGTCATTAGGACTGTTTTTGAGAAATTTGGTTTTTTTGTTTTTAATGGTTTTTAGGGGTGAACTAACCTTAAAAATCAAAAATCCAAAAAAATGAAATTTTAAAAATGTTGACGAAAACAATACTTTCTCCAAATACTATGTATAAGGGGAGAATGTAAAAAGAGTGTGTTTAAAAAAATAATACGTTAGATTGATTTGAAATTATAATAATACGCAGCCTCTATGTATTAGAATATATATTTTTATTTCTATTTAGCGAAAAACTTCATATCAAATTAGGAAATATATATAAAGAGGTAAAATTCATTTATAGCAGTATTAGTTACCTGTTTCCTTAGTTCAATACTATGTTTTACTACAAGCAATGTTTAATGCTATTCGTCTAACGATCACGTATAATATTTAGACTAGAGCGTTAGATTAATTCGTTTTTAAATTAATTGTAAATACGAACATGACGCAAGGCGGTGGGTGTGATTCCCTGACAACTGTACTGTATTCACAACAGGGTTCAGTTCAACAGTGTACTCAAAAGATAAGTAATGTGTTCAGTTCTCAACAGCGTAAAGTTCAAGGGCATGTAATATAATGGGTAACATTTATAAAATACTAAGACGTCTTTCGGACGAATAAACGTTTTAGAATACATTGAAAGAAACAAATAATACTTGTGTAGTTTGTAGGAACTCGGAGGTGAGGATGAATGTGAGATTTACCTTGTAAAATAAAGGTTTGCAAATCCATTCCATCAAAGTGAATAGGAATGGCTTCCCTTTACATTAGACGATAAATTGTACAATTCCATTACCTGCTGATAGCCGAACGATAAATTCAAACCCACAACCTCCCTGCTCAACACACCTGATATGCGTTGTCATTGCTATGAAACTCAAGTCGTATCACGTTTATATTTCTTTTACATAGGTTTTTGAAATGTATGTTAGTGAAAAAGTAAACATTTAAAAACTGAACTAAGGTTATTTAAAAAAAAAATTAAATCTTCAATTTGATTCTTGATAGAGGGCCCTAGTCTAGCAAATTCCTTTAACCTGAATATTATTGTTGCATGAACGTGTTAAATTTATGGTGTAATGAAGCTTTAGAGCTTACAAAGGCTAGCATTTCATTTGTCAGAAAGATAAATTGGTTGATTCTTTGATCATTGATTATTTAATGCTGATTTATTACACTCATAGAGATCATTTTAATGATTAAAAGTTTAGTGATTAAAAATTATTTTAACGTAAATAATTTAATTACGCAAGGTAAAACGTGGCTTATAGTGTTCTCTAACCCATTTTCTCTCTCTAGTAGTTCCCTAAAGTATTCCAATTAAGCTTTAAAAGCATTTTTACGTATGGCGTACGATTTTCCATGATGTTTCAAAGATTGGCTAATGCCTTTTATGATTCGCTGTAAAAGTACAACGGTTGGCGTGGGTTATTTGGGCCTCTTGCGTGACTAAGGGTTGTTTTATAGCATCGTGATGTGAGGAAATGGGAGGAATGGCGGGCGAAATGCTTCATGCAAGTGTAGACACACGAGCTACTCGGAATTTCGGACACTCGGAGTGTGCGGATCTATGTCCCTCTTACTCTGGAGAGGAGTTTGCTCTTTTGTTTATTTCAATACCACACGCAAACCAATTTTTTGTTGTAATATACGCACCGAGATACGTCACGATCAGCTTAAACGCTTACGAGTTACTAGATGTCTTACTATCTTTGTGGGTTTGTTGGCGTCTTGAGCATCGGTGAGACCCCTAGAATGAGCATTTGGGTCTGGACCGTTCCCTTAAAAACGATTCGTCATAATCACTTCCAAATTATATAAAATTACCTCTCGTATATAAAGAGTGAAATAAATTAACGGCTGTATGTTTAGAAAATCAAATTTATAACTATTTAACATTATAGTAAAACTTAATTATCATTTTCCTCTTAGTGTACCAGAGATAGGCGTGTATTATTTTAAGAATCACAATAAATAATATAAGTTTTACAAAATAATTTGTTACATGCTCCCAACCAAAAATTTCAATTACGAAGGTAAAAATTGCACTGCAATTGCTTTTTGGTTCGAAATTATAGCATAACAAATTCTACAATTTACTATGTAAAGTAAAATGTCTCCCTTCTT
Organism: Nephotettix cincticeps; assembly: GCA_023375725.1. Lineage (NCBI taxonomy): Eukaryota > Metazoa > Arthropoda > Insecta > Hemiptera > Cicadellidae > Nephotettix > Nephotettix cincticeps. The sequence goes on along the minus strand of CM041787.1, from coordinate 57,911,436 downwards.
CCATTTAAAAATACTTCAAGCATACACATCTCACATGTAATCCAAATGCACATATATTAAGCTATGAATAATTCAGCAGGGTCTAGCCTAGAGGGGATAGACATTTTGAACTACTGACTCGATCTGTCCCTGTAGGAGTTTCAAGGCTACAAATACTCTTCGTACATTAATTGATTGTCACAGTTATTATTATTTAGTTAAAAACTTGTACTGAATAGATTATTATATTTTTTAATTTTTTTTATAAAACGTTCACCTTGAAAAATTAAATAATTTTACTTCCAATTTATTATTAAATATTTTTTGTTTTAAGAACAGGAAGATCTTATTATTTATATTCAGTTACAAAGTGGCTTAATAACTTAAACAAACTAATGTGGTGATCATCCTATATTGCAAATATAACTTGATCAAGACGTAGGTTTGAGTTCCATGTGAATGAACGTAAAAACACTTTCATTTTTCCATTAATATTATATCATAAAACTCACATACTACGACATCTTAACACATTTTATTTCGTAATCATACTGTTTTAACTATTTTCTCAGGATGTCTAAAACTCTCTATATTTTATGATGGCCAGAGCTAAATCTGACTGGGGATAATACGCTATGGTAACGAACCGACTAAACATGTGAGTATCATGTGTTAAGTAATAAAGCCCTTGAAGAGCAAAAACAAACTATGAATGAGTTCATAGCTCATCTATTTTTGTGTTTTTTTTTCAAAATGTCTAGTGTAGGCTATTGTTTAACACGCTGAAACTCTCCTCAATATTGTAAAAATGGTAAAATTTTCATATTTTATTTTGTAAAATTTTTTTCTAGAATAAATTAGATTTTTACTTGACTTGATATTCTTAAATAATAATACCTTGTACTCCGTAAGCTTATATGTTTCATAGACGACTTTTCTCGTATTTCGGAAACTTATTGGTGTATCGTAGGTATGTTGTGTATGAAAGCTATAAAATTTTTTTACATGGACCATTCTATATTGCTTTTTAAATCAAACAATTTTTCATTTTTTATAGTATATATATATTTTTTTTCTGTATTTCCAACTGAAATTCCAATTTAAATATGCTAATTAAAAAAATTATTTATCAAACATCACATATTGTAACAGCATGATAAACAATATAATTGTTAGTCATACTTTATTTAGTTTTCTTACAACGTAGTAATTAATTTTATAATTAGTTATAAATAATTATTACAAATTAAGTATAATAAGTTGGAACTTGCATATTTACGAACATAACGATAAGAAAATAATGATAGATTAGAAAAATGTATCCTTACTTTTGATATATACGCCTACATATACTTTCTCACCCAAAAGGTCATAGCCTCTATGAAATAACAAAAAAAAGTGCCAAAAGAGTTTTCTATGTCTAAAGGGTTCACAAAAATGTGACGTACATATTATTTACTAATATTTCAGGGTTTTTAAATAATTATAAAGAAAATATAGTAGAAAAAATATTTAAATTGTAGTCTTCAATGTTTGTTATACCATTATTTAACTTCAAAAAATTTATAAAACCCTCTAATACACACCGATATATTTGTAAAACTATATTGCTACCAAATACTTACTGTTCTATACAAGATTCATCTTATTGAGTATTGTCATATTAATAACTAAAAAAGGCTGAGGACAATGTTTGAATACGAATTTCAAAAAAAAGAACCAAATGCCTGAAGCTTAAAGAAGTTGGTTGATTTATGTGCTGTTTTATACACCTGTCAGACGGTAAGTTTTATGTTTCTCCGGGGCCTCTGTATATCACTGGGGTGGAACTTTTAGATTCCTGAAAATTCTGCGGTTTAAGAAAGTTCTCCAGAAGGATGAGGATTAAGAACTGTTTTGTCATTGTTTTAATTTTTATATATCTTTCTAGTATTACGCATTTAATTCAATTTAAATATGCATTAAAACTAATTCATAAAACTTTTTCCGTTCATGATAGATAAAATCGAGATAATATCATTTCATTTGCAAAAGAAATAAACATTTTTAAAACACATAAAGGCTGTGACTTTTTGAACGGAAAATGTATTTTTATATCAAGAGTAAGGATACAGATTTCTAATGTATTATTTATTTTCTTATTCCTATGCTCGTTGTCCTCATGTCACAACCATTGCTGTCTAGTACTCAGGTTTAAAGTTGGAATATTAATTATAAACAGAATAGGAACTAATAAACATTAGTTTACTTTTAAATGCATTGTAGCTATAAATTTTACGTTTATATTAAGAAATGCCAAGAACATAAGCTATGAGGATTCAATAATGCTTTTTGAGCAAAGTCAGTGTTTAGAAGTCATTCTTATATTAAATCATCTGAGATATTTTTATAAATCATAATTTTAATTGGCTGTTTACTATTAAAAATACATAGTTTAAAATTAAATTAGGAATTAATTTGCTTAAACTAATAGGTTTTTGTAACACGTTTAACTTTACAAATTCAAATTATTTTTCCTGTAATGAATAACCAATAATACCTTACCAATAATAATGTTAATAAAGCAATATTGTTTTAATATATGAGTACTGTAGCTAAATTTGACCATCGTAACTATCATAACTAAGTTATTATGATTAAGCTTACACATGTTAACCTAGCAAAGAGTTATGTATATTCCTAAAAGTTTAAACGGCTGCGAGGAAAATAAAACGGGCAAAACGTTGGACAACGTTCAAGGCGACGAGGATTTCCAGAGAGCCTTTTTGTGTAAATTTTATATTGTTGGACCCCGTTTATGACAGCTAACATTTAAACAACAAATACTTTTTATATAAAGTGATTTATGCTTGTAGTTTTCAAAAAGATTCATCCTTGTTTTCAGAATTTGTGTGTCTCTATTTAACTCTATTCACTATATATATATAGTATAAATATATAGGAAATCTTCCTCTTTGATCTCTTTTGCTGGTACAGTATAAGAATGTTGAATGCTAATTAAAGTAATGTCAATAAAGTATTTTTTCATTATCAAATGTTTAAATGAGGGGTATAAAAAGTATTTAATAATTTGTATTAAAAAATTGCGATACCATCAGTATAAGGTAACATAATAGATTTACATATTTTCTTATAAATTTTAATCAACATTTGTTTATACAAATGTTGATTATAAATAATGTTGATATAAATTACAAACTATTTGCAGTCTCTATATACACTGTTCTAAAGTATTTTATTTGTTATTTCGAAAGCCTAGACGCCTAGATAGTTATACAATCACTTACCAAATGAATGTCATCTGTTCTTCAGGTGTCAATTTTGTTAAAATTCCTTACAGGAACCGGTTTTGGTCTTTTAACAGACCATCATCAGCCGATGAAATAGTTCTTTGTTTTCAAAATTTGTGAAAATGTCGTGATTGTGCAAAAAAAAATTTTTTATGTTTCATCTTGACGAATACCAACAATGGAGAATCTGTTGTGTAATGTGATACCTGTTTCGTCGGCTGATGATGGTCTGTCTGTTAAAAGACCGAAACCGGTTTCTGTAAGGAATTTTAACAAAATTTACACCTGAAGGGCAGATTCCATTCATTTGGTAAGTGATTATACATTTTATTTGCTTTTGGGAATTTCAGGCTCTTGTCATGTTTTAATACTGTTGTCAATAAAATTGCTGAGCTAATTTCAATAACCAATGATTATATAATCTATACAATCAACTAAAAATATCCATTTGTAAATAATCTTTCCATCACATTACATAACCAGAGACAAAAGGTATGGAAAATAAATTATACATAAAACAAAGACAAGGAAAATATTATCTACAAGACTTTTAAACAAACTGCGTTTGGTTTTACTTTTGCTAAATTGTCCAACATTATCCCAGCAATCCATTCTCATATATTTACACCGGATGGAAAGAACGGTCTAAGTCTTTTTATGATTTTCATTTGTAAAACTTTAGTTTCCTTAATGTTTGAATTGAATTCACTCTTGGTTTCGGTGTCAAATCTTTATGATTTATTTATTCTAAACTACTCATGTGCGATATCTATAATTTATGGAAATTAAATCTTATATAAATTCGGCATTCAAACATATCTAATTAGTTTTTTAAACTATTTTTCACGTCATATTTCACATGCCAGTTATTCAATGAACTATGAAGGTGATTAGTAAAAATAATAACTATAAAATATTAATATCAAAATGACTAATGCTTTTAGGTTTTATATCTTACACATAAAACACACCATAAAAACGTACAAAATCAAAATTTGTCAAAATTATTATTGTCCCAAATAATACTACAAAGCTACAATATATGTAAAAATAACCGTTGATATGTTTTGAGCTTTTAAATATAACAATTAGAAGAACATTTTTTTTTAATTAAACAGATTTGTACTTTGATTTATTAATCCTGGACAAACGATAAACAAAAGAAACGATAGTTTTAGTGCCCACGGTAGTGCCCACGGTAAACAACGTGTGACGCTTAAGAGCGCATGATCTTACGTTTATGGGTATTAGACTAATAACAAATTATTATCTTCCTCATCGCTCAACTACTCGTAATTTAATGAATTTTGGTTTCCAGAGTAACGGATCATGGACCAACAAAAAAGAAACGAAAAACGTCTGATTTGGTCCCTCAGGAGTAACGTGGTGCCATAACCCAAACATATCTTGTTAGAAACCAGTTCCTGGAGACTTCCTTTAGACCGTGAAAAGTCAATCACCTCTGGCTACCTTGTTTCCTTAATTGACTGCAGGGACTCAAATTATTGTGATTTCTCTAGTTTACTATGACACCAACAGCAATTTAGAATACATACACCTTACATGACAGAATCTACAAGAAAACCAACCTTACTTCATTTACATTTTATACAAAAACCAATATACTCTTGTGGATTCTTGACTGCTGTATATTGTATCCTGTGCTATAAAATTTGCGGTTTGGTACACAAGCTATCTCTAAGTTTCCTCTGGGTACAAGGTTCCTTACTCCCAATAAGAAAAAGTTTATGTCCAATCACTCTTTAGAATAAAGGGAAAGAGTGCTGGTAAAGTTAAACTCTGAAGTGAAGTAAAATCTATGATTTTTTAAACAATCTTAACATACAATGTACACACAAGTATTTCTATGCTGAACGGTTAATTATAGGAACTTTTAGTTGTTACAATTGTGTAAAAGTATATAGTTAAATATAAAGTAGAGCATGGAGATACGCACAGGCCCTGGGGAGCCGTAAAGTCAACCATCTGACGTGAAGAGAACGCGGTGTTTATCAAACTATTCATATCTGTTGTGGGGGCTAAAACACGCTTTTTATAGTTTATACTCTTTTGAATATGTAAAAGATTTGATATTTACATAATTTATCAATCCATCTATGAGATATAAAATACAATTCTTTAAAATATACTGACAGTTTTGGTAATTGAGTCACTTGGTACCGTTAAAAATATTAAATACGAGGCTAGACCGTTAAGTAAATACCATGCTTACTATTGACTAGCCTGGATTGCAGTTTCAGAAAACTTGGTTCTTTCCATATGCAATAACTATCTTTCCAAATGGCACCACCGATACTGCTGCTGACTGTGACGTGCATACTTTAATTACATCGAGAATAAGTTAAGGCTTTTAAAATATGGCAGTAAATGATTGAAACTTTCATGAAAAGAAACACTATGGACTGTCATTATCAGTGTGTCACTTTGACGAATATGGGGCATTAACGGATAATCTGACAAAATATTTTGTCAACGAAACTAAACGAGAACTAACGAAAACACAATGAAAGATTGTTCTCTTTAATTTATTCAACAATTCAAGCCAAAAACCATAAGCAATAACAGAAACAGTCGAATTTAAACCTCATTGTCGGCCATCTACAAGTTCTAACCAATATGCGTAATAATATTTCTGCATTAAACCAATCACATGCTAAATTTTAATATTTTTTACACAAAGCATTTCACAAAGGAAAATAAATATATACTATCACTTACAAGATGAAGAAGAAGTGCTATTTACCTGAAATAATACAAAACACATCGATTAATATTTCATGTTATTTAAAAACCATTAAATCAGAACTATTATTAAGAATAAGAAATTTATTTGTCGTAAAACATTGCAAAATGCATTGACATTGTCAAAAGTAAGATTAAATACAAACTAAGATATTTTAACTAAGCTAATATCCAATACATATACATTTAAAATATTCTCATTTAAAATGAATGTTCCAGTTAATAGAAAAAAAATCCTTTACTTCGTATAAACATTCTTTGGTAAAAATTTCTTTCAAAGTAATTTAAAATTTTTCCATTGGCAATGTTTTTATTGAGGTAGGTAAATAATTATAGAAGTTAATTGCCATATAGCTATGATTTTTTTGAGAAGTGGTATAATTGTACTTTTTAATTTTAATTTTTTCTTTATTTCTAGTATTATAAGAATGGGTTTTACTGTTTGTGTCAAAACTGCTTAAATTTCCATGGACAAGACAGAGAGAAGCCAATACATATACAGATGGAAATGTCAATACACTAAGATGGATAAATAATGGCTTACAATGGGTACGGGGTGCAACACTGAGAATTAACCTTATTGCTCTCTTTTGTAATAGTAAAATTTTTTTATTATGTGTACCGTTGTCCCAAAGTACAATTCCATAAGACATTATGCTATGGACATGCGCATAATAGACCTTTAAGAGGACATCATGAGGGACGCAGGGACTGAGTCTTCTTATCAAGTAGATTCCTTTTGACATTTTGGATGCAACATAGTTTACATGTGTGAGCCAAGACAGGTTAGGTTGAAGCCAAATTCCAAGAAATTTCAAATTACAATCATCGGATTTTTTTCTGTCAAAGGTAAAATAAATATCTTTAATTTTCTCAGTATTTATAGATAAATTGTTTGCAACACACCAGTCATTTACTATTACCGATGTATCAGTCAAACTATTAAAAATGTCAAACTTAGAATTACAACTTATCCTGAGCCCAAAGTCATCAGCAAATAAAAATCCGTCTGTGTTTACACCATCAGTATTAACAGGTAGGTCATTTATGTAAATATTAAAAAGGATAGGTCCCAATATTGATCCTTGAGGTACCCCAAAAGTGACATCTCTACCCTGTGAGAAACGCCCATTCATGAAAACAAACTGCCTTCTTCCATCTAAGTAGGATATGATTAGGTTGACAGAATTTGTATTTAGTCCATAGTGAAAGAGTTTTGTCTTTAAAATTTCATGTTTGACAGTGTCAAACGCCTTTGACATATCATAAGATCTAAAGCCAACGCGGTAATTAATTTCAATTTCATTGATGGTATCATTAACGAGTTTAGTAACTGCATGGTTTGTACTTCTGTTAGGCCTAAAACCAAATTGTTTATTGGTAAATAGTTTATTTAACTCAAAGAAATTTGATAAATCATCGTGTAATAAGGATTCAAACAGCTTTGACAGTACTGGAACTATTGAAATTGGTCTATAATTATTTAACTCACTCTTATTTCCCTTCTTAAACACAGGCAATACTTTAACATTTTTTAGTTGACTAGGATATACACTATTGTTAACTAAACATTCTTTATACAGGTACGTTAATACTTCACTTATTTGGATAGCTGAGAGCTTTACAATTTCAGAATTAAGTCCATAGATATCCAAACACTTAATATTACTTAATTTAAATATATTTTTGTATACACGTTCCGTACTAACTAAGTTAAAACTGAAAGAAAAATTAAGTTTATTTTGGTTACTTAGGTATTGAGAACTAGTTTGAACACTTTTTGGTATATCTTTACTAATTATAAAAAAATCGTTGAACTTTTCACAGCCGATTGTAATTGGCTCTAATGATTGCTTACTATTTGGATTATTTAAACAATTTACAATTCTCCAAGTATCTTTTCCTTTGTTTTTTGACTTGTTTATTATATTTGAATAGTAATTAATTTTAGTACTCTTAACACAATTTCTATATTTAATTTTGCACAGTCGATGTTGTTTTTTTAGTTCAATGTACCTAGGGCCACTCGGGATAACTTTAGTTAAACTATAAAGCTTTTCACAGTGCTGTTTTAACTCATAAAATTCATTCGTATACCATTTATTATTAAACATCTTGGTTTTCTTCTTAACATTAAGTAGAGGAAAAGCTCCGTTGACAGCCCACAAATAAAGATCAAAAAATGTCTTAAACTTATTTACAAGATCACTCTGCGCATAGACATCTAACCAATTTATACTATTCAACAACTTACTAAATAACTCAACATTTTTATCATTGACAACACGAACCAAAAATCTATGTAGATTTCTATAATTTTCATTACCTAACTGATTGACAAGGTCAAGTTTTAACAAAATGGCAAAATGATCAGACAACAGCGTGTGAAGGTCCTGAGAGGACCATTTACTCTCATGTATATCAGTTGCAATGTTATCCAGATATGAACCATGTTCAAATAGGCCAGGTCTAGTAACATCAGTTACACTTATTTTTAAATTGAAGGAATCAAACAGGTTCAACAGATCAGTAACAAAGTGGTCATTAGTTTCAAATTTAACATTAAAATCACCTGTAAGAATGAGGTTATAATTTGGATTATAAATTTTACACATTATGTTATACAAGCATGATAAAAAAATTGTTAAAATACACGATGTCAATATTGTACGGTCTATATACATTTAAAATTATTATTTTCTCTGTGGGAAGTTCCACAGCTACAGCCTCACATACCATTTCAATAGACATTTCAATTACACAACTAATTTCTTTAAAGCTAATACCATCCTTAATAAAAAGTACTGAGCCCCATGCAGTTTTTTTTCTCTTCCAAAAACAGAAGCAGTTTTAAAACCAGGAAGGGCAAGAAAGCTAATTTCACTATACTTAATCCAATGTTCAGCTACTGCTGTTTAATATTCAGAAAAAAGGAGCTCTGAAATTATGATATAAGTGTTTTATTTAATAAGACAGAAGAACATTTAATTTATTTCTAAAACGATAGGTAATGTCAAACAACCACAGCCACAGAATTCATGTCCACTTATCTCCAGACATCATTGTTTCGATGTCCTATTGTTCACTGTTTCTTATCGCTCACGACGAGTAGGCTACCTGGTCAAGGAGTCACTCTGTCCAAGTCCACGGCCCACGTATGGTCTTAGTACCGGCCACCTCAATCATTTCTCATTACCTCAAGTAAACGTTTCATTTGTTTTATTCTACATTCTATATTTTAACTAGTGTCCAGTCTCTTTTAATTTAAACAGTTCAAGTATTATTTTATTTGCATTTTTAAACTATAAAACCCTAATCAAGAAGCTAGTGTCATGTGCGGTAGCGCGACTTCCGCGTACCTTCGAAGTGGCCACAAATATTAAAAGACTTAGCGTGCGAACATCAAGAGAGAAGAGAAATTCAACACCAAGAACCATGCCTGAAGTTAGATGCCAGCGTCATCCGTGTGTTGGGATCCATTGCGTCCTTGCCCACTCACGTCCGAACTGGAGTTTGTAAGGTATATGTTCCAATATCAACCACTTAATTCTACACATTCATTATTGTCCTTGCGGACTGGTCCTTCCCTATGTATATTTTCACCTCTGATAAAAATTTAATATTCACTCCCAAACAACTGCAATTACATCAACTTCATTTTCATTGGCCATCAATGATAAATAATCAATTTTTTTACTGAGACCCTGAGCATTCCAAAACATAACATTAAATGATGAATTTGATTTGATTTTGTTGTTTCCTTTTAAATGCTTGTCTACATTCGGACAACGAGAAGGAGGTGAGCTATTTATATTATATTAGGCTTTATAAAATAACATATTCATATGGTGTCCATGAAAAACGTTTCAGGACTTCGGTGAGTGATTGGGTACATTAAAAAGGATAAAAAGTGTTCTTGTAGAGGTATGGCCTAAAATGCTTATTTTCTCAGATATCCACTATTTTGTATTTTTCTCAAAATATATTTTCATTCAAACAGTTTTTAACGGATTATTTTGAAATTTCGTATGTGTTTTACACTAGTAGATTAGTATTATTAAAAACATAACTAGCATGATCCAATCTTGAAATAAAAAATGGCGGCCATTTTAAATTTTACCGTTAACAAAGTATTTAGGTTTTTGAAATTTTAAATAGCCACCATTTTGGATTTTGAGCTTGGGTCATGCTAGCTATATTTTTACTAACAGTAGTCTACTAAAACGTAACGTTAAAAAATGTTTGAAAAAAATATTTGGTGGAAAATATAAAATGGCGGATATCTGACAAAATAAGCGTTTTAGGTCATACATCTGTTGTAATTTTTTTCTTCCTTTGAATGTACCTAATCATTCATTGAAGTCCTGAAACGTTTTTCATGAACACTCTGTATATTAATTAAAATGCAGAATTTCGTAGTTTTAAAAATTATTATATTTCCCGTGGTCTGAATTTAAAGGAACCTAAATATAATTGTTTAAGTATATATAATCAACGTAAGCTCATATTTGATTTAAATTTACATTATACTGCACGTAATCCGATGTTAGGTGAGTTGTATGCAGATGACGTCAGAGGCAGTCATTGATCCACCAGCTGACACGGCGAAGGAAGATCCACGAAACATTATAATCTGCATAAGTCTTCGTAACTGATGCATGTAGCTCACGGCATTGCTATTGCCATGTATATTGCTCCAGTAATCAGTTTGGAGATGATACGTTCATACTCCGTATCTCACTATAATCTTAATAATCCTGGATGTATAGAGGGATTTGTTGCATCACACCAGACAAGGCTTACATACTTGAAGTCATTTAGTTATTGACGTCACTTAAAAATTATTAATGTTGTTTCTTTATATAATTAAATAAGTTTTTAAGTACAATAAATTAACCTAAGCTAGTTAATTTAAAATAGTGTGATTTAGTCAAATAGATTTAATCTGTATTGCCTTAGGCATACCTAGAAAATCGACACAAAAATTTACACACATATTTGGTCATAAACTATGAACCGTTTTGTTGTTCACCAATAGTAGTTCGTACGCATACCGCAATGAGCGCTTACGTAGTGTTTTGGCGCACCTGAGCTTCGGGAACAACTATGCTCAATTTTAGCTCTGTATCTAACATGCACGGTTTTGTGTTGTATTTTCAAAATAGTTAAAATAATTAATTTATTAACTCGCCTCCCAAGTATGAAGTTAACTGACCGAAACATATTTGACATAAAGGAACCTGTTTGTTGAAGAAATTCATCATACAATACCAGATATATTATAGACCAACTAAACTAGTTTGACATAAATGTACATCTAAACGACACATATGTTATTTCTGTTATGAATTACTTACCACCCTTGCCTAGGCTACGTATAAAATTGTTGAAAAATATTGAGCTGATCACTAATCACAAATCTTCAGAAGTTAAATTTCTTAACACAGTACTGAACGATCTCGAAAAAATAGAGAACTGTTAAGTAGTTACTCTAATAATGTACACAAATTGGAATTTTAGAGTTGTGGGATGACGGGAAAAGAAAAAAATGATGTATATATTTATTTGTGAAGGTAAATTTATGCTATTCGTTTTACCTAATAAATATAAGTATATATCTTTAGCACATTAGTATCTAGTTCTTGCGATCTGTTTTATTTCTAATTTGAAAAAAATAAATAGCTCACTATTTTATAAAACGTCTATGCTTTATAATTATATTTAAAATATAAAGATATCTTTCTTTTATAATTACTTAGTGAATAAACAAAAAAACATATGGAAGGTATAATGTAATACCATTATCTTTACCGGGACCTGCTCGGTTACTATCAGGGGTACCATTAACGCTTAGTTTTTACTCAGTTAAAGTATTACTCCATTGGGTTACATGTTCTCAAGTTGGTTCTGTTTGATTTTTTTTTATTTACACACGTGTTTTTCTCTAAAATATAAATACTATCTAATTGAACGTATAGTTCCAGGCATGCAGAAGAAATAGTTTTAATCTTTATAGGATTCATTCATTATAGATTGCATTGTAACATAATGTTTTTCAAAATTACATGTGTTCGATCTATTTACTGTCTATTTAATATTTATTTCATAAGACAGTGAACCATATAGGTATATCCCATGTTATTTTTATGGAGTATATCTAGGTTTTTATAAACATACTGTGACATAATTTGATGCATGACTTAACAAATGATCAAGCTTCCATAAATTTATGAAACACTTTTGAGTACGCAGGTCTAATGATAGCGGGTCAAATGACAGCTGCATATTGTAAATAACTTGACCATGATAAATGTTAATTACTCACATGGAAATAACCTGTTAAATAACGTTTACAAATGTAATAGCCTACCAAGTCATGTACACAACTGTACTTGGAGTAGTAGTAAGTAGTAAAATTCTAAAGCTCTAAAAAAATAAACTAGTATTCAATAAGTAAGTATTAAGTATAATAACTTTAATTTAGTAAGTAATACTTGTATAGTTTCCTTTACATGTATAGCTTGTAATTTATATTTTACTATTGATTACTTTAAAAAATTCAATTTAATTGTAAACCAAACTCGGATAACAAACATTTTAAATGTAAGTACTTAATACTTCCCATACACTGATGATAAACGTGTATTATGCAAAATGCAAATTCTTCAGTCCCAGTGACGATTTGCATTTTATCAGTCTTCTTGCGACGGGGTGGATTATTCAAGTTTAAAACTAGATCGCATGAACTGAAATACATACTAAATGCACACTTTATAATACTCTAGATAATTATGAAAACGAAAACATAGCATGAAAAATGTTAACATATTAGTTCTATAAATCGCTATATATTTTTTAGTTATATTAACTCATACTCATCATCAGTAGTATTAATAACATATTTTTAGTTTAAACATATCATTGGTTAAAGGTAGAGTATTTTTATATTTGGTAATGAAATGATAAAGTATTATATATTATTATTATTATATAAAGTTTACCTAGCAACGGTTTTCTCCATTTATTTATAATGCTTTTTTTAATTTCATAAATCTGTATAAGATTAATTCAAAACTCACGTCTTCCAAAACTACTTAAATATATTTACACTTATAATCGATTTTGTCAAGTCATACCGGACAACATCAGTCTCAAACGGAAATTATAACCGTTTGGGCCTATGATGTAATTACAATATAAATATAAATATATTAAGTAGTGTTAGAAGTCGTGAGTTTTTAATTCATCCTAGAGTAAAACCAACACGTATAAAGCTAATCAAGAAGTTATTCATTCTGTATACATACCAACTAACAACTATATTGTCTGTACATTTGTACCTATCTCATGAATCAAAGGAACCATGAAAATATGACGTCACTGTTTCAAATTTTGGTCTCGCAAATTCCAACACCCCCCAGAGATATATTCATGTCAAAAAATATACCACACTTCTAAGAAAAATGCAATTGCCCTGAGTTTATTTTAAGACATAGACGTGGGTGATTAAGGGTCTCGAGTACATTTTCCTTCTTACAATATCGAGAGCCTTAAAAACGAATAGGTACATCCTTGATTTTTTTCTTCGTCCTTTTGAGGATCAGATTATTTTGTTTCAGACAAAAGATCCCTTATACATTACTTATTCTTTGAAGTTTTTAAACACACTTATCTGGACTAAAAAGAGTACTTTCAAAGGTCAAGGATACATAAAGATATACAGGAAAGCGTTTACAGTCTTTGCGACCTTTATAGATATTATACTCCATAACATGTTTTCAAAATATTTTATGCTATAATATGTTTTCAATAGTCTCTTTTTGTTTTCTATTCCTTTTTTACACAGGTAAAAGGATATTGGAAAACACTTCGTTAGTGAGGAATAGGATTTGTTGAATAAAGTGTAACTTTACAGTATAAAATGCAGAGATCAAAGAATATACCATATGGAAATATGTTTTATGGCCTGGAATATTTAGGTAAAATCACTCACTTAAAACATGTGGCAGGCATATGATTACGGTTCCACTATCCGATAGACCCGGGTTCGATTCACCGTCATCATATATATGCAATATGCATCTTAGACGTCTGAAAACTCTGACAATATAGTTTGGTTATATGTTTATCTGATAATAGTGCACATAAGTTATTTATTTATAGTATAAAGTGGTCCAATTTTTAAATATAAATGTAATTCAGGTATGTACCGGTAGTATGTTCAGAGGGAATATTGTCTAGACATTTAAATTGTTTTGAGATAGATCACCTTTAACTAATTTGTAGTGTATTTTTTACTTTAAAAATTATTATGACTATTTTTACTTGATAGTTTTGTATTACCAATGACAATGAGCACTTAAGTTTAAATCTTTTTATTGTACTACAGGTTTTTTTAATTTGTAAACAGTTATCGGTTGGGTTTAATTTAATTCTGTTCCGAAGAATTGGGTTCGTTGGTGGATTTCGGTCAAACAAAACTAGATTACCTTTATTGTGGCATTGTAAACGCAAATGAGGCAAACAAGTCACTAAGCCCACAGTAACGCCGCTGTTTGGTTGCAAATTACGGTCACAGTTTCATTTACTGACAAACACTCTTTCCCTTCCCTCAAAATCATATTTATTTACGTCAACGCCCTGTTAAAAAACTAGGGATGACTAAAAACAACTTATAAATATTTATTAAGCTTAATTTTTATATACAGTATGCATAAAGTCCCGAGCAGGATTATTGAACATAATTTCTGACATATAATTTAATAACTTAGTTTGCTACACCAACACCACAGTTAGATATGTACTTTTTGAAGAAGCTATCAGTTTTCTGTCAAATTATTGGGAGGTTCTGAGGGAGTTAGGAGAAATTATTAAATAGAAGTATAAGTCAATGTGAATTCAAATTAGCTTATCTAGCAGCGGTTAATACCGCAAACCACGCTCAAAAAGGTTTGAATGAATAGTAGTTTGAAAATTGAAAGTTATACATTTAAAACTGCCGCTATTTTGATTTGGATCGACCTTTTGAGATCTCGTTCCAGGTGTTATATTCCAATTAATTAAAAATACCTAACTATTGTTTCCAAATTTGACTCAAGCTGCAGCTTAAGAATTTAGTATAACTCCTAAAAACAATCTATAAGAAGTTTCCCCACCTCTCGTTCCAGGGCTTTTTGAACTATGCAATCTCCCTAAACCATTTTTCACATTACTTAAGCCTAGAACTAGTGGGTTTTGACATTATCACATGGCGAAAAGTCATCGATGGAACCCGGGATCTTGGGCACTAAAGTCCCGCGCTTTACCTCTAGACCAGCGCGCTCCTCGATCGTATTACGATTAGTAATTACCTATGTAATATTATAGATCAAAAAAATTGTTTAATCCTGTCAACAAGTTTGCTGTATTATATCCTGAATACCTTAAGTTGAATCAGTATTCAATTATTTAATCACACAGTTTAACTAATGAAGGTCATTGTAGGAAATAGACATCCAATACATAAATAATGTATGCGTATGTTAAATAATTATCTAAATTATTAATTTTATCTGAAAAATTGTTAGATACACAAAAGATAAGCTTAGAGTGGCCAAATGTATATTTACCGCAAATTAATACTGCGTGCACATTCAATCAATACCTGTTTTATCCACCCCATTATGAGAGTAATTTTCCAAATATAGAAGCAAATAACAGTACAATCTATTTGCAATTTACTAGATACAATCTTCAGTAATGGAAATGCGAGAATGAAGATTCATAGTTCGTTTATTTTCAACAGACGGTTTATAATTTACTGAATATGCATGTTGATTTAGTCTAAAACCGGTTTATAATAATGATTGACTGATATAAAGTTTTTAATTAATAAAATGGTAGCGTACGCATTCTTTGTGTAGTTCGGTTTTACGGCGTTTAATTTTTATTACTACGATTCAGACACTACAATTTAATATATAAAACCATTAAAAATTAAATGATAATAAAAGTTCAAAGACTTTTTTAGTCCCTTAAGATGTCTACACTAATTCACTAAACTACGGTATAAGTACATATCAAATAATCTGAAAACGCAGCTATTTTCATTACCATAACAATTTTTTTCTAAATCAAGGTTTTTGTTTTGCTCTGAAACAGTTTTACTAACGAATATGTAATATTAATTTAATATTTGCAATATTTAAACGTATTTTTCTAAAAAAACACGTAATTCTAAATAAAAATGTAAAATCTTGTAGCAATCTGAATATCTTTCGATACTAAAATAAATTTAAAAGTAAAATGTTGTGACTCATGATTTTTTCCATTTTTAAACAAATTTTTTTTTTTTTTGGTCCATATGGTCGGTCGTATGGTCCAGGCAAAATTTAAATGTGAAAAATACTTATAAAGCTTTGCAAAACCTTTTCTCCAATTTGTGTTTTTACTATATTTTAAATGCGCAGTTTTGAATAAATCTGTAAGTACTGCGCCTACTGTAAACAAATTTTTACCAGATATTCTTGATTGTATAGAGAAAATTCGGGGCACATGTGCCACAGTGTAAAAATGTTTAATAATAAATAGCAATAGATATATAATGTTGGAACAATCCGAATTAAAAAAACCTACTTTTATAATTTGCTGGATCATTATTCTCCCGAATATATTTGATTAATGGGTTACTATGTTTTAAATGTACATAAATACCCCTTGTAATCTTAGCTTAAAAATATAATTTAGCTTTTGCAATAATTGGATGATTTAAATAAAAGCCATTCAACACAATTTAATAATAAATAAGATTATATATTAATCGTATTAAATATTTAATAGCCCTTAAGCCTAGTAACCATTAAAAATATTTTATTTCATCAAAATCCAAAATGAAAAAGTTTAAGACAGTGGTGGATCCCCGTAAACTACGTCACTTAGCATACTTTTTTATTATACTGTAACCTTTGTATATTTATAAGTACTTACTGTACTTTGTAACACTCCAATAAATGTAATAATTAGTTGCAGCAGTTTACAGCGAGGGTTTTTATATTGTATATTTTGAGAAATGTATAGCAAAAACAACTTCGGTAAGTTCAGAGAGGGATAAAACCAAATGGGAGAAGACCGAATGCAAAAGTCCTCGGTTTACAAGTATAATTTGCATGTTATCAGCCCTGTCTGAAACAAAATGCATTACTCCTAGCCGTGACACTGGATTTGCAGAGAGTAAAAAATCCACTCAACGGAGTCAGTGTATTTAGAACCAGAGATAAAATTCCAGTGTATTGGCTCCACTTTATTGCTTTTGAACGGATATTTCCTGTATTTTTGAGCGGCAGTGTCTCAGGATACATTCATTATTCTTATTGTTATCATGCAACATTAACAGATATACGTATTTTCTGTTTATTTTAATGAAAAGTAAGTGCATTGATTTTAAAAGATTTGACGGCAACCTTTTACTGGAAAAGGCCAGGTAATGTATTTCCAACATCGCAATTTTTCAAACGTCTCTCCCTCAAAAAAGAACAAAACAATTAATTGAGTCCAGTATTGAAAAAAAACAAATAGTGTTCAATTTATTTTGACTAAACCTCTTTAAATAAATTGTTGACACCAACTTAACTTATTCAAACTAGCTTAAAACTAACTCAATTTCACCGACTGAAAGTCAAAGATTATTGTTTTAGATACCGTGAATGCGAATATGTTTTAGAAAGAAGGTAGGAACATGTAAATTATTGGTATGACGTCAGGACAAAATAAAACAATTTCAATAACACTAGTCACCATTATGAGATTTATGCTTATTAAAAGGATAAAAATTACATATTTGGTTATTAATAGGATATTTTGAATACTTGGTGTCAGTATATTTGAAGGAAATGGTCCGTCGACGCCAGAACGGCCCAGCCAAGGTTTCCACTTGAGCGCTCGTCCCGCCCCTATTGTTGAAACGTTCAACCACTTTCACAAGTACAAATCCTACCGCCGCTGTGTTTTCAGCTCAATATCCCGTACCTAGTCACCATTTATGATTGGCTTATCGAATACTCTTCTACCTGTAAAATATCTTACAATGTTAGGTAGTATCAAGAACAAGAATTGTGTTTTCCCTGTTAAAAAGCATAACTGGCGTTAAAAATACGAACGTTTATTTACTTTCCTTTGTAAATAGCTTAAATCGTGGATGTTTCAAAAGAGAATGTTTTCAGTTGCTTTAAACCGCTTTTCTCATAACCATGTGACGTCGCTTCCATTACTTTTTGCGTTTCGTAAATTGCTAACATTAATAATTATATTAACATAATTAGTTTTATCCGTTTTAAGGATGAAATATTTCATTTAGTTCTAACCTGTGACTATTATTTAACTCCTGATTCCAATTATTCCTAATCTCAGGATATCTGCATTTGAATAAGCAAGCTAGATTTAAGCTACAGTGTGGTCGTTAAAAGATTACCGTTAAGTACGAAAAAAGGATAAAATGAAATTGCATGTACTTTTGCGTCATTATTCGTTAAAATGTAATGTAATTAGTTTAACTAATTGAATGTAAAAATATAATGACTTACGATAATTATAGACCTTTCCGATAAATAATTATAGTTTTTCCGATAAATATTTTTTTTGCGTTTACAATGGAATAATTATAAGAAATGATCACTTAGTGACCGAAATTACTGTGTTCCATGTTGCTCGTTGGCAAGAAAATGCAATTTTGTACGATTGTTGTTTTCACCATTTTATATTAATTTTTTGACCACAGATGACGGCTAAAGTTCAGTTAAGCAGTTTTTTATAAAAGTATCTTCCTAATGAATATGCTAAGATTTACCAGTAAAAATAACCTGTGTCATAACACTCCGGCAAAGATGTTGTTAATAAGATTTGTGTTAGAGTAATAGATTGTAAACTAACTAATATATTTCACAGGGAAAAAATACTTATCAAGAACTATTACTTTATATATATATATATATATATATTATTATTTAATTCTTTGGGCTTCGGTATACATTTAACAATTTAAATTTGCATTTTACCTTTTTTTATTCACATTTTCCATATAATAAACCAATTGTTTTACGTTTGGTTTCTAAATACTGCTTCAGTCAAAACATTAGGCCTAAGAAAGCTGTAAATTATGTTTTATATAAAGTTCGTATTCACTTTTTGAACTACAACATAGAAGCATCAAGTATTTAAGGTATTGAAATAATGTTTATTCCAGATTAAAGTGTAAATTTAATGTTAATGTTACGCAACGTATAATTGTCTTAATCATACATTTTTAAAACGTCGATATAAAATCGAGTCATTTCAGTTGAGTTAGTTTACTGTCAAAGAAAAATGCTGGAGTTGTAAAGTTATTAGAATTGCTATCACAAAGCTGTACTCCGTAATGGAAGGGTAGAATTTATTACTTATTGGAATAAAACCTCTCGCTTACCGCGCGGTTCTTTAAGCCATAAATTATTTTTGTAACATTTTGAAGCATTGAACTATTTTAAGTCTTTGTCATGGAGTAGTAGATAAATGATCTATAACTAAAAAAACATTTATTTACTGTTAATACAATTAAATTACTAATGGTACCTGTTGGTAATGGAATAAAATAACAGTTTTATCCATAAAAAATAAACAGAAAAAAAGTTCAAACAATTAAATACTTTCTTATGCCAAAAAATAACATATAGAATAGTAACATTTTCACTATTTATAGCTATTTGAACCATTACTAAAATTATATAATAGATTTAGTCAATAGAATCCTACGCTTATCGGCGTGTAAGTCAATGTGGAAAATATTTTTTCAATATTTACTCCATAAACTTTAATGTATTACATACAAATTTAGAGTTCACAGAGTGTTCGAAATTATTTACAAAAATTTTTATTAAGCACGAATATTCTATAATGAGCTCATATACAGTTAATTCTTTTACTTTGAAACCGTCAATATTGAAACTAGACTTGTATGGTACTAAAGTACCAATATTCATATTTTTCATGTGAAATATTGCCCATAAATATATTTCCAAGTCTTAGTTATAACGAAACATAAGCAAATTCACATTGGGTACTGTATATTTTAAAACATGTTGGTTCATAACGGTAACCCGTAAGTTCTAACATATGTTACACTAATGTTTTTTTTAATGCATAAGTGCAATGAAGTTTTTTCTCATCACTACCTTCACTCTGAGTTATCAGAATATACCATTACAGTAGTACAGGGGTAACGCTCATTCCAGTGAGTGAAATGTTGCTGGATTGAAACCTGCGGCCGGCGACTCCTGTCAGATCATGAGCGGTCACCTCCGGCTTGCCAATGTGACTATGCCGCTAAGGTACCTCACTGTCTTTAATTCACCTCACAGGCCCTAGGCTCATGGGAAATAGAATCTGAAGCGGTTTAAGGATGATAATAATAATAATTGTTAATAATGTGTTATAGCGCATTAATATTAATGAAACGTATTTAATAACAATATAATCCCTAGGATATGTTTTGTACTAATAGTAATTTTCTTTTAGTTACAGTCATGTAGATAAGGCTTTGTAGTTTTTGACCTCACATTCGTTTGAATGTAATAAACATAGTCTTCGCAGATTTTCATGGGTTTCCATTACAAAGGTAGCGAATTGATTAGATTAATATTCACGTATTCCACTCTTGCTCGCAGCTCTGATCCACATGAAACTTG
Source organism: Nephotettix cincticeps (assembly GCA_023375725.1). NCBI lineage: Eukaryota > Metazoa > Arthropoda > Insecta > Hemiptera > Cicadellidae > Nephotettix > Nephotettix cincticeps. Next base: position 57,890,711 of record CM041787.1, on the reverse strand, counting down.
CATTTCATCCCTGCAGGGGATCCAATATCATGGGTCGAATGGTGTTATTAATACTTGATAATGAAATTACTGGTCCTGGATAAAGGAAAGTTAACTACTTCATTTGTGACGTGTAGTATACACACAACAGTATATTACAATTAATACTATTTTGTAATGTACACATTCCCTGCATTTAAGTTTCATTATTACAGTTTTACTTAAGTCAAACACACCTACTTAATTTACTTGTGTTTTATTTTAGCCAGTTTACTTTAAAATCTTATAAATAATAATAATTATTTACAGTTATATAATCTACCATTTGCATTCATAAATGCAGTTATGATAGGCTACTAAAAATACAATAATATTTAATTCTGTATAGACCTACTATTTTTTATTACTACCAAAACCATAAATTTTGATATAAAAATATAAATATGGCTATCTTTGAGGAGATAAGTCATAAGTCATCTTTATTCGCTCAAATTACAAATTATATTTGAACACGTCATAAATAAATAATACAATGATAGATTAAACAAAATAAATACATATAATAAATTATTTAGCATAAAATATCTAACATAAAATATCTGAGAGATAGTCTTTTAAGGTATATATAATATATGGAAATATAGTTTATTACTATTTCTTTCATGATAAAGAATGTTTTAATATTTTTTCAACCCAAAATATAACGTAAAACTTTCATTATTGGGTACTAAAAACAATACCCTATAAATAATTTATATCGTCCGAAAAATGAAAATTAATGTGAGAATATAGTATATGAAAAAAATATTTATACTAACTTATACTTTTTTTAGTGATATTATATAAAATTACTTTATACTCGATATGTATATCGTAACATTTTGGTGATAAATATTTAAATTATTTGCAAAATCGTTCTCTTTTGAAACACGATGCAGTTTAAAGTCCACGTCGTTCTACGTATTCTAAGACACTAAAGGAGTAATGCAGCACATTTTTGGCCCGACTTTGAAACATTTAAAGGTCCTCAAGCTAACCCCAGAGCCTCATAAACATAACCGCCCTCGTGGCCTATCCACCTCCCTCATCCATTATTTTACTTCTTCATGAATAATATCAGGTTTATGTCTCTTACCGTACATTTGAAATAATATAAATAATTTTATTTTTTCTGTATAACGGTAAGATATTTTTATCCTAAAATTAGTTTTGGCTAAGTTATACCGATTAGTAAAATTATTCAGGTATTAGAATATACGTAAAAAATACGAATACGAAAATACGAATACGAAAATACGATCGTATGAATAACATCGAGGGTATGCGTAAAACTGAGAATGAAAGTCATTTTGTAATTCTTGATTTCACTAATAACTAGTTTTCTAATTTAATACAAATATAATTGATACAAATTTACAATACTATACAAATTAAATAGTATAGCGCATAAAAATGTATTTCAGTGAAAAAACTACGTGTCATATTTTCTATAATCATATTCAGGATCACAGTTATATTTCAGTGATGACAGATATACCAATAAAAACTGTATATGTTTAATTAATTTCAGACTCACCCAGCTATATTAAATAATATACTATTTTTACCCGTGTATCTCTTATGTAAAATAATTAAATGTATGTAGTTCATTAAAATAGTAATCACAAGTTCATAAAATGCGAGTTGAAACATTTGACGTAAAGATTAAATTTCAGTACAAAATAAATAAATACATGGGATTTATTTTTAAATTTTGTCATGCAAATATGTTGATATTAGTTTTTCATGATGATAAATAGTATTAGTATTTTATCTTTTTATTATATTAATTGACCAATACCATAGGCTGATAGGTCTTTGTGGTAAATTAAAGGCAGCGAGGTAAAATAGTGGTATTAATTAATTACAATGGCAAGTTAAAAGTGACCGATCCTGGTCTGACGGGAGTCGTTGGCCTCCGAAGACCATTTGTGAAGGGGGTGGTTTAAATAACGAAATTAATACTACCTAGTGTCAGCATATTGTTAAAGAAAGTACCATTATTAAAATCTAATAGACAAAATGGTAAAATGACCTAGTATTGACCCATGGGAGGGGCAATATGACATAAATTATTTATTTTCCTGTATTTACGAATAATTAATATATTTTAAAGTATGTAAAATATTTACAAAAACATGCTTATCTCCATATCTAGTAAGACTTAATAGTAATTTTCCATCGGCAAAATGTAATTTCCTAGCCTTTAATGCCTAATATTTGCTCATTTCTTCTCTTGACTACAGGGCTATCTTAGATAAAAATGTTTGAGTAGACTCTTTCAAGAGGCTATGTTCGTATTTATCCAATTAGAAGAGTTAAGCAACGAGAGATGTACTGACCTTCTTTACACTGCAATTATTTTTAAAGTTTAATTCAATTAAAAATATTTGTTTTAAATTGCATTGATACCACTAGAAATACTAGTTCGATTTTTACAAAAAATGTATAATGTGATGTCATTAAGTGTTATCTAGACTTTAACATACTAGAGCCTCTAACTTTCTTGTATAAGAAAGACATGATATCTTTAGCAGTTTTACCCTCTCAGTATACAATATTACGTAGAAAGACAAGCCAGCTAACACTCATAATATATCACTTGTAAATAATCCGACAACCGTTTTATTATGTAATAATAATATTGTTCGTATTTACGTAACTATTTACCCACGCAATAAATGTATTTTCAATATAGATAACATATCAGTTAGAGGTGTAATCGTAACTACCGACTAAGCTGTAAGGGAGAGGGCGTAGAGTTGAGAATTTATTGTCCGTGTCTCCATCCCCAAATCACCCGAGCGAAGGTTTCACTACATGAACCTACGAGACTAACTACCAACATAATAAAACTCTAACTCTAGTAGAATATTTTTACATCATTTTCTGTTTTTCAATAAAAGCAAACTCATATTTTGACATTACCCTGAGTTTGATTAGTTAAAATATATAGTTTTGAAGTATTTCGTTTTTATAGTGGAACTACCGAAACTAGGAAACGGTTTCGGTCTTTTAAAAGACCGAAACCGGTTCCTGTAAGGAATTTTATCAAAATTGACACCTGAAGGGCAGATGCCACTCATTTGGTAAGTTATTATTTATTTGTCTATGTGTCTAGGCTTTTGAAATAACAATATAAATCTGTGGAGATCTGAACTGGAACCATTATTAGGAGGGCTTTATCCAGTGTGAGTGTCTTCCATACTATAAAACCAACTATACCATTTCGGAAGCTAAAAATTTTTTCTGAACGCAAGAAAAGAAGTGTAACTCAAGGCATCCCATTTCGAATTAAAAGATCCACAGTATCATCCGGGTGGATCGAAGTCTACATGACTTTCACCTGCAAGGTAGCTCAGGAAGTTAAGAGACGTCCAGTAAGTCTAAAGATGCTGGTGCGATACCAATGACCTGGGGCTCCTTTCAGTTCATAACAGTAACATGTAACCTCTGGCATGGAATTGTGACTAGTGCCAATGACACCTTACTGTATTTAATTCACAACACAGGCCCAACCCCATAGTGACGGGCAGCTACTAAAAATGTATTTACTTCCTTTTTGAAAATAGCTTGGATCGTAGATACGTCTAAAGGAAAGGTTTTCAGTACCTCTTACATCTGCCCTTATAACCACATGTCGTTACTTCCATGACCTCCTTTAGAGCTGAGAAATGATGAAAAAATCTTCATGTTGATACCATTAATGTCCTCCAAGCAATAGATGTACTGAGATCAGAAAACCTACCCGTACAATGAAGTCATGCCTTGAAGTGCCTTAGTAATGTTGTATTAATGTTGAGAATAACATAAAATTCGAGAAAGGTTGTTTTGATTCAAAAAAACATTAGAGCAACCAGGTTGCTGATACATAATAATTTCTGAAGGTAAAGTCCTAATGTAATGTGTGAATATCACGCGATTGACAATCCTAATATTGGATTTTACTAAAACCATTTTATTTACTTTATACATTCCATTATTTATTTGCAGTTATTGTTAGATTTACTGTGGAAAGAGAAAAAACCTAAAAGGAAAATTGAAAGATTACATATATTAGCCATATGTTAAGCAGTATAAGTTGATTTCTCTCAGTACTTAATAGGCTATAATAGGCTCAATCACAAGTCCTCAGCAGGTCCAGATGGTATAAGACCTGAGGACTTAAAAAATAACATTATATATTTAAAATATGTATTAAAACACTTAATTAAAACGATATTGGACACTGGAGTTATCCCTAAACGGATGAAAGTTGCCTATCTTAGGCCTATTTATAAGAATGGTTGTAAGAGTGACTTAGGTTGCTATAGGCCAGTGGGATCAGTGTCAGCACTAACAAAATTATTAGAACATTATGTATGCTCACAGTTGCAAAATTATTTATTTCAAAATAACATCATTAATAAAGCTCAATATGGTTTCACTCCTAATTGCTCTACCATTGATCTGTTGGAATGCCTAACATCTGATATTAATAGGGCACTGCATGAAAATAAATTTGTTGTAGCTGTAGTAACAGATCTCAGTAAAGCTTTCGATTTAGTAAACTACAATATAATGTTGAATAAACTTAAAAATATAGGAATAGGTGGAAAATTGTTTGGATTTTTTGAAAACTATTTTAGTGATAGGAAGCTGCATGTTAGCCTAGGAAATACAATAAGCACTGAATATAATCAAACATGTGGTTTAATTCAGGGTAGCATTATGTCACCCACTTTATTTAACATATATGTAAATGATTTAGCCAGTCTTAAAATTAGGAGTAAAATTCTACAGTATGCAGATGACAATATATTATATTTAGTACATACTGACTTATCTATGGGATTGAACTATGTTCAGAGTGACCTAAATCTACTGGTAAAATATTTTTTTAATAATTCCATTAAGGTCAATGAAAAGAAAACCAAGGCAATTGTTTTCAAAAATCCAAGAATTATGGTAAATAGCTCACTCAGTTTATACTGTCATATAAAAGAATGTTTTGAAAGGCCTAACATATGCAACTGTCAATGCCTAATATTTTGTCAAAATATAAAACATTTAGGTTTATATTTGGATTCAGATATGAAGTTCAGCACACATATAACCAAATTGACTAATTTTCTTAGGCTAGTACTGTATAAATGTTATAGGTTGAGTATGTTCTTTCCAGTTAGTATTAAGAGAATGATTTACTTCTCATTAGTACAAAGTATTGTGTATTATGGAATTTCAATTTACTATTTATGTCCTAATTATATAAAAGAACAGCTGAAAAAGGTATTAAGTAGAATAGTGAAAGTTATGTTTAATAATATTCCTCTGAATCTTTTAGGAATATTATCATTTGATTCATTGGGTAGATATACTGATTTATGTAGGCATTATTTTTATGAAGAGTATAGAGTAATTAATGAAACGGTATATAATTTAAGACAAAGGCAATACAGGACTGAAAGGCACTCAAATAATTATGGGAAACTAGTCCCAGAATATAGAATTCCAAATTTGCTTAATTCTCTGCCATTAGAGTTGAAGTATTTAACTAACAAAAATGATGTGAAATATAGACTCAAGACTTATTTTATAAACGATCCCTAAAAATGTTATTCTGCAATTATTGAAGAACTATACAGGAGTTAGTAGGTTAAACAAAGTACTTACCTTTGAGTTAATGCGTTAGTGTTAGTAAAGAATTTCTTGGTTAGTGTTAACAAAAATTGGTTATTCTTACAACACATATCAACAACAAATGGGGATTAATTGAGGAATCAAAAGTAATAGTAAATTCAAATGTTTTTATTGGTAAAAAGAGCAAATTTATCGGCATTTAGACCACAATGACTTTCAGGAATTCAGAATCATGTTGTAGTTGGCAGTCACTTGCCTCAAAACAGGTTATCAGCTCAGCTGTTCGCATTCGGTCGGTGGTGGGGGGCAGGACATAGAGGAACACGATAAATTTGTTTTTGATATGTGTATGTGTATATGTTATGTAAATGATTATTTATGGTTTGTTAATTGTCTACATAGTTTATTTTATAACTGTAACATTGTTGAGAGATTCGGTTATTAATTATTAAATATTTAAATCATGCTCATTTATATCAATTTAAGATATACCTTTATACTTCATTGGAAATTGTGCTCTCCCGCAGGATAATTGTTATTATTATTGTTGTTGTTATTATTATTATTATTATTATTATTATTATTATTATTATTATTATTGTTGTTATTATTACTGTTAGTTTCTGTTATTCAATATTAATATTTATTTTTAGATTTTTTAGAAACTATATTTATCATTGACCAAAATAATCAAATATAATGTAATACTTTAGAGTTTCCTCTCAAATAGCTTTTAGCTAGAGAGGTAAAAAATGGCATTACCGTGTAAATTGTATATGTATTAAATGAAAATAAACGAATTGAATTGAAAAAACTTACTAAAACTTAGGAATCATTTTTATGTTTAAAACAGTGTAAATTTCTTCAATAAAGATAGTCTTGATTTCACTAGGCCATATATTAGTTTCTGGAAATTGATTTTGACTCAGTTTAAGTGATATCGGGCTCAATACTTTACATATTTCATTCAAAGATTTATTTAACAAAGCTTTGTTTTGTCTAAAGCTTTTTTACCTACTTGCAATGTTTTAACAAGGAAAGATTTAATTGTGTTAGTTGATTTAAACTATTGTATTTAGATTATGTTGATAGTATATGTACTTTTAACGATTAAAAATCTTACAAAAACACATGAATTATCGGGTGAAAGCTAAAATACTTATTACATTGGAGGTACCAATATGGCTACTAAGGTTTGAGACAATATTTACCATATAAGACAATATATAAGACAATAATCTGGGGGTATAACGGCTTATGAGTTTGAGTACTCTAAACAATAGTTATTCTATTGCTTTAAAGTTAATCATGGTGTGACATTTATGATCACTGACCATTTTTCAATACAAAACACTTTCTTTGCCTGAATTAACAAAAAACACTCAACGTCTATTAATAGAATAATTTTGCTAGTCATTTTCATGATCCTAACAACTTTCCACTTCTGTATTACTTAATATAAACGTATACATATACTATATTTATAAAATATTTTAATTTTAGTTTTTACGACAATTAATTGTGATCAACCTACGAACTATTTTTGTTTTTATTGAATATATAACAGGAATTCTTACGAAAGTAAGGAGTGATATGACACAAAAAGCTTTTTGGGATATGATTTCAAACTCAATTGGGCATCGAATTTGACTTTCCTTCACTGAAGTAGAAGTTGATAAGCACTAGGTTTTTGTGAAGTGCATCTTCTTCACAAAACATACACAACATCTGCAATATTAAATCTAGGAAATTATAATCAGTGAGCTTATAATAACTGAAAAATATATTTCCGGTAGCTTTATTATATTGTATTCTACTTAAGAAGTATATTAAAGTAAAAAAAAACTACGTTTGAATCCTGCCCTCATATACTTTAATCCCATAAAATTTTTACGTATTTATGATAATTTTATTCAGTAGTTTAACTACCGTAACGTAAATCATGTGGAAAAAAGAAGTGAAAAGCTGGAAGGCCCGTAATTTTCACAAGAGTTAATATTTATCCGTGATGGCCGCGGAGCGTTGTTTGAGTGATTGATTTATGCCAGTGCTGTCAATGCCATGACACTGCTACGGTGCGTCTGCGAGATTGATTGCCATCAGATAGCGTGGTTTGATGCATTTCAAACATTAGAGACTGTAAAATAAACCGGTTCCAAATGTTACTGCACACTGGTTTTATTCAGTTTTAAATGTTCATCACTATTCTCCTTTAGGCGTGAGGTAACAGTCAAATATTCACCAATTCAATATTTCTCAACCTGTATATTAACAGATGTACAACATTTATAGATGTTTCCCCCTATAAAATTGGAGTCCTCAATTATTATAAAAACCTACGATACATTTCCAGTTTGCTTAGTTTTGCTAGTCTGATTTATAGTATTGTAGAGGTTGGCTAGTACTTAAACTATAATACTTCCTGTTTTTAAAGTTCATAGACCGGCGAGTGATTTTTTCATTTTAAATTGACATTATTTAAATATAATATACAAATCATTTAATCCAGTCTTACAATAAAATAGAAAACGTATATCCCAATCAAGAGGTTGTATATATTGTTTTCTTGCGATTCATTGTACTACGATGACTGTCAATAATGTAGTCTTTTGACTCTAGATAAAAAAGTTTCATCTCCTACAATAAACGTCACTTATAGTATAAGTTCATACAAGGTAAATGCCACTGTAGTTGTACTTGAGCTAATCATATGACATAGGACGTCTTGATAGGGTATCAATGCCGTTATAATAATCATACATATCGGTTTAACGTATTAGCTGTCTACTTAGCGTCCGAACACCACGAGTATAATACATGGCTGATACATGGCTCAGCATGGCTGGGATGTACTTCCCTATAGTATTATGTCATGTATTGATTTATAATTCCCTATCGCATTCGTACTTTGAACTATCTAATACTAGATCTGCCCGCTTTTGGTTCACCCACCTAATTACACAATTGATAAAAGTGGCTTCTACCTTTTTTTAGATATAATGATTGTATTTACTTACCCTGTGGGAAATAGGTTAGATCAGGTATATATCAAAAGGAATCCTTACAGTTATTTTAAACAGCTGTCGTTATAGCTATATGACATCACTAAGCATATGATGTCACTTTCTAAAATTATGGTCAAAGGGAAATTTGTCACATCTTCTAAATAGCTGTCGTTACAGCCACATAACGTCACTGTTTCAAATTTTGGTCTCAAAACTTCCAAAATCCCCCTTTGCTTAGACACATCCATGTCAAAAGACTTTCAACGATACTGTGTAACAAAATGTTGACCATTATACTAATATATACTATGTTTTGTTACACAATATATTTTTATTTACAAATGATTGATGTTACTGTTGTATGTAATTTTTATCATGATGAAACGTTATCTAACTGATAGGGTGAGTGTTAAATTTAAGAAATGCAACCACAATTACCTGTAACATCAAATATGAATGAGTTTCAATATAATAAGTAAAAAATTTATATGGGCAACGAAAATGTTTTGGAATTAATTTTTCGTGAACTTTACTCTTAACGAATTATTTCAGTCTACGGTTGTGTTATTTTAAAAAGTTAGTTTATTTAGTTGTCTAATCAATAAGAAAATCTGATCCTTGTTAATATAAACCATTGTATAAAGTGATCACTGGCTACGACAAAAGATTTTTATAACTAAAGTATAAACAGTATTATGGAGGATATATTTATGCATATCAGTTTATTATTTTTTTTAACATTTCAGTATAATCAATTTTATTTTTACCTTCAAAAAGAATTTGTGAAGACTTTTTTAAATAATTATTTATATTATCTAATTTCATAGTACAGTATATAATTAACTTGTAATAATGAAACACAATATTATTCATAAACTGAATAATCAGAACATGGCTTGATCTGTTTTAAAAATATATTTATTTAGCGTTACTTTTGAAAAGTAAATTACTAAGCTTATGATTTAAAAAAATAATTCATTGTATATAATGACGTTAGAGTTTGCATGATGTTCCTTTACGTCATCAGGAAGAGGGCAATCAATACAAGTGCCATTGGAGTATGACACATATCGGCTTAAAACCTCAGTGTTCCTCTGTGAACATGACACATGCTGTAAGTTATGGCTGCCGTTGCGATTAATGGCCTTTGGATACCGCATACAAGTCTAATCACCCTAGCTGTGCTGTCCTTGTTTTTCATTTTGTTTTCCTATTCAATAAACAGTTTTTATTTAATCAGTTTATGGTTTTACCTTTCAAATAAATCGTGTACTTAAGTATAACAAAGCCAAACAAGTTTAGAAAGTTCTATCGATTCGACTAAAATTAAATATTTTCATATTGGTTTTAGGTAGAATGATCTATGACACTGTGAAATTTTACTGTGATTAATGGTTTTTAAGTAAAACTATATAGCTATTCCTGTCAACGGTTTGAGTTAAACTAATAATTCTTATTCTTTTTCAGAGGATAACAGCCTTTTTGTCCGCTAGCCTAGTAGTTATCATATTAGACTTCAAGTCACAGGTTCAAAATCCGGAATGTCAATTTGGGGTTGAGAAAATGCTAAAAAGCATACCGGGTTATTTTTACAATTAATTCAATACATTTATTGCTAACTGACAGATTATGATGATGCTGATGCGATTTTAAACACAGAATAGCATAGCCTCAACTTTTTTAAGGGTAAAAGTTTATGTCCTGAATACTAGAGATAAAATTATTATTAAACATAAATATTCCAGATAAAGATTTATGACATTGTTTTAATTCCTAATAAATTCAACCCCACAGATGAAATATGGAAATTTAAGGATTCTTAATTCTTAAACTATCGATACTATTTATTTTTTTGTAATGTTGTCATTTTTCGATCACGACAGTGGAATAAATAATATGTTAATACCTTCTAAACTGGCTCGTGGTCCTAGCATAGTCCTCACTGTAAGAAGCACGTTCAATGCCTTTGGTGATTCCATAAGCTTGGGACTATTATCTTGACTGATTAAACCCTTTCTGATTGGTAGCACAACTGATAAATCGCGTAATACTTAAAACACTACACAAAATTACAGTCACAGATAACGCTAAACACAAACATAAAGGCCTGCGACGCATGCCTTTCTGTGACTATAGTTACGGGCTGTGTTTTTATTATGACGTTATCCAAGATACTAGGTTCAAGTTTAGGATTCGATATTGACACTTTCAATGTTGAAATGTGCGACATACAATAAGGACTACGATAGGATCACGAGGCAGTTAATAAGATCCTATTTCATCGATTTTATAATGTAGGAAACTTACTATACAAATTCAAATTGATTCAACTAAATGGGACCGACTACTATAAAAACTGAAGAAAACTGAATATTGATTTCACCTATCCCTAAAATATTAACTTCGTATATAGTTAAACAAAACGGAAACTCATACACTGTAACTGACAGCACCCGGGGCCACTCACGGAAGTTAAAAGGCAACCGGAAATACGAGCTTTTTCAAAAGGTTTTCATTAAGACCTTTCAGGATAAGATTGTTCCTTGTACTGTAAAAACGTACCCTTCCAAAACAGCAAGGAATTTCTAAAATGGAAAACCAAATAATTTAAAATGTAACTCTTTAGTTATTAGGTAATGTACCTATTTTTGTACTTTAATACTATAATGCCTGACCATTTACCTATCACAAGTACTTCAACACAGTATTTTGTTTTCAGTTGAAAACCTTTAAAACTTTTTAAAGCCTTAACATTTTTATCGTCTATTCTTCATGCAACATCCCATATTTACAAATATTGAAAAAATATTAAAATTAATATTTTTATTGCACAATATATGAAATTTAAACTTTGACTTTGTAATAATTAAAATTAAAGTAAAACGCATCCAGAAATGATAGACTCTTCTTTTATGTTTCTGTAAGTAGGTAGATATACTTCTTCCTATTTGGTATTTTAACCACATACATGACCGAATATAATATAGATATGAGTGAATAAAGTAGATGTAATCTAACACAAAATAGTTACAATTCTGTTTAAACACGCTTGTAAACACACGAGGCTACCAACTAAGAAAAGTAATTAAGTAAACATTGTACTCTTTTGTTTTTTTTTGTAGAATATAGGTATATAACTTGTCACGTATGATGTACAAAATTGTGTTTCTACATTGGTATGAACCAATTAGAGGGGAGAATTGTTTTATTAGCACATTGTTTCAGTAGTGGAGGTTGGGTCAGGCCGAGTGATGGATTTATACGCGATGTCGATACTATGACGTTGTCACAACGTTCGCTGATATATTGCTACCTGATAAACCAGCTTTTAGTTAACACTACAGTTGAAATATACGGGTCAACAAATTTTGTCGCATGCGCTGTGTTTGTATTCATTTTGTGGAAATAGTTTTGTTCATATTCGTTTTAGATGTAAAAAATCTAAATTGATTTACCTAGTGTGAGTGTATTAATGATTCTACGATTAATTTGTGGAATCATTAATCATAAATTAAATGAAATTCACAAAGATATTTGGAAACATGTTGAGATGTTATTATCTGAGATATGGTTGTGGATTTTCTTCTATCTCTTAGCGATTCTTGCATATACCACAGTGATGATAAATGTTTACAAAATGTCTTAAACAAAATGAGCACTCAATTCCAACGTTGAATTTCAAGCAAAAATATCAGAACTATGTGTTAAATCATATTCGTGAACTTAATGTTTTTATAGTGCCACGTAGTTCACCTATAACAACATTCAGCTTTACTAAATAGCTATAATTTTACAAAATTTTTATCATTATCATCATAGGTACAGCAGCTAAAGTCTCCTACGTGATTACAAACCTTCATTATTAGAACTGAACGTCAATCTGAAGCTCAAAACTCCATAGAGGTCATTGGTATGTGGGGCAAAAAGCTTCCTCTGCTTTTTGACCAACCTACGACTTTTGTCTAGACGGTCAACATCACTCACACATACCCACATACACTCAACCACGTAACGCGTACTTGTCACTACATATTCTTGAACGCACACTGTATAGGATGTGACGTGGAGTGTTTACTTTCCGTCAGCTGGACTCTGATAAGCTAAGGTTTACGTATAGGTATGTTCGCGGAAAGTTTGCTGTAAGATAAGATCAAGCTTTCTTACTCTCCCTCCACTTACTGCAGCACCATGATCAAACATTGTTTTAAAATTATACAAATCAATAAATAAATAAATATATATATATAATATATATATATATATATATATATATATTATATATATATATATATATTATATATATTATATATATTATATATATATATATATATATTCAATTAGAAATAAAAATTGTATAACTAACCGAACTAAAAGCTATAGCAGGAAAATTTATCTCAATTTCTTTCAATTAGATGATACCACAATGTTAATTATACTTATGAGGAAAAACATAAGTTTATTGATAATACTATGAGAAATCAGAAATGTCGGTTTAATTCTAGCTATGCCTTAACTTCACTAATTAGTAGAGAAGACATTATCCAAGTATCGGAACTGCAATTCAAGTTACTCTGAACATGATCCCTCCAATTAATAGGAGAACAAGTTTCTTGGGGTACCAAAGTCGGTTTGAATGATCACACACTAAACTAACGATCTTATAGTAAAAACTGAGCCAAACATGATGCTTTTCAGCATAGCTTTTATTGTTTTTTAACTATGAATTACATATGAATTACATCTCTGTCTTAGTTTTTAAACTATTTTTATCAACCCAATTTATTTTATTTTAAGTTGTTTTATTCAATATTATGACAATATTCTTAAAGAATAATAATTAACGGTAATTAAAATTACTTGAAATATTTTATAAATTACAATATATCTACTTTAGTCTATTTTTACCTTTACTGTTCTATACAAAACGCTATTAAATGTTTGCTACCTTAAAAATTAAATAATTTAATATCAACATAAAAAATGTTCCCCTTTATTAATTTCGTAGGAAAAGTCATAAATTTCAACAAATTTTACAGTATTATTTATAGCTCTATTGTTAAATAATTAGCCCTTTGTTAACTTTAGAAAAATAGTAATATACTGTTAAATGAAGATGTTGACTAGATTTCACTATATCTTTTTCAGTTTAATTTATATTCTTACAGGTCTTAGACATCGAGTTTTAATTCCTGCTTAACGGAAAGTGCAATGAGATAATTCATACGTATAAAATTTTACTTTAAAAGCTATGTATACCTAAGAACCTTAGTAAATGGATAAGATTAGTTAAATAATTCACAATATACGTCTCATTTGAAATAATAAATTTGTTTTTAACATATCTGTTGTAGCCTACATATGAACGTGTTAATTCATAGGAAATGAAACGATCATATTATAGATTTAAAAGATGTAAAAAGATTTTTTGAATAACCTCTAAATGTTTTTGTTATTCTAATCCGTGATGTAATAAAATTAGTAGGCTTATTCACAAATTTCACGTTTTAGTTTTAAACAATTATAACTTAAAATAAAGACTACTAATACTTTGCACAATATATGCATTTTAAAGAACTGCTCAGTCAGTTACAGCTTCGTAGCTCCTAGTTACACAATAACCGATCAGATAATGGCTAAACTAATTACAGCTGATGCTCGGGGGAGCGGGTCCAACTAAGACTAACTACCCCGCAGGGCGCTGCTGAAGACGCCCATGGTAATTGATATTGTCATTGACGGTCCGGTTCTGACGTCATCCTCTCGGAATGCATCACTGGAAGCTATAAAGCTTTAATAGGATATTATACTTTTAAATTAGTTTTATTCAATTTAAATTTATTTATAATTAAAATTATCATTCTTATATTTTTCTGGCACTGTACTGACAATGCCCTTAATTAGATATAACATTTCAACCTACCCTATTATAATATAAAATAGGCTATATAACTATTTATTTCAAAATATTGTATTTCCACTAGTTACTTATTATTATGGCTATATTTTTATTGTTCCTTACATCTAACCTAATAAAGTATTAACTTTGTACCTTGTATAAGCACAAATAATGCTATCAATCTTGATTTTCGCTATCATGTGTGTATATAAAATGGTGTAACTCTTGTCTGTGGAATAAATTAGTTAATAGATAATCAATATTAGCAACTTCAAAAAAATAATTACAGTAATGTGTAACTGTAATTATTCATATTCAATTATAATTGAAGTAGATATAAAACAATAAAATAAAAACTGTTGCATTGAAGCTATATAATTTACAGCGTATTGTAATTTTGGTTCAAAAAAGGTGCAAAGACACTTATAGTTACATTTAAACAATATGGAACATTAAGTTTCAACTTTACAATAATAATGCTAAAAGAAATTTCAAAAGCTAAAAACCCAAAAGTCATCATGAATGGAAGTGAAAGGAGTTATACAAGGTCAAAAGGCGGAAACGGTTACAGCGTCTGCGAGGCGTAGCGAGAAGTACTCTCTGAAGGGGAACCTGAGGGGGACCTAGGGGGGGACCTGGGGGGGGACCTGGGGGGGAGAAAGTGAAGGGGAACTCCCCCGTCATACTTGTAGCGACCGCGGTGAAGTTTGTGGCTAAAGCTAAAGGATAGACGTTCCTCTCAAATAGAAGAAAAGACACTGATTAGTACCGATATAATCAGATGGGTTCTTGTATTTGTTCTTTCAAAGCCAGATGATTTTTTTACAGAGTCACAGATTGATAAAACACAACCGCGTTTAAAAAAATAAATAAAATTGCCTTTTATTATCGAGCGTTTCTCAGTTACAACTGCTTTACAGAACTACTCTCGTCAAAATTAATTTTAATATAGAACTTATAACAAAATAACAATAATGATAATAACAATACAATCACAACAGTAATTACATATTAATAACAATGAGGAAAACGATAAAAGTTAAGAAGAAAAAAAACAGTTATGCAGGTCTTAATAATTCTATAAGCTTATTTTTGAAAGTTTTGCCTGCATAAATTTTAAGTTCAGAGGGGAGGTCATTGTACAACTTCGGGCCGAAATAAGAAAAACTTCCCCTTCCCATTTCTAGTCTGACTTTTGGGAAGTGAAGGAGCCCCCCATGGCGGGTACTACGCTGTGAGACCTCCTCCCGGAAGGAGAGCCGCTCACAAAGGTACTGAGGTTCTTGTTGATGCAGAACCTTATGCACCATGCAGCACGTCATGATCCTGCAAACGGCATCCACCACCAACATCCCAGCAGCATCTCTAAAAGGAGAGACATGGTCAAAGTGTTTCAAGCAGAAAATGAAACGAATAGCAGAGTTTTGGAGCTTTTGAATTCTGCTCATGTCTTCTCCGGAAATGCTGTTTCCATAGGCTGGAAAACAGTAAATGAAGACCGACAGGATTAGTGACTGCATGAGGTGCAGCTTAGCAGACTCTGGGAGCAAGCTTTTAAACCTGTACAGTCCCCCTCATCCTACCAAGTGCTCGCTGAGAAGCGTGTGTGATATGGTCCGAAAAGGTAAGGTTGCTATCAAGCACCACACCCAGGGTTTTTACCTTATCACACACATCCAACCTCTCGCCCCCGAGCTTAATATTAACTCCAATGTCATTGAGGGACTGTATCAAGTCGTGTGGCGCTGAGTGCATCATAGTACACTTGCCTATGTTAAGTTTCAGCCCATTCGCTTTTGACCAGCCTAGGATTCTTTCAAGATCCAGGTTAATCATTTCAATTGCCAGGTCAATGCTGGAAGGCTCATATGAAAAGTGTAACTGTGAGTCATTAGCATACAAATGAACTGTGCAATGTTGTACACAGCTTGGCATGTCAGCTATATATAAATTAAATAAAATCGGCCCAAGGCAGCTACCTTGAGGAATGCCTCGACATTTAACAAGCGGGGTTGAGGTCTCATCCTCTAACTGTGTCACCTGCAGTCTGGAGTCTAAGTAGGACCTTATCCATTTGAGACAATTATCGTTGAAACCATAGTAATTCATTTTCGCCAATAGCATGTCATGATTCATTGAATCAAAGGCTTTAGATTAGTCAAGCATCACAAGGGTGTTATACCTACCCTTGTCTTTAGCATCGATCATATCACTAAATAGGTTTACTAGGGCAGTGCATGTGCTGTGGTTTCGTCTAAAGCCTGATTGCAGCTTTGGTAATATTTTATTTATGTTCATGTAATTTACTATTTGGCGAATAGCTACCTTCTCTAATATCTTGGATATGGCTGGTAATATAGAAATTGGTCTCAGTTGGTCCACTTTATTTACGACTGGTTCTTTGGGCAGTGGACGGACGATACTTGTCTTCCATGTCTTTGGGAATATGCCGCTTGCCAGGGATACATTCACAAGATGTGTTATCGATTTAATTGCATAGGGGCTAACTGACTTTATCATGTCAATCGAGATTTCATCAGTTCCTACGGCTTTTGATTTTATCTCATTCATTGCATCCATCACCTCTTTTTCACTAACTAGCGAAAAACAAAATTTATCACTGTTTTCATCTTGGCTATTGGTTCCAAAGAATGTTAATCTTTCATTGTCAATTCTCGATCCATCAGCCATATTAATGAAGTATTCGTTGATCTCGTGCGGTGGAATGTTTGAGTTTACTTTATTTACAACAATGTAATTGGATTTAAGACATGACCAGAAATCTTTCGGATTTTTAGAGTGTGATAGTTTATCTGTGAAATAGCTCTTTTTTGCCTTCCATATACTATTATTCAACTTGTTCCTTACTATCCTATACCTTTCCCAATCCTCAGCATGTCTATTTTTCCAGTATTTGTTTCGCAGTTTGTTTTTCTCTTTAGTCATTTGTTTTATACTGTCGTTTCGCCAAGGGGCTTTTCTTTTAGTCACTCTCTTACTCACTATTGGCGCGTTTTTATCATATACATTTCTGATATAGGAGGTTATCAACATTTCTATGACATCTACTTTTAGGATGGGAACTGAGAATTCTATAATTTGAGCCGTGAACCTGACCTGTAGCACCGAAGTGCAAGATGCTAACCAAGAAGCTAGCAATATATTTCAACTAATTTTTTTATATAGTTTTAGACTCACTGAACCAGGAGGGGGTTTAAATCAAGTTTATAAACTAAAAAATACATTTAATATAATTTTTAATAGAATAAAAGTACGACATACATTTTATTTATTTATTATAAAAAAATCTATTTCTATTATTTTTGTATTTTAAAATCTCGTTTTTTAGAAGTTTGCAAGCATGTTAGAAGAATCCATTTATCCTTTAACTAAGAGATTTATCATTTGAACGCCACTTCATGCAATATAATTTTCTTATTGCTACCCAATTATAAAATAAAACATAATATTTAGGCTTACTATTTCTCTTCAACAAAGACTCTTACGTAATTGACTAAAATTAAAACAACAAGAATATTAAGG
This sequence comes from Nephotettix cincticeps, assembly GCA_023375725.1. NCBI lineage: Eukaryota > Metazoa > Arthropoda > Insecta > Hemiptera > Cicadellidae > Nephotettix > Nephotettix cincticeps. The sequence goes on along the minus strand of CM041787.1, from coordinate 57,872,630 downwards.
TATACATGTTCTAAAGTGTACTCTCTTTGCTATCAAAGTCGTTCAGTATTTATATTGAATCCACTAACGGATACAAACCTGAGTAGCTTCCGGGTACCAGAGTGGTGGGCGAATACTGCATTATACAAAGTCAAGGGCCGGAAAACCGTACAGACACTCGGAGAGAGTACCGACCTCCCTTCGTGCCACTTCATGTAATTGATACCAACAGTGGCTGCTTGGAGCTTCCAAGTTGTAAAGTTGTTACTTGGTGCTCTAACAGTATAACGTTTAGTTATAACGGTTAGTAATTTTTAATAAGAGAATATAGGTCAGTTTTTGCAATGGAAAAGATAGCAGGTAATTTAAATTGTAGCTGTTTTACGAATAGTAACAAAACATATTATTAATATATTTTTTCTTGATTAACATCAATCAATGTCCTAATTGTAGCTATTAACGAATTTGATACAGATATACATGCATGTTACCCATGTTTAATAATGTTATATGTTTGTATCAAACTCATCGTAAAAATTTACTTATAATTGTAAAACTAATAGCTTGTATTAATATACTTCCAGTATAATGTGATCGTTATTAATTCTTTCCTCACATGTTATATGAAATAAGTATACTTTGGTGATATTATTATAGCAAAAATATAATATTAAATACATGAAAAATCTAATCCAAAAAACACTGCATTATCTCACATTAATGTCTAATTATAAAGATTATTTATTTGACAGTAGAATATAACTTCAATTTCTCACAAAAGGTGTAAGTATTATATTTTATTTTGTGTATTTCTACGCCAGTGGCATTTTTAACGTTTTGATGGGGAATGGTTCAAACCCCGGTCTTGTTACTACCTAACGTCGACCTGTTGTTAGGAAGCATCATTAATTAGTAGCCCAATGACAAATTGGCGACTGGGTCCAGATTCGATCCTTGCGGGATTCGATCCGGCGACCTTTAGTTTTAAAGGTGGGTATTATAACCACTACACCACCCAGCCAGTTATACACGATATATACACGATGAGAGCTTGAAAAAAACCCCATGTGAAATTAATGTATGAACGAAATACTCACAAAAGAAATAATAGATGCAATACATATTTAGAGTATTAAGTAAACTCATATAAGATAAGTCAAAAGTATACTAAGGAATGCACTGAAGATAAAAGTAAAATTACGGCGTATTTTCTATACCAACAGAGATTTTAACATGTTCATGGCCTGTGTAACAGCCTTTATCTTAATGGCACATCTTGGAATGCTCGTCCTAGAATGTTCAACGTTTGAATACGTAATTATCATTCTCGTCTTTTACGATAACTAGTTAATTTAAAACCGTACACTCGACCAAACATACTTTTAAGTTTTTGGTAAAATCCAGTGGAAGTTTCTTTTACACATCCTTTGCTTACAAAATTAAAACTGATCTGCGCATGAGATGAATCAAGCAATGACACAATAATAATATTTGATATAATACTATATATATTTGATTGATAATACTGATAAATTAGCCTAATATTAGCAAAATATTAAGCTTATTTTATAGAAAATAATAATGATATAGTTTGATCGATACCATATAAAATATAAATAGTATTTCTGTTTTTACGTGGTGTATATTCTTTACTGAATCATATAATAAAGTACTTATGTCTGACAGCTTTTACATAAATTTTCAAGGTTTCCATTGGGATTGGTTGAATATATAAATCGTTTCAGTAGTTATAAGTGGTTTCCTATAAAGGTTCAGATTTAACAGTCCCGAAATGTTTCAAATACTTTATAATGTGTAAAATGTCATGTCAAACAATTTTAGTTTTAGCTATTAATAAACGTAAAACGGAGCTTTTTACCTTAAACTATTTTATATAACGTTAAACTAGCAACATAATTGAAGTTTTTAAACGAAATATTATTTGAATTTATCTTACTAGTCCTGAACTGTAGTTAAATTAAAAAGATAGTAAATATCTTAGTCAGTCTGCAGTTCAAAGGTTTACTATCCTTTGAACATTTTTTTGCTAATGCCATGTAAAAATATTCCAATTGGTGTACATAAAACCTAAATAACATAAAAAAACAAATTGCATAACACATATGAATTAAAATAAGACACCCGTACCGAACACTACTCATCTACATGCAATGTTACACAATGAGACAACTTACTGTTTATACAACACTACTCAATGTTTATTTGTCATACAATACTACTAATCTCCCGAATTGGTACGTATCCAAAACCTCTTCCCTAGTCACCAGCCAAGTAAAACATGACAGGGGATGAAATTTTAAAGTATTTTAATTACATATTGAGCCCCAAAGACAGCTTTAGTACAGTACAGTAAAGATAGGCAATTGCATGATCTTTGTTAAACAAACTAATTCGAAAACGAAACGACCTCTATTATCTATCCACAGATATATACTATATTGTGTTGAAAATGTAGAGGACATGATAGGCCCATCAAAATAAAGCAAGTTTTAAGTGGTCTATGTTACTTTATACTTTTAACTGAAATGGCGACCTACCCAGGTAGGTATTTTAAGCCAAGTATGATCAGGTATATCTACAAAATCCTTAAAACTATAATGGCGCTGGTATTAAATTATTCAATATCTTTTAACGGAAATTTTCAACGTGCCAGTGTTGAACAACATGTCTGGAGGTGAAAAGAATTATCTCGTTTTCAAGTGAATACCTAATAATTTACATTAAAAATCATTTTTTTTTAATTTGCATATAATTTTAGATTAGATTAGATTATTGAAATGGCGACCATACCACAAGGTAGGTATTTTTAGCCAAGTATGAATGAGAGTTGATTGTAGGATGATTGTGGCGCGATCTTGTAGTCTTGTTACTGATTAGGGCTCACATGTTACTTAGACAGGTCTGTTAATTAATAGCCCAACAGCCGTTGGCAACTAAGGGACCTACAGTTTAACGTGGAATCCGAACCACGACCTCTGAATTACAAATTGGTCTAATTATGAGGATGGTCTTTGCGGATTAACGTAGCTTTCAAAAGTGCGGACGTTAATCCACACAAGAGCACTACACCCACCGACCATTGCTCACAACTATCCACAATTCGTGACCTCCAAGTAGCTGGATTACAGAATGACGCCACCATCCCAGTCATTATATAATGTTGTCAATAAAACTAAACAGGGAGATTGGGAGTCAGTGTGACAAAATTTTTAAGGTAAACTACTTCACTAAGTCGAGTTGGAATCCTAATTTGTTTGTACCATTCCTCTATAGTATGGTATTATAGTTTTATTGAAAACATGATATAATAAATATATGTAACATAACACATCCAGTTTTTATTGTAAATTATTAGGTTTTCACTTGAAAATGTGTATTATAAACACAGACGCGTTGAAAAGTCCAATATAATATATTGAATAATCTTACATCGATTAACCAACCGTTAACGTTATGTTGAAATGTCTTATGAATGTCTATCCAAACACAAACTAAACTCCCAAAATCATTCGGATTAATTTCGTTGTCATAAAATCCTGGGATAACAGATTGACATATCCTGAGAGGTTAGATATTACGCAAATTCTCAAATTCAAACGCAAATTAAAAATACACACAGAGGAAGTACACTTTTGATAATCACTGAAAGTAATTCACCAAGCTACAGTAATCCAGGTATTTAATAGCTGAAGCTCAAATTGATTCAGTCAACGAGATACATGTGTGTTACGGTATCCGGAATGAAGGAATAATGGAGCAAAGGGATTTCCACAACAAAGGTACGGTATTGTTATAATCTCTCCTTCATTCCACCAAAGCTGTTGTACTCTATTATGCATGTTATTAGTACATTTCAAAGATCTGTGACTAAGTTTATGATTGTAAATTAATAGAAACCGTACGACAATATTTTATTCCGTCACAATAATATAATTTTGCATAATATAAACTCTGAATATAAGGAAATGTTTGAACTACAACAATATTTTTATTTGTTAATATCAGCTATGAGCAACGACTTTTGAAGTTAATTATATTTTATATTATTACAGATTTTGTATATTAACTTTACATGTGTAAGCATGTTAATTCATTAAAATTTGAATTAATTCACTTTAAAAATTTATATATGTATTTCACTTTACAAAAGAAGATACATAAAAAAAAACATTATAAATTGGCGTTCATGTGGGTATACTAAATCAGTTGTTTGTTGTTCTTTAAAATGATAAAGTTTGATTTTGAAACCGTGAATAGTAATAAGGCTTATAGCCTAGAGTGACTGCAAAGCGACCCCAATTTCCCGCAGTCGAAGCCCCTGCGACCAAACCAGCCACGTGGCCATGGCCACCACTGCTGATTAATACCTTCTTTTAAAACCTTCTTTTAATTAATATTTTAGAATAATATTCGGATGTTAAACCGCTCAAAGAGAGCCTTTCTTTTTCTCTCAACAACCTCTGGTCAATAATCGGGTTGTAGGGGTAGTTTGTAACACCCTTTCCCTATTATGTGCTATTTTAGACACAAAACCAGCCCATGTTGCCGTGGCATCCACATCCTCTAGTAGACTGACCGCGGCGACTGTGACGCGGCCAGTGGAACGACTTTACCTAGTGCGCGCAGCTCCATTGATTCCATGTTAAATTTGGCCGGTCATAGCCGCATCGCAGCCTCTGTAGTGCGTTTGAGCCCTTGGGGTAAAAAAAGTAGATTGACTTGGAGTTCACGACTTGTGGACAGTCATGAGCGTTGGTCGTTGGGTATAGGCAACGTCAACACTATTGCATACTACGTAAATCTGTAAAGACCATCCTCATAATTAGACCAGTTCGTAACTCAGATGCAATAGCTCTCAGTCTACGTTAAACAGTAGGTTCCTCAAATATTCTATTGCCTGTTGGGCTATTAATTAACAGTACTGTCCAAGGAACCTGTCATCCTAAGTTAGTAAGAAGACTACGTCACAATCATCCTACACGTGTTTCTCATTCATACTTGTCTTAAAATACCAACCTTGTGGTATGGTCACCATTTTAATAATCTAATATAATCTAGTTTAGATATATTAGTCTTGTCAAAATGGATAACCAATATCTTATTGCACCCACAATTCCTATTGTTGTTCTGTGCCTATATAAGTACACATGTATCGAGCTTATGAGCTCATTCCCTACACAAGTATATACAGGGTATAAGAAATACGAGATATTATTTAGTTTTAATAAAATAATATCAATGACGTTTACGTAACATGTTTCAAATAACCTTATTAGTTGAAACAAATTATTAATTTTAAGTTCTTGGCTGTTATTAGTCTATAAGCTATTTATAATTTAAGGTTGTCAGTATATATTATCGGGGACATAAACAAGAGAGAAGATAGACCCTGTTGGTGTGTCCCCTCCCCTCCCCCTCCCACCCAGATGAACGGTTACCAGGAAACCACAAATCATATGTTTTGTTCAACTCTGACTTCACCACAAAATGTTTCCCCCTAATATACGGTCAGAGTTGATAATTGTATGTAAATAGTTGAGGTAACTCACGTTAGTAACATTTTAATAATGCAGAAATAAATTTCAATTAAAATTAAAATTAAACTATTGATGTTTAAATATTGTTACTTAGTACACTCACATGTTAATAATACAAAAAAATCATGTAAACATCAAACAATATTTTGTAAGATCAATAACATCGAAGAAAGGTAACTTTTTTTGTACAAATACGTTTCCAACATTGTTTTTTAACATCATTTGTTTTATGCGAATAAGGCTTTAAGTTTTCTAATTGCATTACGACTTTTTACTAATATCCATTTCCAAAAAAAGCCTTATCTCTTAATAATTTTTTAACTATTACAATTGTGTTGGAATATGCTGAGGATTAGGCACAAAACCATCAAATGATAAAGTGTGCCCTTAAACCATGGAACCACTCAGTGATTAAAAGAAAATAGAACTAAATATGTTATGTAATGTGATGTTGCGTTGTAATCATGATCAGAGAGTGTAATGTTGTTGCATTACGACTAATAACCACTAGTAATTCCGTAACAACACATCTAATATCACCTAGACACGTAGATACGATAGTACGAAATTACGTGACCTGCATGTAGTTCAATATAGGCACCGCTATCATAACAGTATCGTTAAACTTAAAGCTAATCAACTAACAATCATTTAAGGAAAACTCTGAACTTCTGTTAGGCTAACGATTGTCTTCTTTAAATTAATAATAAGTTAAACTAAGATAGTCTAATTAGTTACTTAGTCTAAAATTTGTTAGAAAATTTGCACAATTATATATATAACACATATTTGGTATGTATACGGTTATGTAAATACCAATGTAAATGTATGACATTGTAAATACTAAACGTTAAAGTTATTTTAATTGCCATTTGAATAAATATCCTGTTGAATTTAGATCATGTTAATTTTTATCCACGCAACAAACTAGTTATTTCGTTATTTTAAAACATGTGAAAACATATAAACTTATAATTTTAAGTACTCATAATGCTACTTTGTAAGAAATTATTGAAATTATATAAAATGTATAAGATTTACAACAAATAATGTTATATCTGTTAATAAGTTTATTATAAATGTTTTTTACCCAGTTATAAATCTACTTTTTGCCATGCTTTATTTATGTCAGATAAATACAAATGGATTGGTAAATTTACACACCTACTATTTTTCATCCCCTTTTCTCATACCAGGACTAGCTAGGCACTCCCCAAAACCATTCGACCTTTTATTCCGGATTGGATAGAGCTACGACATATCGAACATCGATATCGCATATCGAATTGACATTACTGGTTGGTGGAAGCTCAGGTACCAGGGTCACGCTATCTATTCTAAGAGCGCTGCCTCCACCTACTGTTACCACATGTACTTAATCATTATACTATTCTCTGTACATGTCATTATGACCTATCACGCTTCTGACACGCGTAGCTTATAACTCTAAACCCACAAAGCAGAGATAACAAGACACACTTTGCTCGTAGGGGGCTCCCACCCCAGGACCATATTGTTTAAGTCATAAATCCGTGGCACATAGTGACACCTGTTTTTGATAGTACTAGAAATCAATAAAAATAAACGATATTTTTAAGTTTTAATAAGGAATAATTATTTTCGAGTAAAAAGAGGATAAAATTATTTAGTTCGACAGTAATTCCCATTTAAGGAAAACTTTTAGATGCTAATTCAAGAAAAAATAACCGTCTAATTAGAATTTAAAATACAGTTTTTGCACAGCAATTTCGTGAAATATACTTTTATTTTGTTTTTTAAATTAAAAAATGATCCATTATAGTATTTTAAGAAAGTAAAATACTATAATGGATATAGGCCTAATTGTAGGGCCTGACCTACAATTAGAAATAATTGTGACTGTACAGTTAATTCAATCTGGCTTTCTAAAGGCATTGGCGTTTAGTGCTTAACAATAGCAATTTTTTAATTTTTAATTATCAGTATGAAACTAATGTGGCTGCATACAGTTAGTTTGTCCTTTATTAATTTAATAACTTGACTTACCAGACAATATGCAGTATTAATGGCACATACAAGCTTAACGTATTAGCTGTCGGTTCGACTTCCGAACACCGCACAGGTCACGTGTGATTTATAGCTCAGCATTGCTGGGATGTATTCACCCAGGCTCTGGAATTACTACCTGTTGTTGGCTGAGTTATTGCTTTAAACGATTATACTTCCGTTCTGTAATTTTAATATCATTCCCAGTTATGGTTTAAAGGTTTTTAAGCATGTTCTGTTTTCTTAAAATTTAAGTGAGTTTTATGCAATAATTTACAAACTAATTTATAAAAATAAATTTTACAAATGAGGATAAGCGGGTTAGTTTAGACCCCGTGTTGTAGGTTCTGTAGTCTATGTTGGTTCTACCTAGACGGTGCAGCGGGTGTTACATTGGCGAGTCGCCCTACCTAGCCTTATCAGTCCTGATCGATCAGGATAGACTGCAGGAGTCTGCATGAGACAGGTACTCCTTAGTTAAGGAGAACCTGTCTCTGCCTACGTAGTTAGACTAAAACACGATGTAATGGATCTAATGTGATATTAAGTGATTGAGTAGAAGCAACGTCAAATTAGAAGCACAAGCTTTACAATTGTCCATGTGTAGATTGAACGAAATACAATGAATATAGAAATAAAAAAAAACAATAGAAGTTTTTGCACATTAGTACCATTCGTCCACTTGATTATTTGATAACTTGATTAAGTTACAGTGACATTGAGGCTTAAAAGTCTCTACTGCTTTACTGGTTAGGTTTAAGAAAAAATATCGTTCAAAAATGTTACGTTTAAACACATTTTGAAGCTAAAATTATAATAAAATACTTATCTAAAAAAAAGCTGTTAGAACTTTCTAAAATTGAAATATTCACCTAAAACAGCATAAATATTTAGTTAAGTTTTCGATTAGAAACTGTCAGATATAAAATAAAAATGCTGTTAAAAGCTTTGGGCTGGACACTCAACGTTCAGCTAGTGACACACATTTTACGATAGATACGTAGGTTTATATTTTTTCTTTGTTAAAACTATCATATAAGTTGGAAACACTTGTATACCTTAAACAGCATCAAACTAGCTAAATTGTACTATAATCACAATTTTTTTAAACATATTTCCTGAAAATCGTATTCTAATCGTGGAATAAATACTATTTATTACTTTTAATTATACATTGCATAATAGAAACAGCTAGATTTTGAAAGGTTTTAATCATAGAACGTAGCGTTATTGTGTAAACGACGAAGTATATCGTTAGCGTGGTGAAATCCTTCAATACTTTGAGAGGAAGTTCACGAACTCAGGATCAGTTTATAACCGGGTTCATCGCCCGGACATATTAGCTACTATTGTCTTGCTTTATTCCTTCCCATGCTCTGCTTCATCTAATCCATTGTCCGATGTTAGAGCTGATAGGTCATAGGAGAAAGGTATCGTACAGTTACATTGAAACCATACATTGTAAATAGAGATTTAACATAACTACGTGAAATAATATATCTCTGCACGAGAGATTAAATTAAAAATCAGTTTCATCTTAAAAATCTTAAAATTCTATTTTTCCTTCATAAATGTCAACTAATGTTATGCATCATAATAAAAGCATAGATATTCTCTAGATAATCGAATTGCCGTTTTGGCTTTGAAGCTATTGTATTTTGAGGTGACCGGATACTGGAAAAATAATAACAAATAATAATAATAAATCTTTATTTCTCCACAAGAATAGAAAACAACACAATGTGAAACAATAAATTACAGTGATTTAAGGAAAAATTATTTAAACTTAATTAGGCCTACTTAATAACTTAAAATATGCATCAAACCTATTGTTACTTAACAAATACAGCTTTCTTTAACTTGGGGAGGAATATACACACCCAAGAGAAGACAAAGCCTCTGTGTGTGGGCGGGAGTCTCAGCTAATAATTACTAATAAATACTACAGCTACTAATAAATAAATAATTCAGCTAATAAATACTAATGAACCTTACTCTTTCTTTCCACTTACTTCAAAAGATTTATATAAACTTTGTACATATAAATGAATATACTCCTTAAACTCATTTTACTGTTCACTAATGTCATTTTAGTGTCCATTAAAATGTAGGAAACAGCTATTTGTACAATATATAAAATATTCATTTGTCTTTGATAAACACAAACATGTCCGATACTTACGATAGTACTCGTTGTAATACACACTCCGTGCATATTTTGTAAAACCACTTTTTATTCAGTCAACGGGGTTTCGTTCTGTAATGCGAGTTGTACTTTAGACACTTAATTTTGGTAAGATTAATTAATACTTATATTGGCCCGGATAGCTCAGTCGGTAGAGCATTAGGCTTTTAACCTAAGGGTCCAGGGTTCGAGTCCCTGTTCGGGCGGAAACTTTTGAAAACACATCAAGACCCGGTTTTATAAATTTATTTATAAAATAACTAAAAAAATTCCAAACACCAGGTACATCGTAAAATACAAAACATAACTGAATAATATTAAAAACTGCGACACGAACAGAACGTAGTTTACATTAGCCTAAAGGTGATCAGAATGCTTACAACGCTCCGTGTAATAGCCCAGAACGTGACGGAGATAGCATAGGAACTCCGTTGTTGTAGATATTCATAGATAGGCTTACTTCGATAAATACGAATCTAAGCTTATCCATCTCGGGTCCACCTCATGATGTATTTTGGCAGACCTGAGGTAAATAGCCTATAATTCCATGGGATTCAGAAAAACAACAAAACCAAATTGAAAACACGAACTTATCGTTACACTTTAAAATTAGTTTTTAACATTACTGTTATAGCCTTATATAGCTTTGAAAAAAATAATATATGCGCTATTAATTTTAAATTCTAGCTAAAAGGTGAAATACAATATAAGTATTTAAATGATTATTAAAATATCACATTATATGACTTGATCTGTCAGTGACAACTGAGTGGGGAAAGTACACTAGACTACCAACAAAACGACCAAGGTTTGATTCTAGGTCATGGCACATGTCAAATTTAATTTCTCAGACTGCCACCAAGTTTTGTAAGACACATTATGCTGTTGGTCCCTGCTTCATAAGTAGTCGTTAGGTCACTTAGGGGTATTAGCACGACCTGTAATTTATAATGTAGACCTACACGAAAAACAAACAAAAATTACTTAATGTTATAAAATAAGTGCTGAATTTAATTTCAACCAACACAATTTACATTTTGAGTTCACATTGAGTTTTGACATTTTAGTTTCTGTTACTTTAAAAGTCTTATAATTTTGTCAATAGCTGTATTCATAAAAAGAATATAAAATTCCACGTATGCTACATCAGAATATAGCCTAGTTGGGTGAATAAAACTTTATAGCAACATCATATCTTAACGGTATAGACTCTTTATCAAGGAAATGGAGTTTCTAGTAGTAATACAAATAGAGATTATACGTGATACACATTTATCTTTCAGATCTTTGAAATAATTTGGCCAATACGTTAGAGGGAGTCTCGTTGACTGTGTAGTTTGGTATACTGCTAAAAGTGAATGGTACACAGATGGGAAGTGCAGAGTTGTCTGTGAGAAGTTGCCAGAAGATGCAATTTGTGGCTTTCTACTCGTAATTGAAGGGGTTGAACGTGGTGTATGTTCGATCGTGTGAAAGAGAGTGTAAATGGTGATTATATTGGAACATTACTGACTCTATTTGTTGTAGCACATATTAAGCTGTAAAATCGAATTACTTAATCTATATATTTATTAGCTTTTTAATAAGCACTACCATTCCTGTTCAGCTTATATGGTTACCTACCGTTATTCTAGTAAAATCGGCGATATATGGGATGATTATTTATATTTAACATTTTTTATGTAAACAAAATATTATATTTAAATTAATTATTGTATAAACTGTTTTCATTTTTTTTGGAGAACTGATGAATCTATGTTCATAAATTTTTTGTTCTCTTTCTACATCTACGGTGTGTACCTCGTAGTTAAATGTTTAGTAAATATATAAAAATTAACTAATTTAATCTAACAGCAAAGATTAACTCTAAATATATGTTAGTTTTACCATGATATAACATCCCAGCAATCTATAAAAATAATTCTAATACACCAATGCAAAGAAATTAACATTTAATCTGATTTCCTTTTCAAATAATAGTATACTATATGATATATTTTATGATATTTTTTATTATTCAATTCATTTAAAATAATGAGCATATTGAGTAAGTATCGAATCCTAAAATACTTCTTCCTATTATTTAACCTTAAAGTTGATGTAACCATTTAAATAAATATTTTTTGGAAAACTACTGTAATAACTAATAATATTATAAATCATAATTTGAAAGATCCTTGATACATTTTGCTTCTGATTCTATTAACACATTCACTATATACATTAAATGCAGAAGAATGCAACATCAATCATGATGAAGTAGAGCAACTTAAAACGAATTCTTGTTATGTCTACTTCATCTGCACGCAACTGGTAAATGTTGAGGGCAAGTTTCTACCTTTATTACATCGTTTCGTCATTTAAAAGGTGTTTTAATGTTAAAAATATTAGTTGTGTCTGTTGAGTAAGCCTTGTATCAATAGATCTAATGTTAAATAAGGAAAACAAGCAAGCTAAAAAAACCTAATTGTATTTTGTAATTGTGTGTATGTATTAAAACTCAATTACCCAATCAATACGTTTATTAAAATACACTAAAATCACATGATGGTTTAAACTTTTTTTTAGTTTTATAGTATATAAATCTTATCCCTCAGAAATTAGATATATATTTTTTGGTAATATTTCATCAAGTACCCTATAAATAACCAATTTTTAACTATATAAAATATTCCTTGTAAAATTTCTTCCTTAAAAAACTTTGTATTCATTTATAAAATTATAACTGTTGGATCCATTTACTCTGAACATTTTTTAAAAATAATTAAATAGGTAAGTTTCTAGTCGAAAACAATTCAACTAGTCTAAGTCAGGTTGGATATACCACTTTCATCAGACAGAGTGTTTCTTAAAGCCTGTGCTCAATAAAGTTTTGTAGGCTTTCTTGTTTCCCTAGAGCACTTTCTCTAAAGTAAATTATTTCACCTAAGGTTATACAGCTCAAGACTTCGTGTTACCTTTCACAGTTTGTTTCAAACAAATACTCCCACATCACAGTTTTACTGTCACAAAATCTCTGTGTGACAACGATAATTTATGAGTGTCAAATGTGAATAAGAAACTAAACCTTTTTTTATTTTTTACGGAGTGGATAAAACCGAAGTAGTTTTAGTATTGAGTGTTAGATTGACGAAGAGATTATTGACACATATAGATGATACAGTGCATTAAATGCAAGTGTAACGAACAATGGTTTCCACAACAAAGGTCCAGTATTGTCATGGTCCCCAGCCTCTCATCTATGAGAGCTGTTGTGCTCCCTTAATTATATGCCTTTCAGTAGCGTGATGTTAAAATGGGGCCAAGTCTGTAGAAGAGAATGACGAAAGTTTTGGGAAATACAATGTGCAAACACACATTGTGTGATTTATTGCTCCTCTTGTTAAGACAGGGGAGGAATAAATCGAGTTGATAATCAATTTCGCCATAACGGATATGCTATTTTACAGAAATATAAGAAAGTGTTTACAACCAATATACTTTGAATTGTTTATCTATGCAATTGAATCTTAAACAACCATAATTAATACATTAGTTAGGTCTAATTGTTTTAAAATGAAAAAAAAAATTCAAATAAATAGCAGATACAACTATAAATTGTGATATTAGGAAAGGATTAACACATTTTTCTCTTTTTTTATTACATTATCCAGGTATAATACGGCGCAGTTGAAGTTTTTAATATAAAACTAGAGCACTTCATTCACATATTTTTCAATTAAGTAAAATGTAAGGTAATTTACGTCCCTAGTAGTTAGAACAAGGGAGTTAATCTTCTAAAAGGTCAACAGCTTTAAACATCCTGTGCTAGCCAACGTAAGCCCCCAACCTAAATGTTGGCTGTTGAGTCTTATTTATTAAGAAAATAAACTTCATTTAAGAATTTTGAGCATATGAGTTTGAATAAAATTTGAAATTACTGTACTATAATCTAGTGTTTTGGTAATACATTTCTTATTTTACCATACGAATGGATACGTCAAAATGTTTTTAAAATACAATTTAAATTTGATTTAAAGCTCAGTTTGTCATAGAAAGAAATACTACGTTTATATTTATACATAAGAAACCGGTGACATAAAAATAATATGTAATTAAACCAACATTCCAAATTAATAAGGTTATTACTTAAAAAATATAGTTGTGTGAGACTCTTTATTTTCTTATTTTGTGTACCAGATTAAGTCTAAAACATAATTATTCAAATCTAGACGGCTCTCTCGTGCGTAGGGATATACTAAACGTTTTATATTGGTGTTCAATATGCATTCATGTGTTTCTTTTAATTGTGATTTTTTCTTATCCCGGTAATTTCTAAGTAATCGTCCAAATATGTTTTACACATTATTCATACTTGGCCTAGTAAGTTGTGACTTTATCACTGAGGGGAAAGTCTTTGGGTATTGGCAGGATTTAAACCCGGAACCTCGGGGAATGGATACTCGTGCTCTACCACTTGTCTTTTGCGCTCTCCTTCAAATTATCTATATGTAACAGCTGTTTTCTAAAAGAGGTTGATGATTTGTATGCAACTTTAGTAATTTAAGTTACGGAACTGAAGATTTTCTAATGTCAACGGTAATAATGCATCTATACATTACGATCTTCAACTCAATGGGAGTGTATAGTGTAGTAAAGTAGTCTCCTTACGTCATACAAGTCAACAAATTAAAAATTTGTTAAAAAACCGTTCTACTTGGGTAGAAGTACAGTTCTACTTGGGTAGAAGTACAAAGAGAATTCTGCTTATACTTTTGGAAAATGAATTTTACCTTTGTTCAAAAACTACAAAACGCATATTTATAGTTAGATATTCTGGGATCCAAGTTACTTTAAAAACAACGATCCTGCTGCCACCATAACCACCTCTGTTCTCTTGTGTGGATTAACGTCCGCACTATTGAATACTACGTCAATCCGCAAATACCATCCTCATAATTAGACCAATTCGTAATTCAGAGGCCGTGGTTTGGATTCCATGTTAAATTGTAGGTCCCTTAGTTGCCAACGGCTGTTGGGCTATTAATTAACAGTCCTGACTAAGGAACATGTCAGCTTTAGTCAGTAACAAGACTACAAGATCGCGCTACAATCATACCACAATCATTTCTCATTCATACTTGGCTTGAAATACCTACCTGGGTAGGTCGCCATTTCAAATGGTAATCTAATCTAATCTAGCCAACCATGAATGGTTCTTGTTTAGTGCAAATATACTAAGCTAGAAAAATATTTATATCTCTGTTATACCCGTGAATATCAAATATCTTAAACAGTTTTATTTGTTTTTAATTAAAAAATATAGACAGAAAGTTTGATTACTTATTCGCGTTTAAGTTATTAGTGAACTATACACAAAAACAATTTCAGCCTTATGTTTAGGCACAACTTCATAGCTATGAAAGATTTGACGAGTAATGTTTATACTATAAGTTGAGTCTCTACGCTGCAAGTCCATTTAGCAGAATATATTGATAAAGTCAAGGAACAGCGAAGGCAAAACACAAAACTGGTCTCATTGGAACAGGCACGTACACAAAGCCGTTCTTGCCTCGCTTGAGATATAACTTGATCAACTTATGTCTTCGGGTAGTGCCCAACTACAACAGAGCTGAAAGTACTTGAACAATCAACTTTTGTTACCTAACACCTAAACTGTGATAGCTAATTCGTTTTAAAAAACAAAGCTCGTGTACGTAATGGGGCAGATGTAATTTTAAGCATTGAAAACGTTCGCTACTCAGTACTGTAATTGTTTAAATTTGAGTTTGTAATATGATATAAATTTTATGAATATGTTATTGATTGGCACTTTGGCTATCAAAAATAAACCGTTATAGTTTTGTAAGAGTGGTATTTTGTAACATAAATATTTTAAGAAGAGTTTAAATCACATTTTTTTCTAAATAGCTGAAGAAGTAACTATGGAAAAATCTAGAACACCTGTAGAGTTAAGCAAAAAGTATTAAATTTTATAAATTCAAAACACACTTTTGCTATACAGAAAAAATATTTTACATTTATATTTAACAATAAGATATATGAAGTTTTGTCTTTAGCATATACTGTACCTGTAATATAAAACCGTTCTGGGTAACGAGTCTTTATATTCCATTTTATTGTAGCTTGAGCTACCAGTATGGTTATCTGTCTAACTGTGTTACATTATCACCTTGATAGACCAGATGCCAAATCCAAAAATAAAAAACGCCTACCAGTTTGAAAATACACGTAAAACCATTATTTTTATACATTAACATATAATTCAATATAATAAAGCTATAAACTATCTAACCTAGATCGTATTTTTATCGTATTAGTAGTATTATTCATTTATAATAAATAAATATGTTTTTTTTATCAAATTCGACATTGGTATTTTGGTTAAGGTAAAGTACTGACCAGCTGTAAAATCAAGTTCTGTGTCAAATTTTATAAATATATTAACTGAAAACTAGTAAAACCGACCCACTTTATCTGTTTATGAAGACGTTCCATTTTACGGCAAACTCTTTTATCAATTTACAATAATTCTTGCGTGTAGACAACTTGTGGGGGCTTTTACCCTTGTCACGGAATAAAACTTGACGAAGAAAACTTTGTCATAGAGTGAAAAGTTGCTTTGACAACTAGAATCAGTTAGATCTTTATAAAATGTATTTCAAGTATACTTTGTTAGTGGCTGAGACCTATTAGGTTACAAAAACTCTAGTAAGGATAGTAAATATAATTAAAAATAATTTAAATACTTTTATAACGTATTATATTATTTATTATTTAACATTATATATTTGTTGTTATTATAAATAACTTATATTAAAGTTTATCCCCTATGACCTTTAACACGTTAAATGGCATCTGTGGGATAGACATCGGGTAGAACAATCTGTATGTATTTAATTATATTATTTAGGAATATTACGATATGTAGGTCAAGGCCGTTATGCATGTAATTACTATATTAGTCTCTAAGGGTATACATGAATCTGTCTAAGCCAGATAAGCGGATGCCCTGAAGGCTTATCAAGTCTCAGGGGCCTGGGGGTGGTAAATCCCTAGTGAATTTATCTACGCAGATTATTTTGTTCTTAAATTTCCTTATTGAATACAATTGCTTCATCCTACAGTCTTCGAATATTTTCCATTTAAAACTTGTTGGGCGTTAATAAAATTTGCGTAAAACATATTTTGCCTTCAACATGACTTTTCCTTCTGACCTCAGGACTGACTGACTACGTCATCTATCGTGCTTACACACAATTTTAACGTGTAACTTATTTTAATAATGATACGAATGTTATCATTTATCTAATTGTAAATTAATTCTATATAACAATGCTGTGAATTTTTTGTGTATTCAATTCTTAAGGATATCAAGTTTGTATTTTGCTATTACAAAGTACCTTAAAGTACCAATAAAAATTTTAATATTAGGGTTGGTTTTCCTATTTTTGTACAACTAAAATACTTTACAACTAACTAACAACAACAACAAAAATACTTTAAAATAGTATTTTAAAAATCTCAATTGCAATAGTTATTTCAATATATATTTTCAAAATATTTCTATAATCTAGCTTTTCATACTTTTAAAAATCTAAAGTAAACTGCACATCAGCGAGTTACATTATAACAAAATTAAAAAACCTTATCAACTCGATTCTATGTAGTTTTAACAAAAATTAAAAATGAATACACATATCATATATTTTCCGTTTTTATACATTTTGTTGTTGTCCTAAAGCTTTGCTTTACTTTGTTTAGCTACAATTACAGATAAACTAACTGCGCTCAAAAACTGCATTTGAGCTTATCATCTTACTCTTGTATTTAGCATATGTTTAATAATGTTTAATAAATGTATCAAGTAAAAAAGCAACAGATTTGTTCAAAGTATAAATTGTATATACTTAAAGAATAATAATTTATATAAAATATAATTTCCATACGGTATGGTACTTCATGATACTTAGGTTTTAATCTTAATATACACGGTTCGCAAATTAATACTTTGTAGCAATAAATTCTTTAATAATGAGAAAAATATTTTCTTAAAACAGCATTTGAAATGTCTTCTAAATTATGTCGTAGGGCTAATTTTTATAGAATTACTTAGTTTAATATAATACGAACATAACAAACTAAAGTCATTTCAATGGAACTACAAGCTTTTGTTCTTGATATCTTGACAGTTGAGAGAATTGGAGGGCTCTTCTAAGGAATAATATTCGTCCGTTGCTGCTTATCCTTATTTGTTCCAAACAAAACTTGCCATTAAAAATATAATTAGAATGCGAGTACACAACAACTTTGTATACATTTAGCTTTATATAATTCATTATGCGTTATTACAAGTTATGCTGTGTTTATCCTGAGAAGTTTATTTAAAACACTAACAATACCTCGAGTAAATACTCGTGAGAATATTTACAAGATATTTATGTAAATGGTTTGATACTGAAGTTCTACATTACAACATTTAGCAACGATATTGACGTGAACTATATAATATAAGGTGTTGAAATGTAATAAACCTGTACACATGGCAAATCTGATATACATTTTACTTAAAAGTATATAATAACTCTACATAAGTGCTTTTTAATACATATTAAACATGAAATATTTTAAATTACAGTTTTTGCTGGTTCATTAGCGTAGTTAGACCTCGGTGCATTCGATCCCAGAGTTTAGAAAACTCACTTAAAACACGTTTATTGTGTTGTATAACTTGTATTTTACAAAAATCCTCTGGAGTGAAAAATGAGATTTTACTCAAATTTTAATACAAATTCATTGGACTACAGTTAAGTATATTTATCATTACTATATTTTACAACGAAAAGTTAACGCATCTTTTTCTAAGGTAATTATTTAGATCTGTTCATTTTTTAGATACGAGTATACCTCAATATCAAACTCTGAATTTCACATATCTCAACCACTGAGGAACCAAAATATAAGATATAAGTTGTATTCCATGGAAAGTGTTACTTAAAAATATTTAATGATTCTAATTCGTTAAGCTTCAAAATAAATGTTACATTTTATTAAATAGGTTGGTGTAAAGTCAACTATATGCTCTAACGTTGGCGTGTACAGTGTCAGATAATCACGGTTGATGCTCGAGGGTCTACGCAGAACTAAGACCAACTGCTTTGTTGAGCACGACTGGGGATCATTACTAATTGATATTGTCATAGACGGAGCGATCCTTACGATGTCGGAGTCACAGTAATGGTTACATGTAACTGGTGAAAAGAGGGTATACATATGGGAATACTGTACTAATACTACAACCCTTGGTATAAAATATGTAGGTGGTAATCATCTCACTCTGTTTGAAGAGGTTTACCATACTACACTACAAAGTGTTTACTTTCTTCTTAAATATTGTCAAAGCGTTCTCGAAACTGAAATAAGAACGTTTCGGTAATGTAACAGAGCAGGGGTGGCAGTAACCATGGATTATACACTATACAGGGTCAAGAGGCGGAAACCTTTACAGTTACGGCGAACATGTAAGGTTCTCTTTCTCTCTCACTCTCTTCTCAGTCGCACTTGTGATAATCGGAACGTGTTCTGAGTTATCTAGCACCATAAAAAGTTCGTAAACACCATTGATTTGCATTTTCAAAATTTTTAGCTAAATGGTTAAAGGTTAAATGGTTATTCATTTTGTGAATTAATTTGAACAAAGGTTGTCCGAAGAAATAAAAGCGGGCATTACTTAAGAACATCTTGAGAAAAATGAACATAGCTGCTTAATTTTTTAAATAAATTTTAATGAGATTACACACCATATTTTTAATCAAATTTTTACAGGTTTATGTTTGGTATTGAAAGGAAATTCTAAATGACTACCGCTCCTTCCTGGCAGCACGGTTTAACCCGTACGGAGGACAATGCAAAAGTGGTGTCAATAATACAATAAGGAAAAAACAAAAGGCAATTTTCTCTGATGACTTAATTTGATAAAAAGTGGATCATTTGAAGTGAGTATGATGTTATTATCTGGCAGTGTTTTAGTATTGGACTCACTAACCAATACGCTTGTCTTGTTTGTTTAAAAAGATATCTTCAAAGTAATTCAATTAAACGAAGTAAAAGGTACTAAAGTACTTGAACCATCTTATCTTTCCCTGTTTATGTAATGAAACCTAAAATGTTGGCATTAATTCCAAATTCAATACTATATGTATTATATTTTAAGATCATTTTCTTGTTGAGGAGAGAAAAAAATCAATAAAAGCTAAAAAATAGTTAATTTAAATACACTTAAAATAAATATATTATAAGTAATATCAGACCAGCCTAGACGTACCATTAGCTAAGGAATATCCATGTCTAAACATATTAGTGGTGATGGAGCCTTTAGCCAGCCAAATGTGATCGTTTATAATTGGCAGGTCGCTCACCACTGGCTTCGAATGAAATTCGTTAAGGTTGTTGGATCAGTGCGTTACGCTTATGCTAAGGTGTTACTAAAATAAATTATTCAAAGATTTAAATTAGGACCAAAGTAAAATACAATGGTGTTTTCCCCAAAGCAGATCTTTAGAAATTCATGGTTGCAATAAAGAGAGATTATATAGATCATTGAAAGCAAGACAATCTTCAATCTAGGAGACGATTTTTGGGTGCTTTAAAACAATTTGTCCCTTTCTGACCCTTTCATCGGCTGTTGTGCCGAGACAACAAAAGTCAATCCACCCAGATCTTTGTTCTTGAATTTTAATCAACCTTTTACTCTGTTTCAACAATCAAATTGTTAGGAAATAAATTTAAAATTAAAATAGTGTAAAAGTGGTCTAAATTTGGTTCACTAGCTATTTTCAACTGTTTTAAGTATATTTGTATACAACTTTTCTCATGGGTCTAAAATGTAACGATTCTGTGTGTTTTTCTTACATGTAAAATGTATCACTCTATGTTTGATGCGTTTTAATTTTTACTGAGATACTTGAGAGAGATATTTTTACTGATATACGAGAGAGATACTGAGATACTTCAGTATTGAAGCTAAAAAAACTCTCATAATCAATTATAATAAAATTTAGATTACAGAGTAACTCAGCTGTCTACAAGACAAATGCATAATACGTACATATACACAAAGCACAACTCAAAAACAATTTTTTTGAACAAAAAATTGTTAAAACCCACTACAAACGTGTTTGCAGTTTTTGAAGAATATACTTTTCCCTTTGTGCTATTCGTATATTAGTGACAGAGAATAAATATAGGGCAAAGTTTATTAAAAACATCCATATTTTAAGGGTAGAACGAATAAAACTTGTTGACGCGTATTTCTCGCTCCCTTTTTCATAGTTGATGTAATGAGGGTGGATGTTATTACGAGTCGTAAGCACGTATTGTTGCTTTGAGGCCACACGCCTTTTGTCGTCGAGGTGTCAAGGGTGGCCTTTATGTTACTGCCCTTTTGTGAAATCTGACTAAATGTATTTTTCTTTTTAATCACGTGTATAAGGATTTTTGTAGTTTTAATTAAACTATTTAACCATGTAACCACTGTAACCTCGTGTAACCAGATCCAGTAACCACTGCGAGAGACAGACTTGAGAAGTATAAAAAATAAATGAAGGTTTGGCTTTTAATTTAAAAGTTTTATTTTTCTGAAAATTCATTAAAGTCAACCATACAATATATTATAATATGTAAATGGTCTTATGGTATTGTTATAGTTTTTATAAACAAATATATAGCATAAAATCAACTTCAAACGTGTTACTTATTTCTTGCCAAAGTAGTGTATAACAGAATATTCTTCAACGATAAAAGCTCTATATAATTTCGAAATAAAAGATTTGCTAAAATCAGTCTAATGACGTATTATTGTTTCATTTTCTATTCTAAATATAAAGATTTAAACATAAATGGATTCATTATTTATTTTAAAAGATATAAATAAATTAACTAAGAAAAGAAACAAACCTCGAAATCAAAGACGATTGTATTTTCACCAATTTAATTGTTTTCGCTCAACGTGTAGAAACAATACCGTGAACTAAATTAAAGCACATAGTTATACAGTACTACACAACATGGATGTGCACTAAACTGAAGCACTTAGTTCGACTATGCAACATGGATGTGCACTAAACTGAAGCACTTAGTTCAACTATGCAACATGGGTGTGCACTAAACTGAAGCACTTAGTTCAACTATGCAACATGGGTGTGCACTGTCACTACACTGATTAGTTTCTCTCGGCGTTAAAAAAACATGTTTAACCCTTATAACAGGCTGTTCTACCTTTATTACAGAGAAATTCGTTTTTATATCGTGAGTTCCATGAAACTCTTAAAGATGGCAACATAAAAATATTTATAAAAACGCAAAATATTCTAATTTTTGGAATGGAAACGTTCTTCCCCTCCTCCTTCCTTTCCTTCCTTCTTCCTTAAACATTATAGGCTATATTGTCATATCTTTCTACTTTTTACCTTGTATTTTAAATTTACAATTGAAACAAAATAATTTAATATGAATAAAAAGTTAAATTATTTTAACTCATGTGTTATCGATTAAAACCCCACATACTTCATTTATCATATATGTTTGTGTTAGGAAGAACAACAAAACCCCGATCTCAAATTAATTTACAATCGTATACAACAATATCATTACGTATTTAACCGATCAATTGATTACTTGCATAAATAAATGTTTCTTCTTTTTTAATGATTACTATCAGCCATAGGGTGTTAACAATAATAAAAAAACTTAAAGTCAAATTTAATTAGCTAAATATTATTTTTAAATTATTATCATTCAAAAAATAACAGTATTTAAACAAAATAATAATGTATTTTATAAATTGTTGTCTATAGAGGACACCTAAATAGTAACAGCTTTAGAGAGTCATTTAAAATAAAGAAAGTCAGCTTAATTTAATTTCTATAAAAGGCAGATTACATAAAGTCTATAGATACAGTTAGTCTATTGTTCCCCAATTGCATGGAGTGCCCATTGTTTTTATTCATTGAGTACCTCTTGTATAACCACTTTATTCTTTCAAAGGATAATGATACTTATTATTGTCTTTAGAGGAAAATATTTAAAATGTTCTTAATTAACGTAATTATGACGTAATTAAACTTACAAAAACAAGTTCTATCATTGATTTAGAGTACAATGGGTTTAATATATAAGATATAATCAATACTGGAGATTAAACATTTCATTTTTAAATACCCATTTAATATAAAAGCCTCTTCTTATTAGTTTATTTAGTTTGTACCACATTATCTATCGAAAAGCAGAATTAAAGATAGTAGTTAATATTAGTAATATTTAAAATAATCGGTCCGTTTATCACTCTTAAGTGCATGAACAATAGTTGTTTTGCCATGCATAGGTGTAGGTTAAAATGTAAAAATGCTTACGTAAAAATAAAAATATATCAGAAATCCATTTTAATCAACATACATACACACCTTAAATTATAGTTATTTACAAATAGTTTAGTCGTACATAAAAACTAGATTATATTGTACATTCTTCGTTAAAAAACAAATTGTTAAAGAAACTTACATTCTCAATTAAATTTGAATCAAAATAATATCATTTTAATGTAGAGGTAATAAAATGGAATACACATTTAAATACAAATAAATAGATAGTATATACCTTAGTCAGTCTGCAGTTCATAGGTTTATTTTCTGTGACTTGTTTCTGCTTTGTTTCTTGTTACTTATTTCAAACAATTAAAATTGGTGTAAAAAACCTATTGAACACATTACATAAGATATATTATTTATAATAAGAAGCCTGTTACTAACAATACTGCTCCAAGAACAGACTGTCAGGAAAGTTAAAATCAAGTCATATTACTTATGTTATACGAGGTCAGTTGAACTGTTGCTGTAAATCGATTTTCGTCTTGGAGAAGGACATAAAAAATATAGTTTGATTTGAATTGGAGTTTGTAATATAAATCTATAATAAATCTGTTAAAATCATGATTGGAGTTGTTTGAAAATAGCATAAGCCGAAACATGTAACAGAAAAAAGTCTTTGAACTGCAGAATGACTAAGGTATTTGTTATCTTTTTAATCTAATTACAACATGTAGCTAATTAGAAGAATTTTAATAAATATTATAATTTATGAGGATTATAAAACAAAACTTATTGGATTTTGCATTGGTAGTTTGTTTGTTATAATTTATTCAAAAAGTATTTTATATTTTCTGACTTTATAACAGACAGTTTGATCGTTTTAAATTAACTTTTTGTTATAAAACGTTTGATGTCTAAGAATAAAGTTACAACTCAGTGAAAAGTTTTCAAAGTAAAAGACTCAACTCCTCTGTAAAAGCAGTTACACCATTTGTGCAAAGCTCACCTTTGCACTAACTTTCTGCTCAGGTCGTTGAAGATGTAAGGTTTTTAATTGTAAAAAATATTGTTACTTACGTGAATAAAATAAATAATCTCATTTTGTTGAAACAGATAAATACTTGGAGGCAAATTGTTGGATTAACATATAAATTTGCACACATAAAAGTTTGAGATATATTAGGAGATGGAACTTTCTTATAACTTATTATGTTAATACTACAAAATAGTTTGGAACAGGAGATATCATAGGCCTGTAGACTTTAATATTGATCTTCCAAACCAATAATCTTCAGTAACCAATATTTTGCTTTAGAAATCAATTAAAATTTGTAAATTAGTACTAGTTAGATTAATCTATACCCATAAAACTAGTAGAATGGATGAATGTAATATTTTTATCATTAATAGAGGGCAGATACATTTTTGTACTTTAATTTTTATTAATTTTCAAATTTTAGCCTTTACACAAACTGTCAATTAAGTATCCAATAAAAAACATTTAATTATTTTAAAGAATGTTTTTGCGTAAAATAAATTCTTCTTGGACTAAATTTACCCATACTTAGCGCATATTTCCTGTTTTCTTTACAATAGTAGATATTTAATTTGCAAGACAATTTTTTAACATACCTACAGTTAGTAATTTCGTTAGTCTTGAAGTATTAGTTTCTGAATTAAAAAAAGTATTATAATATTTCCGTTGTTAATGCGTGTTTCAGTAGAACAAAGAATAAATTCGATTATATATAAGAGTATTATTTTTAATAGACATTTAGAATACTTACTGAGAAACCAGGAAAATCCTAAAATGGTTTACCTGTAACAAAAACCCATTGTTTTTAGGAAATGATTTCAGTTATAGTTTTATAATGTCATCAAAATGATAGCATTCAGTACTCAATTTTATTGTGGATGTTTAAACTAGAAACTAATTACTAGTCTAAAACCCAAGCAGCGTGGAAGCTGAATTATGAAAGTTTGGGACAGAAAACAAGATTTTGAGTCCTTGGAACTCTCGCTAAAGTTTGGTACGGAGTAATAAATTAAAAGTTGAAGCCAATTTTTGAGTTTAGTTTTTGCAAATCCATTCAAAGTTTTATCAAAAATGTTGATAATTGATGTTGATAAAAACATATAATTTCATTATTCTGCTATTCAACTTAAAAATGTCAAGCTGTTGTAAGATCGATCTACCAAAACACATTTTACCGATTTTCAAAGCGATTGGTATTGTGCTCTACTTCAGGGTTTTCAAGCAGGACATTATTAAATTAAATACTGTTGTTTAATAAGTCCAAAAAAAACAAAACAAAAGAAGAAGAGTATAAAAAACAAATCTAAGCTTTAATACATTAATTGTATCGGTATTTCTAAGCACGTACTGGAATTCATTACATTCATCAAATTTATACAGATATATACTATATAATTAGACTATAAAATATTAAGTCATATCTTCACTCACACAGTTTGAATAATAAAATATAATTTTCCATCAATATTGTACGAAAGCAGATTGCCTCACAAAAAACAACAAGACTTGCAGAAAAATCCTTGAAGTTCCCAGAAGATGGTTTTACAGAAAGGCTAATTTAAATCTATTCTATTTAAATATAATCATCAAATGGGAACACTACTGATATACTGGATTGAGAATGGACACATCAAATGTGCCGACACACAATGTGAAATCAGTATATTTTAAGCTGAAGAATAGCAATTATTGTCACAAAGAATGATCATAAAGTATGAAAAACTACCAAACTGAAACACGATATTTAACAACTTGATATGTAACAAGACTATAGCCTGGTTAAGCTCCTTAAAATATTAGAAATAGCATACAATTAAATATTTAAATTATAAGGTAAAGAATTTTATTACATTACTGTCAAAATATAAATATTATAAAGTTAATAATAATCTCATAAAATTAACTTTACATGTACCTAAAATTATTTATTATAACTGAATTGTTTAACAGAAGACTGTGTTTGTTATTTAATCTTTACTTTCCCTCTACGTTTCAAAAGCATTCTTAAGTTTATTAAATGTGTCCTTGGCAAAAACAAGCATTTCAGAGAGTGGAGAAGTTGAAGCGAGAGACCATGACGTTATCAACTGAGTTCCCCAATCAACATTCCTTGTTTATATTTTTCTGTGACGAGAGATGGAAGGCTTTTTATATCTTGATTTAAACACGAAAATAATTTTATTATTTCAGTCAATGAGGCTCATCAAAAATAACTTTCTTAAATAATTTAAATCATATCTTCTTCCTCTGTAAAAGATATATTATCATTACTAAGGTTTATTTATACTATTATAAAACTTTTATGGATAATTCTTTCTACCCTGCTAATTTTTTTTTATCCTCGAGTGAAGTTTTAGTGAGTTTCTTGTTAAAATTTGTCATTTATTTAATTTCTTATAATTTTTCACCTTATATATCTCCAGATACTTCTGTTAAAACATAATTTACAGCATTGACTTCTCTTTACCTGAATAAATTTTAAGCGTTTATTTAATCCTGGAAACAACTGTTTACCCAATATGCCCAGGCCGGCTTTAAACTGAACAGAACGAAATTTATATATTATCTGGCTGATTGGTAAGCAGAAATATACTCTATACAAACTAACCTAACCTGTATAGGTCATGTAACCTAGGAAGAAATTTGATTGGCAAGGTTTTCATCAAACTCGCATGGCAATTTCACACTCAAATTCGTCTCACATGGGAACAACCACACTGTTATGGTTAACATATAATTTGCTGACTTAACAATGGTAACATATTATACCACATTTGATAAAGGAAATATAACAGTAAAAAAATGCATAGATTCCCTATTAATACTAAACATTTAAACACGTAGAGATATTAAATTATGTAAATTCATAATTTAATATCGAGTATACACTTCATGATTCACATGAAGTGTATACTTGTTGTACAAAAAGTTATTTACTTGGGTCACATTTTTGACGTTAGCTTCAACTAACAATTTATTCAAAGTAAACACTCTTAAATACTCCTAAAATAATATTGCATAGTATCTTTCTAACCGATTAGTTATTCAATGATTTTTTTTATTCTTGCTCCATTGAAACGCTTTAGAAAATATAGCGAACGCAAATTATTTCTCGAAAACTTATTGGTTTTTTAACAAAAGCGATTATGGAGACAATAAATATTTTATAAAGTTTAGTCACTTTGTAATTGATCCATTAACCTCATTCTCCCTTTTCGCCTGATAAATAGCATTGTTTATGCAGACAAAAGCAGCATGAATGTTCCAGCCTTTTGATATACGACCTCATTATTGTGAGTAGTTCCTTGGCTTCTGTGTTCAGAGCCTGCCTTAGACAGAACATCGTTTTGTCTTGTCCTTCCACTGAAAACCTACCACATCTCTTGTGGACCATCCCAAAGTAATCAGGTTATCTTTAAAGTGTACGTTGCGCAAAGTTTTTTTTAATTTACTAAACACACTTACAGATTTAAATTGGATTTTAAAATAAAAATCAAATAGAAACACAAAAAATCTCTTTATAACTGTTTATGAACTAATTTATTGTATGTATAATATTTTAAATCACCACTGGTAATTATATGTCATATCATTTAATTATCATTTAAATGTGCTGTAGAAAATTTAATTAACCTTTAGTAGCAATTTTAGGTCAAGTATTATATGGTCTTAGGTGATGGGTAGTCGTTTCATCAGTTTTCTTGTATGGTGGACCATAAGATACCAAGACTTAAGTTTAAGTTGTATCACTAGAACGTAGCAAAGCTTTTCATGAGGTAAAGCTGCAATGGCGAAAATTAAATATCCATATGTTTTGAGAATAATAATATCACTTTTATAGGACACTTTATTTGTAATTCATCATTTGTGATGGTGTATTTGTAATATTTAGATTTTTATCACGGGTATTATCCATCAATATTTTATCTAAAACAAAGTTTCACGTCATCTCGGGATATGAGAATCGAGGCTTTAAGATCTGCTTTAACCTTTTTTCGGCTTAGTCCAGATTATGTATAAATCGGGTTATGTCTTAGAAACTGGCTCAGCTGAGGACGGGACCAAGTTTCAGATTCTGAAACGTCATAAAGTTTTGTTTACTTAAAATCGTGATGGAGAATGTGTGTACTAAAGTATTTTTTATGGGTCATGGGACACATAATTATGATCACAAGTAAATGGTGGTTTGTGGTGATGTTTAAACGTTCCTACCTCATCATCTCAGCTATGTAGGTTGTAACATTATAAAGTAGCGAAAAGCCATTTATCCTTGGCAGCAATTGAACCCGTAAAATTGTGGTCTGAGGTACATGCTCTACCACTAGTTACCTCCTCTCTAAAAAAAAATAAATCATACTTCAGTGATCCTCATTGGTTCATTATTAGTTCATAAATTGACGGATCGGTTCAATATTTTGTGAGTATTTACTAGGCTTAGAGAACGTGCTTGATTAAAATATGAAATTAGTTTTACCCAATATACCCAATATATTTTAGTTAGGTTACTTACGACGTTAAATTAAAAAGCGTAATTTTATTTACAAAAGACGGTGTCACTGGAGAGGACATGTGTAGCATGGAGAGTGTTTGTGTGCAGAGGCTGGAGTATTCTCTGAAGTATTGAACATGCTAAGTACTTCTGTTGTTCTACAGTGCCGTGAAAGCCCACAGTTAATTCTATGGATGTATTTCGCTTCAGGCAATTCAATCTTTAATGCTTTTGGAAAGCTGGAATATTAAATAAAACACAGCTGTTATGAATATGAATGACATCGTAAACTTTGCCCTCCTAGCTAAAAAATAAAACGTTAAAATTTTGCTTTTTGTTTTTTTAGTAACTTCTTGAGTCTTCTTGAGAATAATTTGACAGAAAATGTTTTACCTACCGAATCATTATGGTTCAATCCAGCATTTAATTGCTTTGGAATGTAATCACAGAAAAAAGTATATTGAAATACTGTTAGACATATATAATACAAGGTACATCTAATACATATATAATATAATTTAATGGAAATTTTCAAAAAGATAGGTTTAGTAATCACCGATGTTTATTAAGACAGAACGAAATAGATTAAAGGATTTTATTGAATCTGAAATAATAATTATATTGAGATTTTTGAACAGTAAATTCTTTGAGCACAACTCTTTCTAATTGTTTACGAATTTATTATACATATCACAAAACCAAACAAAATATTAGTGAATATTATTTGATTAGGTATTTTTATGAAGTATTTTTTAACTATACTACTCAACTAGTAAATTTTAGTCAAAATACCGTATAGGATCCTAAAAATAGCTCTTCATGCACTTTATCTATTGACAAAGGAGCTAATTCACTAAAAGGAAAGATCTGGAAAAAAGTTTTCCTACTGCTAAATCAGGTCTAGACCTGAACTGTTGACTAAATGTTCAAAAGTAACGTAAATGTTAATTATCGTGTTTCAGTAAGAAAAGAGAAAAACTGCGGCCTCAAACCTGTGTGTCAGCTAACAGAAAAGACTGTAATTAGTTCTCGACGAGTTGAGGAATAATTAGAGACTTGAGAACTTTTCCTAATTGTTAACCTGCACCACACTGCAAGTGTCTTTGTTATTTTGGGCTAAATAGAGCTGGTATAGTTATAACTTACTAGGTTCAAATAGCCTCATCATAATTTGACTTAGATAAAAAATATGCTGTAATATATGTGTGTGCAAACAGTTTCAAGATGTATATTGGCCGCATTTAACTCCAAAGCAGGAAATTTTTTGAAAGGCTTTTTTGGTTAGGCATTTTAATCTTTTTAAATATTTTCTTGTCAATACAAACAGGTATATTATTTTACGAAGTTACGACAAGATTAAATTTATGCCATTTAGTAATGCAGTTTTTCTTTTTTGACGTTCATAATCTTGGAGTAAACATAGGTCGTAGATAGGTCGTTCTTATTATTGATCAGTATGAAATGTCAAATAATTATTTGACATTTTATTGACAATTAAGGTCAATAAAATATAATTATTTTAAAATGTCAAAAATTTTGACGACACTTCAAGGAATACTGAAATGAGTAGAACATGAATATATTTATTCAAATATTTATTGGACTCAACAAATTATACACATCTGTATAAAACGAATTAAATATAAATTAAGTTCGTAGTCAACGAGAACACGAAAATTTTACGGAAATGTCTATTTATATTTTAATTTGTTTCCTGCTAAAAATATACGTATTTTCCATATATAAAATAAAACTGACTTAATATTAAAACCTTATCTTCGATCTTTTCAACATTATTCATAGCATTATTCATGTAGGAAAATGTTGAAAAATACTTAAGAAGCAAATAGGTAGCAGGCTAAAGGAATCATCCATTTATACTTAATTGTAAATTAAGTGTGCAAAGCATTATAGTGCAGAAGATTAGAACATTCCGGAAGATTTATTCGTTTTAGAAAAACAATGAGTTTTAATTGTTTAATCTTACTTCAACTAGGTTAATTATTTTATCCATGAATATTTTGTGTATGATAAGTTTTAAACTAATGAATATAATTATATTATAATTTGTCGATAACTAAATATATCCTCAAACGATTTTTTATTTTCTTAATCATAATCTTACGCAGAAATTGGTACAAATATGTATGAGATAATTTGATATCATGTATGGATATTTGTTGACTGTAATGTCCTAAAAATTTGACAGGACAATTAAATTCCCTTATACAAATCAGGAAGTTATTAAAACAATACTTTTAGACACTAACTAAGTACTTTTAAGATTTAAAGAAATATTTTCTCAGAAATATGATAACACTAGAAATAGTTGAATAAAAATAGTTGTTAATATTTTAGAAACTTCATTTATAAGTTAAAATAATATAAGTTTCTATAACATGAAAGGTAACGCATTATCTAAGTCCAATACAGCCCAAAGTCCATTTATACGTAGCTGACTCTGTTACTCTCGCGTAACAGTGAAATAAGATATCTCACCGTGCGTTCAATGACCTGCATTCCATAAACATTTACAGTTTTCCACTATTTAGAGTATCTCACTAATTTTTATAAGATACTCGTTTATCTTTATATGTACTGCACAGCTGCACTAGAGCAGATTGTTAGTTAGTTAGTGAAATGGTGACCTACCCAGATAGGTATTTTAAGCCAAGTATGAATGTGATATTAGTGTAAGATGATTGTGGCGCGATCTTGTTGGCTTGTTACTGAGTAAAGCTGACGTATTCCTTTGACAGAACTATTAACTTAAGCCCAACAGTCAATGGTATATCTTAGGGATCTACAGTTTAACGATGAGTCTTGCCTCTGAATGAAGAACTGATCTAATTATGAGGATGGTCATTGCGGATTAAAGCAGTACTCAATAGTGCGGATGTTAACCCACACAAGAGAACACTACACCAACCGACCATCGCACACAACTATCCGCAATTATTGACCTCTAAGTAGCTGGATTACAGGACGTCGCCATGGTCTCAGTCTCAGGGATCATATCACGTCCACTTCCTTGTTCTGTTCCATGTGGGCTAAGTCTCAACGGGTATGAAGAAAGTAAGCATGAGTGAAAGCCAATTTCTTCCGGATGAATATTTATTTATGTACAGATCATAGTTTGAAGTTTTGACACGATTGCAAACTGGTTTTGGATCGTAACGAAATAAACGTAATTCAGCCCATTGATCCGTGAAATCTATAATAAATTAATTGTGAAAAAAATTTAAAAAAGGTTCCTAACGACTGAATTGTCCATGAATTCTAAAATATTAAATCAATTGTGAAAAACAATCTTAAAACAGGTACGTAACGACTGAACAAGTCAAAACGAAAGATCTTGAGATATTTTTATGAGGTAAAACTGTGTGGGGAACAATTAAAGGAATAAAACTGTGACGACGTGTTCACTGCTCACAATGGCACAAAGGCCGCAGCGTGACAATGGGTGTTTGATTATAAGTCTGTCAGCGCCTTTGACGTCTGACTGTTGGTGACGACGTTTTTTATTATTCTTTACACTTTTTGTGAGAACATCATTAGTATGAATTGACAGAGCCTGGTGTATCTTTAGTGAAAGCAATCTTTATACGGATTTACCTTACGTGACTTAGTCACTGTAACATATGTAACTTATGTACCAGTGTTTTTTTAGTATATGAATTTTGAAAAAAATATAAAACTTAAATACGTTACAAAGCAGTTATATTCTGGGTTAAGTTTCATATTTTGTGAATGTTTTAAATAATGTTTAGAAGTACTTATGGCAGATTTTTCTTTTTTAATTTTTAGTAGAAGACATTCTGTAACAGGTAAATGGCTAAAATCTTTATATAGCTTTTGGTTTAATTCAGATGAACCTAGCTACAATACTTTTTTGTGGCGGAATATTTATTATATCAGCTCTTGAAAAGCGGTGTATTACATTGAATAAAATTTAAAGTTTAAAGGTTTTTCTATTTTATATATTAGTCTTTTTAATAATTTTAAACATTTGCACCATGTAATACATGTATATTTAAAATGAATTAAAAAAAGCTACATTGTTTATTTATCGTCAATGTATATCTGTCATGACTATAGACTTCACCAAAACGATCATTTTTAACATTTTACTTTTTAAGGATATAAGAAAATATTTTTGGACTCAGCACAACTATGTATTCAAATTATCTGTGCGTTTGAGATAAAAATAAATTTATCAGGAAATTGTTTTTATTTTGACTTAAGTATGAACTTTGCATAAACCACTTCAGCATGCGTTTGTTTATATAGTTATTGTAATTTCCTGTTAAATTTTTTTGTATATATGTGATTTCTTTTTTAAATTGTTTTCCATGTTTAATACTTTTTAATTGGAATTTATTTATGTTTTAATTAAATAGGCTTGACAAATAAAAAAACTATTACATAAATAATAAATAATCCCGATGGTAAAAATACTTTTTATAAATAAAAACCTTAAGCTCATTAGCAATGATGAATGCTAATTGACCAAGGTATGTTATTAGGGCAACAGAAATGAAAGAGGTGATGAAAAAATTAAAGAGGTCGCAATGAAGCAGTCTTTAATCAGGAATCGTTTATACTTTGTCCTTCCTTTGCTTACTAATTGCCTTTTAAGTGGAAATGAAAAGAGTTCTTCAGTTTACTTTTAAACATTTAACACTCGAAACTGGTAATTTCTTTTATGCTCTACTCACAAACCTATTTTCAGTATAAATTAGTTAAATTATTTTTGAAAATGGTCGTTAAACTTATGTTTTTTATGTAAAATAATAATATACAAGTTAAGAAACTATTTTATAACTATTAAAAGAAAGTAACTATGTGAAAATTACTTAATAACAAACTTACATATTAAAATCAAGATTATTGCATACCAAAATAGTCTAGAGGAAAAATTATATTTATACATTGGTGTATTTACTGTGGATAAATAATTGGTCCTAATATAACCATACATAATTTATTTACAATTCTTAAGGTCAAATCTATGTTTCAGGTATTTTAATCATAATTACATCTCAGGTGTTTTGCTTTTAGCAAGAGTTTTCCCAACGTGACAGTTGGAAAGCGTATTAATTTCATTGAAACCTAGAATATTATGAATAAATGACTATTTACTGGCGTATACTAATTAGGATTTTGTAAAATTGTTTTTATATTTTTTGGTTAAGTATTGATTGTTTGTTTTCGTGAAATCTTCTGGCCAAGGTCTAGTGTTAGAGGTTTTTTCATGTCACACCAGTGCCTCTAACGTGACCTGACGACTACTTATGTAGCCGGGACCATCAGCCTAACGTGCCTTCCGAAACACGGTGTTAGTCTGGGGAATTAAATTTCATTTCTGTGTCATGAACTAAAAGAGGGTCTTTCGGGTGGCTTCGTAATTAATTGTGAGTGAGTTCTAAGGCTGTATCTCAAGTTAAATGTTCCTGGCTCATAACCTGAGGTGAAGAACTCCCATTATTTCTACAGCAGTCACCTATGGCTAGCATATAGAGTGAACACAGCTCCCTGCTTCACTTTTTGACTTGAACACGTCTTACCTCCAGGGAGAATGTTGGCAAGTTTGTGTAACGTAAAAAGGTTGAATCAGTGCCTTAGTCATTTGAATAGTAACGTTATGACGTTTGTTATACGAACAGCTGTTTAGATGAACTGAAAATATTTTCTTTAGACATAACTATAACACCTGTTTCCCACAGGGAAGTAAACACAAACATGCTATTTAATTCACAGTTCGTGAATCTATGACGATGGTCAATTGAGCTAAATAAACGGTATCAGTTGACTGACACATACTTTCTCCCTTATTTAATTAAATTTCATTAAAATTTAATTTAATTTAAATTTTTAATAAAATTTTTATAAACTAAAACCTTACCGTACTTTTTTCGCATTTTAACTGGTTTTAATGGTAGTAGTCAAATTAAACTTTACCTTTATTATTTTTGCGAAAAACTTCGAAAATTTATTTACATGATTTTTTTACATTTAAAAGCCTATAACTATTGAACCGTCATTTTACAGAAATACGGGTGTGTCATATGATTTAGTTCTCTATAAACTAATAAATTTTAATCAAAATCGTTAGAGCCATTTTTGAGAAATTTTGATTCTTTGCGTTTCTAAGGGTGAAAATAAAAAATGAAAAAAAGCCTGGAGATATGGTGAATATATACATACATTAATACCAAATTCAATTTAAATCAGTCCAACGAGGTAGGCTGTGACTACACATCCAGACACACACATACGCACACACGCACACCTACACACGGAAAGACAGACATCACGTAGAAACTCACTTTTTCAATTCAGGAGACCCCAAAACGGATATATCCACTCTCAACTCAAATACAAAATACTTACGGAAACAATATTTCCTCCATCGTATAAGTCTGAGAAAGCAACATTGATAGTAACGAACATTTATAGATTCAAGAATTTTATTAACATCAAAGACAAATTATACAATTCGACGTCCATTATGAGACGTCAAATTATGATTTGACAAATTATGATTTGAATTGATTTGATATTCTTATGTTATAACATAAGGAAATTAAGTTCAATACAATTCAATAGTTTAAATTAATTCATTAGTCCCAGTCAAACATGAATTGACAATATCAATGTAGTGAGATTCCTGGGTTTTTAAAAGACTAACATAAGGCTCGTCAATTTTATTCTTATGTCTAGTTGAGAATTTAAATATATAAGAAGTTATAAGATGTAAAATCGTTCAATCATGAAGTGACATTCTACTTGTCCGATGCGTTTGTTTATAGACACCAAAAATACTGTCCGCTTGGTCATAAAATGACCTTTCGCCCATTCATGTTAATATTTTATACACACTTTTAAAATATTACCGTATTTTTAATAAAAAGAGTATTTAAAAAAATAATTTTTCAGGGTTTTTAACGCCGTCTCCTGTTGATGAATAGCCTAATGACAAATGGCAACTGGGTCCAGATTCGTCCATTGTGGAATTCGATCCGACGACCTTCAGTATGAAGCAGGGCAATGTGACCAGTCAGTTAACGGTAACAAAGATAATAGTTATAACAATACAACAATGTAGTGTCTTTATATCATAACAAACGGTATCGGTTGACTGACACATAATTTCTCCCTCAAGTAAATATAAAATGACAATCTGTAATTGAACTATCATATTCTTTAAAGTTGATCTAAGTATAATTTCAAAATTTATTGTTTCAAAAATAATCATTCAATGTTAAAAAAAACAACAAGAGAGACAAAGTTAAATTAATTGTTCAAATTTTATGCAGGTAGCCCCCAATCAAAATCGTTAGAGCCATGTTTGAGAAATTTGGAATGTTCACGTTTTTTAAGGGTTTTTAGGGGTGAACCACCCTTAAAAAATTCAAAAATGAAAAAAGAGCCTGGTAATACGGTGAATATATACATACATGCCGAATTCCATCTAAATCGGAACAACGGGATAAGCTGTTGCTCTGTAAACATACAGACACACACACACACACACAGACACACGGTCGGACAGACATCAGTCGAAACCCACTTTTTTGGATTAAGGGGATCCCGAAATGGATATCTACTCTCAACCCAAAATAAAAAAAAATTACGAAAACAATACTTTCTCTATGTAATGTATAAGGGGAAAAAGTAAAAATGTGAAAAAAAATTATTCACTCTGATTACTTCAGTAAAACAACTACAAATCCTTTACATTATTAGATAGCTGGTTCAAACCATAGTGTTTTTTTGATTATTTTTCATCATCAGTGATCATCCAGTATTGTTTTTATCTTATTTATTTTCTTGACATGTCAAGCACATGGAAATTTCGACCATCGGTTGGGCAAATTATAGTTATAAAGTATTACAATTAGTTCATATAAAAATATTTAGGCAATATTAAACTGTTATAATGCTTTAACAAAACATGAATTCCCAATATTTTACTAATATGAATTATTTTATACCTCAATATAATGCAAACTAATAATATATTAGAAAATATTTTGACTAAGTTCAGAGATTGGATGGGTTTACGAGACATATGCACCTCTATAGGAAGTCTCTAAAATTTGAGCAAAAATGTCTTCAGTAGGTACCGAGAATCCTTGATTTTACTTGTTGTTGTATTGTTGGCTAAGAATAGAAACCACCACAATGGAGGCCTGATTAAGAGGCTGCATGCGTCTTCAAAAGTTTTGCCTTTAGCTCCCTGTTTCGTTTAAAATAAAAAATATCTATCTCCAAAATGAAAAGTACCTAACGTTTGGTCAAAGTGGGATTTTCAACAGTGCCACTAAAAGT
Source organism: Nephotettix cincticeps (assembly GCA_023375725.1). NCBI lineage: Eukaryota > Metazoa > Arthropoda > Insecta > Hemiptera > Cicadellidae > Nephotettix > Nephotettix cincticeps. The sequence continues at coordinate 57,835,660 of CM041787.1, read as the reverse complement.
GGTAATAGTTTAATATAATAAATAGTTTAGAAACGCTCTTTATAAGAGGTTATCGTTTAGACTCTGAAAATAGTTATAATATATGTATAAGATGTAAGTTTAAACATAAACATACATGTATTTCCTAAAGTAAAACGCGCATATTTAAAATTATATTCTACTTTGTAAAACTATATGTTATTTTCTATTGATTTACATCAAAATCCTTACTGTAACATCTACATAAATATTAGATAATATATTAGGTATTCAACCTACTTAATATGTTATAAAGTCAGCTGTGTGTAGGTTGTAATATACTGTAGTATTGTAGGGTTCGCCCTAATAGGGCACAGTACACAAAAACATGAAAAGTGTTGAATTAAATAGCATTATAATTTATTTAAAGTCTAAAAAGCAATTGGTTTACATGGAGATGATTAATAGATACATAATATTTCCTGAAGAATATAACGAATATACATTACTTTAATATAAGTAGAGTTAAAATTACAGTATTATTAAGATTATGATATTATAAAATATGATTGAAAAATCAATTTCTTCAACAACAGGCATGAATTTATAATCAGATAACAGCTGGCTGCGATCATTGAATATTTTATATAATTCTAAATATGAATTGGAAAAAAATACAGACTGTTATGGATTCGATTACTTTTTTGTATAAGCTTTTCAAAGGATTCCGATACACCATGTATAAACACCAAATTCCCAGAAGAAATACTGATTAATTTAACACACTTTATATAATTTATGAGGTTTTTTAAACCGCTATTAGCCAATAATTATAGTAAAGAAACAAAATTATCGACGAATCGAAGGCAGGAAGGGGTATGTACGCGTATGTTTGATAACAGATGCACTGCGTGTGTCAGCTCATTTGCAAAGTAATTATGTTGTTTATTCATTACATTGTTTGATTTAATTGCAATTATACACACCTAACGTGATTTATCAGTAATTAAGCTCTTTTATCTACGAATATTGCAAAAACTACCAATAAAGATGTTGAAATTAACATCATTAAGATGCCCAATATTAAACGGAAATTGAAAACCGTTGCATTATGAGTTCATAAAAAAAAAGGCTCTAGACCAATCAGAGATCGGCATTTGACAAAAGTAAAGTCATTATGGATATAGTGAAATGCAAAAACAGCTGATTTATCCATGAAGATAGTGTGTTTTAGTGGCTAACATGGCAAACGTAAGTTTTGAACCATTCACAGAATAAGAACAACGTAATTCGCACACCAGCTGATTACTCTAAGATAAAAATACACACCAATTATTATTTTTTGATACCCTGAATACTGCAATGAGCAAAGATTAATGAAATATAAAACTATTGTTTTTAAACGTCTAAATATAGTTGGTCGTTGATAAAATAGTGTATGCAAAGGTTTTATTATACCTTAAAGCCGATCGTGAGATATTTAGAACATTCGCTTTGCTCGTGTTCTAGCTTACATCTCACTCGTAGCTTTAAGGTGGTCATAATACAATCGTTGCATAAACTACTATTAAATACCTCAGACCTTTATTTTAGGTTTAATATAGTCGTCAATATCTTGGTATAGTTTATTTACTAATTAAAATATTTCTACTTCAGTATAAATTAATTTAAACAAATTAAAAACAACCTTCATGGAAAAGTTGGATAAAATGTTGCATAAGTTTTGTCTTTTCTTTTCTCCTTTTTTAATATTGTATGTTTTTTTCTAGAATTCAATGAAAACATAATGATTTGGCCTTGTTAAACTATGTTTATAAAGTTTATTTATTTGAAATAAACATAAAAATATTATAAATAGGGGCAAATAAGCTAACTTAAACTTAGAAACAGCTGTTGCAGTACGTGATGGCCGAGTTTGGTAATCAATTGCACACTAAACCACAATCGAAGCGCAACTGGTTGCACCCCTGGTGGAGCTGCAACAATGTAGGGGCACGGACGCCAACCAACTGGTGGGTTGGAAAATCACATCAACGGACAATTGCATTAGTAGAGGTGCTGAATACTCCGTGTGTAATGCTCCGTTTGAGTCAATGTAAATACATCGTAGCAGGACATGACCACGTTTTTCCGTTGTTGCTTATTTACAGTCGCGCCACCAGGGTCGTCACCATTCACGTTCTCGAGGTTGCCGAGTGAGAAAGACCCAGTAAGTCAAAAAACGAAACCAGCTCCTGTAAAATGTCTCATTCGGGGATGTCAAGGTTGTGCAATTAACACTACTTTGATACCTCACTGTTTTATTTAATTTTATTTTAATTCACGGTACAGACAATGGTATTGAGTAATTCAGGGGGCTCTTCATTGAAATGTACTATTTACAATGTCATTGTACCGATTTAATAATATATAATTTAACATAAATTTATTAAGTGTTTAACTTAGCTTTAGGTTTAAAAAGAGATAAATTAAATTGAATTATCAGTCTATTTTCTATATATAACATTATTTAGTAATTACTGTTCATTATTCGTAAACCGTATGCATAGTAAGCTAAAAACTAATATCAATTCATGATTATGCATTTTCTTTAGTCACAAAACCAAACATATAGGCTATGATGAAATTCAAAATCGTTTAAAAATAAACTAAAAAACATTAACATTAATAAAAAATATCACACTCTAAAGATATATTATCCCGGGGTTTCGTTACGTGATTGAATTAAATTAAATCAAACTTCAATCACAATAAATACATTTGTGGCTGCAGATATATTGAGACGTCTTATTAGTTTGCCGACAACGACAAGAGAAAGAGAGAGAGAGAGAGAGAGAGAGAGAGAGAGAGAGAGAGAGAGAGAGAGAGAGAGAGAGAGAGAGAGAGAGAGAGAGAGAGAGAGAGAGAGAGAGAGAGAGAGAGAGAGAGAGAGAGAGAGAGAGAGAGAGAGAGAGAGATCAACTCCCTTACAATTACGTCACCACCAAGCTTCGTCCAACCATCTTTGTTATGCTCTCTTTATGTCGCATGAGGTCTATGTTTCTAATTAAAAGCCTTCTTTACTGCTGTTTGTTTGTTGCACTGATTAACCGGTAAGGAAGCGTTTCAATTTACATATTATTATGCTGCAAATAACTTTTATTTTCTACTTACTTGTTCTTAATAAAATTTGCTAGACAAGCCAATCAAGTATTAGTACTGTATATTAAACTACATTAAACTGAAATAGGATTGATATCGTATTCGTTATCAAAATATATTAATGTGTAAGGGATAACGTGATATTAATAAAAATAATAGAATTTATGCATATTAGTACATATAGCATTGTTACTGATAACTAATGTTCATGAGATCAAACAAAGAATAAAATACTATTTGAATGAAATGTGTGCAGACAGCTAAAACTAAACGTTGAATAAATTTGGTCTAAAGGACTTAAAAATTAGTTTAATTATATATAGGTACATATTGTTTAACTATTGGAAATAAGCAAATAAAATTGTCATTGTTTATCGGTATCCCCACCAGAACAGTTTTTGCTGAGCTAGATAGTGATTGTATATAAAAGTTTTTTGGAAATGCAGTCTAAACTTAATATATATTCTGGGAATTGATCCTGTGACCTTTAGAGTCAAGTCAAAGACGCTAATATCAAGGCACCCAAATATGGCCATTTCTTCCAAATTTATAAAGTTAAATATATTTGTAATCTTATTAGTCTTATTCTAGCGTGAAATACCTAAAACACATAAACAGGTACCAGTAATTCATCTAAAACCACTAGAATAATAGTGTAGAAGTTACTTTTTAATGAAATTGAAAAAGTAGACCAGTTTTTAAAATAATAACAAATTAGTTTTCCTTGTATTTTTTTGGAAGGGTAAAGGTCAACAAAAGGGTAGCACTCAATATCTAAACCTTATCACCGACCACAAAAAAGAGTCGTTTATTTTTTAGGCCGAAAACATTCCAACTTTAATAGCCTATATATAGAAGTAAGTGTGTGAAAGAAGTTTAGTTAGCGCTGTTATTTGGTACTAGGGAGGGTGGAGTGGGTGAATGGGAGGGATTGTTGGGAGGGGTGGAAGATGGCTTGTATAAAGGGGTAGGGGGTGGAGCCGCAATGGATCGATAGAACTAGGACACCGTATTACTGTCCACTCTAGGCCTAGTGCTTCCTAGCGACGATAGGACTAGGACACCGTATCACTAGCCACTCTAGGACTAGTGCTTCCTAGCGACAATAGGACTAGGACACCATATCACTGTCCACTCTAGGCCTAGTGCTTCCTAGCGACGATAGGACTAGGACACCGTATCACTAGCCACTCTAGGACTAGTGCTTCCTAGCGACAATAGGACTAGGACACCATATCACTGTCCACTCTAGGACTAGTGCTTCTGAGCAACAATAGGACTAGGACACCGTATCACTAGCCACTCTAGGACTAGTGCTTCCTAGCGACAATAGGACTAGGACACCATATCACTGTCCATTCTAGGACTAGTGCTTCCTAGCGACAATAGGACTAGGACACCATATCACTGTCCACTCTAGGACTAGTGCTTCCTAGCGACAATAGGACTAGGACACCGTATCACTGTCCACTCTAGGACTAGTGCTACCTAGCGACAATAGGACTAGGACACCGTATCACTGTCCACTCTAGGACTAGTGCTACCTAGCGACAATAGAACTAGGACACCGTATCACTGGCCACTCTAGGACTAGTGCTACCTAGTGACAATAGGACTATTTAATATAAAGTTATGTCAATATTTTACATGACGAATCCTTATTTTTTTTAGATTTCTTTAAATAATAACTAAAATCATCGTATATACAGCTTATAAAATGTTTAGTCCTTTTATAAATGTAAAAGTAATTTTTCTATTACAATATTACTTTTAGAATAGCCAATTTTCAAATTTTTAGCTGTTAATGAAATAAATATTTTAATATAAAAGAGTCAAGTAAAAATTTTATACGTTTAAGTACTCCTAGATTTTGTATAAAATGTCTTTAACCATATAATAGAAAAAATTATGTAAAGGTGTAAAAGGGCATTCAACATTATAATTCAACCGTAAAATAGACTTAACAAACAATTCTGGTTTTTTTTACGTTTAGACTTAAACGAAAAGGTGTTTTATAGCCTTCGTGTTTTTATGTTTAATTTTAGTCTAAGTAGTTTTTGACTGTTTTGTATTTAACAGCAGTTTGAAACTGGCACTGTATTGTAGCGATAACGTTTTCCAAAAATAATGTAATTAAACTGTATAGATAAAGTGTTTGACTTAAATTTACAATTTCATAAGCAGACTGTAGTACCTTAAATCAAAATGAGATACTTACCTTTAACGTAAATGTTATTTAAACGCATATTTATTACATTATAATTACTTATTATTTATATACTAGCTGTACAAACGCAATTACTTGACTAAACGAAACCATCCATATATTTCCACGTGGGGTTATTTTAGCAAACTTTCTTCACTTTACTTCATCAAATACACAATTCACAACCATTAAGGCAACCGCTTGATAATGTGATGAAAAATTACAAAGTTTGATTTTCTTACATTTCACTTATTACCAAGTGATAATGTTCAGATATTACAGAAATTTTAAAAACTGTAAGGACATTCATTCGTATAGTGACATTTCTTAAACTCCTGTAATAATGTCTTTAAAGAATTGTAAGTTTTACCCATTACGACAAAATAGGTAAAATATGCAAATAACGTACCAGCATATATAATGCAATCCTGTTACTAGATCTAACACTCCTTTCTTATACATGCTTGGCTTAAATTGCTCAATCTGTTGCCATTCTAATTAACAGTATTAAGAATTAAACTATATACCTTACAAGGTTTAAAATGGAAAAGACTGAGTCTTTACAACATATTCAAGTTGGCAACAAAGCAATTTTATTTTAATTACATTGTTAAAAACAAAGTGTTCATGAAACGTTAAACGGGACGCTGTCATTTTTCCAATATCAGTAAACGTAGCTGAAGGTGCGAAGGGCGAACTCTATCACCAATAAAACCAAGCGGCTCCAGTAACTTCTTCGTGTAATTGGGTCATAAAAGTAACACCTCCGTCCTCCAGGTCTCGCGTCACAGTTAAATATGCTTTCAAGGAACATGAAGAGACGGGAGTGGAGGCGGTATCTAGCTGGTTAATGAGTACGACATCTCATCTATCGAGCGCATTTGTTGGGTAAATTAATTGTTTCACTTAAATCAACACCATTGTGTCCTTCTATTTATGATTCGTTGTGACATAATTATCGCTACTATATTTTTTAATTTTTTTACTCTTTTTTACAACAGAATAGTTTTTATAGAGTCAAAGAGTGGTTATACTGTTTTGAAAAGTGACCTGGACCCAAATGAATATCCTCGGGTCTGAACCTCCGACCTATTGCACCCAAGTCCAAGGAGCGACTTGTGCGAGGCACCGTAGCGGTATTGGTCACATAAGCAAGCCAGATGTGACCACTAATGATTTGACAGGAGGTCACTAGTTTAGATCCAGTGACATTTGACTTGGTGGGCTCTGAGCTACTGTGCTGTGAGCACCTGTCTTGCATATGTACTTCATAAATTGATGACTTTACATTAGTGTTTTCAGGAAGTATATCTCCACAATACATAGAGTTTTAAATGAAATCTTTTCCAATTTATTAATCATTACTTGTTTTAGGTTATAGTATTAAGCTAAGCTGTTTTCTTACATTTAATGTTATGGAAATATGAATTATCAATTTATATTTACACTTCATATAATAGCTCTTGCAGTGTTAATCATACGAGTATGCTTTATTTGAAACAATACTCGTAACTGATAGATACTAAAAATTCAATAATCATGAATGTCTTTACTCTTTCTAGTTACAGCGATACAAAAACCGGTATACCCATACATACATATACTTTTGAATCAAAAAATTCTTATAATTAATACTATACCGTAGTTTTGGTATCCCGACCTAATTTTAATATTTAAAAAACTGGACTCATTTAACATTGTCATCAATAAATATTCAATATACTTAATATAAAATCATAAAAGTAATCAATCGATATTATTTGGGTTGTTATGCCAAACAGTTACGAGTGTTGTGTATTAAAACCTAAACGTTTTATTTTGATGATCTTTACTTCATTGAGGCGAACTGCCTGAAATCTTTTAAAGTTGGTGTTATTGGGCTGGGTTTTGGGGGAGGGCTGAGAAGCGAGGCCGATCGATCTGAGCTGAACGGCGCGCATTCAAAAACATTTCCGAACGGTCGTCGTAGTTAGTAAACAAAAACAACCTACGTAATTAATTAAAACATATAGCTACATAGTGTGTAATGTTGTGATAAACATTTTTATGTTTATAATAAACGAAAATAGTTTCAAAACCATGTGTATGTACAGTCTAGAACACGTTATGGTCAGTTGAGTTTTTGCTTTGGTTGAAATAACATTAAATAACTGAAAACAATCTTATCAGTATCTTATTAGTCTACTACCTAGTTGCACTGATTAAGATTACATAGGTTACAGGTAAGAAAAGAACATGTTTGAAAGTATATCAATCATTTATAACGTTTTTTTGTTTTGCAAAAGATTCAAGTAACATGTTTAATAAAAAAAATAGTTTAGCAGTTAATGGACATGCAAATGTTGAAAATTTTGTTTGTACGATAATTATAATTGCTATTTATTGTGAATTAGTTCTATTGTGAATTGTTTGGATTGAAATCGGTGTTTATTATGAAGAAGCTTTATTTTTACTGCACAATATCCATTTAGATAATTACAAGAATTATAATTTGTATCTGTGATAGCTATAATAATGGTTGCATGCATTAACTTAATGGTTTGTAATTAAAACTATACATAACTTCCTCAAATAACAGGTAGTATTAAAACCTGACTTTTGTAACTTCACTATAAAACAAATTATTAATATATCTGAAACAAAAGAATTAAAGCCTGACGTTTTCTTTTCGGTTAGCAAGGCAGAATGGCAAACTCCATAAAAGTTTTAAAATTTGAATTTCAATAGTTTATTCACTGTTTACTAGTATGTTGTTTTTACTGACAGTTGGCTGGATTGAATCGCTGGGTGGATTGATCCACCCTTACAGTTTGGAAAACTTAATGCCATATTCCATGCAGTTTGCAAGAATTAATGTAAGCTTTATCTTAAAGCTTCAAAGCCTAAACTTAATTATCAGTGTGATTTAGTCAACACTGTTCTCTCTTAAACCAACAAATTTGATACTCTTTAACTGTCATTACTATTTACATTGTAAATTGTATTTACAAAACGGTAAATTGATAATATAATTATTATATACTTTATAACCATATTATCAATGTTTGCCGGGCGTAAGTTTTTACTGTGTTACGTTATTGTAACATTTAGAGTTGCCTATGTTACGTACCCATACACATGTATACCAACATTTAACCTTTTCTGTGTTTCATTCTATTATAGTAAAATCCAAGCATTATTTCCATAGTAGTATGTATGTTCCGCTTATGTTTTTATAACGAATAGCAACTTTACCCTATATGGAGAAAACAGTTCAGAGAGACAAAAGGTTTAAAGCAGACTATCGTTGACCTAGTTAAAATACTAACTAGTTAAAATAATAACTTGTTGTGTCAATAAGTGAATCTTAAACTACTAATGATCTCAGATTATATTGATTAAAACAAAACAAAAAGTTGAACTATCAAAAAATACAAACTCATCTAGTCTATTAATGTTTTACTAAATAATGAAATGTTTTCATTTATTTGTCTTCTTTAAATTAATTATATAAATAAAGTTAGTTTTTCTTTGAAACAGTTTCAATTTCACTGTTCCTTCACACCGCTATATTTCAAGCGCCGATAACTGGCTTTTAAGCAGTGACATTTACACCTGACACAGAACGTTGTAGCACATTAACGGGGAACATTTACGGAACATTTCAACTTTATTGCAAGTCCAAGTGCTTTTCCATCGTAACGTTCGGAAATCGAATTCCATCAGTTACATTAAGGGTACTTGGAACACGTATTTGAAGTGTATTTAACATTAAATAGTTGTAAGTTACGGGTTTTGTTTGTGTTCATTCTACACCTCAGTTTATTTACTCTCGAAATTTAAGTTAAGTCGAAAACTGAAGGTTTCACTTAGCAGAGTATAATGCCACAACTGAACTTTAAAGGCTGATTCATTTAGTAACTATAGCTGTTTGAGTTTTAAAACTATAGAAAAATGTAAATTCATCAAGTATCACAAGTAAACACTAATTTTTAAGTATCCGAGTTCAAAGTAAGTGTAAGTGTGGAAAATTATTCCATCTGTAACTTAACATCTGAGCAACTTAACTGTTACCTTACTAAAAATATACAGGTAATTGTTGCAGTAAACTTTTGTTAAACAACCAAAGGCTGGTCATCCGTAGCGTCAGTGTAGAGCCATATCAATGGCCCCACTATTGTTACTAGTCACCCCTCTCTGCCTCAACTGGTGTTAATGAACACTAAATATCACCAAACTGCATCAGCATTACTCTAATGGACCAAACAAGTGATGTGCGCCATTTATGCGGTAAAAAAGAGTAAGTTTTATGTCCTTGCACAGCTGGATAAAATTTGAACGGTCTAAGCAATCAATTTGAAACCTTGGCCTTAACTTACATACCTTTGATTTCTTTATTATTTTAGGTTATTAAAGATTTTGCGCCCCTTTTGCAAGGAGAGTGTAGAGGAGGTAACTAAATATTTCCATTGTAAACCACTATCTTGGGACCCCTCATTTTGAAGGAAATGAAAAAAAGAAATCAAATGGTGCAAGCTAGATACGTTACCCCTAACAAAAGTTACAACTATTTCAATAGAAGTACTCTTTAAAAAATCTCATCTTTTCAAACGTCGTGGAAATTATGACGAGGCTTATTTGATAGAACAAAGGTTACGATAGACAATAATAAACATATTCTAAAAGGTTTTACTGGTTTTAAACGTAGCAGGTGCTACACCAAACTGTTTACCTTTGGCTGTTTGACAGTGTGCTAACCGTGTGTAAAAATCTGAGACAGAGTTCAAGAAAGATTCCTTAGGAATGGTGTGAGACAAGCGAAACATTTTCTCAGTTAAGTTTTCGATGTCAGTTGGCTTTGATTGGTATACCAGGTGTTTCAAGTAGTCCCTGATGATGAGTAGCCCAAATTGACCCAGTGATAATTTATGATGATTATCCGTGTTCATTACTTATCTTTGGGAAACAGCCTAGAAAATCTTGATATGTCTAAAGAGAATGTTTTTATTTTCTCTAAACAGCTGTTCTTATAACCTTATGATGTCACTAACCATATGTCAAAACAAATAGTGACTGAAAACGGTACTTAAACAAACTTAACTTTGCCTTCGACTATACTTGAGCAAGAATATCCTACTTGCAGATTAATATTTTATATATATTTTTTTTCTAAAAAAATATATATATATATATATATATATATATATATATTCCATATTGAGCTTAAACATTCCTTGATAAAAACTGTTACCTTAGCACATACCCGTTGCCTTATTTTCATTACCGGGAAGCAAAACTAAACACAGTGATTGTTGGGACAACCGGGTTAACTACAAGGAGCTGATTTAACTAGTAGGTCAGTTACTTCGCTAAAGCAGGACAAGATCATTAAGTAAAGGGGTTTGAGAGATTAACTCTATATTAAAACTAATCTCCTTCCTATTTATTATTATTTTAACTTTTAGGTTCTTATTATTTTAAAGTATTCTTTAGAGTTTTGTTATTTTTACTCAAGTTCAAAATATATTTTGTATATGTGTGTAGTTTAGATCTAGTGATAACGTGTTAAAAGTTAATTGTCCCTGCAGTTTAATAAAATACGATAAAGACCATGTGAATTGTTTTGTTATTGTTTAACATTCCTGAAATCAAACAGTATTGTCGATTAAGGTAGTAACACAATAAAACATTAATTAACAAATTTATGATAATAATACACGGTCAAGATTGAAATATCTAGTCTGTGTTGTTATTCGATCCATGTTAAGCTACTTATGTGATCTTGACTTATTATTTGCACTTACTTTACATCATTAAATGGCATTCCATTATGTTTAACCATAAGTCAGTATATGTGTACAGCTTGTACCAATATCATTGAAATGATTATTGATTGTACAGTTTGTTATAAAAATAGTTACATCTGAATTTCAACGGGTAATATAATATTTCCTTCAAACAGTTTATACAAAAAGTTATATTCAACATGATATTTAGGATTTTATAAATAATCATTAACTATAGTACTAAACCATAAGTAATATAATATTTTAAACATAATGACGTGTGAAAAATCCTATCCAATACGATTGTTAATTTTTACGAATGTCTTATCCACAATTTTAACTATTTAATATGAAAATGACTACTCATTTTGCTTTTTATGGAAGTAACTTTGAAGTATATTTTACTATTGCTTCATAATAATTTACTTTTTCTTCACTCCTTTGATTGAATATGGTACTTAACAAAAATTACCATATGGAAGAAACTATTACCGTAGGTATCATAGCAACACCAAAGTATGAGGCCACGCTATCTATTCGTGTTGACGTGCCTAGAGACCAAAAAATAGTGGTTCAAAATATTTTATATATGTATGTGTCTGTGGCTACGATAATTTTTTTTTATTTCGTATAGATTTTCTGATTTAGTTTATGTGTCTATCGCGGCAGCATGCATACTCTTTTCCCGTGTTAACTCACGAAGAAGAGGCTAAATCTGTTTTATGGTCAGATATTAACAAAACCTGTTATTTATAATTTTATCCAAATTTTAAAATTCACCGAATATGCAGGCCTGCTGCGTTGAGGATATGAATTAATTCGTCTTTATTATAGTAAAATAGTTTAATCCCCACAAATAGATAGGTAAATTTAAAACTTCATTCCCTAAAATATCGCAAGTTAAGCAAATCATTAAGTATTTTTATAACATACATTATTCTAGCTTATGTTAATGTAAAATTAATAAATTTAATATTTGTCAGTGATATAATTTGAAAGAAGGATACATCACGTTATCATTCCGGTTACGGCTGACATAAAGAAGGCAATTTCTTTAAAAGAGAGGGACTAATCCGAAATAAAAACGCCACGACAGTAAATTCTGATCCAATTTCCCAGTCAGTTAACTTTTTACACTCACGGTTTTATGCAAACACCCCTAATGAGTAAAAGGGCTCGATTTAGAAGGAAGTTGTAGCTAAAACTAAGGTTTACTTTTTAAGATAAATAATATACAAGATCTTATACGTGTAAAAACTTTATAAAGTCTATAAAAAACTTTTAATCATTGTTTTTTACGTTTCTATATATTCGACTATAAAATTAAATAAATTGTATGCCGTAGTAAAGTTTTTATATTTTTCTATGACCTGATATTTTAATTCTTTAAATCAACCATGAAACCTTTACCGCTACTAATCGAACAATTTTGATCAAATTTAATTTAAACACATTATGAAAATCTATATTTAATTTTTTATCTTAAATAATGAATTAGTACATGTTGAGGGTAATAAGTACTCTACAGCTATGTTTATTGAATGAGATTTGTTTTGTAAACCACTAAAACTATAAAAATTGTTTGGTCAACTATCCTATGCGTTAAACTGTAGATCCCTTAGATGCCATTGGCTATTGGGCTATTTATAAACAGTCTTTTCTAAGGAACATGTCAGCCTAAGTAAATAACTAGGCTACAAGATCGCACAATCACGTTCATTTCTCATTCATACGTGACTTAATATACCTATCTAGGTAGGTTTGAAAAATAATAGGTTGTAAGGTAATAAAAAATCTGTAAATATACAGTAATATCATAAATGTACAGTTAACGAACGAATAGCATGGTGAGACTTTTTAACAACAAATTATTACTATAGTAGTATTTGAGAAATCATATTCCAGCTTCATCTTTTATTAGATTTTAATAAGAATGAAGTGATATTCCACACAGTTAAACTAGTTGATCGACCGTTTAAACTTTCTTTAAAGTAAATCTCAGAAGGAAATGGAGATGAAAATTGACTGGCAGAGTGCTGTGGTTCTAAGCTTTTAGCAACAATTACACAACAGCAGAATGGCTAAATAGATGCTATTAGTGATACCTATCCTTCAAGATTTCTATAAATTTAAAGATAATTCAGTAAAATTGCATATATAAGTGTAATTTCAATATTGCTGATCTGTCTCATTGTGCAAGGAAATATTGTATTAAAGACATTTAATATACATAAAAACTCGTTATAACTCCTCAAGCGTTGTTAAATTTGAGTAACATAGATTTTACTTTTCCTTAATACAATTACCAAATTGGTGAATTAATATTAAAAATTGTCATATGATATACAAGGGATACAATATATAATAGCAAATATATAAATATATGTAGAACCTCACTACTATAATTCCGACTATGTTGGATATGTTTGAAAAAAACGAATAACTTGTTATTAAATTTATAAGAATGATAATGTGCATTTCATAATGGTAATTTCTATGTTCATCTTTATCGTCTGCACTTCCTAGCATCCTTGAACAATGAGAGAATGCTATGGAGTACTTGGGTACATATATTACTATTTGACAACAATTGAAAACAATACACTAACTTACAATACACATACAATATACAATACAATACAATGCAATGCAATACAATACAATACAATACAATACAATACAATACAATACAATACAATACAATACAATACAATACAATACAATACAATATTATGCAATAACTTGGAGCCTAAGCCCGAGTATAGCTCACGCTACCCTATTTACTTCAATAGCGACGCATTGTCTGCACGTATTCAGGTTTCATAGCTTATAGAACTATACTTCGGTAAATACTCTTTATAATATTTTGGTTTTATATTGATCTGCCTTGGTTTTTAATTAAAAATAAACTGTCCAAAAATGTCTCGCTAGATCAGATCAGATAGCTGTAGATAGGCGTGCTATGTTCGGGTGCTTTATATTTATGAAACGTGTTGGCCCAGGTGTATGCCTAGCTATTTTTTTCATTTTTACAGGTGTAATTAATTTATGTTTTTATCATTTAGAAGTGATACAATGCGGGACTTATTGTTTGATAAGAGTATTCATAGCATTAACACTACCTTTACGAATCTATATTCTACTTGTTTTGTAAATGAACTTAACGAAAATGAGCAATAACCTGTTTATGATCGTGGCTATGAAAGTAAAATATTGAAATTAGTTGACACAGATGAAGATCCCAACTTCGTAGTCAGTGACAAAGGAAGTGTAACCTAGGAACCTTCGTAACTATTTTTCTTTTGTTAATTCTTCCTTAGATTTGTACACTAGAAAAAATAAATGTTTTTTACAAAAACATGACTTTTATGATTCTTTAAAGCTTTTGTTTGCCAATTTACCAATATAATATCTATATATTATTTAAGTGTGTTGTAAAAATAATTTTTTTATTACTCTAAACCCCTTAGGATCCATATTTAACCTGTGTTGGAGGTTTAGGACCATAAGTGTAAGACTTTGTTGTTCGAATTGCTGTATGTTTTACGACTTTTTACATAATATGATATTAGATTAGATTTTTCAAATATAATTTGTAGATAATATTGTGACATAGATTTTCAGTATATATTCCATGTCACCATGTGGATAGCATCTGTTATATTAGAACTCTCAAACATGACTGGATGCACTCATTTGAGCGTACAATACGTTTTTCTACAACGCATTTAATATAACATTTATTTTTTTATTCATTCAATCATATTTTAAAATAATAAATAGTATGATATTTATATCGTGTTAAAAAAAGATTTAATAATTATAAATCTTAAAAACTAACAAACATCATTACTATTTTCCTATTCATGTTATGCGGTTCAACTACCCTAAAACACTACATCGAAATCGTTACGATAAAATTGGGAACAGAAAGTATAACATGTTTGGCCATCAATTCTGTTAAATGGACTTTTACAGCGTCGAGTTTAGATTTCATCAGGATAAGCTTTTGACATATCTGTGTTCACCTATAACCTTGAAATTCCATTTTCCGTAGCAGGGAATATAAAATATATTTTGAATTTTACATTTTTTTACCGTCATTTATTTTGAAACTGATTGAGGTAAACACAAACTTTTGAAAAATATATTTTTGATGTGTGTGCGTGGGGGGACGTAATTACGAAGAAGTAGTTTTATATAGTATTATCCATTAAATTACATAAAAACAAAATCCTAAGTAATATTGAATTGTATTTAAGGATTATCTATTGAGAGTTCAAAGCCTAAACTATTTGTTTTTTATTGGAAAATTTAAAAGACTTCTCACATTAAATAATGCGTCAATTTATTTTGGAGATGTGCCAGTATTAATCCTTGAAAATGCCAATGTGATGAATATTATAATAACATTGATAATGAATTAATCACTATTTGAACGTATGTATACAAATAAATGTGACAAGAAGTATTAATGTACTTCCAATGAAGTGTATGTAAATTTATATAATAAATAAAAATATTATACAATAAATAAAATAGAATGATTTCGGTAGATCTTCCTAAAATTACCACAATAATATCATCAACTACTTTTAATAACAAATGCATAAAAATATCATAAGAAAAATAGAATAAAAAAATTATACTATTTATATTCTTTATGATTCTCAAAACACAAACAGTTTTGTCGTTAAACGTCGTGTTGCTCAAGTAGCCCGACAGGGAGCGCTGCGGGCGGTGCGGCAGTGACTCCCAACCCCACGTACACTATGCTCCGATGCCACCTTTGTAATAAGCTTCCTACCTAGGAAACGGAAATTAAGATAAAGTTTTAATATATACTCAAACTCAAAAAAACCATTCGATTACATTTTGTCAGTATTTGTGTGCAATTTAACAAATATTATTGTATTAATATAAAAACATTTTAATGTAATATAGGCTATCATATTTACTTAAGAATTACATAATCTACACATTTCGATTTATGATTTGAATACGTATAGCACTATATGCGTAATTCAAAGAATATTATCATTTAAGCCATGGATTATAATACATAACGAATTAAAAATGTTGATAAGAATTTTATGGGATAAGACGTAACATTTACCAACTTACACCACTGCACTCATCTAGTAAAACTAGCTTTTACTCATAAAATTACTAATAATACTACTTGCCCTGATACCTGGCGTTAAAATTTAGTATTATAATAGAGAATAAGCCACAGGCTACCTTGCCTGTGACGACCGTTTAAAACACTTGACAAATTATTTGGACCCAAAAAATATGTTCTTTATATTTATTCATCATTGTTCTCTATAACTAAACAATAATGATTTAATTAATTTAAAAAGTTAATAAAATATTTATTTAGCTACATGAGTAATAGTAGACGTACTGTAATCATTATAACCCGATCATTATAAAAAATGTGATTAGCAAACGTGCCAATTTCTATTCACAGAAATTAATTTATAAACAATTTGATACTGAAAACATTATTGTTCGAAAGATATTTTAACTAAGTTATTATAGTTTAGAGTTTTAATATATAGGACATAGGTAGAACTTTTTATGATGATGTTGTATCATTGGCATCACAAGTAAAAAACGAGTTAAAAATAACAAGAAAGCTAATTTTGATAAAACTTCAACTTTTATTTATTGTTTATTATTTTAATAAATTTTTATTAGAAATTTTTTATAAATATTAAAACTTTTAAACTCAGTAAATGTAGCATAAAACGTAATGAACTATAAAATATTTTTAATACGTGAATAATTTGATTGAACACTTTAAAAAACAAACGAAGTTCTAAATAAATTAATATAATTTTTGTTTAACACAAGCGTCCACTTTAGTAAATGAATTTTAAAGTATAAAGAGTTGATTGAAGACAAACTTAGCATCGTTATAGAGAGAGCTCTTCATTCCGGAGGAGACTGTAGATTAATGCTGGGCTCATAACGTCGGCTCTTTCTCTACGAAAGATTAATGATGGATACAAAATTCACACTACAGCGTCCCTCACTATATGTAATTGTAAAGGTGCTAATGTTCTAACAGTACACTATATATTAAAGAATATAAGACACAATTTATTATATTCCCAATTTATTAAGGATAAAACTATTCACTAGGGTTATAAACGCGATTCTTTGTGATTTGGACTAAAATTGTATGCAGTTTCAACCTCTATTGTTTATTCCTAATTCAGTAGTATTTTTAATGATTTGATTTAGTTGCATGAAGGGTTAATATATAAACGCTTTCAAGAAAGTTTGATAGAAAATATAAATTAAAAAAGATTTTGGAGGAAACCTTACCTACACTTTAAATATCATACATTTACGAGTTTCAGAACATTGAGTCAATCGTAAGTAATCGGCATTTGTATCGTTGCCATGACGGGCTTAGTATCAAATGTGACTGCTTCGTAAGTGGCAGCAAGTGAGATGATTGATGCCAGATTGGACGTTTCTTCATATTTTAGAATGATTGATGTCCCAGTTTCTACCGAACACACAAGTTGCAAATAAAAATATGTGTGTATATGTAGTCTCACCTTACACTACATTCAAAATAAGTTTTTAAGATAGTTAAAAATGTTCTAACAAATTTAGGCATACTAGGAAATATTATGCTTAAATGACTGAGTAATTTATTAAAATATATGACTGAAACCATGTTCTGTAATCCAGCTACTTGGAGGTCACAAATTGTGGATGGGTGTGGATAGGTCAGTGGTGTAGTATTCTATCGGGTGGATTGATGAATAAATGAATTTAATTTCTCGTAGCAAATAACACAAAAAATACACCAGAGCATATAGGTAATTTAAACTGGCCACGTTATCAAGTTGTGTGGTCAGTTACACTAAATATCTTCTTGATTAGCATTATACATGTTGGTTTTACTATAGGATGAAGTAAAAACTCACGTCTTCCAACACTACTTAATATATTAAACGCATATTGTAATTATATAAAACGGTAAATATATACAAAAGTTGTTAAATTGGCGATCGATTTCGTCCAGTTACGCCAAACATCGTCAGGCTCCATATGGAGACTGAAAGAAACAAGATGACGTCCCTGCTTAAATACTACTGGCTACCGGAAGTTCCTGTTATGGCGTCATAGGTAGCATTTATTGGCTGGCTGAGTTCTGGAAATAGATTTTTATCCTTTTGGACAAGGTTCAGTGTTTTCAGGTACACTAGTGATTCTTACGTGACCTAACGAAAACGTATGTATTCGAGTTCAACACTTTAGTGTGCTTCTGAAGCACGATGGCAGTCTCAGAAATTAAATTTAATTGTGTCGTGACCCACAACTTTTGAGTGGAGGGCCAGTACTCCATCCACTCTGCTGTGACTGATACAGTATAATAATTAAAAAGTTTATTAAAAATTAAATACATAAACTTTCTAATTTACATTTGAGCCGACTCATTGACAAAGTTTTATAGTGCTTTGGTAATATTTTTCGATTAAATCTATTTTCATTTTATAGTGAATGTTTCAAATATAAACTCATGATAACTAATATATAGTCCCAATTAATTCATAAAAAAGGATTTGAATTAAAACTCTCTGTCTTAAATCCTGTCAAAATGTATCATAACATTATAAACGCATGGTTGAGGATTTTAAAGCAACTAAAAACTTTAAAATAACCGTCGGGGACACAAGTAACGTGATTTCAGCGATTGTAATATTTCCTTAAAGAACTAATGTTCATTAGTGTATTGTAATTTGATTCAATCCTCTTAGTGTATAGCTTCTCCTTATTCTATGAATAAGACATAGACATTCAAAACAAACATATTTTATCCCTCACTCACCATTAGTACGATATTAATGTTAAATGATGTATGAAATGAGGAATTGTGTAAAAGAATGAAATTGAAATAAAATACAAATGTAAATTAAACCATTGCAGTGGAGATCTTATTTGAAAACCCTTAGCGAAAGTTGTCCATTCATCAGAGGCCCTTAGATTAATGACCGGCCTTATGACAGCGGCTCTTCTTCACACCAAGATTAATGACTATGGCCAAGAATCAAGAACAGCCCGTGGTCGGTAGTTAACATTACTCCAGATATTAAAACATCAATCTCCGATCTGAACCGAAAGTTAGATCCTAACAGTCTGTCTACTTTGAATAATGAAGAAAATCTTTGAATTGAATTGAAACCCTATGTTAAACACTATTGTCAGTGTTATGGAGCACAATTGTTTACGATAGTTTTAAATTACCGGTCTTAAGTGGTTTAACAAGTTTGTGTTATTCAACTCCAAGTTGGCTTCCACGGTCGTCGAAAATGATATTCCACATTATTTTCTGCCACTAAGATGTAATAAAATACGTTTGTAGTGCTCAAATAATGTACAAATATTTTGAAACTGATAAAAACAAAAATGAAAAAACACAGTAAATGACGGAGTGGGCGTCCTCCTTCTAGCATCCTTGACAGCATCGGCATATAGGGGTTTTGTGTAACAACTCACCCACTGTGCTACTTCGTATGGTTTTTTTGCATTGTAAAAATGTGTATCTATTTAATTTGTACGTTTCAATCTGTCTTACCGACGCAAATTTGTTATAAATGTTTTGACACTTGTGAGCACGGTGTAGTGGGCATTAGTTTTACTGGTATAGTAGTTTTATTATTAACTACTCTATCATTGAAAAATCCTTGGGAATATTAAATTATATTAAATGAATATTTTTTTGGTTATAGAATAGAAACAATATGCAAGTATCAAGTACTTTCCTCCAATCATTACAATCTTTGTTTTCTGTGTAGTGTCGAATATTTAGTTAATCAGAGTCCAGCAAATGTGGGTTTCTACAATATGGCCATTGGCAGGTTCCGATTTATCTAGTAATATAAAAAATAGCCAATTATAAACACTGGATTAAATATTATCCATCCATGTCACGAAAACATATTCAAGATTCATCTCTTGTAAACAAAATATTATAAAACAGATTCATTTTTTGCAAACAATTCATTGTCAAATTTCACAAATAAGCACATTATTTCACTACAACAACATGAAAAAAATATAACATTTTTTTACTTATATGAGATAACTAAGCATAAAATGTCAGGTCAAAGATCAATATACTTGTATCACCCTAAGTAATCTGATAAATTTGTTTATATTTTTTGTATTCATTAACTCACCTTACAGTAACAACGGCAGATGTAGCATCTGGTCATACACGTGAACTTTGCACTTACCTGTGAAAATACAGTTTATTAGATAAACAAAGATATTATCGTTTATAAATGATGTCATAATGAAAAGGAAATGCAACGTTTTATTTTTATAATTAATATTTTTCAACATTATATAAAATAAGCATTGGCTCCTGACAGGCTTCATATAAAAGATACCAAAACATCCAAAAAGTTTAATATAAAACTTGGCGGACTGATATTGCTTGGAATATCTCCTGTGATTAAATTAAACTGGCGTCACCGGAAGCTAGAACCAAAATTAAATCATTTTTATGCAATTTATTCCTTCGTCCTGATGATTTATTTAGAAATTAATAATTTGTGATCATACTTTATTCATTTTTTTTTATTCTGTAAGCTATAATAGTGTTTATAAATATTTATACGCAGACTATGATTTAGAATTAAATCATGTTTTATATATAATCATTGTAATTGCTTGGTCCTAAATTTATAATAATTTTTTATATAAAAACTTAATTAATCAGATTTGTTATATTATTATTTTAAGTGAATATGTTTTATGCCTATTATTAACACGTGATATTTATTCAGGGGTTTTCTTATATATAAGTTAAAAACAATTTTTTTTATTCTTCCATACATCGTAATAAAATAATAAATTGTAAAAACTATCTTAATAGAATTATCACTCTTTTGTATTGTAGTTTACAGTTTACTGGTTATTGTGTACGTTTTGAATATAGTTACTAGTCCTGGATATCATTATTATTAATTAATCAAAGTACATACAATCAAACTCGTTAACACTATGAGTCACACTACCTAGAATGTAAAAGTAAGGATTTGGGCACATTTGGATAACTTAGTGATCGTGCAACTGTAACAAATTACATAAAAATAATATTCATTTATGCTTTGTACAAACTTTAATCAAGATAAATGAAAACTATTTTTTGTTTGACAATTGCATTAAAATTTTCTCAGTAATGATACTCTATGTGTAGAGCAAAAACTCTGACAAGATAATGAACAACGGTATCTTTCAACAAACTTAAAAATGTCAAAAAGTTCATTTGTTATAAAAAGGTGTGTTGCCCTTCAATGTGAGAGAAGTACCTGCCGTTGAAGTTAAAGGTCGTTTAAATTTGCATACTGATAGAGAAGCTCAACCATCCGTTAAGCATGCTGTAGCGTGTAATTCAAATTAACTCGACTTGATGCCTTAAAAAATAACTTTGTTGGGTTTGTTAAAGTTATATGATTAAGAAGTAATAATATCTATCACAATAACACAAAATGTCTATTATTCTATGGCTAATAGTGTATTAACTTAAAAATTAATCTTAAATTTCAATGAAACTTTATTAAGACAAAATGGATGGACGTTAAATTTTTTATTGTAATAATTAGTCCATACAATTTGTCTTTGTAACGTTTCAGTCAATTGGTATTACCAATGAATAAGGATTAGAATGTTTTTATACCTTGCTTTGCTAGCGTTTAGTATTGCTCACATTTAGAGAAATCCTTACGTTGAATGAATCTTTAGGAGAAACGCTTAGAACGATTGACGCAAGCATAGTAGAGTTACTTTGAACGCCCTCCAAACCTTTTACATAGGCACATAAATTGAAGTTGCAGTTTTTATATGATTAATGGTTTACACGATGTTCGTTTCCATTTATACCTTTATTTTGATCATGAGTATATAGGCGAAATCAACCATATATCATTTATTGCAAAAATAAAAAAAGTGTTATTTTTACATTTATGTCAACCAGAATCAGTTTTAAGAGTGGTTTAAAATTTACAAATTTACAGCCTTAAAGATTTAAAATATGTTATATTAAAAAATGTTTCCAAAAATAAACAAATTAGTTTAGCCTTGTTTTTTAGCAACATTTATGGCGGTGAAATATATTTTTGTAATAAAATAGCCTAACTAATAGCCAATGTTTTAAATTTATTAACATAAAAGTGATATTGTTTTTGTCAAAGATAATCCTCAACGTATTATTAAATAGAATTTAACATATAATATTTATTAGTATTAAAAATATACCAATATTATTTTGTGTAGCATTGAGATATCCCAAATTTACTGAAAAAGAATAAACAGGAAATATAAAGAGAGGGAATACGGTGATGAACTGAAGATAAATACTTTGCATTACACCCACTCAATTCGGGGAAACATTTTATAAGAGTGAGCGGACAATGTAATGCATTTTATATTGAAGTTAATTCACCATTTACTAAGAGGTGATGTCAAGACGTAGCCAGAGGGGATGCAATCTTTAAGAGTCATAATACATATTAATAAAGTATTTTGAATTTTCATCAATGTTATAGAGAGTGTTTTTTATTCATCAGTGTTTTAATTCTAACCTAAAAACTTATCGGAATTAATTTTGCTTTAGTACACTAATTAAACATGTATTTTGTTGTAATACTACTCATTTACTTTTAAATTCAATTCAAAGTGTAAAAATTTTAGCAAAAGCTTTCAAACTAGGAAACATATTTTTATGTTAACATATTTTTTATTTAATTGTGATTATTTTTGATTTTTATACTCTTATTAGATTTTAACAGAAAAGGGAAAAATTTAAATGCAAATAGAGGAAAATTTATTGAAATTTTTTTCGTTAACTGTAAAACTAGTAATTTCGCAACTAAACCTAAATAATTCAATGGAAAACAACGTTAGTTTTATAACATTTACTAGAAGACATAAACAGGAACAAATAAAGGCAGTGATTTTGATGTAAATAATCCATCCTACAACATCTGATTTTGAATGAATTTAGGGATACAATATAATAAAAATGTATTCACGTCCGATTTACTGACGTCATTTGTGGTTTTTTATGATCCCTACCTTGAGTATTTCAATAACCATGAGTTATATCCCTAGTGACACACCCTGATACGTCTTTATAAATATATTCAATACATATAAATTAATTGGTAAATATTTATTCTAAAAACAAACTAACAGAAAACTTTAAATATAACAGTAATAATCAGTTGATTATTTAGGAATTTGACAAATACTTAACTATTATTAATTTCCTAGTTCAATGTAACTAAAAGGGTAGATATAATATTAGTTGTTTTGAAATTAAAAAGATTCATATGTTGATCCTTTCAATGAGTACGCGATTGATTTATCGTGACACTAATGTTACGTTTTCATAAATGATTAAAATCGATTATTTGGTTTATAAATTTTGTGTTTTAACGTATAAATATGGTTTTTTCCACGAACAAAGCGATGAAATTATTAAAGAGCGGCGACGTGAACGGTCGGCTCAGGTCATTTAGCAGGAAATCACCCGAGACTAAACGCTTCCGTTACACCTTACGCATATTCCCACCAGAAAGTTCCTCCTTATAAATGTTTAACATTCGGTTACATCTGGAGTAAATTTGGCATTTTTTATTTTAAAGATTTCTATGTTGGTATTTTACTTGTATTTGCCGTCAAGGCAGGTTGGATTACGTATTACAACAGAATTAGTTAGTTGTATTATGAGGTGGTATAAAAAATTGAGTTTTTTTCTGCTGCCACAAAGAGCATAGTATTTTAATAGTTTCTGTTTGCTATATGTTTAATACAATTGACAATATTTAATGGTTTCGAGGTCTAAACAGTTGTATTGATCCAAAGATGACCTGTTGTTGGATGGGCAAACTAATTAGATAGTCGAAAATGACAATTCCTGGCTCTGGAATCAATAAAATCCTGATCAAGGTACCTCTATATGTAAGATGTATTAAAATAGATTTTGATATCATCAAAACGATGACACTATGGTATTGAGTTCAACATTTTGAAATATCTCCCTACTCTGGGAATCTATTCTTCTTAAAAAAATATTTAACTTTATGTGTCCTGAAATTTGTTAAATTTTTTGTACTGAGGCAAGTTAAAGAGGTATGCAAAAATGTGTATATTCACAAATATTTATAATTATTAAATAAGTTACACTTGATTAGAAACTTTTAGACAAACTAAAGTGTAGGTCTAAAATAAATTATCTATATAAACTAGTTGACAATGGTGTAGTTAAGTCCAGCTGGTAGTGCAACCGCACCTGGAGCGAAAACAAACTGACTTTCCTGTCGGATACATGGGTCCCAATCATGTCAACGAGACTAGTGTTGCACAGGCCTGTGTTGTATTGTTAGCTAATTTTATCCTAAAAATAGCTTTGTTTTATTCATAACAATAACATATGTTTACACGTTTGAAGATGTGATTTATGCACTTTTATTCAAAAAAGATAAACGACGACTTTCTTACGACTCCATTTTTAAAACAGGATTTTAATTAATTCTGAAGCAGCTGTAACTCAACGAAAGCAATTAAACTTTTTTACTTGGATAATTCATTGTAATTTAAAAAGGTATATATAAAATTATTAAAATATATTACTACTGTATATTATGAAGTTGTAAGAGAAAACTACCAGTATTTTAATGTAGTTGCTAATGCGTTGAAGAGCATATCAAAAATTACGCCTGAAATTTTAAGAATATTCCTATAATCCAGAATTCCCTACGACCAACTAACCATAAACATATTATACGTTTGTAAAGTTCCAAACCTTTGATAGTATTGGTATTTTTGTTTCAACAATGTGGTCTTGACACCACTTTGTTGAAACAACTGCGTAGAATATTATGGAATACAATGTAAAAATGGTCTTAATAAACTAATGAATAATAAAAAATGATAAAATATAAACTAAGATATCTGTTTCTTCATAGATAAACTATGATTTCAACACCTTAAAGGTTTTATAACGTATAAAAACATTTTCAGAAACCGTTGACTTACTCAACGTAGAAGTTTCTACCTTGTTACCGTGCCGGTAAAAATAAAAAACCCAGTTTACTTTTCCGGAAAAGAAATATAATATTCAAATACTTTATGCAACTAATATGTATAGTAGACTTAATATGCTAGTGAGGTCTATACAATCTAAAATGCTTTACAAATTTATTCTTTCTAAATTTGATTTGTAAGATATTTATGAATCACTAATATTAAAATATAAAAATATTTGAAAACTGTAATATTTTGCGAGACGAAACTACATGTAAATCCCTTCATTCGTAATCCACCAGACCATACGCTCGGTTGGATAAGTTTTATATTTCTTTATTTTTTAATAGAACTTAAGTTGTAGTGGTTTTTGTAAATTGCAGTGTATTTACAACGGAGTGTGATAAAAGGGAAACGTGTTAAAGTGGTAATTGTGTTATACGTAACAAGACATAATCTCCTTCGAGTCCTTTAGTTTTTTCCCAGAAGCATAAAAGTTAACCTAGTTTCACCAAGAAGCGCAATATCTTTAGTTGTCTCTAAGCTCATTTTACTGTTTGTAATTTCCGAGGAATGCGTGTTTTGGAATATAGTATGTGAATGTAGCACACTATTATAGCTGACGATGTAGTTGCTCTTCGGCATCATATTAAAAAAATTTATAGGATGGTAGGGTGACAATTACTAAATGTCCTATACTGTGTTATTTTCAAAGTATAGTAGCACGTTATAGTAGATGACTTTACCCTTATAACCATGATTTTTAATATAGGCACTACAAAGTTCAATAGATAAAATATAATTAATATTTTAATAACTCTTAACGAAGAAAGAAAGAATATATATATTATGCCATTATGTACCTCTTTGCAAGGTTAAAATAAGTACGTTATTAGTGGTGTTAATGCATTTAAGTACTCAAACTCTGTATTACAGACAAAGTCACTGTAAAACTAGTAATTTGTCAGATGCTTAAACAGAAACAATCGTGTGGGATAGTTTAGCTACGAAACGCCCATTTACCAATGTATGAAGTAACTAAAAGAATTTACCACAGATGAAACCTACAGCCTATAGAGAATCCATAGTTTCAATTTATTTTAAGGGAAACATTTTTAGGAACAATATGATTTTACTATACATTAAAATAATGAAAAAGACAGTCTCCACATCCATTATTCTCGAACGGAGCTGATACGACTCTTAAAGACAAACACATCGTCTCTGTGAGCATAAAACTGTTAAACAGGCTGTCATTACTTAATTTAAAATATACTCACCCTTATTCGCCAATATTTTCTTTCCTTATATGGAACATACACTTGGATCAAACTATTTTTATACTACATTATATATCTCTAATATCCTAATTAGGGTGCACGGAGCTAATTTCCAAGTTTTTTTCTCAATATAGCCTAAAAAAGATAAACAGGAACATTAACTTTAAATGAACATAAAACCACAGTAAATAATCATCAAAATATCTGTTTCGAATAAAAAAATGTTATTGAACTGTTTAAGGTTGGCAATATGAATTCAAAAATGTTTAACTCTGAGGCTGAGTAGTGTTATAGTAATGGGTTTTTTGGAAAAAATGTTTATGAAGTTGTAACATTTTGAGTAATTTTTAGTAAAAATTCGTCTTTTTATGTAATTGAAAGATTTATTTAACCATAAATCTTTCCCAAAATCTTATACTCACATAAATAGACGAATATTTAATCAAACTTAATAAAAATTTTACAAATTACATACAAATTTTCAACTCTCCACAAAACCCATTACTATAATACTACTACTCCGCTCATGGTAATAACTCCTTCAGCACCAAACAACCTAATCAATTAACTGGATATCTTGTATTTTATTTAGTCGTGTTTATTTAGTATAGTTTTTATAATTTTAAGAACCAAAAATATAATTTTGGGATAAGGATACTTTCACCTATAAGTGCAATAACATAAGACAATATTTTCTTTTGTAAAAAAACTGTAACAGACTATCTTAGTAGGTAAAATTATTACGTACTCAGTAAAAAGTAGCTAATTCTTTATAATAAACACGACTTTCTACTGGTATACCGACTGGAAAGTATTTTACCTTAAGTATAAAATATTCTAGAGGATTTTTAACAAGTTTTATTTTTACTGCAGAATGTATGAAACCGCTGGATGTATATGCAGCCTGCCAAATGTATGTAATTTTGCGTGGCGTGCAGGTAGTTACAATAACCTCATTGTAACTCAAATCAGCTCTCATAAATATGTAAACGGGGTTCAATTGTTACAACAATCAATACGGCTTAGGTAGTTTTGTACACCATTCTGCGTTCCAGAGCATTTTGAACGTAAATAACACGTAGATTTAGCTACGTAAGTTTAGATTTAGATTTGAAACGTAGAACAATTAGTAGATTTCTACCAATTATATTAATAAAACAAGTTAAAACGATTAACATATCATATGTTTATTAATGATATGTTATTTTTGTACTAAATATGTTTTCATAACATTTCCCATATTTTCTAAATATTTTGCTCTAAAATACTAATGACATTCTCGATTAGAGCTGGTTTACATAAGTATTCAGTGAAAGTATACATGAACGTAATATTAATGTTTTGACATGGATATGTCTTAGCTTTGGGGGGGGGTGTTGGTGATTTTTAAGATGTAAAATGTGTGACAGGTTTCCATAGAAACTACAAGAGCTATTGTATTGAACTTTTTGTATAAACAAATAAGAACAGCTGTTTATATGAACTGAAAACATTCCCTTCAGACGTATCCATGATCTAACCGGTTTCCCACAGGGAAGTAAATCTGCTTAGAGAGCTATAAAATTTAAATTTTCTTGGATATCCTCCGAGTAATTTTTCACATTATTTATAAATTTTGATTCTTTAAGACAACATTTTATGATGCAAAACAAGTATTATAATATTGATTGGAAACAGGTTCAAATCCGGGGATGCCCATTTGGGGTTGTACTACATTCACTTCTGATCATTTCACGATCGTATCTTCCCTTAATTAAAATGCCTCTGGCGTAGATAAAAAAATAAAAAATTGTTCCTTAGTGGAGGTGAAGGGTGAACATTGAGCGGGCTTGGGCCTCTGGGAACGATAGCGTTGTGGGTCGGTAAATACGTCCATTTCTCACACTTAACTACTGTCTACTCCGTGACTTATTGTGTCTCGTCATTTCACTCTAAAATGATACGCCCTCCCCGGTGAATATAAGGAAAGATCTGGTTCTTCAAATCTAAAAGGGAAATATTCTATTCAAATGAAAACTGATGACACAATACGGGCATTGAACAAACTTACAATAAAAGTACTTTAGGGTAAAATTGTTAACATTCCAATTAATTTCCATACGAGAATTGTTGTAACTATTTTTGTCTAAGCCTTTAAAAATACGTAAATTTGAATAAGAAATCATTTTTTCAGTATTTCTGGTGTTTTAAAATAGGACAGGGATTAATATGAGATACAAAAGGTTTAACGAACCTTTAACTAATTTAAATTTGTAAAAATGAAAATATCATGGAGAAAACGAACTTCCTCATCAATAAACTATTTTATTTAATATACATATAAAAAGTATTGTTTTACCTATTAGTTACAGGAATAATTGGGTATATAAAAACAGATTACGAATGCTTTTATGTGTGTAGTGGGTATTTAAGTAATAAACAACAGATATATAAGTTATATCAAATTATTATTAAAATGTCTAGTTCCAAATTGATAATAATTTATTTGCCTCGTTAATAAATTTTCGTATAAACATTTAATATTCTCTTAAGTGGATCGCCCAAAGTGTTGAGAGTCATTAGTGAATCACAAGTCACTTGTCATTTACGTTTCTAGTCTTTGACCCTTGCTCAATGAAGGCCCCGATACATGCGTCATTTAACCAATATGTCATTGAAAGGTAATCGTCTTAAGTGTTCTCTCAAATGTCAGCTCGAACTTTCATTGGGTATTAATTTACTATTAAGGTTAAATATGTGCACATAAGTCTTTGAATTTTATGAATGGATACGATTTTCTTCTTAATATGTTTTAAATTACCTAAAATGTTGATGCTGTCTAACAAAAAATACATTTTAATTTTTTACAGAGCATTTTCTGCAATTTTTAATGTATAGAATTAGTATCTGTCTGTGCAGTAAAATTAAATTAAATATCATAGATACTTGAGTCATTTTAAACTAAACTAATTCAAATAGCTTTAGTGTTTTAATACATCGTATGATAACTAATTATGCAATTGCAATTATTACCTAATTTAATAAAGTTTTACATGAAAACTAATAAAATTATATTGAAACATTTCACTACACAATTTAAAAATATCGTCTTCAGCTTCACAAAGCTCCTAGTCAGTAAACAAATTTTCAGTTCACTTCCCTTTCCTGGAGAGAGAAAAGCTGTGTCTTGTTCGCAAATACAAACAAAAGCTTGACTCTTTAAATACTTTGCGTAAAATAATTAAAATAATTCAAGTGACTTTTTGTTATTTTTGCTTGTTGTTTTGAAAAGGAATTTATTTTGTAATCATGGTGGGTTTAATGTTCACTTGGTCAACAGATTAATGCGCATTAAAAATAATATTTTTATCTACGCCATAGGTATTTTAATTAGTCAAGAAGTAATTACTAAAATAAAGATTTTCGCGAATTTTGTTAAAACCGATATTAAAATAAAGGGATTTGAATCCACTATCTGTTACACCGTAGCACAAGTCGCTAACCACTAGGGTAGCAAGACACCCCGAAAATTAATTTTAACATGATGAATGGGAAAAAACAGGCACACTTTTATATTGTTATTTATAGCTTTCTCCTATATCAAGTAGAAAGTATATAATTATTGCAAACAATAAAATGAGGTTGAAGTGAGTTTTTCATTAGGCCTGCGACTCTATTGTTGATAAGCCATTGTTGTACTTTTTCTTGGGCTGGGAGGGCTATATTAAGGACGATGCTGTTAGTGTATAAATTATCTAACACAATAAAATACACTATTGCATTCTTGACGCAAATAAAACACCCCACCAAATAACATATGAAAGAATGGTTTCCTTTTATATTTTAACAGTTACATTTACACAGTTACATTTCATTGGTTTAGTGAACTAGACGACTCTGTTCGTACAAGTCAACTAATTTGAACACTTCATTTTTTTAAATCGGGTTAGAAAGTATATAACCAAATATATAATTGAACTTTTATCTATTTAAATGTATATGTTTTGTTTGTTTTGTTTTGTTGAACTCAGACTCATTGTAGGTCTCATCACGGGGCATGGACATATGAGGAAACATCTTGCTCGAATGGGACTCTTCCCCGGAGATCCAATCTGCAGGAAGTGTGGGCAGTCCGAGGAGACTGCTGATCATCTGTTGTATAACTGTACCAAGCTTGCCGGGGTGAGAGCTGCCACTCTCGGCGTCATGGAGAGGGGTTGTCACCTTCCCCGGGAGGAGCTAGTGGGGAGACTACGGCAGTTTGACAGGTTTTTAAACTTGGAAGGTCCGTGAAACATTCAATCAACAGGGGTGCGCAAAAAGCCACTTGGCTGACGTGCTATAGGAACTCTGTTCCGCCCCTTTGTGTAATGTAATGTAATGTAATGTTTTGTTTTTATTTTCGTTGAAATATATACTCCTGCTTCAAGTGTTTTAACAATGGGTTCCTGGGGTCTAACCTCCTCTCAGCTACCTAATAGTTGAAATTGACTAAATAATTTTAAATGCATAATTTTCAAATTTTGTAAACCATTAATCTCTAACCCACTACGTTCCACCTGGATTATTCAATCATTGAGATTTCTCGTCAAACCGCATGACTCTAAACCTCAAATATTGAAAACCAATCACGATCCTTTCTCAATTCAAGTCATTCCTCATCAATATGCAACCACGGCGTCGCGTGGAATCGTTGCTTTATCAGTAAGTTCACATGGCGTTTCTGTTCTAACTTTATCACAACTAGCAACATTATAGTGTTTATCACTTCTTAAATGAGTTATTCCATCACTTGTGCTTTATGTTTTAGAACTTATTTTAATCTTTAGTGTTTTTTTTCAATTAAATGAAATTAATTAGTATTGCATTCCAATAATTCTTCATAATCAAACTTTTAGTCTTTATTCGATTTGTTTTTGAGATAGTGAATAATGGTGAGTTCATTATCTGATATGCAATCAACATCTGTTACTGATGACGCCAGGTTATATACATGATGATATCATCGGTTCGCCAAACATAGAACCTATACTCTTCAAATCTATAAGTGGGAACCAAAGGGACTCAAACAAATATCCAATACTCAGATAATTCAATACTTCAGTACTAAAGTACGCCCCACTTTTAGGTTTAACTGGACGTGATATCTCATTACAGTCGCATGCTGTGAATCTCATGGTTTTGATATTGATGTATTTTTCTGTTTTGTTCAAAATTTTCAAATGACTTTTTTGACACATAAATTAATGATTTATAAGTTAATTAAATTTGAGTTTTGAGTTTATCCTATTGTCAAATTTTTTCTACGTACCTCTTCAGATACAGTAAATATAAATTTTCATTCAAAAGTAAATTAATTTTATCGTTTAACTCCAAAGGGAGTAGTCTTTTAGTACATACACTATTTAATATTTAAACACTATATTTACAAATTATATATTTATGTTGTTCAAACGATAAATATTTTAATCTAAAAATACTACTTAATGAAACTAGTAGACTTATTTAAATAAGTGTTATATAATTATTTATGTTTCTTTTAAAATTATGAATAATAATAAATAGCCTATAATGTGTATTAGAGAAGAATCTAAGACAGTCCTGGTGAGAACGTTATTCAATACACGTAATCTCCACAGAGTATTAATCTTCACTATCGGATGATTTGTGGGCACGATTATGTGTACAAATACAGGGTGTGTCCTCACAAACAAACATATCAAGCACACGTCCCCTAAGCCCTCAGGACTGTGTTCATAGCATTTGCATAGTCTATATAGCAACACCACTCGTGTTAAGCTTAACGCTGGTCCCATAAAGTTAGGTGTAAAGTAAGAATAAAAAAATTATCTCTAAAAATAAAAATTAATTACTATTAAATTGTTCAATAGTATTTACGAATAAAAATGTGCTGTTTTAGGTTGGTTTATTCTCAATAGGACTTAAAATACATATAATCACCGTTTAACAGCTAAACATTACAAGGAAGAAACAATGTTGACTAAAAAATATTTTTTACTGAGTCAATGCCTGTTTGTCGTCAAGTATTTACATTATATCTAGAATTTGCGAACACACAAACTCCATTTTTGGTTGAGTTCGTACTTTTAATATGAATGCATTCTGAATACTAGTCACATTATCATTGTCACAATCGATTGAATGATCAAAATTCATTTTATGAACTTAATTAGTAAAAATTTGTATTTCTTAATTATAATATAAAATATTAGTTTACTGTAACATTCGCACACCACTATGTACAGTTTCAGGTCGGCAGCATCAAAGACTGTTAAAATTACCAACATACGTACCTCGGTATGTTAAAATTATCGTTTATAATTATTTGGTTATATTGGTGATGTTGAGAATGTTATTTTGACAAAAAAATAGTAAAAAATTATAATTTATGTTAGTAATAGTAAAATGGTAAAAATAAAAAGGAAAACTTGGTATACGTTAACAATAGCGATTCCAAAAATACTTCAGCTTGAAAAGATCAAAGACTCGTGTTATTGGAACCCCTCGATACGGCGGTAGGTATATCGACGCAGCAATGGCCGTAGATATCAGTAGAGCCTCCTGTTGTGATATCAGGTGACGGTGACGGCGTCATCAAACACTGTGACGTCACCAACATCAAACGCCACAACTGACAATTTCAATATTTTCTCAAATTTAACCTAGATTTTTTGGTAAAATTTACACTTTTTTGCTTTCGGTGTGTTTTTTTACTGATTTCAATCAGCGTATTCACAGTTGAGACTCAATGGTGTCTTTTTTTAAACAAAATGATTTTATTTGAATTCCATAGTATGTAAGGGACTAGTAATTTATTAAATTTGAGAATAATGAGGATGGTAAATGAATGAATTATTTTACAAGAGTAGAGTGTAAATAATAGATGTTTTCATAGTATTTATGCTATTGATGTTACAATAACCAAACAAACTTTTAACACTACAATGTAAGAAGTCAGAGCTTCAAAATATAACAAAAATCCTAATACAATAGAAAAAATAATTTACCTACCAGTTTCAAAATAGAAAGTATTATTCATATAATTTTAAATCATTCAAACATAAAGGAATACTCATGCGTCTTTAAATAGCGTTTTGTTGAAAATAAACCAAATGAACACATAATTTTCCAGAATACAATGCTGCTCTTTTTTTCGTTTCTTTAGGAAGAAACACATATTTTACTTCTTTTATTCTCATCTCATTTCGTTAATATTTAAGTGTAAAAATTAGTCGGTTAAAGCACCATGCTAGCCAAATACATTGGTAATTCTTTACGTAATACTGTAAAGCTAGTAACACCATTACATTCTACGTTGACAAATTATTGTAGCCAGCCAATAAAAATAAAACAAAATTTTAAAGTTTAAGTTATATTGGAAATATCTATTTCAACAGTGTAAACATTCAATTCCGTCAACAATAGTTTATCCTTCATTTCGGGTAACGAGGCCCATGCTAAGGTGCTCGAAACTTGTAACAACCGGCTGTGATAACCCACTTCTGGCAGAGTAATGTTCAGCATGCTATGCCGCAATCAGGGGAATTCATTTTAGGATTGGTGCAATAAAAGTCGTAATAAACGGTATTTGAAAGGGAAATTTCTTATTAGGCCAAATTTATAAAAATGTTAACGTGGAATTGTGTTTATGTAAGTTCCATTTGAAACATTTTTATACAAATTGGATTCGTTTAAAAAGTTAAAAATAATTTTATAAATAGGTAATCCCAAAGATTCGTTGGACAAAAAAGATAAATTTTGCTTTTAGTGATGACTAACAATACTACTTTTCATTTCTTATCTATATAAGAAGGGTTTTTAGAGAGCTTAAGAGTGATAATACTCAAACATGTTTTGTAAAAGCTCTAAACCAAAATGAGATTCCTGGGAGTTAAAGCCATGATCTAACACATTTTAAACGTTTTTATATGGAAGGTTTCAAACCCTGGTATTGTTTTACGTATCGTCAACGTATTTTTAGAAATTAAATAAATTAATAAACCAATTACAAAAAGTGACTGTGTCTGGATTTGAACCAGTGACCCTCTCATTAAGAGGTATGTAGGTTACCCAATTACCCGAAGTCTGAGCTACCCAGCTATAAAATAGTGTATTAAAAATTATTTTATTCTCCATAGAATAAATAAGTGAAAAGAACTACAACTAAAAATAAATTAATTCAGGGTTATGTGTATTTAAATAAAAATAAATTTAAAAAGTTGAACCAAACTATTTAATTATTAGTTTAAAATTATTTTTGGTGATGGTTTGTTTATATTGCTAACATTTTTATTTCAGGTTTTTTTCTAAAACGATTACTAATAACAAAGTTTCATGTTTAGAATCTGATCCCATCTTAAGGTGGGTTGGATCATAGAACATAGCAAGAGAACTACAATGAAAAATAATTGCAGCTCCGTTTATAAAACTAGTTGACCAAAGCATCAGTCATCTATACCCAGTTTTACCTAAAAATCAGTGAATACATTTTTTTTTAAAGCCACCATTTTCATTAGATTTTTCACGTTTGACAGATAGCAGCAATTATATTGATCCAGAGTTTCCCACGTATTATTGACAGATAGACGAACATCACTCGTCGGGTTTTCCATCGTCTGTGTTACAGGTGTTTACCGCAGCTATTTCGTTTCTAGTGCTAGTGTCGCCGTGCTCCAGTGACACGACCCAGAGCCTCTTGAAAATTTGTGACATGTAGA
The DNA here is from genome assembly GCA_023375725.1 of Nephotettix cincticeps. Taxonomy (NCBI): domain Eukaryota; kingdom Metazoa; phylum Arthropoda; class Insecta; order Hemiptera; family Cicadellidae; genus Nephotettix; species Nephotettix cincticeps. Next base: position 57,800,532 of record CM041787.1, on the reverse strand, counting down.
CGTGTTTCTTTTCTTGTGCGTGACTATTGTTGTTTCTATTTTGTAAAGGTTTTTCGTTTGTTGTTTGACTGCTTTAAAATTATATTTCGGTTTAATCCGGATAATATACAGATAGCAGCATTACTTGATCAATTATATTGATCCAGAGTCCATATAGTTTATACTTGCTGCATTATAATAGCTTATGTAGCTTGTACATGTACACTACACATGTCGGTAGAATGTAGGGAACCCAACTCCGGCTTGCGTTATCAGCTTTATTGACTGCGCCGGAGATCACAAAGCTCTGCGTAACCTGACTATTTAGTACCACCTACATGTTCTTTTTCATACAAAAGTAACTCTTATTTTAGTTTTTATACACTGTAAACGCCCACGTGGACTACAAATCTGTACGTGAGACATTCAATAAAGTATAAGAATAGTGAGACGTATAAAAATGCAGTAGGTATACCGCTTAAAACTCGTTATACCCAAATACATTCCACCTCATTTTAGGAATCCGTCATGCTAAAAAGTAATTGGCTGGCCTACCAACAATCACACCGTCACATTACACGCTTACTATGTTAAAGGGAGGAACTATTCCCTATACCTCTTAATGTTAGGAAATTTGTATTCTCTCATGAACCATACATAATAAATATTGGATAATTTTGTCTGAAAGAAACAGGTGTTGACAAAAATATATCTGAAGTCAATTTCTTTTTTATATTTATTTTTTCTTTGAAAATTAAATAATAACTTAAAATATTACTTTTTAAAATCCCTGTGATAAATTATGCTCCAAAAGCACATTTTTTGACAAAAAGATGCATATTTTGAACAATTTTAGCAAGTAGTGAACCTTAAGCTTAATTGTATAAAAAAATGCCTAAAACATTTTTCATAGTTTTATTAGGACCTATTCAATATTTTAGTGTCAAATTTGATCTGTTTAATTTACATTTTTTATTAAATACATACTGGTAAAAAAACTGGTTTATCCTTTGAACATAAACGATGCGTGAAAAATGCTTATACTAGTTTATTGTATTTATTTCAGAAGATTCTTAAAAAAATAATTCTTTGTAATTGTTAAGTTACACTTAGTAACATATTTAATGCATTATAATTTTACTTTAAAGATTTTTCTTCAAATGTAAGTATAAACTAATTCCTTGGGAAGATAGCAAATAGAGCAGACATTAAGTTACTATTAGCTCATCAATTTATATGAGATAATACGATGTATAAAAGGTTTGTGAAACAATGTGATGAGATGTATGGCATTAGTTCCATTAGGGTCACAGTGGGACCCCACTACCAATACTGTAAATTTTGCAATTCATATCAACAGGGCTCATGAATGTGTGGCGCACGTGCAAATCTTCGTCGCAATCAATTATGGAGAGTGCCATTTATGTCTCACAATATTTCAACTCAATGTAACCAAATGTTTCCACCGAAGTTGTGTATTAGCATATTTAACTTGAAAACTATGTATTATGTATTGAAAGATAAAATGCACACACACATGCTTAATGTTTGAGTTTTATATTTGCATAGGGTCGATTTATTTTGTTGAAGAGCTGTTCTTTTATAAATACTGACATCATATTTTATAACATTTAAAACTATTTTCCTCCTTACTAAGGTTATTTGTAACAATAATTATAGTTTTTAGCTAAATATAAACAATTATAGCTAAATTGTTTTTGAAAATTCCCAAGAGATATATTACGTTAAAAGATAACTTTTAAGTAATATTTTACATCTAAAATGAGTGCATGCTGTTTTACAAAACGAATTAATTTTCAAATACACATAGGAAATTTATAATAAGACTATTTTCACAATCCAAACGATTAAAAAAATTCTTTGAATGTATTTAACCTAGGTTTTAATTAACGAACAAAACAATTTACTAAATTTTGAAGATGTCTATGATTCTCTCATACCCGTTGGTAACTGTAATTAATTGAGTCGCACATCACCAACTTGACGTTAATTAATGCATGAATCCAAAGTTTGGGTTGTAGGTAAAGGCAAAATATTAAGACTGGTAGAGCCTTAATTAATTTTATGAGTTAAAAGTTGGTATTTGTAAAACTATGTTTGTAATTCGGGTGCCCAAAGTTGTATTTTGTAATAAATATTCAACCAAATGTGATTGCTGAAATAGCAGTTATTAATAGCCAAAATTATTATTTTCTAAAGGTTAAAGTTTAGAACATGAAAGCAACTATTTACTTTTTTATTCTTAAACCCTTAAAGTGTTTAAAACTATTTTAATCGTCTAGAGCTAATGGTTGCTATTTTGAAAGTTTAAACCTTAACTTTCAAACTAAACGTTTTTAAATCGACTTAATATTGTCAATGAAATGGACGTCAGTTCATTTGAATATAACTATTTCAGTTATAAACTCATAAAAAAAGTAAAAAAAGTATAAATATATAAGGCTAAAAGATTGGAAAAGGTAAGATTATATTAGTTTCATATGACTTCAATAGTATTGAGTATTGTAATATGCTGTGGTATTATTTATTCAACGATTTTAATTTATTATTTGATTAATTAGTGGTGAAACATTGATTGATTGAAATTTAACACTTTTATTAAAACCAGGAAAACAGTTTTCGAAAATAAACGTAATCAGCACAAACGAAAATAAGTTATTATAACAATTGATATAATTTATTCATAATATGCCTCCTGGATTGATTACTGAACTAAAATTAAAATAGTCCACAGACCTGTCGTCCTTCAATCCTTTAATGTGTTATCAGATTACTATAGTTTTGGGCTTATTGCAGCATTTTCAAATATTTTCTCTTTCTGACAAACGTATTTATTTGATAATTTATTCTTCATCTTAAAACACTCTTACACTTACACTACACATACACTACGACCCTGTTACAAATTTTAAATTACAATTTACATCTGATCAGCCAAGAGTGAAACCAGACGCTGGAAATAATTACGAAAACGGTAAACATAAATACTTTAGTATTTATTTTTACATGTAAATAATTATTAAGATATAAATCGCACTACGATTTATTGAAATTTTCGATGTGTATCCAACTAACCTAATCTACTAAATCTGTGTTTACCTCATTTGTATGTAATAACTTAAGCATTTATTCAAACCCGAGCGGCACGTTGTTATCGGCTTATTTATTAAAAGCAGAACAGAGTGGTTCCAAACCAATATTCAGAGATTAGTTCGGCCAACCATCGCTAACTGTAGGCCTTGATTCAATCAGGATAACGGCCTAATCGTTATGTAAATGACCTCGTATACTGGTATAGCTTGTGGCATGTGATACTTCATCGACCGATTTACTTTTTAAAAAATATACTGATCTACTTTTCCTTTCATAATAATAATTAAAATTATAAATAGCACTGTTCAATAATACTTTGATGTATAAATTTTAAATACGAAATTTTACGTAACCGACTAGAATAGAATAGAATTATTGTTTATTTCCACACAGTATAATAGTTACAATATTGAAATTTATTTAATAAATAAAATATTAAAGCCTTGGTTTCCAATTGTCATTCAACGTGTTTCAGATTATGATTAATTTTTAAAAACAAACTAAGGACGTTTTTTGTTCCCAATTAGTTAACAAAACTATAAATGTAGTACGTAAGTATTATTGGAAGTATTCAGTGCTATGTGGTAGAACTAGGCTGTAATGACAACAGATATGCTAAATGTTTAGGGAGGCATTTAGGCAGGGCCGATTGCTTGCCTAATGGCCCTAACGCTCCCCTGCACGGTCTTAAATATCATTCTCTATCTCACTCTATTATATATGAGTTAGCGCATATTCCTTATTGAAATACAATGGTAACTTCTTAGTTAAATGTTTAAACTCGAACTATTCTACACGTCTATAAATATTATAAGTAATTTGTGTATTTATAATTTGTTTTAAATTATAAAAAGATGATTTCTCCTCATGATTTCTCCTGAGTTTTGAAATGGACTATGAAACACGACTTTTCAAGATACATTGAAACAAATGAGCTCATTTATACACTAAGGTCGGTTTCATTTTTGTTTAATGTATTTAAAAATGTCAAATTTTATCGTTCGTTCAAAAGCGCATTCCTAAAAGGCTCAGAATCTTAACAATGATTTTAAAACATAATAAAATTTTAGGCTTTATAAAATTAGGCTTTTGGATATTCAACTGTGAACGAAAACATAACCAAAACTGATGTTAATAGACAATGCTGATATCCTAGGTTGAGTGTGATACATTTTGATGGTATAAATAAATGTTTAACAAATTGTATACTCTATATATTGAACTAAATTATTACCATGCTAGATCGTTATTTTTTATGCACATGGGTAAGAAAAATGAGTGAATTACTTTAAGCAAATATAAGCACCAAAAAGTAGTGCCATCTGTTTAAAACATTCTTTATTCTTAATTTCACATATATCATAATGTAGTAAAATACACCCTATTCTTCATATTAACTCTTTATAAAAATTATTGTATACCTCAACGAGCAAAGTTTGCTACCCAAGAGTATCATTATTTATTTTTGGGTTTACATGCCTTAGCTTGATGACTTTTTCACTCATTTAAAACAAATTAAAATCGTATTAAATCAATTATTACTAACTTATAACTAATATATTTAAATATTATTTAAGCTATGAGCGTTACAACGTTACACTATACCGTGAATTGAGTGGGTGTATGTAGATGATAAGTGTGTGAGCAGTTTAGTATGCAAGCACTGGTGCGTATGTCACCAGCCTCTTGTAGAGATCATGTTCGGCACATATTGAAACAGCAAGCAACTCTACCCCTTTGATGACGTAGCTTATGTTCCCACATGATTAATTGTTGGTACTTAAGTAATACTTTCCAAAAGTTATACTTTGCTGATTCAATTATAATGAGTAAAGGATCTCTAGTGAATTAAATTAAACGTTAAACTACTATACGGTTCACATCTTAGAATATCTGACACTTTTACAATAGCATAAATGTAAATTGGAGAGGAAATTAATAGATGTTTAACCAATATTTTTAATAAAGTATATGCAAACAATTTGCACATGAATCGCAGTATTAAGGTATATATATACATGAGTCGCAGTATTTCCCAATATTTAAGGGAAATTACTTTTCTGAATTATTAAACGGTAGTACAAAACCTTTGTCAATAGACCTGACAATTTTTTTTAATTAAACGTAACAAACATTTATATTGTAAACATTTTTTTAGTTATAGATGTGTTTGAAAAAGTGCAAACAAGTAAGAAAATAGTTTTTTCGTAAGTTTGAAAATAAAAGTATTTCTTGATAAGTAAAACGCTTTGCATACAATACAGTTCAAGACTGGTGTATGATCGGTTTGTATACGACTACCCCTCTCAAAACCTGACATTGCATGCATTACGTCACTACTCTTGACGTGTTGTGTATTACGTTCCCTGTGTAGTGTTATTGGATCCTCTGAAACACCCTCTATGTTACAGCAGCTTAATTGGCATTGCCATATGATAACGAGATATTAATTTTGCTGACATATTCCCCCTGAGGTTATTGTGGAAAAGTAATTTTAAATATGAAGAATATAATAAATGGTAATGTATTAAATCATAATTATGTAGTCCTGTGTTTCAAATGTTTGCCAAATCTAAACTACTACAGGTTTCAAAAATTATTTACGGGAGCTAATAATCCATATTGAAATTGTAAATTAAAACAGTAAGCTTGACTGTAGTAATACATAATTATAAATAAGTAGAAAATGACACACGCCTCCATACATAGTTTTTTGAAAATATTCATAGAATGTAGATAAGTGTATTTATCTTAAAGAATAAAAAATAAAAATATTTCACAAATATATAATGGACATCAAGGATTACTCGACAACTATTATTATTTTGGTGTTTGAAATACACAAAGTTAACAATTGAGAGATATGATGCTATTTTCCAGTTGTTGGAAAGGCATTACACAAGTAAGGAAGTGTACAATCATTTTTTTTTAAGAGTCTAATCAGAGTTTGGAACTGCCAACTCTGTTAGCTTATTGTTTCACTAAGCTAAGCGTTTCTGAACACGTGACTAATTTCTTACAAATCGTTTGAAAACAAATTGTAGTTTATAAAAAATATAGTCTACTTACGAGGCTAAATAGCTTGAAACTAAATGCTAACAAATACGTAATCTCTAGTAAATCTTTTGTAGTATAGTAAATTTAAGATGGGAAATGTATTTTTCAAATTCATCTATGTATTGGTGCTAAATTAAAAGATTATTTCATTCAATTGCACAACGTATTACACCCAGGAATAGAAAGTTGGAATAGAACCAACTAAGTCAAATATCATCAATATTTGAAAAGGTAAGACTCTGATGGCAGCAAAAGGTTATAGACCTATTGTCTCAGAGACAATCTCACCAGAATACTTTGGCAATTTGATTCCATTTGTTGACACGAATTGTTGTTGGAAATTGGACGGAAAGCTTCTGAACTACATTGCGAAGCCCTAAACTATGGCAATATTCAAAATTCTTCGACCATGAGATTATTATAAATATTTCATCAATAACAAACTAAATGAAAAATTACACATATTTCAATTATAAATCTAGTTAATTGTAATAATACTATGTAGAAAAAATATTTAACTTGTGTTACAATTTTAAGTAGGATAGTAACGAATGTATTTTTCAAATATTAATATTCATCAATTCATTATGTGGACATAAAAAATATTTATGAGGTTTAAGATAAAACAGAATCAATACTAATTGGAATTTGCGGAGGAGGAAATTGTTCGTGATTAAATTCACGTTTTAACGTAAAATATTATAAACTGTTTGCTATTTTTTTTAAATTTTGATGTTTTAGTTGAGTTTTACAGATAGAAAATCTCTATACATATATTAATGAATATATGAGTGTCTGTATTGTCTATCTGTTCCCAGTACGCTGCCACACCACTCCCTCGATCACCATGAAATTTTAGAAAGTGGTCTATATGTACCATGGGAGGTTTAAGTGAAATAAAATTAGTGAAAAGTCCATAAGCTTCCCCTTTATAGAATTTAAAATTGTTAACTTTTATCTGATCGGAAATATTTTTTTTACAAGTTGTCTACGATAAAAACATTTTATTTCTTAAACTATAGCTGTAGACGTAATTTTCATATGCAATGCAGTATTAATTATTCAAAAATGTAAAATTATAAAGTGAAGATGTATGGTAAAAAATTATCAGTTTTATTTGCTACGTTAATATTTTTAAGTTTTTGGGGGATCATATATTTATATTTTCTATCCGTTAAAACTCATATGTATTGTTAATTGTTTACATGTTGGCTTAATGAAAATTAACTACAATGTTTATACGCATTACGTTTGTTACATATTTCATATAGGTTTGATTATTTCAATCCCAAATGAATATATTTATTTACTAAACATATTTTGCCTTAAAATACCGTATAAGTAGCTGTTTCAGAAAGGTTATAATAATTATACTACGTTTCATATTTGCCAACAAACCTAAACCTTATTTATTATAGCTCTGGAGGGCTGGGGTGTTGGCAGTTTGCGCGACCAAAGTATAATATATTATTATGATTTAAACAAAACAACATTCGTGAAGAAAGTAAGGAACGTTTTAATTTAGGATCTAAATAACTTGAAGCCATCTATAAATCATTAAAGGGATCGCTTAGCGTGGGTTGGCGTTTGCATTGTTTGTCCATATTTGTACTCTTAATAACCCCTACGAGCCCATTTCTGTTGGTTCCACCTCCATGTTCTCTAATTGGCATTGTTACATTAATTTAACATTTTTGTATTTGTAATTAGGGTTGTATCTTTAACTTCCCCCGATATTGAAATGTTATATTTATATTTAAATTGTAACAATCTAACTCAACCATTTGCAGTTTCTTATAACTAACCCAAATTATCTTCTTACTTAAATGATTACTCCTTTAGGGTAATTAAGACGATATATCTAATTTTACTTGTAACAAAGGAACAATGTATTAATTTCGTGTGACCGTCACTTTAAAAACTGAGTTTGATCCTAAAAAATCTACGATCAAACAGCTTTAATCACGTAGGTGAAAAGACAAATGGCAGTAAAGGATACTCACTCGTACGCCCTTTGTATAACTAAATGATAACATTATACCGCGTTACTAAATATTATGCATATTCGTTTACTATGCTAAACCAATATTTTGAATGAGGTTATTTTTAAATTAAAGATACCAAATTAATACGTTTGACCTTTCGCTCTCCTCCTTTTCACTCTCACTTAATTACCCCTCTCTTCCGGAGAAATGCTTTCTGCCATTTTCTTAACTTGTTAATTTTTTTACAAGTTTTTTCATTCAAAATTTATTTTACAATTATATGAAATGTATTTTACTAATAGATCATCATCGGCACAGCCAATAACTCACATTTAAGTTTTTGAATGTATTTTTAAGTTTTTTGTTTGTTTTATGTAACAAGTTTTGATCTTAGCATTAAAAATAAATTTGTATAGCCACGTCAAAGACTCAGTCAATAGTTTTCCCATTAACTTTTTTATGTAAAACAAAAAAAACGTAGGGTATAAACACATGATGTACGCCCTATTTCAATCAAGAAATGAATATTAATTTTACTTTAGAGTTTGGGCTACGGAGTGTATATGTCTAAATAATAAGTAAAGTTTTTCCTTGGTTGTTTTTAATTTAGTGTTTTTTATTATCAACTGCAATGATAAATTGATTAAAATATTTCAATCATAGCAGAGTAGGTAGATATTAGTCTACAACCTGAAAGACTTGGGTAAAGATACGTAGGTAAAGTAATGGTTAGGTCACGTTAGAGGGACTAGTGCACCGTGAAAACACTAAAACCATACATAGTCCATAAGGTCCTTACTTAACAAAAGTAAACTGTTTTTCACATTTTGACAATAAACATCAAAATCTCGAACTTTGACCTATTTTAATAAGTTCGAGCATAATTACTTATTACGACTGAGTCCAAAATAAATTCGAGAACCGTTAGACTAGGAGAGCACGATAGTTTTGATCAACCCAGCTATTATTATTCAAGAGTTTTAAGACAATCTAATATCACGAATTTCTGTGTGACACGTATTATATAACTGTTAATAAATCAGTAAATAAATCAAAGGTACAAAATACAAAACAAACAAAAATACATTGTATTTTTATATTTCTTAAGGTAGAAGAAATGAAAAAGTATTTATTCGATTGGGGGAATACTATGGCTTTATATGAAGCGTATTCTACCTATATAAAGCCGAGGTCTGGTAAGAGGCCACTCACGCCGGGCCGTCAATGGGGTGTTTGGTGTTTTTATGGCAGTAAAAGATATTGGCGGTGGCCCATAACGGGGTAACACTCTTATCTGCATAATATATTGTTAAGATAACGGCTCTTTGACGGGCTTTGACGATAACGGACTCTTTAAGCTTTTGAAGAATATAGGCCTAATAGTCATTCAGTTATCATCCTATAAAATGAGCTCAGTTTTCACTATTATGTCTCATCATAGAGTTACATACGATTTCATGAAAGATAATTTATTTGTCTATTTTGGGACCTCATAAATTAAATCTCACAAATGAGTAATAAAAACACTTACACATGTTTAGCGAATTTCCTTTAGGGAAGAAGCTATTACCACAGCACTCATAGCAAGAACTAAGCCTGATACCATATTCCTTTATCGTGTTTCACGTTCCTAGAGACCAAAACAATAGTCGTTTAGAATGTTATATAACCTGCATTATCTTTTCAATGGTAATCTTATTGAGAATATGCTAACGCTCTTAGTTTTCGGCAGATATTAATCAAACCGATGTCATGCGAGTATATTATTATTGGTTAAAAAATTTACTGAGTATGCAACATTGCTGTGTCGAGGGTATCTACATGTATGTGTCTGTTAACATGTAAACTCTCGTACAAATGACCCGATTGAGACAAAATTTGGTAGAGATAAGTCGGATAGGTTTACAATCAGATATATTGTTAAATGGGAACGGGTAGTTTTTGAAGGTTTGTACCCAGGAAACAGGACTTTTGCATAATTTTTCTGATTTATTTAATTTAAATTTTACCTGTTATCGTTAAAACTTGATAAAAAACTACAACATTATTAGTATGCTAAATATTTGCTCTATCTCCAATAGTAACCGAGATATAAAAAATCTATACACATTATGATTTATTTTGTGGCTCCAATCTTAATGTAGGAGAAGAAAATTAATATTTCACTTATCAGAAAATATTATTGGAAGAGTTTGATATTTAGCTTCATGTGGTAGAGATACACCCATCAATTCTTAAAAGTCATAGTACCTGCGCACTCTTTCCCCGTGTTGATCGATTATAGATAACTCGCAACCTCATTTATATGAACAGATGTTGATAGCACTTGGTATATGTAAAAAATGCCTACTTTCAGTGTTTCCCACTTCAGCAAACCTAATGCAGGTATACGGGTACTCCTTCACATGTTAATCTTATGGGGGATAGGCAGCTCCCTTTTTTATCAACACATATTGATGTAACTTGTCATATGAGTATAATATTATTGTCGTATTATTGATTTGTCAAGTTTTGAGTATGCATTTTGACTGTGACGGGGGAATTAATAGTAAGTTTACTATTTAAAAAACGCGCAATACTAAAAATGTTAATTATGGTATTGATAAGTTCACATAATAAATACAAAATAAAGAAAAGTCCGTAAAGACTTCAAAAATTCTTTACTTTCCTCAAGAATATTTTAGTTTTTACTCTATCTTTTTATAGTATTAGTTTGTCTTAGCTTTTATGATAAAACTGTAATTGTTTTTATGTATTATGTATATTATGTATTTTTACTGGATCAATAAAGAAAGATTTCAGATTTCAGAAGAATACTATTAAAACCTAACAAATAAAACATAACAGATGTATTAATTCTTCAAGTTTAAATCTAAAATTTCTATTCAACATAAAATAATAATTCGGAAACGTAAAACTTATATTTGTCAAAAGCAGAAGCTTTGAATATTTATGAAGGCCTTTAATTACAATAATTATTGCAGCATGCATATTCAAATAATGTCTTTACCTTCGGTTTAAGGGTCCATTACTATCACTTTTCGACTACAATAGGTACAGTTTGTGTTTAATTAAGCTATTTTCATGTAGGTGGTCAGATGTACTTTACGTAGCACTCGTATGACTATGAATATGTATTCAAACAGTATACACAATTAATTAACTAAGAGAGTTAGGAATTAATTTCAATTAATGATAACACTTAATAAATAATTTTATCTAGAAATATTTCCAATATAAAATTACAATAAAATAAATCAACTATTTGAAAATGAATAAATATATTTTATAAAATTTAATAATTTTGTTCTATACGTAATAATACTATGCAGCTAAACATCATCTTAAAATGTATACTCATGAAACAAAATATGACTCAATAATTATTTTATGTAAATTAAAAAATTATACGTGCAGTGGTATTGTCTTTGTTAGATTTTAAATCTGACACTACCGAAAGTAAAATAAAATTCTAAGATGGTATAACGTTTTATTATTATATATTTTATTTATTAATAAATGCTTCTATTTTATGTCTGTATTTGTAATTGTCTTCTCTGTATATCACATGAGACTATTTTTATGTAGGTATTTTAAACAGTTTATCCCAAAGCCAACCATAACCTCAAATGTTATTGGCTTAGACACAGTAAATCAATGAAACACCGAAGGTAAAACGTCAAAAGAATCCGTTCGACAACTGTTTATTGCATCCGCAAGCTTACACCTATAAACCTATATTTGGAGATGCTTTCTCCGAATAGAGCTCATTCCACCTGGTTTCATTCAAAAATAAATCCTTCCTGTTTATTGTGGTTCTCAGGGTTCGATTTCATCGTAGAATATTGTTGTAAAAGGAAAATTCCCACAAGTATGCAGGAAAGTTAACATACAATGACGCACATTGCAATACAGTTTTACGAGATTTATAGTTACTCTTGATATTGTTTAAAAATCTCACAAGACAAAAAAATATCGAATAAAACTGAATATAAATCCTGGATCTTGAACTTGAAACTGAATCCAAAATCCTTTTGATCTGATCCAATTCTTTTAATCACTTTGTTTAATGGTGCATTCTCGTTAGTATTTTTTTTCTAAAAAAACTGCTTTCAGCTGTGACTTTTTAAAAATTATCTAAATTGACACTGGTAAGTATAGGTAGCTATTATATGTTAATTGATTTTTGTTAATTACTGCATATACTGTACTGAAACGTTGTTGCTTCGCAGGCTTGCTTGCCTAGAGAGTAGTATAAAGTAGACTCCTCACGGTTATACTTATTTATTTTGTACCATTGAACTGGATAAATACGGCCACATACTTTTTCTGAGAGTAAAATTTTTATATTTTAACGTAAAAAATCATTATTTTCTTCCCCATGCATGTGTTGCATTTATTATACTTACTATATGTATAAAGCTTAATAACGTTATTATAAATGACATGTTTTAGAAGAAATTTTTTTTCTCTAAATGACAGCGCAATTTTATTTTTTTAAATATATTCACAAAAATTACCATAATTAGTTTTCTTATTACAAACATATATTTATATAACGTTTATTATATTTTTATCTCGTTTTTTGTTTATTTGACCATCCGATATAATTTTCTTTTAGTGGTTTATTATTGAGCTATTCAATTTATTTTGATATTATTCATTAGTTAAACGTTCTCAACCGTAATGTAGAGTCTACATGGCTAGTCAAATATACGCAAATTTTGATACAAAATGAAGTCGTCTCCTTGACATTAAGTATTTTAGTATTATAATTTAGTGAGCTTATATTGTTGTTGTAAACTTAGAGAGTTTTAAGATTCATGATATTAGCCTAAATTCATAGTTGAGCTTAAAAATCAATCAAGGTTGATTTCTAATATGTTTTAGGGCTGGAGTTACACATTTAAATAGATTAATAAAGAGGTGTGACTATGAAACTAGATAATTTATTTTGATTCAAAAATTCATGTAAAATAACTCTGCTATGTACTTATATTTTTTTACATATCATTGACATAAATTGTAAGAATAGTTTATGAAGAAAGTTATACGAACACAGTTGAGGTTTTAAATAAAATTCAACGGAAGAGTTTATCGGAACAGTCAATCATAGCGCCGTTCAGGTGTTGGCGGGAACTTTAATTTCCGGTGAACAATTTGCAAAGCATCGCCGATCTTAACTGGAGTAATTACTGGTTTTACTGGCTATTATCTAGGGTTGGAGCACAGGAAAAATGTAAATGAGGTTAAAGTATTATAATAGTTTTGTTTTATGGAAGGTGAATTACAACAACATTAAAATATTTTTGAAACTATTACATTTTAAGATGACAACATTACATCCAAGTAAAAAGCCACCCAAAAAATTTTGGAATGAGTAAAGCTTGTATACAGAGTGTCCGTGAAAAATGTTTCAGGATTTTGGTAAGTGATTAGGTACATTAAAAGGAATAAAAAGTTACGAAAAAAGGTATGACCTAAAACGCTTATTTTCTCAGATATCCTCCACTTTGTATTTTTCACAAAATATTTTATTTCAAACATTTTTTAACGGATTACTTTTAAATTTCAAATATGGCGTGTGTTTTACACTAGTAGACTACTATTACTAAAAAATGATCAAAACTCAAAATTCAAAATGGCAGCCATTTAAAATTTTAAAACTTTAATACTTTGAAAACGGTAAAAAATATAGTGGCCACCGTTTTGGATTTTGAGCTTGTACCTTGCTAGCCATTTTATTAATAATATTAGTCTACTAGTGTAAAACACATACCAAATTAGAAAATAATCCGTTTAAAAATGTTTGAAATACAACATATTTTGTGAAAAATACAAAATGGCGGATATCTGAGAAAATGGGTGTTTTAGGCCATACCTCCATTGGAACATTTTTCTTCCTTTTTCTTTATCTAATCACTCACTTAAGTCCTGAAACGTTTTACACGGACACCCTGTATACTTATATCTGACAAAAAGACGGATAATTTTATTTAAAAAAATTAAAATTTTTACACTCGTAATTCATTACACTTTTTTAAGATACCCTACAATTCATTCATCAACAAGCCCTAGTTTGTTTTATTAAAAAGTTTCCTAAATTCATTTATCAAAATGAGGTACATTTGAAAGTGGCAGCTAAGTCTTAGGCTATTTAACGTTAACTGAAAGGATCCAATGAGAAGGGTCCATCCCTTCTCATTGGTTCCTTTTAACCTCTCCTCGGGTCTTAAATTTGGCTGAGCCTGAACACCAAGTCAGACCGGAATTCTTGGGAATGGTGTATTTCATCACTGTCTCTACCTAAGTGCACCTCCCTGAAAGATGATTACTGGCATGTTCTCGAGGTTTTTGGGTGGGATTATGTATTGTGATTAATGTAGGACATGTCCATAAAAAAGGTTGAGGACTTACTGGAGTTTGTCCTTTACTAGTCGAGGAAGTTGGAGTATAAGTCTCCTTAGCGTGTCCTTTGGCCTAAGCCCAGATATGGATTGGATTGGAGATTATTTTCTTTTGCTCAATTAGGGGGTACGCGTTGGCCCAGTAAATACAAAGCTGCTGACTCGAAACCAGTGGAGAGACTCCTGTCAGATCATGACTGGTCACTTCTAACTAACCTAAGATATACTCTGTATAACAATAATACCATAATAATGTTGTTATTATAATAATACTATATGAAGACAAACTACCGCAATTGTGGAAAGATATTCCCTGGTACCAAAACCAATAGTATAATAAATTGTATACAACAAACAAATATAACTATAAATTGCAACTAAATTAAAATGTCAATAAATTCTATGTTTAATAAGAAAGAAAGATTCATAGGCAAAACTACATGTCAATTGTTTTTATGGCTCACATAATTCATAAACTGTGAATGATCAGCTGATACAGAAAAATTGATCGTTTTTATTTGTGTGAGCGTAAAAATTCCTTTTTTTATATTATGTGTTTGTTTAGAAAATTCTAAAAACTGTCTTAGAATGAGTTTTGCTTGAATTGAAATTCAGAAAAAATTTCACCTAAAATATTTATACTAAAATAATAATAAAAACTCAGAATTCTTCGTACCAATATAGTATTATTTTTTTTGTCTTTGACCTTTTTTTATTTTTTATATTTTACAAAAAAAAAAAATATAAAAAAATATAAAATTTATACGTATCGTAAATATAAAATTAAATTAAAGCTGATGTAAATAAAAGTCTACCAGAATTTGTTGTGCGTGATTTCTGGTTTTCAGTAAATTAATTAAAAAATCTTATGAAAATTTAAGTTCATATTTTATTAAATAAATTTTTAACAGTTTTTTTTTAATTTAATAATGTTTAATAATAAAAATTTAATATTTTTACTGCGTTTATATTCAAATATTATTATATATTTAAATTCAGTTTCTAAATTATTTTTTGATCGAATATTAATATATTAAACAAATTCTTTGTAAACGTATTGTTATTTAAAAACATTTTATTTCACGAGTATTTGAAAAAAAAATAAAATACTAAAATAATGAAAAACATTTAAGTTTTTTACCATAATTCTTTTAAATTATTACGTAGATCACAATATTTAAATTCTGATTAATTCTTCATTTTATGTTTTTAAAGCTTTATTTTGGAGTAAAAAACAAAAAAATAATAAATAATAGATCATTTAGTATACTTTTATAACTAGATGTACGTAGATCACAACTGAATTTAAAACAATTGATTAAATTTTTTAAGTTTTAACTCAATTTTAAGAATATATTTATATACGTTTTAGGCAAGGACGTACTCATTTATTTATATTTAACGTACGTATACACATTTATTTAATAGGTATTTATACGTATTAAGTAATAGTAATTACTTAATGGTTGTATTGCATATTATAGCTGTAGATTAATGTAGTTCAAAGAGTTATCGGAATGAGTAACAAGACGTGATGAAGCAGACTTTTTCGTGTTCAAGGAGAAAGTTCACGTAGAAACTTGTCTCTACCAACATCATACATAGTGTTTTTGTCCTCTTCAGTTTAGTCTCCAAATGATGTCTACTCTATCACTTAAATTACGAAATTATACAAGTCACAAATGATGTTATAAATGTGCCTACACAAAATAATACGGAAATACAAATTTTTACTTTTAAATGTACGTTAATAAATTATAATAATAAAAAATGTGTGTTTACATATTATTTTTACAGAGTACACATACAGTTATTTGCTTGCTCTTTTTCTTCTTTTAGTTATTTTAAGACTCAAAAAGTTTCTTAAGATTTTACGCAAGACTTTTAAAATAAATCAAATTTCAGTTATTTTGATGTAATATAACCGCTTTTATAGAGAATAAAAAAACCGGGCGTGGAATTTTAAAGCATATAAAATTATGTCTCATAGACGTTTTTTAACTACACGCGTACTGATAGTAGTACATTTAGCACAGCCTTCTCAACCCCAACAATACGAATGTAAAGTTAGCAATAACTTGCCTCCGCTAGAGTCTAAGACGCTGTGTGAGGCCGGACTTAACATCTTCATAAAATAACAATAATAGAAAAAATAAAAGACAGTTCGATACAATATACCTCGTGGATTTCATACCGCTGTAATAACTTCATTAATATATCAGTTTTTCATATACAGTTTATTTGCTTAGTAAATCGCTGGCTGGAAGAAGCATTTCAACAAAATAATATTTGCTCTGGGATTGCTTGGATCGGGTATTTTAGCTCCAGAGTAATCAAACTTGGTTTAATCACAACAAAGTATGGTGTTTTAAAGCAATATTCATATTTATAGTTAAGTTTATAGTTTTTAGACTATAAGTAACCTTGTTTCACGTCAAATCATAAAGGTAATATTGATACATATATAATAATGTCATATAATTGGGGTATAAATCATTAAGAAAGCAATCACATATATAATTTACAAAACCTAATAGGAGGATGTTCTTGAGGGAAACCATTATACGCTTTTTTCAACGTAAAACTGCAGGAAAAGAGTAATGATTGAAACGTATATGTTTTGTACCCTGGGTTCATTCATTTGGTCAAGGATTTAATGGTATTCAGATCGCAAGTGTATGATCGACAAAAAGGAAAATTGTTTGAGTTTTAGGAAGTAAGGAAACACAATTTTAGCTCGTATTGAGCGTCATGAGTTTCTCCAGGTGTCTAGGGGAAGTTTCATCTCCGGTACACAAATTGAGAACGATTTGAATGGTCGGCTGACACAGTTTTATGTTAACAGCTTAAATTAGATATTATATAATTTGTTTTGTGCTGTCTCTTGCTTTTGCTAGAGGTACAATTGATTGAATTGATTCCATACTATAGGAGTACGTATTTCCATATACTTATTTACGAATAAAAGACTTTTTATTCGTATTTATTCGTTTTGGATGGTTAGTTCATTGTTAATTAAATGGTATTTCATGTATTTATGTTGTTACATTCTTGTTAGTTTACTACTTAGAAGCATAAGTAGTAAGTTAAGCAAAACATATTTGTATTTAATTCTCTGTGAGAAATAAATTAGATAATGGATACATCGAAAGAGGATGTTTTCAGTTCCTCTATAACAGCTGTCCTTATAACCATATGATGTCATTTCTGTTGAAATTTTGGTGTGACGGGTTACAAATAACTCCCAAAGCCAAGCAAAATTCACGTGAAAAATATAATGCGCTATGTGTATGCACTTTAAATTTATTCACCATCATAATATTAGTTAATGTTCAGATCAATTAACCACATAAAACCAAACCCAATCATTTAGGATTTTTGAACATACATAAATGAAAGAATATAGAGAGTAAAGAATTAGTGTTTTGAGTTAGGTGATAAGAAGTGGATTTTTACTGTCAAGGACGAGCCTTTCCCTTGTTAGGATTATAAATTACTTAAATAGTAAAATATCAAAATATGCTGTAATAAAACAAGCTCTGTTATCCCTTAACTACTAAAACATTTAAGATAGAAATGCTACTGTTTCTTTAAAAATAAATAGATACATTTATAAACAATTATAAGGCAAAAATAATTATTTAACTACACTTTTACCCCCCTTGAAATGTGTAAAAATCGTGGTAAAACATTATTTAAGAAATAAAACTACTACAATGACATGAATTACATAATTATATATATTTATATACAATTTTATACGAACATTATTCCGTTATTTTTTAATTATTGAAGAAATAGGAGATTAATATAACATAGTATAATAGCTAAACTTCCTTTAAGGCAAGCACTTGAACTTAAACTGTTTCTATCAGCTAAAAATACAAGAAGGTTATAACAGTAAGAAGAAACAACAATGTTAGTTGCTCTTTCAATTCCGCCAAGTGCAGCCTGGGCCCTGCCCCAGAACCATCAAACGTTTTCTTATTACGAACTATTTTCCAAATAAACAAGGGTATAAACTAGATCAACATTTCTTTGCTTCTAATATTATTTTTCAAATTTTCTCAGCTTATTTGTAAAACTTATATAGGTAATTTATATTATTTGTAAGTTATGATTTTTGATAGAGTATCTAAAAATATAAGCTAACGTATACGAGTACTATTCACAAGTAATAATTCAATGTATAAAATCTTTAATGGTATTGTAAAACTTTTAATGAAATACAGGTATTTGATTGCTTGTTTTCTATCATGCAAATAGTGGAGGATTTCGATTCAAGGCTACGAGATTGGCATCATAAAAACGTTTGTTTGTGCACAAAGGTTGCCCATCAAACTTCCAACAAGACTTACGTAATAAGTCTGGCAAATAATAACTTAATATTAACTATATTTTTTCATTTTAATCACGATTTTGATCTGAAAATGATTTCCATATATGGCCGTAAATATCCTAAACTGGTTAAAAATGGTCTCTATCAACAGTTTGAAGATATTAATATATACGAGATAAAATACACTCAGGTGTGCCCACCAACTGAAATTTGTGATACATCCACTCTCTGCAGAGATATTTTATTTACTACTTATTCTCAAAAATAGCCAATATTTCAACCAGTATGTAAGCACTAACGGTGAAGTAAGATTAAAAATTATTATTACTATCAGGCATATTCCAAAAATAATGTTCGGTTAGGAGAACAAAATACAAATTCAATTCTTTTGCCAAAAAACTATATTTACATCTTTCTTTTTTCCTACATAATTTAAATTCTTATTTAAACATTTGTCGCATTGTTGAACAAGTGTTTGAATGCATAAGCTATAGAAATCAGCCACCTTTAAGTCTTTAATCAAGAATATTCCTTAGGCAGGGAACAAAAAAACATTTGGTGCCAAGCCACACTGTACGTAGGGTCGACCATCTGTCCCCATGTTTCGCAATGGCGGAGCTCATTGTTGTAGATTTTGTCTATTCCTGCAGCATATACAATATACATGTAATTCTTGCAATAGTTAGGTAAAATTGACAATTTTGTAGCTAAACGGAACAAAATATTTTTTTACGTCACAAAACACCGTCAGTTAACCACAAAACACTTTTAAAAACTCCTTAATTTACAAATATCAGTGGTTCTAGAACATTTGCATTTAGATATTAAGACGTTTGATCAGCATAAATCTGCAGTTACGAATCAGTGACGTTTGATCACTTTGACCTTTACGTTACTTGTGGGCGCAACACACGATTTGAACTCCTGTTTGAAATTTAATATAGAATATGTTAAAATAAACTGTAGAGTGAATTTGACGTTGGTTTATGAATCATACCACAGCAAATTTGATAATTCCCTATCAGAATCAGGCTAGTTAATAACACAATTAATAAATTAACCATGCACATTAGGTTTTTCTCTTAAAAAAATGTACTCGTAAAATAAATCAATGCAAAAAACTTAAATAAAAAAAATATTTTCCCTCTATAAAACAATTTACTCAAATGAAACATTGCAACGCTATACAGTGGAATAAACAACGGCTCCAGTAGCGGTACGGTACTTAGTAAATTAACAGTTTCCAGGCGCAGAGTTTATCTAGTCCGCATTGTGAGAGTCGAGATGTCGTAAGTTGGACTCAACAGTGTAAACACGGGCTTTGCGAGACAGTGATCATGATGTAAGAACCACTAAAGCCGGCGTTCTTAATGCACTAGCCTGGTAAGAATGGTTCACTTATAAAATATCACGCAACAAAGTAAGTTAATTGCCTTTTTCAACGTATTTCGTAAATTTTAAGAGACGTTTATTGTTTTATAAGTTAGAAATAAATGTTTATTTAGCTCAATCAATATTACTTGTATTTCATTGATTATTCAAACCCGTATCATATAGTGTGGTCCGATAGGTTTTTTGTTTCATATACGATTTCCCAAACGATAGAAATGGAAAAGTAATATTAATATTAATGAATAATAATACAATGGAAAAGGTAATATTAATATTCACTAATAAGAATAGTTTATCAGTATTGAGTGTGTAATGGATTTTATGGCATGTAGCATTTTATTAACAACAAACTAACCCGACGAACTTCGTAGAAGTATCTATGTTCTCTCTATCTCTATCTCTATCTCTATCTATGTTCGGAAGTGGGATAGCATTACGGCTTCGTTGTGAAACATTAGATATTTTGGGTCGTGGTATAGTTAATAACAGTACTTAATCTAAAAGACATATTCAAATCAAAGATCAATCGGTTCACCCGTTCTCAACTTCAATACTACATTAGTTATTTTCAGTATTTTATATAATTAAAGGATAGAAAGTATTCAAATAAAATTAAAATTCTCAGCTCAGCCCTCGACCATCCGCGTGATCCTCCTCAACACAAGTGAACTCGACCAACGGCGAATTAGTCCATATTTAGCCCAAGATTATACCGGTGACCTTACGATTTAGAAACGGGTGCTACTATCATTGTAATACGCAAACATTAGTATTAGAATGTTTAACTATTTCATTATATTTTTGAACTAAAGTTGAGTATTAGTTTGTATTTTCCGTGGCCGGAACTTCATTAGGCTAATAATTCAAGAGAATTTCCGTAACTCTGTGTAGTACCTTTTAGTGAAAAGCCATAGTTCATTGCTGCGTTGGAAATTTACAAAAATCTTGAATTACTAAGCTATTTTAAGAGGGATAAATGCACTAAAATGTGATATGTTTAAACTTTTGTTCTATACCCACCTTCTTTTCTTAGTTGGCCTATTATTTTTATGATATTTTTCATTTCAAAAATATTAAATTCGTACAATTTACTATAAATTATTATTTTTTTCTAATTGAATTTAAAATGCAAAATGTTTAAAATATTTAAAAGTAATGGATACAAAATTGTATTAAAGTTGCACATTTAATATTAGCCACATTTTATTTTTGGATAAAATGACTGTAAAATAATTTATAATAGGTTTTTAGATATACTATGGTTTAAACAGTTTTTTCCGATATATAAAATAACACACAGTATTTTATTATTATTATTTATAATATTGTTTCTTAAATAATATTATGATAAACACTTTAACATTACAAGACATTTTTCATATGGTTTATAATATTATTAAAGAGTTTTCGTACATGGCGGTGTTGGAGATGCAACGTAAAGCTTATCTTTGTAATATATGCGATGTTGGAAGCATCCTGATGAAGTCTTTCTTTATCATCCTCGATATTTATTCAAAATTACTATTTTTACTATTTTTCACTTTATACATAAGTGATGCAAAAACTAGGTGAAATACATATATCAGTCCGTAAATAAATTTAGATTATCATAAAAAGCCCTTCAAGGTCCACTTAAAGCAAAAAATTATAGTTTAAAAGATATTGACAAAAAAGTTTAGATTATACCCGTTATATAATGGTGAATAATCTAAATTAATCATTTGTTAAATTAACTAATAGTTACATTTATGTATTTTTAACATAGCATAGACTATAATAAATGTGTGGCGAGGAAAATCTGAAGAGAAGAATCCACCTTAGGAAAAAAGAGGGAAGTGGGAAGAATTCACGAGAGACCTCAAGTAACTGAGGAGACTAGTCATACACAACGTAACATCATGGCTGCAAACCTTTGGTTCTCCTCACCGACGACGGAAAACCTCAGTAGTGCACTATACCTTGACCACCCTTGCAGGGAGGTGATAGCGGACATTCATTTTTCACATAAGATGAGGGTGTTGGTCAGTTTCATGAGAACTGGCTGTGCTCCTACACCGGATGGGGTCCAAACGGAGGTTCTGATGGTTGTTGCTGGAACTTGTCCTTCTCTTTTTAAAACATATGTTTCATCAATGAAAAATAATGGGTTATCAGTAAGGCAGCAGAGGTTTCCTGAGGACACTACAACTAGAGCTATTTCGGTTTTGAAGCTACTATGAACTCAGTGGGGAAATAATTATTCTCGCAACCTTACATTACCTTACATAGTGTAAGGAATTTAAGACTGTAAACTGGTCATCCTCTGGTTAGGTAGGTAATTTCCCACGTCCTCAAACACCCACTTCGAATCCTTCTGAGTCAGTTAAAGAAAAAGAGATTTGTCTATGAGACGTCAAGGACCCTGGTCTGAAGGCTACCACCACTGGTGCCACTCACGGTTCCATCCTTGACCCAGATCTGGGAAATATCTCATATGCTACATTTGGACTGGTGCTACCAGAAGACTTTTCTCTGGTGGGCTAAGAAGACGACGTTGAGGTGTTTTTTTTCAATTTTTTATATTCAAGACCAGAATTTGCCATTGTTGACCAAAGACTAGGGGAGACCCAACGGAAGCATGATACCTGTCTTCACAGAGCTTATTGACCGAGAATATTGACATAGTCATGATAAAATGACGTCGGATCCCGAAATTTATAAATTTCCATGCAAAATCGGAGCAAAAAGACAATGAGGACACTCATTCGACTCATGGTAAACGTCGGACGTTCATCTAAGAGAAATCTCCGTCAGTCTACGACCATCTTAATTTACTTATTTTGAAGGCGAAGTCTACTAAACGCTCTAAAGAAGGGGAGCTACAGAAAACGATTAGGAACAGTGCAGAGAACAGTGGTGTTGAGAATCTCCTCACAGTACTGGGAGGTGTGTCCCGATCAATCTCGTGCATCGAGAGAGGAAAACTGAGTTTTAACACAAGTCCGAGCTTGGTACCGTGGAGGTGGGTGGCCACTGGCCAGGAATGCGTCAAAACCCAGTGGAAAAACTAGTCTTTAATAGCTTAGACTCGTAGAGTTATTCGACGCCATATATTTGGTGCGAGTGGAAGGTAGTACAGAAAAGAAAGCTACAGCTGGAGGTCTGATATTTCTTCACAGAGATTAAGGTTTAAAAAATGGCACCTAATATTGCGTGCTAGATACTCATTCCGTCATTTGAAGAGAAAGTTCTCAAAAAGAAAAAAGGTTAATGATCTGAAACATCGATGATCGCTCCTGATGTGGTCACGTAGAAGTGTCAGCTCTCTGAGATTTAATAATAAGAGACTTCATTATTTTAAAGCTATGCCTTAGTATATCTTACTAATTTGGATAATGGCGAGATGTGAGGCTTATCTGTATAAAATATGTTAAAATGTAATAAATAAATCAGCCTAATACTGTGAAACTACTAAATTAATATGGATTTTTTGTTCAATGACTAAAGTAGTGCATTAAGATTACCAAACAGAAACCTTAAAAAAATATAAATACAATTTATGTGAAATATAGGGTTTTGAAGTCTTTTAGGTGGAATTTTTTTATATATCTTTCATATTTTTTCCTTTTTTTAGAACATTTTAAAAACACTGAGTCGGTTAAAAATCCAGAAACTTTATATGGAAACACATAAACATAGACTAAAAGATGAAACACTGAAGACGACAATAAACCTGCGCTGTGATCTCTGTCCCGAAAGGCTTTGCCGATGATTTCATGTTTTATTCAACGTTTAGAGAAGCTACGACGAGTAAAAATATACGGTATTGTACTTACAAGCTATAATAAGAAATCGTGTGTTGCAAAAACGATAGAAGAAAAGTCCAATAAAGTAATTAACAAATATGTAAACAAAACATAAGAAAAACAACATAACTATTTTAATTGGACTCATTATCCTGAAAGTAGTGTTTTTTCAGTTCATATTTTGTAAAAAAAATGTTTAATATTTTTTTATGTTTCTGAAAGATTTTCACAATTTTTGGGCTATTTTCATAAAATTTATTCAATAAAAATTTTACGAACATCAAATTTAGTATGATATTTTTTAAAAGAAATCAATAAAACTGAGTTATATTTATTTAAATAGCTTAGTATTGTATAGTATTGTTTAGTATGAAGGGTACTTAGTAATTAAGTAATATTTAGTAATTAGTAGTATTAAGTATTAGCTGATGAGTTTTAGAATGTGTATGTTACACAAAACACCCTTATACAAAATGAGCTAGTGACAGTAACACACAACACATAGTTAGAATTATAAAACATGTTGGTTAACTGAGTATACAGTTAAATCTTGGTATTTTTATTTAATTCTGAAGCATATTTATCAAATAGAGAATTTGACAAAATGTTCTAGTGAAAATGAGACTTAGGCTGAAGTAGTTTCCATTTTTTTCTGGAATGTAGCCCTTTTCATAGCTATAGTATCTATACTTTTTATTTTAATATAATCTTTGTTTGGTAAAACTATTTATCTATATTTATAGTGGCTGTATACTATTTTTAATATTGTTAAAGATTTATCTCGTTATTTATATTTTAGTTTTTTATGTTTAAAACAATTTTTATTGTTATTATAACAATAATCTATAATATTGTTTTATATAATTGTGGATAAGTGAGAATCTGTTTATTAGGTGTTTATATTACAAATTGGTGTTCGTAAATGTAAACGGTTTCTCTCACATTTCCTGTACTTAGGTTAAACAATGGTGTCTGCCCTTATCCTCCATCATTTAACGTATCCTTATCCATCCTTGTTTACGTATATTAATTATAGATCCATACAGAAAAGTTTATAAGTTTTGTGTGGTCGAATGTTGAATAAACATGTACGAAATAAATAAACAAAATAAAAAAGTGTGATATACTAATAGAAAAAGTAAAATAAGCAATAGCATTACGATATCCTATTAAAATAAGCAATAGCATTACGATATCCTATCATTTTAAATCTTTCAGAAATAACATAACTATCTTATTCAAGTTTTAACCACTTTGCTACTTAGATAGTAAAATTTTATAAAATAATAGTGTATGAATAATCTATTTTCTGGAAATTTAAAAATAAATGGTTCTTATGTTCAGACTTAAAGCAGAATGTGTTCAGAACGCCCACAAAACATCTGTGCTTGTGTTGCCGGTTAATCCCGTAAGCGTTTAAGCCCATGGGTGTGCCGGTCCTACCTTCAATTAGTTTTTGCGACAACGTTACAACCTATGTTGATTCACGCTAATTTCACCACAGCTTCAAATAATATTTATGTAAACGTTTCTTACTGAAATAAAACACCTTTAACTTTATAGCTTGTGTCAAGTTTAAGTTTTTCACTAAAACTCTGCCTCAGTGTCTGTCTGCATTTGTTGTCTTTAAATGCTTTTACGAAGTAAATGTATTCATAAAAACCTTAGTAAAAGAATTTTTGGAGAATTTTGATTAAAATATTGCAAGTTTTTCCAATAAAAGTTTCAACTCGTTAGGTTAAATTAAAATTGAATACAGTTTACCTGCCATTAAAAACCAGTTGGAATCATTTCTTTTAAATTGTATGAAAGAAATTTACACTAAATGTCTTTCATGTACTTCAACTTATTTATTTAACGAATGTTTGTTATATTTTTTAACTCAAATGATAATTGTAAATAGTGTTTTATTTTATAATATTTCATGCTAATGTTCAATTGATATCTTGTACTTTTCAGGGAATTTCAAAATATATGATACGTAGACTGAATTGAAAATAGCTAACATATAATACTAAACTAGTATGAAAAAGTTTAAAAAATATGATTTGTATCTTGAACATTGACTTATGCAGCTTAGTGTATTTTTATTATGTATTTTAACGGATATTTATGGTTAGGAAAATAGTAGTTCCTAAAATTCAAAATAACAGACAATAACATCTGTCCATAACATCTAATGAAGGGATTTTATATTTTTTCATTCTATAAATACCTGTTAAACATTAGGGGTGGTTGAAAATATGGAAATTATTCAAAAACCTTTAACAGAAAAATAATAGGAATAATATCATGAGCTACTATTTAACTAATTATTCACTTTTTAAAATTGAACAATTTACGTTAAGAACAAAAGATTTATTTCAAAATTGTCCTTGATTGTTTTTATAATTTTTTTTTACATTCATAACCTTGTTTAAAAACGCAGGAAAACAAAATTAGTGTAAACCCATATTTAGACTTAAAAATCTAAAAGGAATAATAAAATCTTATTATTCCATGAATATGTTTCAGTAAATATGTTGTACAAATCAAACTCACTTTGCAATTAAGCTTTGTAGAACTTGTATCACCTTAAATAACAAAAACAATAAACATACTACACTTTTTCCTTTTTATAAAGCAAATGAGTTTGAAGTACAGTAATTAAAAATGCATAAATAATTGAGGAGGTTATAACAGATGCAATTAACAATAGTAATCAGCCAAAGTGAGATGTACACGTAATGATGTCTGTCGCCTCTCTAATGATGGGTTGGGAATGTTTCGAACTTGTAACTGCGGTGAGATAAAGCCTGCTATCTGTCTTCCTCGTCACTAACTATGCATATGCATAGTTAGTATGCATAGTTATATAAATATAACGGGTGCAGAACGAATGCATAACTCGAAATATGTAACTATTAATTCACTTATTCTACATATATACTTACTTAAAAGTTAACCAAAGGCAGTTATTGCAAGTAAAATATACTATTACACATTCTATGATGAATAATGAATAAAAATAATCCATTGATAATACGTAGTGCTTTATAACCAACATTTAATAAACTAACAATTTAGCATTCTAAACGAATATGAAAATTATATGAGAAAAGCAAAGTAATTTAAGTAAGGTAGGTTAAAATTAATTGTAAAAGACTTTGAAATATAACTTTCATAGAAACCCTGATTATAAACTATAACGATTTTAAAAATATATCCAATCATTGTTAAAAATTAGATGAAAATATAACTTTTCCTTTAGTATTGGAAATAGTTGAATTTGCAGTAACCGTATAAAATCTTCCCTGAAGTAATGCCTGAATGTAATTAAAACAGCGATTTTATAGATAATACTTTTGTAATAAAAAGTTTAATAATTTATTGAAATAGGTTGCAAATGATTACGACACTAAGAAATAATTTTTTACCTATATCAGTCAATTATCTATTCTGGAGGAAATAATGTTTAAAATAATAATTACGAATTTGTATGGGAGAAAAAAATACTAACACCATACTCCTTGATTTTCAATTTAGGTTGTATACCTTAGCTTGTTAGTTTTCGGTAAAGGCAAAATCATTTTGTTTGACTGATAATTGTTAATATTTCCTTTCGATTTCTATATATGAGACACTTTCAGTCTCAAAATCGCATATAGTAGGATCTAACGGAACAAATGAATAAGTGAATCGATTTCCCTTTACAAAGAACATTATACTCGACAGGTAGACAACTGATAAATTAAACTGACCAATTTCACAAAGAACAATATGCACTACATATAAACAGTTGAGAAGTTAAACTAATCACTCAGTCAAGTAATGTGGTCAGCTATAAATAATAATTAATTACAAGTAATAAGCAGGTAATAAGAAATGTATATTTCTAGGGAAATCATCCTATTCTCTGACTTCAAATAGCCATAGAAGTCAAATATTACAAACAACCAAACGGTTAATATCCATAATACACCAATTTAATATTAAGCTAACTTATAGAAAATTATGTAAATATAGACCTCTTAAAACATTGATAATACAAGAAAGTTAACGAGAGGGAGTTGAATGAAATGAAAAATATATAGATATGTAAGTCACCGAATATGTATTGGGAAAAGAGACGTAGGTATTCAGGAAGGTGTTCAGGTGTTCCCTTGTTCAACAATGGAATATATAATGCAAAGCTCCGCCTGCAGAGGTCCCGTAACTGTCCTATTATTCAATGCCTTTCAAGAACTCGTCCTTGTTCTTCTTTGAATATCTTTACCGGTAAAAATTTATTTATTCATAACCATAAATATTAATGTTTAACCATAACATAACCATAAATATTTTAAAATGAATGTTGGTTCCTATAGTGTGATTTTAGTATTTTAGGTATTTTATGCCAACTATAAATGAGAACTGAGTGTAGGATGATTGTGGCGCGATATTCTACTCTCGTTACTAAGGCTGACATGTTCCTCAGACAGGACTGTTAATTAATAACCTAACAGTCAATGGCATATATAAGCGACCTACAGTATAACGAGGAGCCCGAACCACTGCCGCTGAACTACGAACTATTCTACTTATAAGGTTGGTCTTTGTTGATCAACGTAATGGACGTTAATTCTACATAACAGAACTCCTCACCCATCAACCTGGAAGTATATCAAGGATCTATGTTTTTATAAAATTTGTATTTGGTTATATTTAGAGCTAAGCATTTGTTTTCACATTCCGAAAATTATTATATAATAATCTCTAATTTTTAACTAAAACCCAATGAAACATGTGAAGTATAGAGTATTATTACAGTACAAAAGCTTGATGGTAAAATATATGAATCAATGGTTTAAATACCTTACTTTCAAAGCGATATTTGTAGTCTTTTGGAGGCTACTGCACTTTTAATTCCTAGATGTAATCATAGTCAGGTACTTGGATGTCTTCTTTTGGTGTTACAAATTATTTGTCAATGTTTGTTTATAAACCATTAATTGACTCAGTGGCAGATAAAATTAAATGAAATATATAATATTATTGGATCGAAACAACAACGGAATATTAAATGGGAAGGAATAATACAAGTAAAGCTAAAAGTATTGACAAAATCCACGAACTTAGAAGTTTCGAACCTTGGATGGTTCATCGTTGTACTGATATTTACGATTTGAACTCACGATCTAAAAATAAATCAGAATTAGATAGTATTACCAGTATGTTTTATGGTAGCCGTTTTTACATATTTTCTCAACTTCAATGCTTCCTACTCTACATTATTATGTTTTTTTAGATCCCACACCCATCATGATTGTAAAAATCAGTACTTGAATCTAAGTTCATTCAACTGAGAGATTAAACCTGTAAATACAAGAGTTACTAGCAGTCAACCTAAACGAATGTACGTTTTCTAAGAGGATTGATCGTCAAATGCTCGATGCGGACGAACAATGTTGTAGCGCAGATCTGCCAGAGCATTACCGACTCAAGTGTCTGCATGTGTCAGAGCGCTCTTCCAGTGAACCTTGAATAACTCAATCGGTTGCAAGTGGTTGATTCCCTGCTGAGAGTTCCAGGGAATACACGCTCGCTGAATCCTTCATTACGGTAATATTCATCGTGAAAATGTTTATTTTAACATACACATGTTTAATATTAAGTAGACATAGTAGAGATAGTAGACATTTTTATGTGTGCATGAGCCTGCTTGTGTTTTCGTTTTCATTCTTTGATTGTTTTTTCCGTCTTATCATTCATGTATGTACATTTTCTAATAATAACGTTTGTTTTTAACTTCCTTTTGTTCATGATTTTTTACATTGCACACCTGAGCTTCCATATTTTATTTTAACTGTATATTTGTTTCTTTTACCGGCCAGTATAATATTTTTTCCATTTTTTTAAAATAAATTTTTATTTAGAGTAACAAACAAGGTTATTCTCTTACACGGAAGTGGTTTCCCTTACAATAATACGTTTTTGCAATTATAATGTGTGTTATTTAGGCTATTTGAGTTCTTATTTTTTATTTTGTATTTAGACCAACCCTTTGTATACCGTATATTAAATTTTTTAATGTACTTTAAAAATGATAATTTTTAATATGGCATCATAAAAGCATTTATTTTACTATTTTAATTATAATTTTTTAGACTACAATTGTATAATGTGTCACTTTCGATATCTTATTAACGAAAAACTATGGAATTTAAATGAAGCACAGGCCAAGAAACTATTTTTGATATTTAAAAGATACTTTTTGTCATACTAGAAATACAGGTTTATAGTATAAAACCGATAAATAAATTTTATTTACGAATGAGGTTTGTTTTCCATAAAACACCTAAAAACCGTTGGTATACTAATGTATAATATTCTTCACAAGTATAACGTTAAGAAGAGCTTAACTGTGACCAATAATATGACACCAATGAAATTCATTTGATGCGCCGTGTTTAGTACTTTTAAAAGCAATCAAAAAATAACTGTCTGTTGAAAAATGTAGACAATAATGTAACCTATAATACTTCAAATTAACACAGCAAGTTTCCAGTATTACTTTAGTAACTATAGTCATACGTTCTATTTTAGTATTTCAAAAAGAGCATTTGTATTTTGATATGGATATGTCTTACCTTTAGGGGGAAGGATTGTTTGCAAATTTGAACGACCAAAATTTGAAACAAAAGAACAGCTGTTTGTTTGAACTTAAAACATTACATTTAGATATATCCATGATCTAACCTATTTCCCGCAGGGAATCCAATTATGACAATTATGTTTTGCTTAAAAGATCAGTCATAAATATTAATATCTCTATTTTTTTAGTAATCTTGTGGTGAGATTTTATTTCTATTGTTAACGTTGACGAGGAACATTAGGCTTATTCTAATCTTATTTAGTATCTTCTATACAGTTTTATGATTATTAAGTATATTTTATAAAAAAAATATCTAAAAATACAACTTTGTGAGTCTTAGTGATAATTTTATAGTTGTTCAGGCTCAGGTTTTGAACCACTAAAAATACCCTATTCACCTCCATTTGTGAAACCAAACACAAAGGTTTTCTTTGTTTCAGTCAGAATATAGAATAGGAACCAAAAATTGGAGGAAAGGAAAACTAAATACGGACTGGAGAAATTCAATAACGGAAAGTTGAGGGATTATACAACTTCGGGCGATGAGTTTCCCAATATTCAATTTTGCTTAAAACATTTCCGAAATATTGTTTTTACCTAAACAATTTTAACAATAATAAATGGGTTGAAGAATAATTTACGCTAAAACTTGTATTTAAACAACCTTAAAGTTTTTTTAAAGCCCCGTTTTGTATGCTAAGTTCTATAAAATGAATCCAAGTTATTTTAAAAACAAAATATATAACAAAACTGCTGCATTTAGAGCTGCTAATGTTTTCATTTTTTAATTTAAATAAAAATATTATTTAGTTCAATTAACTTCAATTCAATCAACTTAATTTCAAAAGCACAAGAAACAAATAGCTAACGGATACGAATGCTATAAATAAAAAGATTGAATTATTTTGATTCGTGAATAAAAGTATTAATTGCACGTATTTTTATTTGCACTAGTTTTATTTCTATTAAGAACTGTTATATACTTAGCTCAATATATGAATATAAGCCAAATGCACTTATTGAAATAGTATATGACGATTTTAAATGTGTTTAAGTAAAATATGTCATTTTTAGTGCTACATTTGTACGTACTGTTTTCAATTTTAAATTTAAATAGAGAAAATGAGTAGATTGAGTGATATAAAATATCAAAATAATTGTGATACAGTATAAAAAAGATTTTTTTATTTCTTTAATACAATATGATATAGGACTCAAGTGTATTAATCTTCCATGACTTAATGTACGCAATAGGTATTTAAAACACATAATGTAGTAAGTAATAAAATGATAATGGTAAGTTCTACCACTATCTAATGGGAGTTTGTAGGATAACCAATACGGTTATCATACAAAAGAGATGTGTAGAAATGAAAAAATAGAACGTTGATTTTGTTGGCTAAGTCTTTAACATGTAGAAATGTTATATGGGCAATCAATGAAATAGGTTGTAGCAAGTAAAAGATTTTTTATGTCTAAATTGGTGTTGTATTTGATTTTACAATGCCAAAATAATGGGATTAAATTTAAATGTAAACATATTCTTTACCTTTCAAACCTTTAAACCAGTAAAGGAGAATGATACTAAATTCCTAATACTAGGATATTTGCGAGTTTTCCCCTAGAATCAAAGCCAATTCTAATAATAAATAAACAAACTTTGTTTTGAACAATAATCCAAATTTATAGTAATTAACCCTATGATTATTTTGATTGAAGTAAAAGATGCTAATTTGCTCTAATATATGTGATGTTGTTTACAAATGGAAAGTTATATGTAAACTTAAATTATTAACATCACTTCGAAAAAATTTCAATATTTCACACTCATCATATCGATAATTTCTTTTTTGATATACATAAAGGCCTATTTATGTATTTACATTTATAACGTATACATATTTTTTATTATATGAAAATTCATATCTTGTTGTGCTAAATTAATATTATCATGCTCCAATACTTTGATTTTACCATTAGTCTTCATTTGAAATTTATTGTCTAACTTCAAGTTTATAAATGGGATTTCAGGTTTGAATGTGAAAGTTTAATTATTATAGATTAGGTTTTATTCATAGGGTTAATGTATTTCGATTCATCATAAATCTGGTGTGGAAACAGTTATTCAATTAGTTGAAATATCAATCGTAATTTCGCAAAGCAATTTCAACTGAAGCGTTATAGTCGTTTCTAAAAGCTAATATGGTCACAGCGAAACTAAGTGACTTCATCATTGGCTCCTCCTATTGTTAGAGGCCTTTTGTTGTAAAGTTAAATTGGTTTACTTTAATTAGATTGTTAAGTAGTGTTGTCGTGGCATAAACCCCACTTACTCATTCCTCATGCTGTTCTTATGGAGAAGAAATAGTATAAAGTAGAAATTCAGTTGCTATAGTATTTTTTATAATTTTAAATAATTGAAAAAAATTTGTGTATACAACTTCGTCTAGTAAAAATATAGTAATATATGTAAAAAAATACAGGTTTTTCCCATTGTTGAACCCTAGTCATTCATTTATTAGACTTTCAAAATGTGTTTCTTCTTAGTTCCTCCATCACATTAGGCAAATATTCAAGTGTAGGCACTCGTAGTAAGTAAGGCACCGATCCACTCTAGCGGATATTAAGAGGTGCGTCAGAGTGAAGAGTGTGTGTTATTAGTGTAATTTATACTTATTTAGACTAGCTTGCTAATTGAAATCATCAATTGTTAGCCAACACAGTCACTGGATCCTTACTGAACCATCTGAGACATCTGTTTACCTCGGCCTTTTTTAACCAACCGCGAAGTTTTTATTAATATTAACGTCGGTTTTCAACTAAAGTGTACGCCTAATCAATAGAAAACCCATTATTTCTAGTCTTTAATATATTTTCAAACAATACCAAAAAAACTTATTTCACTAATTCCTTTCACTGATGATTTCTTTTTTTTTTATTACTCACTTTTGATACTTACCTATTTAGTTCTTACGATTATGATAAAACCCTTATTTTTTTGGTAATACTTAACTAACAACTAACATATAAACCAGTTTTTCCATTAAAATGTAAATAACATAGCTTTTTGAAACATCCATACCTGAATTTACAGTTTTTATACTTTAAAATAAGTATAATTAAGTTTTAAAGCAAATAACGTAATATTATATTCTGAAACATTTATACACTAACTTTTCCCAATGCATTTTAACTTATCCCTATAATTAATTGAATTTAATATGTTAGTTAATGATTATATTGGTTCTTATCAATGATTAATTCAGAATGTTACATTATACAATCCAATTTAAAAATATATGGACATTTAATTTCAACAAATAGACTATCCCTATAGGGATTATGCTACAGCACTTCAAAGTAGTATTGGGTCCACGGATTACGATGAGCACACTAGATTCAACTAACCTAACTAAAATAGAACTACGAAGGTTGGAAAATATCAGCAAGGAATAAGGAGAAATTCCAATAAAGATAACTTGAAGGATTATGACTCTGGCCTCAGACTTTTCCGATATTCAATTTGGGCGGAATCTCCTCGAGAAACACTTTTGTTCATTATAACAGTGATTAAAAATAACACGGTTTATGCTTTTAAATTAATATTGTAGAAACTTATTACGGTTGAAGAATTTTTTAAGCTTTTTCATTAAATAAGAAACAAAATCTTATTGATATTTTGTTGAATATTTTGTGATTTAAGAAAGATTTTATCTATTGATAGTTGATTCGTAAAAGGAATGCTACACATTACCGTGTGATATATGTATTTTTCTTTTTATTTCAAATTGGAAAGCTCTTGAGAAAATGCAAATATTTTCTTTTTCTCGAGGTTTTTTTCACTAGTATGAAGGTTATTCTATATACTCTAGTAGGATTTAGGAAATCCGGCAATTCTGACTCGACAACACTATTTTCGAAATGTACAAGCGTCGCACAACTCTCAAGAATGTCTAATGTATCTGGTTAAAAACCAAACAATTTTATATCACAGTATTTTCATTAGTGTTTAACGTTCTATGATTCCAACAACATGTAGGCCGGCAATGAAGATAATTGTCCTCTTTACCAGGGCATTTTGAAGGATCGAAAGTCTTGGCTGTACTGAGATTCTGAGGGATCAAAAGTTCTGCTGTACCAAAACCCTGAGGGATCACACATCCTGTTGTACTGGGGTCCTGAGGGATCAGAAGACCTGTTGTACCGAGGTCTTGAGAGATCAGAAGTCCTGCTGTACAGAGGTCTTGAGGAATTAGAAGTCCTGTTGTACCGAGGTCTTTAGGGATCAGAAGTCCTGTTGTACTGGGGTCCTGAAGGATTAGAAGACCTGCTGTACAGAGGTCTTGAGGGATCAGAAGACCTGTTTTACAGAGGTCTTGAGGGATCAGAAGTCCTGCTTTACTGGGGTCCTGAGGGATTAGAAGACCTGCTGTACAGAGGGATTGAGGGATTATACGTCCTGCTGTACCGAGGCCCTGAGGGATCAGAAAGCATGCTTTACTGAGGTCATTAGAGGCTACAGGTCCTGCTGAATGGACGTCCTAAGGGATTAGGAGTATTGCCGTACTGAGATCCTGTTTAATCCTGGCAGTACTGTTTTTTCTATATTTTATATATCCGGCGAGTCATGCCAGTTCTATTTTTCTCCCTGCACTTCTTGTGGTACTATAGCTAACACATCAGAATAGATATCGAAACTGGTGTACATTATGGTATTGTCACAATAGGACACATTTTTAAAGCTGTGCTTGCTCCAAGTGAGCATCATGAATTCACCGCCAGGAGAAGATTTTGCAGGAGTACGTTACATGAGTGGCTAGTCATAAAACGAGGCTGGAGATCCCAGATTTCCTAGAAGTGTCAATCAAGTTTGTTTTCACCCAACTAACCCACATTTTCTTCACTATCTCACTTCTATAACCTACAATAGTTGGACTGGAGACATGGTGATAATACGAATAGTCAAACTTAACTTATGCCAAACTCAAGTTTGTAGGAGTGGAGGTTACAAGCCTCCAAATTAATAACGACAACATACCCCTGGTATCAAAGATAGATTAAAGGTTTTTTTAAAGATATTGTTACGTATTTTTGGTGATGAAGTGAGTCACACCTTCACTTTCTTCCTAGTTACGTAACACACGTATACCCCTAGCTACGTATCTAATATTGTGCTAACACATATAATTTAGGGCATTCTAAACGATTCTGATTATACATGGTGTCCACGAAAAACGTTTCAAGACTTCGGAAATTAGGTACATTAAAAGGAAGAAAAGAGTTCCTATGGAGGTATGGACTAAAACGATTATTTTCTCAGATATCCGCCATATTGTATTTTTCACAAATTATTTTTTATTTCAAACATTTTTGAACGGACTATTTTCAAATTTTGTATGTGTTTTATACTATTAGCCTACACTACTAATATTAAATATACGCTCAAAATTTAAAATAGCGGCCTTTTAAAATTTTAAAAATAAATAATGAAAATAATCCGTTTAAAAAAGTTTTAAATAAAACATATTTTGTGAAAAATACAAAATGGCGGATATCTGAGAAAATAAGCGTTTAGGCCATACCTCCATTGGAACTTTTTTCTACCTTTTAATGTATCCAATCACTCTCCGCAGTCCTGAAACGTTTTTCATGGACACCCTGTATAAGTGCAAAATAAGGTTAAGCCCCAACTCGCACAAGACACATGAAGCTAACACGTCATAGCGACCACGTTATATCCTTCTACTTTATCCATCCCTTGGCTCATGCTATGGCACAGCCACTAATCAAACAGTATTTCACTCTGACCTTCAAGTGGGAATAACTTAATTATTTAAATGTTCTTACAGTTCCTGACACTAAAATTGCTCTTCTCTGTTCTTTTGGTTATTACGAATCGTAAAACTATGAGTAGTTTTTTTAATTATTTTTGTCTTAACTCTTCCAACTACATAACTACGCTAATATCTATTACACTCTATTCTCATTTAGTGGCATTTATCATTGATATTGGTTATTAATTTATTGTTAACTCAATCAAACGTCCAGTTCTCATATTTAAATACAAGTTTGTTTACATGTCTGTGTTTTCTCTTTGTCAGTAAGTTTTTTTACATTTTTATTTTACTCTTTCGATAATGTACTATTTTTTCGTTTGTAAACTACATAAAAAAACTCCATACCAAACTTTAAACACACAGTGTAGCTGAATAATACTGTACAGCAATAATAATGGATTCTGGAAATACAATGGTAGTTGTAACAAATTTATATTCATTAAGTGAAGAGATATATTGTATAATTTTTATAATGTTAGTTTGTATATAATTTGGATGGGTATGTAACTGAGTTGATTTTGGGAAAAAGGTCTATTAATTAAGACAGTCTTAAATGAGTTAGGATGTACATAAGAAATAGTTACTCAACAAACAACTACTGGAAAAAACTAAAAGTTTTTTCCTTCTACCTAGTTTTCTTTCAATGAAAACGAAAATGATGTCACGCTTGTAAGTATTCGCAAAAGTTCCTTTCTCTCTCCAGAAATTGCGGGGCGAAGGACCTCAGGTGTTTCTTATCCTCAGAAACGCAATACATTATTCAGCTCTTCAATGATAAGTCTCAAAAATATAGCCACCTCCTCACCTGTGATGTGTTGAATACATTTTTCACAAGAAAATGTTCTAAAAATAACTTCCCAACTAGTCTTTCACGTTTCTAAATTATCCTTTAGTCCTGTTATACAAGTAGTTTAGTTATTTTGGTATACTATAGTCTTTGCTACACTTTTTTGGACTTAAATGTGTCTTGTCCTTAATGTGAATATTAAATATGAAATGGAAAAATTTTTAGTTCATACTTTTAACCTTGGTCATTAAAAAAGCTCTGTACTAAGTAAAAGTTCTAAATCTTTTTATCTATATTTTCACATTTCTTAGTATATAACAATTGTTAAAAATGGTTCATTGAGTGGTATGTAATATCATTTTGACATATTGTTACTCGTTATAATGAAGGGTATCTACAATGATACATCATTGTATTTAAATAAAGAGAAAGAATATTCTACAATTTAAAAATGCAATAACGCTCCATTATTTTTCCTGAACGCAATCGTTTATGAAAGCTGTAACATTTTCATTATTCTATTATAAAAGAGTAAAGATTAACATGAATAAAAAGTGTCTTATTAATTAATTGATAACGTTTTTTATAAGGATAACTAACAAAGAAAAATTTTTAAATTTGACCAAGGAAAAAATTTTACGAAAAAATAAAAAAATAAAGAATTTTTATTATAATATGGTTTTTGTTAAACATTACTCATTAATGTTTGTCATAATTCTCTGCATCACAGTGTTTCAAAAAGAACAAACCTAACCAGTGTTTTAAAGGGTGGAAAGCATAATGTGCTCAGGGAGTCTTTTTTCAGCGTGCAAGAACACGGTTTTCCCGAGTGAAAAGATGAGTTCAAAGGTTCAAAGCGACACCCGACGGCTTTCACCGCGTCGCGTCGCCTCTTCATGTTTGATCTTGCGAGCGAAAACACAGAGCGCTAGCCTTCAATGGAACTGAGGATCGAGTAAATACAATCCGCCATTGAATGGCTGATAGTCATTGACGTAAAGTTTAACAATTATTTTCATCGTTATTTCCTTTATAGTAAAATTACCCGAAAGAAACGTTTTTTTCATATAACTGTATTTCTTTCACTTAACAATTGGTTCTAATTTAGCGTACGTTTAAATAATTAATAATACAAATTTTACAAGATTTATTTTTTATTTAGTTTCTAAAATAAAATTTTGTAATGGTTTACACATCACGATAGGCCTAGGCCTGAGGGGTGAATTGAAAACAACGAGGAACCGTAGCGACATGGTTCTTATAATGAGACCCAGAGCTCCTTTGGTCTGAGAGGAATCGCCGGCCACTGAGTTCGATCCAGCAACCTTTCGGCTGGCGAGTTACCTCTGTGCTGTCCAGCCGATAATTTATGTACAGAAAACCCAATATGTATTTTAATGGTAATGAAAGAGTAATGTAACTAATTTATAATTTGGGGATACTGTATTTTTTACCGGTTGTATTTTGTAGACTATACTTTACTTAAGTTTAGAGCAAATAATAAATATTACTATACGCAGCATTATTCAGTGTGTTGACGAGATTATTGCGAAAATAAATTTCTCAAACAACTCAAAATATCCATAAAAGATCAAAATGTATACCGGCCTTATAAGGAACGTACTACATAGTTGTTCAAATACATTTTGACAACAACAAGCTTCGGATATAGTTTAACTTTATCATCAGGATAAATACCCTGCAGTGTGCCCGCAGAGGTGCGTGGGTCTTGAATAAAATATGCTGGCAGTCTCACAGGTACGGAGGTTAAAACGTCTGTGTGAAATTTCAAATTAATCACTACAGTGTGTCCGAAGATGAACGTGGATCTTGAATTAAATATGCTGGCAGTCTCACAGGTACGGAGGTTGAAAAGTCTGTACGAACAGTCCATCTCATGGGAACCACTGCAGTGTGCCCGCAAGGGTGCATGGGTCTTGAATGAAATATTCGATAAGTCTCACAGAGAGGAATGTCCCAACGCATATGCGAACGTCTCACATCCGTCTTTCTCACACCAAACCACCGCGACTCGGGTAACACGCGGCTGAATCAGCCATATCAGAGAAACAATGTACCGTAAATTTTCTAAATAATATAAAAATGTTATCTATCATTAAAGTCTACTTTATCATATCATTAAAAAAAATTTCATATGTATGAATCAAGAATTTAGATTAGAAATCCAAAAAACTGTTCTTGAACATAATATTGACCTACTTTTTTTGAGCAAAGTGAGTATAACCCAAAAACGAATGAATGCAAACATTATTCATCGCCAGTTAGAAGGGCTTTGTAATTGGCTAAAACCAAGCTTTTCAGTGATCAGATATGTGATCAGATATTTTTTACCTTAAAATACACTCAAGGCTGCGCAATTGTGCATTTTCCTTAACACATGGAGATTGAACTCAAGTAGTAAAGAGGGGTTTCAAACGACCAATAGTTAGTGTAAAATATACATTCAAAGGCGTACAAATTTTATAGATGATATATTATTTTGTTATAACCAATGAATACTGGTGTTGAACACTTGAAAAACGATAATAAATAATTATATTACTATATGTCCAAGGTGAAAATGATTAATTTATTAAGTGTCCTTACTTGGTAAAGTTACAGAGCTTCTGTAGCTTTCACATTTGTTCTACGTATAGTATCATCCTCATCTTTGCCCCTCAAATATTTTCTAAGATACATTGCTATTTTTATTATTAGTTTTGTATAGATCATCAGTAAGATCATTGAGGACGAGGGAAACTGGGATTGTTTGTCACAGTTCGTCCGGGGCGTCCTTCTAGAGAACAAAAGCGATCTGGACCAAGACGAGGCCCAGATCACCTAAACAAGTGCCTGGACATGGAGTGAGCCCCAAGGGCGTAAGCCAAATTTAGGCCTAGCTTGTTGTAATGTGACAAAAAGGTTCCAGGTTAGAATCCTACAGAGTAGAGGAGGTTTTTTTAGTGGGTAATCGCGCTTCTTAGGGGAGTCCTACATTACAGGCTGGCCACCTGCGTGCATGAAGCATTTTTCCGCCTCTCCCTCAAAAAAAGTGGTGTATTTTTCACTAATAACATTCGCTGTAAAGCTATACCTTACATATGGTTTAAAATCCCAAACATTATAGGTTTTAACTATTGGATATAACTGTTAGCGGATTTAAACCTTAAAACGTTAGGTTTTGTCGTAATATGAAGTCATAATTTAGTTCTAATTTTAGACAAAACCCATTTCAAAGACTAAGAGATAGTAAATACTTCATAAATCAGCCTACTTGTTTCTAGACAGCACAGTCAGTAATTTTAAATTAGCTTTTTAAGATTGTAGGAAACATAAATAAATAAATAATGTGTAAATTATTAAAAATTACGATTGTTATTTATATAGAAAACGTATAGTAAAATAGATTTTTGCACCGAAAAAATGTAAACACAGCCATAACTGAGTGTTATTACATAAATAAAAGTAATACCTTGTAAAATATTGTTGATATTATTAATACTGTACACTACAAAGGCTTGAATATA
The DNA here is from genome assembly GCA_023375725.1 of Nephotettix cincticeps. Taxonomy (NCBI): domain Eukaryota; kingdom Metazoa; phylum Arthropoda; class Insecta; order Hemiptera; family Cicadellidae; genus Nephotettix; species Nephotettix cincticeps. The sequence goes on along the minus strand of CM041787.1, from coordinate 57,759,710 downwards.
ACAATTCAATATACAGTTAGATTTTAAATTATCTCCAAGTAAGCGAAGGAAAGAGATGTTTATGTTTATCTGATTGTCAACGCTACATATACATCACACACCTGAAACTAACCTTTTCATTATTTTTGTCCTGTATTACTTGAGATTTCATTTTGTGATAAACCTATAACTTCTTTTTGTTACCAAAGCTATAAAAAGTGTCGTTTATCAGCGCAGTTCTAAAATCAGGACCTTAATGGCCATTTAGGTAAAACACAATTATGGGTTTTATGGCGTTTTACGATAAAGTAGCATGTAGTTATAAAAATACATGCATTAAAAAATTTTTACAATAATATAAAGTTTAATGAATTATGTGATGGGGTTCGAAAAAAGGTATTTTTGTATAATATATTCCATATGAAAAAGCATGTGGAGCTGCAAATAAAATAGCCTAAATATACGTTACGAAATCTGCGTTAAGAAACCCCACACCGTACACTCGTTGTGTATATTTAGCTTTCATTAGGTAGTACAAGTTTAAGAATGGAGTTAATATTATGTTTGATTTGACGCAGGGAAATGAAAATAAGAAATTAGCATGAGGCCTTTTTAAATACAAACCGTGTATTAATTATGCACAACCAGTTTGTCTTGTATGTAAACTACATATTGCACCAATCTGAATAAAAATATGATAAAAAGTTAAATGCAAAAAGAATAAACTATTACATGGTGAACAGAATTGGAGTTTAAAAGGTGAGCGTTAATAATAAGGATGCGCAAAATGGCGGTCAACCCTAAACCGAGCTGGGCTGACTAAAATGTTTCACCGTTCTGGTTTAACCGATAAATAATTAAATATTACAAATTATTTGTTAATCCATATTTATCTTTAAGTATATATTAGTTTGTCATGAATTCTCAATGAAATTGTTAAACAATTACTTCGTTTTGGAAGCTTGAAATTTGTGAACTATTTTTTTAAAATGTACCATAATTCTCAAGAAAAGTTAATAAATAGCTAAGTTACATTGGCATTATGTTTCTTATTTATGATTTATTGTTTAATTTCGTTTGATTTTTCTTCGACTACAGTTAATACAAGCAGTCTTTGAGTTAAAATATTTACTTTAGTAAAAAGAGTCATAGTTTAGTTTTTAATTATTACAATGAAAATATATTTTACATAGTTTTATGTAACGCATTATGCCTCAAACCTGTAGTATTGAACTACTGTGTTTGTGATTCCGCACTTGTTCCATGACGTCTACACGCAAAGATATTAATAACATAAAAACTAATTTTAAGCAAAAAAATCATTGAAAATGATTTAGCAAGTGATACTTAATTCAATACGTCACAAACAACGCTAAGTAATAGTTAATTTTAATGTAGAAATAATATATTAATCATTAAATAGAGTTTGAATCTACACTGAATTCAACTAACATACAATATTCCTGTTTTTACAAAGTGGTAGATTTTATAAGACGTGTTTAAATTCATGTAATAGGTTTCTATATTTCATTTTAAAATTATAAATAGAAAAATAAAAAGTACTACATTGAGATACAGTAGAAATTCAAAACTTAAATACTACCAAACCATTAAAATTCTTACATTTAGTTTATTCATGGTCAGTTTATTCCGGTAAAAAAGACTAGTTGTGTCATGTTTTTCATCCTGAAAATATCAAAACCTGTTATTTATATATAATCAAACAAATCTATTGTAAATTAGTCAGTCGTACCATAGTATTCATCACAGTCGCTTTACACATTGGCAATTTGTATGTGGCTGACCCAACGTTTCATTGTTTAAATGTTGCACATATTAAATTTATATAAGTGTTTTTGCATGAAGTGACTGACAATGTCTTGATAATGAAACTATAATGACCCCAAACTAGTCGCTGGCTTACTGAAAAACAGAATTGAACATGAAGGGACAGTAACTTAATAGAAAGGTTAATCTTTTATTAAGATGTACACAATATATTTTGACATACAGAGGAACTAACTTGTCTCGGTACCTTATTAATTCAATAGTTACATACTTAATAACCAGTTTTAGAGCTCTGCAGGACGTAGTATCATACGATTGGGCACATAGGGCATTGACTGCGTTCAGATGGCTAATGAAGAGAGTAAAAAGTAAAAATAAACGTTTCACAGTCTTCAATTATGAATAATATTAAAATACAATAAAGTCGTCAGTACGTGATGGAGGCTAGTCGGTGGTGAGAGTTTCAGGTACAGGCGACCACGGTCTACGTGGCGGACCGTGGTGGAGGGTGGGGCTTTTCGGTTTACACTCCATGTTTAATATGACGTGCATGCTCTATTTACACCAATAAACGATACTTTAAGTTAAGTCTTTGTTCGTTTAAGGCATATTACTTTGTATTTATTATTCTAACTTGAAGAAGCCCTACAATCTTTACTGTTGTTGAGGGGGACTATAAACTAGATGTTAGTACGACTTGGTAAATCTTAGTTTAATTTTGATTATTCTTTTTTAGTTGTATGTAAAGTTTAGTTTAAATTTAGTTTTATTAAAAAACACTATTAATATTTATGTATTTTTTGTTATATGAAACATTTCCAATGCTGAAATTCCATCTCGTAATATAAAATTGAATGTTATGATAAGATATAGATTTAGTTTATTGTTTTGAATGACATGTGTTTAAAGAGTTTTAGGTTTTGAAAATTTTAATAATATCAGAAATTAAAAAGATCAGAATATTAAAAAAAATTAATTTATTTTTCATTTAAAGCTTTCTAAAAAGGAATGAATAGTATTGAAGATAAACTTATCAAACGTGAAGCTAAATCAATGTTGGCGCATAAACAAAATGACTAGCCCGACGGTTAAGTGTGAACAAGACCTTAACGAAGATGCAGTTGGGTATAGCGTTTTGTTCATATATTCAATGTTAACGAGCATGAAACAAATTCATCCTCTAAAGAGCACGTTTTATATAAGTATTGTTTTAATTATAGTTTTTTTCAAACCAGTTACATTTTCAACCACTTTAAAGTTAGTCATAGAAGTTGTATTATAAGGTATGCGTTATCAAAATATATGCACCTTTTTTTATTCAATTTAAAATATAAGGTAGTCTTATTAGATAGTTAAAAAACTTAAAACTTTTATCTAAAGCCAAGCATTAGAAGTATATTAAACCATACAACTAGATATACCATTATGTAAATGAATATTAATAGAAAATATAGATTTTTTGTAAATAAAACACATAAATAAAACTGAAAAAAATAAATACAGAATCTTAATTATTTCACACATTATTAAAAGTGTTATATGTACTATCCAGTATATATCAAGCTTCTTCTCCAACAAGACGCTAGAAGTAGGCATCGTAATGTTACAAACATACTTCGACCCAATGTCAATATAATTATTGAATTAATCAACTAATTGATTGAATTAATTAACTAATTGATTATAATTGTAGTATCAATTGTCCAAATGTAATCAGTACAACTACTTTAATAACTGTATTCTTAATCAATAGTGCTATCATTTTTGCACCATCAGCTCAATTCATTACATATTAAAGTCAACGATTTAGTCCCTTCTAGCTAAATCAACCATCTCCTATCGGTCAACAATTGATTTAAGGTTTTAATTCGAATTCAAATAAACAGTCATGGCAGTAATTATTATTGAAAATGACTTTTTCCCCTAGTTGTTACTAAAACAGATAACTCTACTTACAGTGTTTCTAGCTTTGAACAAAGAAGGGAGGGAAGTAAAATATTAAAAGTTAGTTTAAAAACAACGTGACGCATTTGTTATGTATGTTTAGTAATTAAAAATATTTCTGACTAATTAAGTGTAAATAATTAACTATAATACAAAATAATTTATAAATCACTATGAGTTGTGTAAGTAAATTAATGCAGTTACATGATTCTACTGCAGCGATTGTTTCGTGTATAAATTTAACAACGTTGAATTGGGAAACAAAAATCATTTAAAACCCGAAAATTTTAGGTTTTAATATGACGTTACAATGAATTTAACCTATAAAATTGTTGAACGTCTTGATTTATCGTCAAATTATATTAATAAAATGGTCGTTGAAAGTATTAACACTTGCGCGTGTGTTGTGTGAATGTCGCGAATGTTGAATGTGAATGAAACATAAACAAATGTAGTTTCCAAACGCTTTCATTTTATTACTTTGGATGCTGGTATTAACATTACCTCTGTAAGGGTGTGTATGTAAATAATAGATAATAAAATACTCGTTACTACAACCGGTATACTAGCCATGTTGTTGTTTCGTTACGAATCGTACATATTTTGTACAGTACATTCAAAGTAACCTCTCCTATCTAATTTTCTGATCCACAACAATGTTTACCACTGTACACAATTATTCCGGTTTTAGTCACTTACTACTTGTGTGGTTCCGGTACAACTCACCTAGACATATCTGAAGACAAACCACAAAGCAGAGAAAGCCCCAGGGGAGCCGTTCGCGACGTGCACCTCCCATGGTCAGTCTCCGCACACGTTCACAGACCGGAGCGGCGCGCCCACACACTGTCACATCGTACACACCACACTGACTCCACAGACCACTGGATGGGCGAATTGCAAGGTTATGTCGCACAGGATGTCGGGCGTCGCGGTTTGCCTCCCTTACTGCAACTGCGGCGCGGGCGGCGTCGCGGCGCAGGGGGGGCGGGGGTGGCCGGGCGACTGCGCGCACCTCCGCCGTCGAGACCAGCTGGACTGTGATATCGACGTACCAAACGAATGTCCCGCACTGCCCACTTAATTACGGATACCGTAGATTTGTATTGCCGATACCTATATCGATGTTTACTGTTCGTGGACATAACTAAACAGAGGTATTTTTAGCTTTTAACCACTGGAATAGAAGTAGATTACAAGCGCATGACTAAAGAAATAAAAAAGTAAATTTGTCAAAGGGACTATCTCGGGAAGAATGGCCACTCAAAGAAATAATTTTTGTAAGCTTTTAACAGACTGGTCTCAAAATATTTTTTTGCCTTGCTCCAAACAAAGTTACGGTAAGAAAGTGGTTATTTTCTCTCAAGGGAGGAAAAGAATCAGCTGATCCCTCGGTCCCACAGGAAGGAACAAGAATCAGCGGACGCTAACGTCGTTACTTGTTTGATTTATAAACGAAATAAATATGCAACTTCGTAGTTGTGTACTTGTAAGTTACATCTAAAGTGATAATCGTTTAAAATGTACTAATGTATTGTTGTAATAATTGTTTACTGCATTATAATCTGATTGGAAACCAGATGGTCAAAACGATACTGATTACTGGAATTTTTCAAATTGAATAGAGGACCTCAGACTTCCATAGAACTTTATTATTGTCTTTGTTGTCACTCGTTCCAAGAATCAAAAGTTTAAAGAGCTTAATACACTGTCTTTCTGAACACAAACGCAACATGCAATCAGCTAGTTAATTGTTTTTGATTGCAAGAACTTGAAAAAAGCTCATTATGGTGATTTCTTATAGAGATAGAAAGCTGTAAAACTGTTGTTTCATAGCTTATTTTGCTCACTTCATTAAATTTTGCAACAAAATACATAGATAATCTTTTAAGTAAAACTCAATAACAACTTCAGCTTGTTTGTGCTCACTGAAAAATCGTAATATAAGCTTAAGGTCACGCGGCAAATATATGGCAACTAAAAGTAAAATGATATATATTTACTCTTAAAACCAAAATCAGAGAATTAGTTTATTTACCAGTATATATTTAGGTCCTGGAAACAAGACGAAAAGTTTTGCTAATGGCGGTAAGGATGGGTCATGTGTGTATCACGGTACCATAAAAGCCATTGTTTTATACAGTAAGATTTGTGCTAGCATCAAATTATTTTTAATATCAAGATCAAAATAGTGTAGTTTACTTTTTGTTATAGTTTTTACTTTAGTCAGTACAAATTCTTTAGTCAAACGAAAATGTTTATGTATATATGTTAAAGTAATTGACAAGTAGTTACTTTGATCATTTTTACTGTACTATGTTTGTATATTTATTTTAGGTTTTAATTTTAAATATTTTTTCGTTATTAGTTACAGTTTTAAGGTTTTCCTGTGTATTAAAAGTTTGAGATAACTGGATTAAAAATGGATTATCAAATACACATTTTCCAATACTTTGATCAAATTCGTATCTTATTTTTTTACCAAGTGATAATTAGATAATTAGTGAAAATACTAATTTAGCCCTTAGCATAATTTGCAAGGCAATGTTTTCCATAAATCAATTTTACATGAACGTTAAAACTAAATAAAGAAAAACTGACAAATTGATAGTCCAACCCCTTTACAGACGTTTTGCAGTACTGTCCGTTGAAAAGAGGCACAGAGAAGTATGATGACTTCTACCACAAAAGAAAGCAATGGAGATCAGTGATCGACGAAAGACTGATCTATCTCATGTTGCATTCTGAAGGAAAGGTCCGAGCTCTATGGAAGTTTTTTGTATATGAAATACTCCAGTCCTTGGTAACGTTAGTAACTAAGGAACATTGATTCCTTAGTAACATTTGCATGTAGACTGCACGACTTGTCGTTATTACGAAGCGAGATTCTTATTACAAAGAATATTCCCAAAATCCAAAAAAATATAACATTTTATTTTTATTTTGATAATGTATATCAGAAAAATATTATGTTTTCTCTAGTACTGTTAATATGATAATAACTTAATGTAGAATTTGGAACTTGATCGATGTAAAAATCAGATTTTTATCAGTAGCGTACAATGGCAAAAAACTCTCTATTTCTAATCCTTCTATTCTCTATTTATTTTTTTCTGTCTATTATTAAACTTTTACATAGATTATAGGTTCAGTCAAACGTGTAAAAAATACGTCTCATACCGCACAATAACTAAGTTTTTCAAGTTTATTACTTTAAGTAAAGTATAAATTAGTGATTTTTAATTTTTTTCATAAGATAAAATATATAATAGTGAGGGATTTGGTTTTTTTAGAAGAGACAGACTCTCATAGATGTAGATAAGATAAATTTTGACTTAATGTTGTATAACACAAAAAAGCATTATTTAAAATACTTTTATTAAACTACATTATGATGAGTTGTTATTTGTAAAAAGAAAATACTTATATTATAAGTACTCATTAGTCTGAAATATATTGAAAAAAGTTCAGTTCATTGATTACTTAGATATAGTTTACTTACATAAGGCTTGAACAATACAATCAAGACACAAAATTAAAACATAAATCTATCGCAAATTTAAGCTTTCTTAATTAAATAAATGCAACTTGAACAAATCGAGAGCTTTGTAAAATTAATGACTGTGAATATACCAGTGGAACAAAAGATCTAAATAGAGGTTTGGCATCTCGTTCCATTGAGGAGTCTTTGCGTCTTGCAACAATGGCATACGGCTCGTTTACTGGCAGTTTGGCATCCGCGTAAAAGTCAGACTAAAATAACGACCCATTCACAAAAACCTACATAATTGAGCGAGCTTTCACATATTTTCGGCGACTCCTTTACACTAATGGATTGTAATGACGATTACGTTAAATCCGCTGGTTTGGCTTATGTTGAAATTTAAACTAAAGTTTTAAATTATTTTCGTTCTTCGGAAATTATTTTAAATGGTCATTATGAAAATACAATGAAAGTCCTGATGAAGAATATACAACGTAATGGACAATGAAATTAATTTAAAATTGCAGATGTTAAATTTTCCAAATTATTGCTTAGTAAAAGTTTCTTTTATGGATAATAATTATTTTTTAGTATTAGTTTACTTCAACCCAGGCCACTAAAATGAATAATTAAACAAAAAAACTTGTTAAATAATATGATCTCGAATATGGCTAAAGGGGTTCTAGTTCACCTTAACAGCTGTTCTTATTCTCATATATTGAAAATTTAATACAATAGGTTTGGTAGTTTCTAAGGAAACGACTTCCGTTACACGTTTTTGTGATACACAAAAACGCTAACATCCTCAGAGCCTAGCGTCCATGTCAATAGTGAATTTTTACTTAGCTATAAAATGTTTTTCAGCTGCTAAAAAATACTTCACTTTATTTTTTACTTAATATTGGTACATAGGCCTCCCTAAATATTTAACTTTAATTCATACAGTGATTGAACAAATAGTTCAAGAATTTGTTTTTAAAAGATTCAGAACCAACTGGCTGGGTGGTGTAGTGGTAATAATACCCACGTTCAAAAACTAAAGTTTGCCGGATCGAATCCTGCAAGGGTCGAATGGGTCTGGACCCAGTCGCCATTTATCATTTGCCTATTCATTAATGATGTTTCCTTTTAAAAATGTTGTTATAAGGATCCTTTTTATAACAACAGGGTGACGTTAGGTAGTAACGATCCGGGGGTTGGACCGTTCCCCATTAAAACGTTAAAAAATGCCACTGACGTAGAAATACATAGAATAAAAAAATACACAAAAACTATCGTAGATAGTTTCTGGGGTACAGTTTTCATGAAGGAGTGATTAAATAAACAATAAAATATCCTTTTATATTTAATAATTTACATGACAGACTTACCCTACGCGCATACAGTTTTAAATAGCACATTTAGGTCAATAGACACTGTTGCAGCTTATTATTTTTTAAACTAAAGTATATTAAAATTTGTATAATTGAAGACAGAAAAATTACTCTAGGGGTATTTAATTTATTTTAAGGACAAATATATATTTTCACAAAACATTTTAAACCGCATTAAAAATGATACTTCATTTTTAGGGGTTTGTCAAAAGAAATACGAGTCAAATCAGATACCCATAGCCTTGGTAAGTCTCACCCCTAATAATAATAACTATTTCAGAATTAGATTGAATAAAACTTATCCAAAATTATAAATGCCTGACGTAGCAGCTCTTACAATGGCCTAGATTTATATTCTAAAATTAATTATTTTGATTACATTTTTATTAAGATAAATTGAAGTGCGTTGAACATTTTTTTTCATTTTCATAATCCTTTGTCGTTGAGGGGTCACTCCATAGAGATTATAATAGTTGAAAAAAGCTTCGCCTACCCACTATAACTTTGGGAGCTAATAATGTTTCTAGGTAAAAAATCCCAGAATATTTGTTGACAATCGATATCAGAATCATTATAACTAATCTATTTTAGTCGAATAAATATGGACTCGTTTTGATATTTTTACATACACCTTGCATTGTGCAAACTGATTAAGGGAAATTATATATAGGCCGACTACAAAAAATGCGGCATAAAAATCGTTCTTGTGACTGAAGGAGACCAATAATAGCTGTTGGCGCATTCATCCAGACCTGTTTATTGTCCCGGCTTGACAATGGTTTGTAATTAGTCCCCACTTGGCACCCGGATAAAAGAAATAGGTGGAAATAGATTCGGGCCCTGTTCGCTCTTCTTACTCGTCGTTAAATCAAATGACTCCATGAACTAGGCTGGTTGAGGGTCATCAACCTAATGTAAATTCGTATTACGAAATTTTCAACACGCTCAACTTCAGTATGATTCATTATAGATTCAATCAGCTGAACCAAATGATGAACGTGGCATTTATTTGAATTTTACAACTCAAATATAAATAAACAGTAGCCTTATTAGAAATATATACCGAAAATATATTATCTTTTAGTCTGATATTTTTACTTATTCCTGCCCATACGATACTATGTAGATAAAAATACTAACTATAAACATGTATAATATTTTGTTTATGGCTACTGCACCAGCTCAAAAAGATTTCTTAGAACCTTAGGGCGGAGGTTACCCAAACAACATTCAAATTTTGAGAGAACAGAGGTCTTTTCAAAGTGATTTGATGTGTATTTTTAGCATTTAACTTAATTAAATATTATTATCATAAGTATTTAATAATATGACACCTTTATTAACTATTATTTTAGTTTCGTTTTATGGATAGAGTATTTATAAGGTTACTTATATCATTATAAGTGATAAAAATGTCATAATTAAATATCAACTAATAAATACAATACACAACCGAATTAATAAGAATTATACTATACATTAAGCTCTAGAACTATTATTCTAATTTTTGTTATTATTAATGTTTTACTAATTCTAATGAATTTTCAAAATCCTAATAAAAGTAATTTAGAAACAGTAGGCACAAGTGCAACGCAATAACACGCTGTGCATTAAATTCGTTTATTGACTTAGTAAAAAAAGGTTTAAATACCTGTAATACTGTATATTAACCTGTATTAGTGCTTATGAACAAAGTTATTTTGCTTATTTTGCGAAAAAAGTTTTTTCAGACTAAAATATAAATGCATTAATTGCCATATCAGCTTGAGTGGTAAACTCAGCAGGCTTACAATGTCAGAGTATTTTGCATAGGTTCAATTTAAATTATTTATATTGATAGGTGCTCATTAATTAATTAATTTAAGCTTCTTTTATGCTAGTTTTAACTTTTAATATTTTTTAATATACTCTTATCACGTTTATTACAAATATTAAATTGATCTGACGTACTTGTAAGCAGCAAGGGAGAATATTTTTAGAGGTAGTAAACTGTTTAACTGATAAAAATAATTGATATTTATATGTATATATGTTTAAATACGATATATCATGACACTACATCGATGTACGTAAACCTTTAAACGGCTAAGCCAAATGCCGTCCTATCACACTTACCTGAATACAGATCTATTAACATTTCATTAAAAATATAACTAATTTCAAATGCTATTTACGTTTAAAAATTATTTCTTATCAGCAGAACACAAAATTTTTATAAACATTATTATCAAGCAAAATTTTAAAATTATCTTTTCTTTAATTTTATTTTGATTAATGATGAATAAACTCGTACAAAATTTACGTTACACATATTTACTTTGTAAAATATATTTAGCACTTTTAAATAAGTTTATTTCCAAGACTAATGGATTATCATGTCCTTATGATTGCAGTCTGAAATACAAGTTTTAAATGATTCATGACCTGAGTTTAATTTCCAAGCATACATTTCGTGAATATTTAATTTTGTGATAACTGCTCTCTTGCGTCTGCTTCGTAAATTAAATGAATTACTGTTATTTGAATAATTTACAAATATTTCATATCTGATGTTTTTTATTCGATAGCGTTAAATTATAATTTTGTGAGTGTCATTATAATAGCCAGTTCCGTTTGTGACAGGTTACAGATACAGCTTAGCATCGGTCTCTCCAATCGTTGATTGATATCTCAATGGTAGATGAACATCAATGGGTAGAGCTTATGCAGCTCTGTGTGGCCCAAACCACCAAACGACCGATCCAGATTAGAGCTTTATTGTGTACTGAACTGTTTTTGGTAAAAGATTAAAATTACATCGTAATTTGTTTTTGGGTTTGTTATGTTCACTAGATTGTTTACGTATATTTTATTCTGTATACGACATATGGTGGTGACGGAGTCACGTCAACAAAAGAGGTGATTGGACATGATGTAACAAGAGAGACCGGTCACTGGGTTGGATTCAACAACCTTGGTCCAGAGTCAGTCAACCTCTGACCTAGTATTCTGGTAAAAAAAATTAAATTTAAGATAAGATAGAAGATTTAAAACTAGTAATCCGTTGGTTATTAACTATTCAATATCTTTTATTGCACTTTTCTAACGCGTCTTGTATTTTTACACATTGTTTGTTGAGCTGGAGAAACTGCCCCCGTTTTCGAATAATTTCCTATAAATTAACGTTATAAATGAGTGTTTAAGTTACATATAATCATATCTTTTTGTAATAATACTATACTTCTCTTTTTTGCACAACATGAAAACTATATTGATCAGGAGGAAAATTATATAAAACGGGGAATTTCTCCCTCTCCTGAAACGTTGAGTAGTTAAAATCACTGACCAAATGAAAAATTCCAATAAAATATATTGAATAATTAATATCCGACGCCATTAGTATTTCAAAGATTATGTAGACTTTCGATTGTTAACGAACCCTAGAGTTAAAATATGGTGACGAAATTAGAATGAGCTCTATATTTTGTTAGGTTATAAAAAAATGTAATAAGCTTTAGTGAAGAATAATTAAATGATATTTAAAAAAAGATTACAATCAAACCGCTACAACTGGATTTTCCGTGAAAGAATTACACAAATTTAATATGACACATAAAACATTAAATAATAATATGAGGTAGTATTTTAGAACTTCTATTATGTTTCATTAGATCAAAAATTGCCTTATCTCTTATGTATGAATACGAGTCAAATATGAATTGGTCTCTTGGAATTAACTGGGTAGATGGTAATTTTGGCCCATATTCAGATCTAGAACAAAGGGGTGGTCGTTTGGTAAGGTTGACCAGCTTCCAAACTTTCCCTTAGTTGCTGTCAATTATGTTTTGTTCTGATATGATCCTTTTTTATTTTCACTTTAAATATAATGTGTTATAGTAACGATTTAGGAATATTACATAGGCATTATATGTTATTTGTTCAACGTAAGCTTATTTATATATTTAAATCATTTATGTATATTACTGTGTGTGATCTGAAAATAGTAGAAATTGGAACAACTGAATAAAGTAATGTTTCAGTTTAAGAGTTGATTCTGTCTTTTTAAAGCAGCCAAAGTCAAATCCAGTTGAAATCATACTATCTACATTTATATCAATAGAATAATATTTTTTAGTATGTATAACATGTCTCCACAAATACAGAGGATTCATGTGTGGATTTACCCTATTAACTTTTTGATGTGTCACATCAGGAAAACCAAGCTCAACATACATTTAATGAACAATAAAAATGCACTTTATGGTGAGTATACAAGTTTTTTCTTGGACCCCGGAATGGATTATTCTGTGTGCATCAGTAATTTTGTAGGTCTCTATCTCTAAAAATAGAGCCTTTAAAAATTAATAGTTTTTTGCATTTTAAGTTAAATATACTACATTATGTAAACCTTTTGCAATATTGATTTATACAATAATATAACAAAAGTTAAGGCTACTATCACGTGCGAGTAAAAATTACAGTATAACAAATGCCATAGTATAGATATATACTATTCAGGTCAGGTGCGGAGGGCAAGAAGATCTGAATTGCGTTGATTGATTAAGGGGCTTCGAGTTATTTGATTCCGGTGACTGTAAGGCTTCCCCGAACGTCATTGCTCCTAAGGATGTTGTCTACATTCGTACGCTGCTGTTGAAATGGCTTTGATTGCCTTTATACTCAACTTCGTTGTCTACATTACAAATCTACAAAGTTCAAATTACACATACGCTATATGTTGGTTTATATGTTAATTACTCATGACTTTAAGTACTAGGTTTCGGTTATATTTCTGTTGTAATAAATTCTGTTTTTGATAAATATATGGACACTATGGAGTATGGGACGATTGAAAGATTATAACCACTTTACAAAGGGCATCTTAGTACGCACCTTAGAAGTGGTATAGTTTCTTGTTTTATCAAGTAATATGATTTCCTTAAAAATATATATTTCAAAACTTAAAAAGACACAAAAAACACATAGCATTACCATGGAGGATAGTCTCGCTAACCCGCCTACTGTTGTCTAAACAATGGTGTAGACGTTAAAACTATATATTTTTTGTATTTAAGTATTCAATAAATTTACAATTTAATAAAAATATATATTTTTTAACATGTAAAAAATTTTACGAAATTGGAGTTCACAACTTTAATGTGTTTCATTGAAACATGTTTGCTTTGTTCTTATAACACCATTTCAATATTTATATTATATTCATAAGTAGACTCACCAGAAAGGACCTTCATATGGTTTAGTAATATTTAAGTTGGATATTAATAATCGTATGAGAGGATATTTACAATAAAATAACGGAGATAATTCTTAACAATGATTCAGTGCACGTTCTAAATTACAAAACTAACATCAAAATACGTAATAATCGCTGAAATGAAATATACACAAACACTTAGTCTAAATTAAAACCTTTTAAAGTAACTTTGAGTAGTGATAGGTTACAAATATAAACCTTCAGTATCATAAATTCTAAGTTAAAATTATTTTTCAGGAATAATGAATGGTTTTGTTATTTTCTTAACATTCTGCGTACCGTCTACATCTACTTTAACTCTCGCTAAGCTTATGCTTTAAATAGATTAATTCAAGCAAATCAGTCTTTTTTTACAAAATGTTATAGTTTATAGTGCGAAATTTTTAATCATACTGCTGAATCATTAAAGCTGCATGTTTAACAATTAGGTGTTGAATTAGCTTACAAAAATACAGTATGCAAGACGATATGCAGAAGTTCACCATTTGTTCCGATGTTCTGTAAATGGAATGCCACTCAAAACGTCTTACATAAAGTGAAACACGACAACTCTAGGGATATGGGATGGATGCCAAGCTTTGAAAACTTCTGTCTTTTATATACTGTACTCCCAAAACAACAGCATACTCTATTTCTACTACCGTGAATGAGTTAATAAAAGTATAAATACGTTTTAAACTATTTCATATTTTTTATTGGAATAATACAACAAATAAGTAGTTAGGAGAAAATTTCTATTCGTCTAACACAAGAAACAAATAACACATTGATGTACCTTTTCAATGACTAACGAAAGCTTTAAAAAGTTATGATGTAATAGGTTCCAAATAAATGTTTCAACAAGTTTGCTTTCTGTAAATTTGATTGCCCTTTAAAAATGAACAAGCCAAAATGTTGTGTTTGGTTGGACGATCGTCCTTTTACTCCTTCCATGAATTCTTTGAATTCAATCCAAAATCAATAATATTGTAAATTTTTTACTGTATAATATCTTGTAATAGGTATTAGTTAATCTATAATAAGGTTAGTATTAATAGTTTAGGAACCTCTGTAGTAATTATTAGTAATTAAAACTCTTATTAATATCGCTGTACATACTTTGTATTCTTACATGGACTATTGCTCTTTGTAAGCCTGAAGACAGTAAAATGTTATTTATTTATTTACGAAAACCTTATATCTACTGTACATATCTTATATCTACAGTAAATTTACAGAATTTATTTTCAATCTGTACAATCTAGGTAACCAAACCCTTTTAACCATATAATAGTAGATTAATTTACTGTTCTTATTCCATATAAAATAAAAAAAATATGCTTTTCATACTACATGCATTACATATATTGCATAAATTTCATGTTACATAGCAAGCACAAAATTACTCTCCTATAATATATTGATTTTATATTGATATTAAAAATTGATAAGGATAAATATAATATTAATTCCGTATACTTTGATTTTGGAATATTTTACCTTAAAACCGACAGTTGGCTTTTTACATAGAAATGTCTAATTCAATTACGTAAGTATGTATATACCTTACAATTTCCATGATGTTTTATAATATTATTTTGTGACTCTAGAGAAAAACAATAAATTATTTTTATGGCGACTATTTTAACATTTTCAAAATCAAAAACCGTATAAACCTAAATAATGGGATTAAAAAAATCTGAATAGATTTAATTTAAGTTATATTTTTATTAACAGTTTTCTTAAGTTATCTTTTTTACTGTTAATACACTGGGTTTCGTGTTGTTTGTCTTTAATGATTTAAATAGTTGATATTTTGAAAATAACTATTGAACAAATATGCATACTTGTATATATACTAGGAAAATTATAAATTATATAGATCATAGATGTCAGTTCGTAACACAATTTAAAAAATTAAACACTAATCTCATAATTAGTTTACTTTTGCTTGTGGAAAATAATTTTGTAGTTTTAGACTGCTGCCACACCCTGTATGTATTTTAAATATGAAATTAAATTTTATCCTCATAAAAATAACCAGCTAGCTGGTTAAAAAAATAACTGGATAGCTGTAAAGCTTTACAACTGTAACTATTGAATATTTAAGTATTTATAATAATTAAGAAGAATGATTGGTCATATCTAATAAGTTATCCAAGAAGTTATTACTAAAACTACCTCTTCAATAAGTAACCTCAACGGTTTTTTTATTTATACGAATGATTCCTCAAAATTTTGCCTAGTAATAAAATAGTGTATCCGGTTTTTCACTAGTGTAAGAGGTAGAAAATATGTTTCACGAATATTCCATTCAAATAAAGAAACTACAATAATTTATTTGAACGAATAAATGCGTCGTGTCAATTCTAGGAACACCCAACACTAATGCTCTCTGAAAGTGGGATAATACAGTTTTAAACAATTTTCTTTGCTGGCCAGTCAGTTTTATAAGGGTTTAGGTTATATTCCATTTTTTTTGTATACTATTAACGTGTCCACAAAACTATGTACTAACTTCATTAAAATTAAATATGCTAGTTTTAGCTGATTACTAACTATTGAACAATACAATATCACAGATATATTTTTTATTTTGATGGATAAATCGGTATATATTTTGTTTTCAATTGGCGTTTTACTATTACAATTCTTAATTAATAACAACTTGAACTAAAGATGGTAGTCAAACGGCTGAGAAAATCTTTGTACGGCGATTTCAGCTGTTGATACTTTAACTATCGCAGATTCAATACACGTAGAAGCTCCGGCCATGTGTGCCAAATCGATTTTCTATGTTATGGAAATGAGCGTTGCTTAGAAATTGTCGAATGTGAACCTTCATCGTTCAGCCAGATTTTTAAATGTTTCTGGGATAACTATACTTTTTCCTATCAAAAACATATTTTAAATATAATTAAATTAGTCTACAATACACGTTAATTCGAATGTCAGATTTTTTAATTTTATACCAGCCTAAAGACGAAGAAGTTTTGAATTTAAGGGAATAATTTTTTTATTTCATTATTTTTAATATACTTCTCAGAAACACTTCCCAGATATTTTTTTTATATATTTTAGGATCTAACTCTTGGATTTTTGATATTAAATAAAGACTAGTTATTAACGAAAGTTAGCAAGATACCAAACTAACAAATACATTTTCTGGCATTGTACAAAGTGTTTATAATTGATTCCTCTATTAATTTCTTGGTATGGTCAATATAATGCAGTAACGCAGTAGTGCTCAATGATGCCATAATGTCCTAAATGCAACAATATGAAGTATTTCATGTATATTTAGATCATGCAAGTAAGTGTTTTAGTATATCTTGAGTTAAAAATGAAATCATATCTGAAGTACCCAAAACCAAAACAACCTTTCTACAATGCAATACCAGTTAGATTCTAATTTATGGTCGTAAAAAATTGCTAACTGATTATTTTTAAACTCCCATTTAAAACTTACTCTTTAAATAAAATATTTGTTATCAGTACTCAACTAAATTCCAAAAAAAAAACTTTTAAAACTCCATACCCACACACATTAAAAAACTCATCATTAATAACCTAAATGTCAGATTTTTTAATTTTTATACCAGCCTAAAGACGAAGAAGTTTTGAATTTAAGGGAATAATTTTTTTATTTCATTATTTTTAATATACTTCTCAGAAACACTTCCCAGATATTTTTTTTATATATTTTAGGATCTAACTCTTGGATTTTTGATATTAAATAAAGACTAGTTATTAACGAAAGTTAGCAAGATACCAAACTAACAAATACATTTTCTGGCATTGTACAAAGTGTTTATAATTGATTCCTCTATTAATTTCTTGGTATGGTCAATATAATGCAGTAACGCAGTAGTGCTCAATGATGCAATAATGTCCTAAATGCAACAATATGAAGTATTTCATGTATATTTAGATCATGCAAGTAAGTGTTTTAGTATATCTTGAGTTAAAAATGAAATCATATCTGAAGTACCCAAAACCAAAACAACCTTTCTACAATGCAATACCAGTTAGATTCTAATTTATGGTCGTAAAAAATTGCTAACTGATTATTTTTAAACTCCCATTTAAAACTTACTCTTTAAATAAAATATTTGTTATCAGTACTCAACTAAATTCCAAAAAAAAAACTTTTAAAACTCCATACCCACACACATTAAAAAACTCATCATTAATAACCTAAATGGGACAAACGCCTTTACATTGCTTTAGGTGTAAGTGGTAAAGTATAAAATTGTAGAAATAAGATTATTTTGTGTCTAATTCCATTAAAGAAATCCTAATCCGAGAACCTCATGCCCTCATAAGTTTAATTGTACTTATGAGGCTAAGAGATCTACGCACCGATACTTATTTAAATGTTATTATTTTATCCGTGAAATTAAAATCTCATCTCTGGGTGAATGCTCTGGATAAAGTGAAAATAAATATCATTATTACATAGTACTTTATATTACTTATATATCTACATAAACTCCATCAGACAACTCAAAAAGAGAAGAGCTCAATGATTAATTCAGTTTTAATATCCTGATCTTCGTTAGTTTTGTGTATTTAAAAATTATATATGGTGATGTAACCGACTAAACAACGGCACAAGTACTTGAAGCTTACTTTGCTTATCTTATGAGATAATCTTTTATGACAGAATTAATAAGATATCGTCTAAAGTGAACACACAAAAAATCAAAACTGAACATTAAAAAACTATTATAATGTATGACATTTAAATATGCGTCTTCTCGAACAAAATATAATCTTTGTGACAATAAATGCGCATTATGTAACATGAATTTCAGGCAAATGTGTAACATTTGTAGGTTAATTACAATATAAGTTATTGTATGTAAGTCTTGACACAAATAAGGCGTTAGTTCTATTCTTAATATACATAAATACAGTGCTCCTCAGATATTGCGGTCTTATACATACCTGGGCTGACCATACGCTAACAGTGATATTTTAAATGTTAGACAAATAAGTGAAACATTAAATATGCATTTAACAATCAAGAAATGTTTTGTTCCATTTAAGTATCATGTTGTCAAAAACATGTTTTATTACATGGAATAATGAAACATACCCGAGTTCTTGGATTTTTAACTATTATTTTAAATTAAACGTATTTTTTTGTTTTTGGTTGATTATTTGTACATTTTCATACATAAAATTTGGAATGTACTGTGTGGTTTCCTAATAGATCCCTAGCCATTTTGATTATCCTTCTGTGCTATTTATTGGTACAAATAAAAGAATATTATTCTTTATTAATACAATTCAAGTATCTTTTAGTAGGTTAATATTTTCATGATTTGAACGAATCTAAGTTGGTAGCATTTTTTCAAATCTAATTACTTGATTTAGATGTTTTGAAAATCCAATTGATTAAAAAAGTGTAGTTTATTCATGGAAATACAAAAATTTATACACAAATTAAATACACAATAATTACAAATCTACAGCTTTTGAATAACATTTGCTAATTATGAATATAATTCTTTTATTGACTGATTACAATAGCTATTTTTATGTGTTTTTAAATATTTAATATTTACAGCAATATAGACTAGGTCGAATAAATTTGTATTATAATTACGCAAAACAACAATTACCCGAAATGGTAAATGACACGTTTTCCATTAGAATACGAGTTGTATCAAAACACCGGTAGTGAGGCTGTTCGCTTTTCTGACGGGGGTTTATTTGTCTAGAGAGTCCTGGAATCCAATTTAACGGTCCGTGCTACACGATTTGGCCAAAGCTAATTCACGACGAGGTGTTTTATTCACACAAACATGAAACAATTTATATCTATAGACCTAGAATGTTTCCACTCTTAGATGCACAATGTGAAATGTGGTTTTGTTAGAAATCAATGAGCATTATTTGATTTCTTTATTTATTAGCCGTTTGATATTATTTAACCGTTTGACTTGAAACGTTTTTACCATGGGGGTGACCTTCTTCTTCGATATACTTTAACGATTAGTAAAGGGATGTGGGGAAGAATTTTGATACGTATTTTTGAAATATTAAACTTGTTATGCTGTCAAAGGTGCGAATGTTATAATTATATGAAATGTGCATAGTTTTTTAGTTTACCTTCAAAGGGAGAAAGTGAAATAATGAAATAATGATGAAATAAATAGATAGAATAGCCATTTTTGGCAGGAATATATACTGTAATGTGACCCAGGTAAAATCACACAGTCTATAATTAAAAAAAACTGGTTGAGTTCAGTTTGTTTATAAGTCTAGGTAAAAAAACAGCACACCGTATAGGCTTAGTAGTCTACTATCCTACTATACTTACTAATAGTAACGCAATTTGTAAACGAGTGATTAAAAATACTTCGGTGGTATAGCTATTTATACTAGAGCTGCAACTTATGAACAATAAAATGTAGTTAATTATGTGTGATTATTGAACTATAGTTCACTTTCTTCTGTAGCTCCTCTTTTCCTTTTTTTTGACAGACCACTCTTCCTTTATATTTTCATTTAAGTATTGTTACTTTTGTATTGTTTTTTCTAATAATTAATAAAGTATATCATTCCAGTTTCATTCTTGTTTGTACATTCTATAGCATAATCATATTCTGCCAGTGTTGAGTGTCTGATAGACTCATTCCCCACACAGGTTTACATTTTTTGGGAAATATTTTACTTTTAATTATTTAATTTAATGTAAAATGTTTTCGTTGTTTTCGGGAGTAAATTATTCATTCATTAATTTAACTGAACTCAGTATTTTATTTAGAAAAACAACACGTTTAATAGAAGAGTAGCTATAATTTCCCAAGTACGGTAAGCAAAATGTCATCGAAAAGAAATGAGTTTTTATTTCTTTTAGGGTATATGGTTGAAGTAATGTTGTCCGATGCAACGTAGACATTGACGGGTTGTTTTTTAATATTTTGTTCCTTGATTCTTGTTGTGTATTAAACATTGACAGTAGGTTTGTTTCCATTATATAGTAGTCTATTGACAACAACTGTTAAGTTCCAGACAGAATTAATTGACTATGTATTTAAGTTACCTTGATTTAAATTCTCTTTAAAATATTTAATTTGACGATAAAAATGCATTGTGTATGAACAATGCTGTTTCCTTTTTTATTTTAAACACCTGTTTTCAGTAGGTCTTATTATAATATTTATAATACCACCAAGACGTTGTTGGCGCGTTTGTAAAGAACAGGCTGCAAAGTGGTTCCAGCTGAGAAGACCGGCGGGTCGCGCATTTCAATGAATAGGCCGCATGACCTCTCGTTTGTCAGCGCCGTACGTGCTGTCGCATTTACTACCAAAATGAATTATATTCGATAATTATTCTACGTGAAGTTTTCGTTATTTTACTAATACTGCCTTCATACACCTTTAAATTATCTAAATTCGACGTCATACCTTATGGTAATAAGATTGATTTGAGGTGTTCTAAAAATATAATTGTAAATATTTATTTTACATTTAATTGGACGTTTCCTATTACTCTAGTGTTATAAACTACCCTGCGTTTCTGGAGGTGGAGAAACTCATCCCGTTTTCAAGTGATTACCTAATAATTATTTTCGTTAAAAATAGATTTTCATGGTACAGATATTATTAAATCCTGTTGTCAACAATACTATAGTAATATATCATGCATAGTATAAAAACCTATATTGATAAAGCAGCAAATAACATCAACACTCCACTTCCCATTTAGATCCAATATCATTGTTTTAAGAGACCAAAATATAACATAATTATCTCATGAGAAACAACAGTTTTTTTACAAATTTTATTAGATGTTTCCTTAATACGCACGCGTATCTAGACTTAAATTTAGTCGGTGTTTTTATAACATACACCCTTAAACATATAGAATACAATTCAATCAATATATTTAATATTAATCAACCATTTTAAATAAGATAATTCACTAATTTTCATATTCATACGGATTATTGTTAGAATTTAATAAGCTTAATATTGGAAAAAGGCACTGGACTGTATATTTTTAGATGAAATTTTAAATAAAAAATACTATAAATGTATAATGTAAAAATTGTATATCAAACGTTTTACAAAACACTATATTATACAAAAACTGAATTAAATAATACTTTATTTTTATTACTTATTACTACTTTTTTTACTTTATTACTTTATTAATAATACTTTATACTTTTTAGAAATGAAATACTTTTAGATATTTTTTCATTTTTTTATGATATCAAAAAATAATGCATTGAAATAAGAACGCACTTCTTTTCAACGCTTTGAAAAATTTACCCAATACCTTTTTTGGTTAAAAACCCACACTTTTAGTAAAGCATAAATATTTTCTTGGCGTTAACTCATTCATATCTAGGCTGACCGGTTTCCTGATGGAATAATTATTTGCTGAGGGAATTCACGAATCCAATTTAACGGTTGTACCAAACCGATCTGGCGTTGGAGGAAGAGAATTTCACTAAATAAACTGTTTAACAGTAAATAATTTTGATAAAAATGTTCACAACATGTAGTTGGTATTCGTAGCTTTCCGTTTGGGTTAAAAAAAATTTAAATTAATAAATCAGTAAGGCTTCGTAATACCATTATTATTATGATAATGGTTAAAATTATTAAAAAAATAGATTATCTATTTTTTTAGAATATATACCAACCTAATTAAACAGGCTAAAACTCCCAATACTTTTGTAGTTCATGAATCTTTTGGCATTAAAAAGTGTATAGGATAATTAGTTTGAAAACAAAATACATAGCATAATAAAATGATTTGAATTGTAATATAAATGTTGAATGAGAGATTGTTTTCTCGTAGATGTATGAAAGCTGTTGTACTTTGGAGATTTGTTAATTGTTACGGTCTGATGGTTTTTTTAAATTTTATTCAGTTTGTTTATTCATGTACATTGTCACTATATGATTCTCAATACATTTAATCGTATCGCTATATTTTACATTGGACTCATAAGGTTTTTTATGTTTAAAAAATAAAATAGGCTCATTAAAAACTAAACTTTTATATAAATATGAAAGATAAGATATGACATTAAGATAACAGATATCGCTAAGATTGGTAAACGACTAATTAGCAAGGGCGTATTCCCTAAAGGCTCAATTATAAGAACCGCATCATAATTACTGGCAATTAATTAAAAAACGTCAGACGCCGTTCAAGAATTGTTAATTGAACTATGGCTGAAATTATTTTTATCGTTTTCATGAATCTCATTAATATCTTTCATTATAATTAAGTACTAATTTTATTTTATTTTTACTACAGTGTATTTAAAAAACTACATGGGTTTTATATGGTATAATTATTTATACATATTAAAATTTTATTGATTTGTAAACGTATGAGAGTGATGATTCGTCATTGATTTTTGAACAACATACATTCACAGTGGAAAAAAATTACACACACAATAATTATAACTCTGTAACTACTTGAGTTGTCCGATTCCTTTTCGTTCGTGTATTGTTGCCTGGGATTTTGTTAGTTTATTTACTGCTTTAAAAGTTATTTTCTTTTTTGTACTATATTGTGTTCTGGTGGAGGGCTGCATGCAGGAGCACGGCCCAGGAGCACTGGGGGTAGTCTAGACAACAAGCTTACCTACTGGGACCACATCAGTGGAACATGCCAAAGGGCAGCCAAAGTGACCTCGAATATCGGTAGACTGATGGCAAACGTCGGTGGATCGAGACAAGGGAAGCGGAGGCTACTGATGATTACAGCACAGGCGATAATGCTCTATGGAGCTGAGATTTGGGCTGATGCGACAAAGGTAAAGAAATACCGAACTCGCATGCTTGCGGTGCAGAGGCGAGGTGCTCTCAGAGTCACGTCTGCATACTCAACAGTCTCTGAGGCAGCTGTGCTGGTGATTGCGGGAGCCATCCTAATTGATCTACTAGCACAAGAAAAGAAAACTATCTGGGTGCGTGAGCCAGTGGTAGAACGAGCTGAAGCAGCTGAGCTGGCTCGTGGCCAAGTAAAGTAAAGTAGTCTCTTCTAGGTGCAGATACTGTAAAGACAGTGAAGATTATTTGTACCACACCTTTTTTGTGTGCCGTCATTTTCAAGAAGATCGTACTGCCCTTGCAAACACAATTGGTGGTGATCAAACCCCTGAGAATATTGTGGGATTTATGTTGCAGTGTGACGAAAATGGAAAAGGCTGTGAGCGACTTCGTGTTGTGCACACTACGAAGGAAAAAGAGGGACGGTTGTCTTGAGTAAGGTGACAAGTAAGATATTCTGATACAGAATAGAGGCCACTCACTGTGATGGCACAATGAGCTCATAGCTCGGGACGATTGCAGTGGTGTGGTGCTACCACCGGGGTTTTAGTGTTTTGCCACATTAGGGACTCAACAGAGCTCCTAGGTTGTTTTCACACTTGTTCCTCTTTCCCGGAACGGAAAGAGGTTCGTGGGTCGAGAATTTCCCCGGTACTGAGCCAAAACAAGGGAAACGATCCCTTTAAGGCTAATAAAATCTAGATTGTGTTCTAATCTTGTCATTTTTAGGTCCTAACTCACAGATTAGGAATGTCAACAAGAAGAAAATACATATCATGAACCCACCATCACCAACATTGAATTTCAAACAAAAGGTTATTGATTGTATTTTATAAATGGAGATGTAAGATTCAATTTATTTTGTTTCACAACATACTCATATTCACATACTGAAGTGTAATCACTTCATATTAAGAAATCATGACGTATTGTTAAATCCGTAATAATTTCACTGATAATGGATTTATAAGTTCTGCTTACACATAGTATTTAAATTGTGTGGAAATAAATCATTGGGGCCCGCGTGTAAGTTTTTAAATTTAAAACTAAGAAAACCCATATATTTGAATGCAGACAGCTTAGGTTATAATTAATAGACCAGAGATAATTATTTGTTGATGAAATTCTCGGGTCCAATTTAATGGCTGTACCAAACCAATCTGCTTTACCCTAATCCAAAGAGAGAAGGGAAATCCTACTCAACTCTACACTTGAAAACCCACCAAATTTACTGCCTACGAACCATAATGTCACTAAAAATTGCATTCCTGAAATTGGAAATGGTTTAGACTAAATAAATTTTATGTAAGTTTACAAAATTTAGGCCTATTTAACAACGTAAAATTGCTTTTTATTTTTAAAAATTTTGTACCAATTAATAAACATTGTACGAATACCAGTGATGTTATTTTCGAATACTAGTCCAAATTTAATATAAGCTAAAAGTGCTAATAGTGCTTCGATATGTAAACTGTTATCTTACATTTTTTATATAGCACAAGTAATTTTTGGAAAACAAAATCATTTAATATTGGAGGTAATAGTAATTTCTACCATAAAGATGAGCAGGATACTACAAAGGTTAGCAAATTTTTATAAATGCGAACTGAAAAGTGGCTTGAGCAGAGGAAGGCTCCAAGACTTGAATTTCAATGAGAGTTTCACGACCCACATTTGTCACTGTGCGCAGAGGATGCGGACGTGCTTTCACATGCAGGACTGTGCTATACTTCTGCCACTGAAGCTTATGTTTTTAGGCATAACTGAGACCGATTTTACGTATGTGTTTGAACGGACAATAAAAATAACGTTTCTACGGTAAATTTTTGCCATAACTGCCTCGACTCTAATGTCTTCCGGATTTTGGTTATTAACTATTTGGATTCTTATTATAATAAAACAGTTATATTAAAGCCCACTCAGCCTTTTTGAGGAGGGGATAGACATCACTGATGAGGTAAGGTGCAAGTGATTTTATCACACCCAGAACTCTGATTCCCAAGCTAGGCGGTATTAAAATGAAATACGACGTGCATAATTCACCGACAAACAGCGCTCTGTGATGTTCAGTTAAGTAGGTTATTGGCAGTATAAATATATCAATAACCAACCTAACCTCTATGAGATATGTCAGAGTTTGTTGGTGACCAATTTCTGTTGTGCATATGTAACCAAAAATAAAATAAAAACATAGGCATAACTCAGTCAAGTATACGAACGTACAGCGTTGTACATGAGCTACGATTCATTTAGCCAAACAGTAGGATAAGGTAAAAATGTAAAGAAGAAAAAAGACAAAAGAAACGGGGAAATGGATTTAAAAAGGAGAACATTTAAATTGTGGAAAATTTAAAAATAATAATTGGGAAAATATGGGTAAAAGGGAGTTAAGAGAATTATAATAAGGTAAGAAGTAAAGGTCTACAGTGGTCATAAAGAAGGAACTTACTTACCAGTAACCACTCATAGTTCACATTGCCACCAGCTGATTCACAGTGTCACACTCAAGTGTTGAGTTACCAGGCTACATGAATCAACATGAGCCTACATCTCTCCAGCTTCAAAGTATTCATTGTCCAGTTAAAAAGAGAAATATGAGGTCAAGGGAGTATCATATGCTTACTTGTACTTGTAATCGTTGGTATATTTACCTATTTTTATACAGATCAATAAATGTATAAAAAGGTTTACAATGAAAAAAACCACACGTATGTAGTAATAAAAAGGAGCAGTAGTGTATTTCATAGGAGCAGGTTAGTTAATAGCTAACTTACTTTTTTATATCTGGCTATAGTTACGTTATCGTTTGATGATTTTTTTATCACTTATTTTAGTCAGTTTATATTTGTATTGAAATTTTCAATACGGGCTCATTATTAAAAGTAAGCTTATTTAGCCGCCCGCTGTTTACGTGTAAGACCAGTTCGATTGGAAATCAGAAAAAGGAACGAAAAAGCACTTCAGCTCCGAGTGATGAGTCAGGTGTTTGTCTTAATGCTAATGTCTAATGTCTTAATGCCATAGCTATATAATATCAATATAACTATGGAGAAACAATAATTGGTTTGGATTAAATTTTATGCAGTGGAATGGAATAGTTTGAAATGACAATTATTGATATTACCAAGTTTCATAGAAACTATTTGAAAGAGAAATACTTGAAGGATTCTTTTTAGTTTATGAGATTTATTATAATTTTCTTAAGAAAAAGATATTAGGCGTTCTCAGACAACGCACTGCATTTATCCCGGATTTTGAAGTTAACTATATTCCCTGTCCTGGAACCATTACCCTAATGATTAAATATATAATTATCTGTTTAGCTTTTTGTCCTGATTATACTATAAATAGTCAAATTATTTTCTGAATTGATTGTTTTGCCATGAATGTGAAAAAAATTACATTTAATATCATAATTTGAAAAACATAACTTTTATAGACTAGACATAGGAGTGGTTTAATACTATTCGTGATCTCAAGCACTAGAAACAATTATACCTTCATTAAAATCGTTCCTACCTTTTAAGGGGCAAACAACTCTTAAAAACTAAAAATATAAAAATTCCTCCAGGATATTCGGTGAATGTAAATACCACGTACCACATTATATCCATTTAACCGGACTAACATTGCGTATTTTCCTCGTTAACCAAACTAAAATGTAAAATATAACTCAATAATGTATGTAATGAATATTTATTATAGGCACACACTTTATGAAAATATTTCTATATTTCTAATACATAAGGTTCTTTTTAACATTCGATAGTTTGTTGAAGTGTTCATAGATTTAAACATTGTGAAAACAAATTCCTGGAATATAAAACGTAATTTTCATACAGGAGTGTTCTTATTTACGAGCCGAATATAAAATAGCTACGTTTCAATCGGGTGCTTTTATAACAAATAGATTGTTTTTAGTCTTTAAATTTAAAGGTTCAGCTTACATAAAGTATATGCTTTAGTGAGCTCTCAAAGTGTTTGGAGGTTCTTTAATTAATTACAAAGGAGTTTTCTGAAACTAAAGTGAACGTGTTAAAACTTTGTTTTAACTCTCCTTTGTTGACAAGCCTCCTCTTCTTTTCATGATAATAAATGTGCAAATAATCAACACGAATCATAAGCCCAATATTTAATTTTATGTAATAATAATAATAAAATGTTAAAAAATAAAGTTTAATAGTTTTAAGCTAAACACAATACAGTAGTATCTATCATAGTCTATTGCGATTCACACTCTACATTTTAACTTGTGTGTTACAAATAAACTGTTTGGGCTTTTTATGATCTCTACCTTGTATTTATAAAATATATGATAAAACAGTAAATAGAGACATTTCTAGTAGAGCAGAAAATTTTCATTGTTCACATTTATATTTATCATTAGTTCATTTTGTTATAATTAAAATTTTTATTTTTTAAATATCTCTAACCTTTTTTTGTACAGGTATACAGTTTAACGAGGAATCCGAAACACGGTCTCTGAATTATGATATGGTCTAATTATATGGATAGTCTTTGCGTATTAACGAAGTACTCATTATTGTGGACGTTAATCCACACAAGTGAACACTACACCCACCGACCATCACTCCAAATAGCTGGATTACATGACGACGCCACCATCCCAGTCTATTCAGTAGAGATACTGTATTGTAGAACAGCCTCTCTACACAGGTGTTTCATACTTTAAAGTTCTGCTCACTGTGGCTGGTGGAGGCCTGGAGGAGCTGTTACGTAACCATTATCTTGTGTCAACAACAGTTTTACTGTTCAAAGTCGGTCAGTGATAACGATTGTCATCAGACCATCATGTTTTCATTGCCAACACGGACGGTTACATTCATATTAATACTGGTGAGTTTAATAAGGTGTTATAATGCAGTTCCAATATAAATATATGTGATAGTTTTAAATATATATTGTTTTACATGGACTGAATGTACATTTTGTCACATCATTATATTGTTTCATCGTTCAAGATATCTTCTGCACTTTGTTATTTAACATGGGCATTTGGGGTTTTTTAATGACCGCATAACTATTGTATATAGCTGTGTTATTTTTAAGTAAAGGGTTTAAATTAATTTCTATAACTATGCCAGTTTTAGGAAACGTTATTGGGGTAAACATTATCGGTGGGAATTAAGAGGTTTTTTATCATTTTAAAACAATGTTTCGGCTTATATTTAGTTTATGTTTATTTTTAATAAATCATGACACTTCATACGTTACAATTCAACAGACATTCATTCGTTTTTGAGGGTTTGAGCCTAATTTTAACATATCAAACTAGATACCGCACTTATAACAACCCATAATTAATTTTAATTTTATCCATCCCACAATTAATTAGCAAGTATGATTAATTTACGAGCGAGGCGTCCTCCGTATCAATATACCTTTGTAGTGGTACCTAAATTTCAAGTTCGTGCAGTTTTAAATGTATTTTATTTTTAAACTGAATAAAATAATAAATATTTAACACCCCTTATATGTGTGGTGAAAATGAGAAAGGATAATAACACAACTTGAGCTCAGTATGGTTCTAAAAACTGTACTTGTATCACTTAATAGCTCTCTGTATCAAAATACCTATAATTTTAGTGAATGTTAGTATTTATTTAAGTAAAGTAACATAATAATTACTTTTGCTCTCCCTACACGTTAATATACGTGGTATCTAACAAATACCCTACCATCATATAATACACAATTTCATGATAATACCTTTCAATATTTTTAGTAAATATTTTTCCAAAATTACCTGTTTTCCCATCCTTACCCTCGCATTATTTAGATAGACTGAGTTTTGGTTCTATTTGTGGAAAGTGTTGCCTGCTAATATTTATTATAATAATTTCAAATTTTAATAAGATGTGCAATATTTAACATTTTTAATTGTAAGACTAATAGAAATGAGATATTTATCTATTTGGACTAATACATACCGTAGTTCTTCCGATTTCACAATATCACTTATCCCAAGCTAATATTACAGTAATTTTTATTCAACAAAAATACAGTTTAGATATTTTAATGGGTTTTAATAAAGAGATATATGATCTACACGCATGGATACACTTTTATAACAACGACAATCTATATTTTTACCATCCCTTACTATATCAGCTCGTTTGAAATATATTTAAAATGAGATCCATATTTTCTTGTAGGTTATTCCTTTAATAGTGGTTCAAATGAAAAATGAGTTTATTTTTTATCTATAGGTGACATTGGCAGCTTCACAGACTCCCTCTGATAGTTCGTCCACCTCTTCGGCTCAGGGAGGCGAAGGCGAAACTGGAGGTGGTGCCCAAGGTGGTGCCCAAGGTGGTGATCAAGGTGGTGGCCAAGGTGGTGGCCAAAGCAGTGGTAAAGGTGGCACCGATGTTTTCGGTCTCATTGTGAAACTCGCCACATTTTTACCATCGACTCTTACACAATTTATCTTACCTATACTCAAAATTGTCTCTTTGGGAGTATTTTGATATATTTGTGTAATAGAGCTTTTAAAAATAAATATAATTTACTTAACTTTACGTTTTATGTCATCTTATCTCTGATTATGTCTACTTTTATGTAATTAGTTTTATGTCATGAAATTGAATATATTATGGTTATGTCTTATTATAAATTAGGATTAACTACAAATAATGAATAATACACTTAGGGCTGCCAAGGACCACCAAAAAAGGTAAAGAGGAAAAATCAATTTTAAGTTTTTTCTCGAGAATTATTTCTAAAGAAATGTATTCATAAAGCTATGAAACTGTTACACATTTTGTGGGGTAAGATCAATTTTCAGTTTGGTAAGAAATTTTCAAATCCACAAAAGCCAACAAAACTGAAACTAGCCATTACACATTAAACAAATCTAACAAAAACAATCGAACACAAGAAGCTAGACCATTTCCTAGTTTATAGTTTGATATCTACAACAAAAATAAGAGAAAAATTTAAAAATGCTAAGGCATAATCAGTAGTATAGCATAAACAATGATTGGTTTATAATCATTTATGGTCCCATTTTTTATTAATTAGTAATAACTAACAAGTCAAATATAGTAGTCATTCAATTTGTGTTTGGTGTACTATTTTCTCTCTACAATTAGCTACTTTATCAATTACGATTATTTAAAACCGATTATTTCAAACCCTTTGTTAAGGAGCTGAAATATTTGTAAAATATGTCACGCACAACATAAATTGCCTGAGAAAGAAAAGAAATTTGTTCGTCTAGGGAAAATTACTATCGGGCAGCTGTAGCCCCCAAACGTGCTAGAGCCATCATCAGACATAACACAAGGGGTAACGGACGAGGGACCAATTTATATCTTAACCTTTTTACACACCCATTTCAGTATATTATATTACTTAAGCTATAAATATATGTCATTATGTTTACACTTTAATACATCGTTTGAATAAATTTTACTCAATTTTTATTAATAACGGTAAAAGTAAGTATTGATCACAAATACAGAAAAATTTTAAAAGAAATAGTAACAATTGGCATAATAACTTGAGAAAACGAGACACTTGGGTCCTCCAAAGAATAAGTAACCGCAAATTAACACTGAATTGCAAACACTAAAAGTAGAGGAGATTGAAATTTGAAATATTTAAGCAACTCAGCAAGTGGAAGAACAATGAATCTTGTAAAAACTATCTTGAATAACCTACAGTACTCGTTAGCTAAGGCGCTAACCGCTGGAAGAGTAGTGAAATATTTTTGGTTCGCAACCAGTGGCGGGCGACTCCTGTCAGACAGCTATATTTTTATCTGTCTATAGCTATAGCTGATAGCTATCCTATGCTACTAACGACTTAACAGCGCCTTGCTGATAGATAGATCTGGTCGTGGACAGTTAAGGTGTTTCACAAAAGTTAAAATGCTGCTGATCATATAGAAGAGAGCCAATTCTAAGAGAGCTATTTCACAAGCGGTAGGTAATTTTCAGTGGGATTTCATGAGTAGGCTTATTAGCTTGGCACTCACGGTTAAGTATCCTCACTACTTCTTGAATTGAATTGAATCTTGAATTTTTACTCCTGTGAGATAATTACTAAACTCTATCAAATAGGCTATCATTCAATACGATTTATAGTTTGGAATAGCTATCTGATCACTTTTTTTATAAACCTATTTAGAGTTTGTCTGTAATATTTTTAGAGCTAACTCCTTAGATATAGTAGATCATGTACTCACTGATTGAATGAGAAATTTGAAATTATAATCAGATATTTGGTTAGACAATTAACCTCAGATGATTAACCAAGTACGAGGTTTTTTGTACGAAAATCTTCTTCTCCGTTCTTCTTATGACAAGCGGGTAAAAGCAGCCGCTGCGTTCAGGAACTGTAATCAAACAAGAGCTAAAAATATATAATTTTGAAAACAGAGTTTGACAATCATTGGTTGAATTACGTTTTACTCAGCAGGAATAAATATGCAACTTTCAGTCTGGTTGAGAGAAGCAGAATAAGTTGCTAGCTAAGATAACAGTAAGTTGATCGTGGAACCCTTAAAGAGCAACCTCGTGATAGATGAGAGCAAGACTAGCCTCAGACTAAAAATACTAAAAATAAAGTAGTAAAATAACATAAAACGCGAGATTGAATTATTGCTTTACATTGCAAGTTACTATCGATTTTTACATTATTTTTTACAAAGGAAAAATATTTATTCGATTTAGTTAAAGCTTAGTTCAGTGTAAAACGTATAGCTTTTACGTTTGTGTAGTTCTGGGATATATCTTTGATTTATTTGTAAGCTGGAAAATTTTCCACAACTTATTCTTCAAAATATTTCTTTACAAAACGAAACACCAACAAAACACAAACAATGGAAGTAAAAATAGACGTTTTCCCGGAATCCAGGTCACGTAGTGAACGTTTTGCAGCGAAAGAAATCTTCTTCGGCGTGATCCTGGGACTGATAATATTCTTCAATTAGGTCCCACCAAGAAATCTTGGACCGCTGTCGTTTCTAATAGAAAATTAAGTTTTGTAACAATATCTTTTATCTATGTAACGAATTTCCTTTGCCCTCTTTTACATTGCCAGTATTGAGCTTTTGCTTCGAATAATGATGTTATACAATCTTAAATAATTTATTTAAAATAATAGGAAGAAGGAAACAATGTCACGTTACGTATTTCAAAACACCCATCAAAAGTGCTTAAGTTATTTAAACTGTATTTAAATGCAACGTACGTTTTCAAGCTATTATATGCAAAACGTTTAAAACTGTAAGTAAGCAACAGTATTCATTAAGCGGATTACTACAAGATCTATTATTTATTATAATTGTTGATAAATTTATATTGACATGGATATGCCTTAGCTCTGGGAGGCTCTGTGTGATGAATGTTTATTACAAACAGTTTTATTTGTTTACTTGTACTTAAGTAAAATGAACAATAAATGAATTTAAATCAATTACTTATTCGTTTTCCTTTACTCGTTTGAATCTCAAACTACAAACTGAAATAATTAATTTTTTGTAACAACTATGCAAGCATATTAGAATTTTCTATTTGTCAATGCAGCAAAAGTAATATTCGTGTTAATTTTCCGCATACATTATTAGACGAAAAACAATAATGATAAACGGCTCTTAGAATATTTTATGGTTTTCAAATTTAAAAGGATACTAACATAGTTGTATTGTTCATGACGGAATAAATATTTACAAAAATCTTCAGTAGCCTCTATATTCCATAAGATTAAGGGGGAGCCGATGAAGCAAGGAAATTACTGAAGGCGCGGGAGCTTTCATTAGCCGAGGGCTGACAACAACATTAATTACACCTTTGTATTTCACCAGTTTTGGTGAAATTGAAACATCACAGGGATCTAATATAGTACTTATGAGACGTGGGAGTAATGCAAGATAATACTGTACCGTTGTCGAGACTGATTCCTCAGCATCTGTTTCATTTGATGCTCTGAGTGTAACATAAATGCCATTGGTTTTGTTGTAAATATTTTATGTAAAATAATATTTTAGTTCCTGGTGACCGAGATTTGCTCGGATAGAATAAGACATGTATTTTACAAGTTAATTAGCAAAATTAAAACAAATTTATTGCTCAATGAAAACATTTATGTGGTTTAAATAAAACCGTTTTCATACACCTTAAATAATATGGCATAAACACTGAACAAAACTTTGGTTCTTCGGTTGGGGATCGAACTCACGACCACCAGCCCGTGAGACATGAGCGCTAGCCACTGCACTATGGCGTCTGCCATGTTCATTTTGTCGTTTAAGAGTTTTTGGCCAACCTCAATGGTTTTAACTGATCTTATACTGAATTTAACTGTCCATACAGTTGTTATTATTATCCTGTGATCAACTTATTTTGTTAGAAAAGGAATGAGGATTGAAAAGCAAAAGAGAAATTTAATCTACACCAGTTAATTGGTTTGTTACATGCCTTCAAGCATTAGAATGAACACGTTTTCTTTCTAAACACGAAAGATTTTGGAAATACTTTTCTCTCCTTTATTTCGCACAGTTATTTTACCCTTTAGTTTTTACAAATTGTTAAGTAATTTGATAACTTTTCATTTATTACATACATAAAATAAATATTTATGCAAAACCTCTATTCACATATTGTTCACCACCATCTTCAATCAACAACTGTCAAACGGTTACAAACAGATGTTTTGATTTGTATTGTTTACATTTTATTCTCCATAAGCGTAATGTTAATTTTTTAGATTTTTAACTTAATATTACAAGAAAACACGAATTTTCCTAGACATTAGAAGTATCTAGAACTTATTTTCTACTCGGAAATTAGTTATTTCCAAAATTTTTAGAAATTCCTTAGTGCCGTTTTCGAGATCCGTGTGCAAATACAATACAAACCTTGCTCGTATTATAGTATTGGATTACAGGTAATAAAGCATTAACCAACTCAAATTTGTTGATTTATTGATTTTAGTTATTGACATGGATATGACTTAGCTCTGGGGGGTGTTTGCGATTTGCGTGACAAAAATTAGAAACAGTGAGGTCATTTGGTTCGTGACGGCATGGTTTGGTTATAAGAACAGCTGTTTAGATGAACTGAAAACATTGCTTTTAGAGATATCCATGATCTAACTTGTTTCTCACGAGGAAGTTTACCTTAAAAAATACAGGAAACTATAGAATAAAAAATTCATTCGTTTCTCAAACACAAACAATAAATGACTGGATTAAAGTTGTAAAAATACATTAAAATAAATAATTGTATACTAATAAATTGTATCAACAATACTGAATAAATCACTGTATAAATGTTTATTTATACTTATAAATATATGCCTTATAAGTATAAATATTTTTTTCACTAATTGATCCACAAACCTTTTTTATAATTTTAGGCTTATTGCTTTATCATTTTTATCAATTTACTTCTTCAATACAGCAGATTGAATACGATAAACTCTTATTATTCCTAACATCCATTTCTGGTATGAAAAGTCGGTCTTTTGGGCCAAGAGACCTTTTAATTATGACGAATAGTTTATATTAAAAATTTATTACTGTATCTTTTTTACTTTTTTATAAAACCAATGTCATGCATTCCACTTAAATTCTTCTTAATGTGTTTTGGTAATATATTGGTAATTTCACCATTTAAAATGGTGCATACAATACTATTATTTTCTATGTCATAATTATAAATATATCATTTTAATACACCTGTGCATTTTAACTTTAGGTATTTATTTAAATTTGTTTTTATACATGTATTGAATTTGAATGCATTTATAATAATTAAAATATATGGATCTTAAGATATTACTATCTTTTTTAAGTAAATTGCTTAAAGCTTAAAGTTATTAAACATATTATTATTTGTATAATATTTCTACCCTTTGACATTTAGACCATTATCAATTACATACTATTGAAATGCAATATATTTTTTCCGGAGGCGTATCTACATGTTCCCCTGGAATCAAGATGACTATAGACTACAAGTTTAGTTCATTGATCCTCCTTTTCATTACTTACCTATTACAATAGTTAAAGTATTGAAAGAACTACTATAAATATTTATTTTCCATTATCGGTAAGTTATTTAATCGGTACTTTTTATAACTAACGTTTAGTAAAACGAATAATGTTAATTTAAAGCTTAAACAATTTTTTGTTAGCAAAATCTTTCACTCAACTTTGACGATAGTTTGTCTTTATATATAAAACATGGTCACAAAACTATAAACTATCAAATTAGAGGCTGATAAAGTAATCACTGTGAAATAAAAATAAATCTTTTATCGTCATAATTACCCTAAAACAACGATCAAGTGAAAACTGAATTATATAGATAAATTCTATTGTTATCAGTTACGTATATTGTAGAGATCTAGTGGGTTTTTATAGGTTTTATAGTAAATCAAAGTAAAAGAGAAGTAAAAATAGAAAAGAAAATATTCTATAAAGTGCATTCATGATGGGAAGTTAATAAAAAGCTACGCCGTCCTAATTGCCCGGTAATGGCAAGCGAGGAGGCAATTTCAACATTACCTTTGGCGAATTGCACGCTCCTTCTTTATTAGTTGTGTCATACATAGAAAGTTTAAAGGAACGAACAACCCTAGACGTTTGAACTATTTATACAGAAATTGAATATCAAAAAAATCCATATAAAATACTGTGACTTATATTTAAGGAGCTTAAAAGAGTAGACGATTTATAAAAACATATTTGACGTGAGTAATATGTATTTTATTTACACTTTTGATACTAAAAGCTTCTTTATTTCAGTGTAGAGCAGTACTCGAGAGCTTTTTTCTTTTTCATAATTGAATCAACATTGACAATTAGGATAGGAGGCTTTATAGCTTTAAAATGAAAAAGATATTTAAACCGAACTTGGCAAAAAATGTTTATAAGCTTCTTTCTTGAATATATGACGATTAGTATGGAGGAATTAAAACGTTATATTGGACAATACTGAAAATTCAATCTTAAACGGTTCATGCAAAACAACATGGGGGTGATTTGAAAGTAGAAATTTATTTAAACTGCCACCATTTCATTTTTGCTAGACCTCTTGAGATCCGATTTCAGGCGTTGTATTCAAATGCAACATAGAACAACGGATGATTCTATAAAGAGTTAAAGAAAACTCCTTAACTCCAAAGTCGTCTCATTTCTTAATTTTCACCCTGTTTAGGTAAACTTAAACTATTGTACTTCTGTTATTTCTATTGTCATCAGTCATAACTAAATCT
Organism: Nephotettix cincticeps; assembly: GCA_023375725.1. NCBI lineage: Eukaryota > Metazoa > Arthropoda > Insecta > Hemiptera > Cicadellidae > Nephotettix > Nephotettix cincticeps. The sequence continues at coordinate 57,722,843 of CM041787.1, read as the reverse complement.
TTACTTAGTTGCCAACTTTAAAACCAAAAACGAGTATTAATACTTTTCAAAGTAATTTTTTCTATCTATCAATAGTTGATAGGTTTTTTTCGTTTTTATGGACATCAACTTGAATCCTTGTAGTTCCTACCTGAAAGAAAATTTCGTTTATTCACCCCTTCTGAGTACGCCACGTAATTTAATATAACAGTTGGAGGTTTTTATCTACCTAAGACCATTGATATGTAATAATTTTTACCCTTTAACATATAACAACCACATATTTTCAAAATGTATATATCGCTTTATATGTTTAGTATAAAGATTATATTTACAAAATGCATGGTTGAAATTGTTAAATCAACTACATAGGCTTCTAGTCAGTTTATTTGTAAGGGGTTATTGTTGAATAAACAAATATATATTTGATCGTGTTTTCAATTAAAAATGTGAAAGAATTTGATAAATGGCAGCGGGAACGATGTTTTCATTCCCCGGAATCGTGGTATCGACATTTGTTTTCTTCCATTCCTTTTAGGAGAGCGGTCGCAGAGTGATGTGACCAATTTGTGAGCTTCAGACTCGAATGTCCACGTCTTCTTTGTCAACTGTTCGATTGTTGAATCCCTCTTACTCTTGGCTTGTTACCCCTGTTTTCCTAATTATGTTTGCCATACAGGGTCACTTATACTAATCACCGTGTATATGTATACTTTTATGTATAAATAAATAAATAAAATAAATTATGTATAAATCCTTGCTTTGTTGAAATTGTTTTGTGTTATACACTATAACCAACCTTCTTGAAATTTTTGTTTATTTTTAATCGATAAGTTAATAGCGTGGTCAGGAAAGTAGGTTTAGAATTTTTTTAAATAGATATAGATATAAATTTAAAGTTTACCATTTTTTAAATAATACATAAGTGCTTTAATTTTTGTATAATCTGTAGAATAATCGGCTATAATTCGTTATAGGTATCTGTAACACAATAACCCATATCTATAATTACCATATTGTTTTTTATTAAGTTTGAATCGGATAGTAATATAATTATGGGAACCCAAAAAGTTGTTGAACCCCTTTTATAAGACACCATCAATTGAATGTTTTAGCTTTAATTTATACCTATAAAATAAGGATAAATATTTTGGGCAAATGAATATTTATCCACTAGCCATTCTAACTGAGCTACTGTTTTACAAGCTAACACTTATGACTTAAATACGAATGGTAACATTATAAGTTGCTAAAATAACTAACAAATAATAATAAAAAAACAACCTGTAATGAATTAATAATACAGATAGCTTTATTAATATGTGTTTTACTTGTAAACGTAGCAACTTTAACGATACATTGAAACTTTTGGTTAATTATAATTTTTCGGCTTTAATAGAAAAGGAAATTATTTCAAACAATTATTGACTTGATCAATTAAATAATGCCAAATACATTTTACTGAGGAAGGAACTCTGAAATACGGGACAAAATTACAACTCTTCTACCCCGTTGACGAGTCTACTCAGGTAAGGATGTCTTTGTCTGTATGAAACTTGACAACTACTTTCAACTGTAATTGTATAGATCTTGCACATTTAGGGAAATGTTGGTGTACCTTGATATATCACGATTTTAATATAAATATTTTTTCCACATAAACAACTTTTAGTACTGACTGTAATATGGAGAAAGTATTGTTTTCGCCATAATTAAATAATTTGAGTTGAGATTGGATTTAAATGTTTTGAGGCTCCCTGAATCTAAAAAAGTGATTATGGGATTGATATATGTCAGTCTGCCTGTCAGTCTGTCAGACTGTCAGTCTATCTATCTGTCAGTCGGTCAGTCTGTCAGTCTGTTTGACAGTCTATTTGTCAGTCTGTATGTGTACAAACTTCGAAACCACATTGATCGTCCGAGTTCTATGATATACACGGGTGTACTTTGGCTATTACTCCAGAATAGTTTTTTTGTTTTAAGGGTAGTTTACCCCTAAAACAGTAAAAATGTTTTTCCGGATCTGAAAAAATTGTTTCAATAAAAACATCATTGTCTTTTACATTTTTAGTTTAAATTAATATGACACTACCCGTAAGTCTGTACAACGAATAATTACGAATGATGGGCTATTAAATTAAAACTATTTTATAGAATGATTTGACCATCACTATCTGTCTTAAAAACTACATAAATCAGTCTACGACTAGTTGTTTCAGAGAAAAGTCAAATTTAATGTGCATTTCGAACGCACTAGGCCCTACGTTGTCTGAGGGCACCCAGTGTTATTCTTACGAAGAATATTAAAAAATATATTTATTCCTTATTTCTCAATCTTATTTTGAAACATGATATGCAGTGTAAGGTTAAATTAGTCAATAAAAACCGCTCGAAATGTTTGGTATTTTGAGTATTTCTCTTAGTAATTGGCCTTTTTAGACTTTGTCGGCCCAAATAGACTGCATGACTACATGAGTTGTATCAAGGTAAGACATGATGAGCTAACACAGTGTTTGCTAGATATTACAGAATGTGAAAAATATATTATTTTTATTGGTTGATGACACCGGTGATTGTTGCGTCATGTTCAATTCCAACAATATGACATTCTATTACTACGTTAATCCGCAAATGCCATCCTCATAATTAGACCAATTCGTAATTCATATGCCTTGGTTAAGATTCCGCGTTAAACTGTAGATCCAATAGTTTCCATCGGCTGTTGGGCTATTAATTAACAGTCCTGTCTAAGGAACATTTCAGCCCTAGTCAGTAACAAGACTACGAGATCGCACCACAATCATCTTACACTCAATCCTCATTCATAGTTGGCTTAAAATACCTACCTGGATGGGTGACCATTTTAATGATCTAATCTAATCTAACAATTTATCTTTTAAATAAAAATCAATAAATCTTTCAATAGATTCAATAGATTTTCAAAGCCGTTTATCAGCCATTTATCGATCACTAATACATTGTTCAGTCCTTGTCAATATCAACTGATCCTTAAACCACCTAAATAAGGAGTTTCAAAATTAAACTCAAATTTTAACATATTATAATAACAGATAATATTTCTCATTTGTTGTTAGTTTCATAAAACTTAATAAAATCCCAATGATACCATCGAAGTTATTATTTAATTTAAAGATAATAAATACCTTGGTCAGTCTGCAGTCCAATGAGTTTAATGGATTTGTTACATTTTTCGGATTACGCCATTATCAAACAAAATACAAATTTACGTAAATAAAACCAATATAACCTGTACAACACAACATAACAAATAATAATTAAATTTAGACCCCTGTTATTAGCACTATTTATCTAAAAACAGACTGTTACGAAAGTTTAAATCAAGTTATACTGTCTATATTATCAGCAGTCCGATGATCTGTGGATGGAGATTGGTTTTTATCTCGGAGACGGACGATGAAAATATAATTTGATTTAAATTGGAGTTTGTAATTTAAAATGAATTTACTAGCCTCATGGTTCTTGTAAGATTTAAATATTTCATATTCCTCTAATATATTTATTCTGTTTCCCTTTCGACAGTAATATAACACTTTGAGACAGTTGTTAATGTCATGCATATCGTGATTATTGTCAATCAGGTGTTGGGAAAACGTAGATTTTTGTGTGTCTGTTCTCGGGTTCGGGCGATGCTCTATTAACATGAATTTTAATAATTATTATTTAATATCACTTTTATCGAAGCTTTTTCTAACTTTATTAATAAAATAAGTTTCAACCAACACTCATCCTTCGGAAGACCTGCTATAAAGCCGTAACTGTAGGTTGGGAGCAGCAGCCTGAAACAGCAAATGACCCAAGTCTCCCGTCAGATGTGCAGCTCGTATCGTACTGTATACTTAATTTCTAATAGAAGAACTATTTTGCAACTAGAAGATATTTAGCTTTGTATCTATCCTTTATTCTTTCCCTTGAATGTATAACCCAATAATATTTATAATTTAACAAGTAGGACATGGCGTTTGAAAAAAATAGTAAAACAATTTGGGTTTCTTAATTTTTGTTTATGTTTCTAGAAACATAATGTAAAAGGAGCCTTCAAAACCTAATACAATGGATTTTAGTACAATAATATTAGTCTTTATTTTGTGAAAGCAATTATAGTTTCCTTCCGACAGTCATAAAATGTGGTTAGGATGTCAAATTAAAGTGAATGGGGTAGCGTAGAAACACAAATAATTAGTTACATTTTTAGTTTACTTTTAATTAGCTACGATTACTTGGATGAGAACTATAAACTATTTTAACTTATGAAAATCTTCATTACACAATATGTAGCTCATGAACAATTTCACACTTTAAACTCATGGTATTCAAACAAACACATACCATTTATGATTTTAGTTTTTTTAGGTAAACACATATTTTGATCAGTTTTTATATTCATACTATAAATTAACACCAGTGAGAGTTATTTAATTACCACGTTGCTTATGTGAAATAAAAATCACCATATATTTTCAACAAATCCCAACTCAATGCGCATTCTACTTTTTAGAAACGTGACTCTTGCATCCCAGTGAGCCTCAATAACGTTCTTTGGTGGCAAAGTTGGTTTTGCTAATAAAGTCAGCATATCTTTACAGTTAATATTCTTACATCCCACTGAAATGATTCCTTCTTTCAAATCTATAGTCTTGAAATTTATAATATTTTATACAACGTTCTTCCCTTATTCATTCCCCCTATAATATTTGCATCAAATTAATTAAACATTTGCAACTTAAGAAATCAAGCCTAAGTTAATTAATTAACCATTAATTTTAAACTAAAAATCGAATAATTCAAGAAGAATGATGAATGAAGAAGATGATTTACCAAGTACAATGCAATGTCAAATCTAATATTTATGATTTTGTGTATATCAATGTCACATAATGATATTCCTAACATTTTACCCTTTTGAGTTAGATATAGAGTTTATATAAATTATACAAATATGTATAAAGAATAATTCAACGAATTCCCCACGATGAGATTATTCCTAACTAATAGTCTGTGATCTGTATCTGTACCCAGCCTCCTTGGAGACCTCATTATCAAGTGGTTATTAACCACGAGGCATCTCTTAGCTGTTGATTCTGCTTATTAAAAACAAATGGGCTTTTTAGTTGCACTTGTTAAACGTGGTGGTAAAAATTTGAAGGATCTATCTTACAAATTAGAGAACTCATGGTCATGGTATGAGTGATGTACTCATGCCACGTCCATTTCTCATAAGATATTTAAATGTTTTTTCTTAGTAATGGAATTTTAATACCTAATTATAAGGGGATCTTGGGTTCCAACAATAATTTTTATATTGAAGGTGTGATATAGTTTCATAAGTGCAATTTAGTAGTACTAAGTGAATAAGCTACTTCATTGCTAAACGTTTTTGTAATGGAATACAAAATTTGAAAACATTTAAAAGACTACACAAGTCAAATGCATGCTATTTACATACGAACAATAAGTTATTGCACTTGTAATATAATATATTGCTAACAAAAAAAGTGAAATAAAATGTTCAATAATATGCCTACTTGAAAATAAATATGATTTGTATAAAATCGACTGTAGTTGTTTCTTGTAACGAATGTATTTCTGTAATACATTAAAACGAATAGTTTGTTTACCAATATCATGTAATGTAAAATTTAATCTTCTTTATACCGAATTAAAAGTCAACTGAGACTTCAAGATGATGCACACCATTTTATTTTGAAGTGGATATTAGTTCTTAACACCTAAGAGGTTATTTTTGACACGAAATGGTTTAGATTTTTTTCTTTATTTTTAACTATAAAAAATAAACATATTATAGGTATTAGATCAGTGTAAAATATATCATAAATGAGTGTTGATATCCAGTGTAGATATATTATTACAGTTGAAATACAAAGTAACTCTGAGTAAAATGTATAACAGTATCCATGGGGAAAAATAAATGTTCTAAAATGAGTTTCCAAATAGCATTCTCGGCCATAAGTGTCGATTGAATCACATAATGACGGCACTAGCGACCATTGAACCGCTTTGCACCGGTAATAAATGACAAATGAAGCACGTGATAAGGGTTATTAATTACGGGTGGACTCCAAACCAGCTCCTAACTTATTGCTATGATGCTCTCTTTGGGGAGTCGTCGACGTGCTGTGCTGCCTTCGGATCGGACCAATAAAAACATCCTGAAACACTAACTATGTTATAAGCTTATTAGTTTAGGTATTTATTGTGATAGTTAGCTAAATACTTGAAAATTTTACCATTATGCTAGTTAATTAGTATATTTTCAAAACATCCAATTCCAAACTGCATTTTTTTATTTTCCCACCAGTTACAATTTTTCATAATTTTACGTAAAATAACATACATTTTACAAACATTTATTGTAAAATGTTCTACCAAAAAACTGACGATAGAAAAATCTCGTAATTTAGGCTTTTCGCTACTATAACATGTAGTAGCTTTCATTTTGGCGGACTTTCTATAGGTATACAGTATTTTCTTTAGTATTAACTTGATCGACTTGACAATACCTAGAGAAAGTAACAATCTTTTTCAAGTCCCTTGATATAAAAACACCGTTCTCTTGTGGAGAATGAGTTATTCATACAGAGAAGGAACAAATTTATATAGCTTTCATTTTTTGTTATGTTGTGATACAATCTGAAACTTCATATAGTTGAGGTATACTGATGTATGAAAAACATTTGAGGAATATACTCTTTATTACTCGAGAAAGAAAATATACTTACTCGTTTCCTATCATATACCTAATTGGTATACGTATTTTGATACATCTTCCTTATTTACAGAAAAGTACTGTGATAACACCCTGTACGTGAGCATCCAATTACTAACCTTTATTCGTATACTCTCTATTACTTGTTTTTTTTTAAAGCTTTATATATACTATTTTAGTGTCCACGTATGAAAAGAAGTCGAGTTCTATGCAGAAGTAGTCGGTGACGTCACCAGTGCCAGTGGTGGAATAATGCTGAGTCACGTGACCAGATCGCTGACGTCATAGCTGAGCTGCTGATCTAGCAACCCTAGTGCGTTTTGGGGATACGAGGCAATTTTCGTCTTGTCGTTCTACTATATATCACTGTGTTCCTTTGTTTTTGAGATATGTTTTATCAATTTTTAAAAGTTTTATCAACTACGTGCTACTATCGTTCAGCTCTATAAACATAATGTATTATTTTTAAAGTGTTAAAGTGGTATTTACGTTGTATTAACATCCAACAAAAAAATTGTGTTGAGAATTATAAATTTAGTTAGTATATCGATTGATGATTTGTGGTTAGCTACGAATATTGTTTAGGTTTTCTAAATAGAAAGTGAAATATAAACTTTTACATAACAATAATTTATTTTGATACTTTGCTTCATTAACATCAATCCTATTTAAAGTCAGCCATTGTCCCAATTATGATCGATAAAACGAACAATTTCATTTATGAAAAGATTCACTTGATATTTGAGTTTAGTTTAAGTTATCAAGAGGATTTTTAAATATATATTTTTCTAATTTGACATAATTATTTGAATATTAGCCAAGATTCAAGTTGATTACAAATTTGTTTTCAGTAAAGTTATATGTTTCAAATACTCATACTTGTTAAATCTACTTATAATTGCAGAAATAATCTACTAGATCTATTAGACGTGGTTATCCATGTTTACGCTGTTACTTAGTCAAACAGGTCTTGTTAAAGTCCAATACCCCTTGTCAAATCGTATGACGTCACTTAATGCTAGCCTATGAGACTACAGTCTCTTTGAAACCTCCCTGTTTGCAATTGTTCAGCACATTGTGTAATCTTGCGACTATGGAAAGTTAAACTTAATAAAATATAAAATATTTTATTCACATTTTTACATGAATATGGGTATGGAGGGGTATTAATAGCCCGTCAAACCTAAATTTGAAACGGAAACTACGTCGAATGGAAGGAAGTTTGTTTAAAGGAGTTAATACATTTCCTTTAGACGTATCAATTATCTAAGCTATTTCCCAAAGGGAAGTAAATACCTTTTTTCAGTTAGGATTTATGATTAGTTTAACTTTATAAACTCTTATGTATGTAATATAGAACAATATATGGCTGTATAAACATGGTTAAAAAAATTTTATTTATAACTTGAACAGCATCTGGTGAATGATGCAATTTTCATCTCACCCTCATTATTTCACCCTCATGGTGAAATGGTGTTAGGGGTTGACTCTTCCTCACAGATCATTATCATGGGGGTATCCTTGACCTGATTATACAAAAACTTTAATTAGCAAAGTATAAAGAACAGTAATAGACTGAAAATAAATGTCATAGGTATAAATTACTATTCTAATCAGGTCTCCGAGAGTATTTCAAGAAATCTAGATTTTAATTACCGTGTATTCATAAATTATAAGGGATTTTCACAGGTTTGCATCTACTCTGTGAATGATAACTGACATAATTTTTTTATGTCAATGTTGTTGTTTACTCGTATTGTGCACTCAATGATCATTTCATAGGATTAATACAAATTAATTTAGTATTAATACTTTGGAAAGCTGTTTGGTAATGGCACATTTGAAAACTTTGTTGTAGTTGTAAATCTGAACAAACTTGTTGCAAAGATTAGCTTATCTGCGTTTGTCACATATACTAGGCTAAACGTTCTTGTTAAGTATCTTTGGGTAATGGAAGTTTAACTAGTTGATAAAAACACTTTGTAAACTAAAATTTGATTTCTAATGTGGTAGTAAATTTTTTCAGCCACAGATGTAATTATTTTTACAAGTGAATGACCGATTTACTATTAGATATTTTTTGAATATAAAAAATGTCATCGAAGCTTCTCGTCGGGGAAGGTTAATTTAGCGTTGGTAGTCAATTTCAAATAGGCTGTTGACAGTGATAGTGGTTTTCTTCAGCGCATAGTTAAACGATATTTCGTCACTTTATATATAATGTATTTAAGTATTAAAACTCCCCAAATTAGCTTAGCAAATACGATGATACGTTACCATAGATGATTTGAGCTGACACTCATATCAGGCAAGTGTACTCGGTGTGAAAGGCCATTATAAATAACTAAATGGGTTATATTCTAACCACCCCCACGAGCTGAGGTAAGAAAAAGGGGCGTACTGCAGTTGTTAGGTTTTATGAAATACCTAAATCTGAAAGTATGAACGGAGACTGCCTTAATATACCCTAAGCTGGGTAGCTGAACCCCAGGACAAAACGATTTTATTTACCTCCTTGTGGAAAATAAGTTAGATCATGAATATGTCTAAAACGAAATGTTTTCAGTTCACCTAAACAGCTGTTCTTATGTTTCAAATTTTTATGTTAAAAATTACACCCCACACCCCCAAAACTAAGACATATACTTGACTAAAGTGATATTAAATGTATAAACATTACATCATAATAGATTATATAAAATATCCATGAGAAAATTGAGATATTATTTTACGTCTATTTTATTCTATTGACACAATTTAATGCAGTAAATATTGTTCGTAATTAAAAAAACTAATTGATTCATTAACATGAATGCTGTCAATATTAGGACCCTTTGAGAAAAATATCCCAGGGAAATATTTGCATACGGTACAAGGTTTGTAAAACAAGTAATGCAGGAGAAATATTAAGTTTTATTTCTTTAATATAAATGACATTGGTTGAAACTGAGGATTATTTATCATCGAAAATATATGCACATAAAAGTAAGAAGCTAATGATAAAAAATTGGCTTTCACTGCGGGGGTGAGAGAAACCAGAAACCCCTACTGAGAAAATGCTTCGAGAAAATTATAAGTTACTATATGTGGAAATATTCTTAGATGTTTTACGAATAGTAATAATTACGAATATGAAAACTTATCTGATTTTATATATTTTACTAATAATATTTCGTATATTAAATTTACGTAAATCAGTACATGTAGTGTTTAAGCTATAGAATATTATTAATACTTAAAACGTCTTTATTTTAAATCTAATGCTCATTTAAATATTTATTTTCCATTAGTATTATAAATAAACAATGTTAAAAAAAATCTAACGCTCAAACATTATACAGGAAGATTAAATATATATTAATTAATATGGTGTAATATTTCCCTGGAATGAGAATAGTTTTTTTGGCAGAAAATATATTTTTACAACACTAAACTAATTTACTGTGATGGTAGGTCAGAGTTAACGTGTTGTTTTAGGAAGTCAAAGGTTACTGGATCGAAACCAGTTGGCGACTCTTGACACCACAGGGAAGTCTATGTGGCTCCCTTTACAACAGTACCTCATTGTCTTTTCTAAAAAACTACTATTTTTACTTCGCGAGAAGCGCTCTAATACAGAGATGGCACAATTAAAATGTCTCTATGACTCAATCAATTTTGGTAAATATTCAACCAATATACGTGAGGGTGACCTTGGGCAGTTGAAGTTTAATATCGTTTAATATTCTCCAACTTTCGTTCCGAACGCACGCTCTTTTGCGCGGCGGAGTGAGCTCGGAGGCGGAGTGTTGTGGTTATTTGTTGCTTTATTAATATACTGTAGTTTTTGTGTTGTGCATGGTAAGTATATTATTATTTGAAAACATGTTTTAATTAATATCTGTAACTTAAACATTAAAATTTTAATGTAAATTATTAAGTAATCAATTGAAAACGGGAAGAGTTTCTCCACCTCCTGAAACGTTGTGTAATGTAATGAGTGTACAGTAGTTAAAAATAAAGACACGTTCATGGTTCAATACAAGATATTGAATAATTAACATATCTGAACTCAAGAAATAGTTAAATAAACGGTACCAGTGAACTGACACATACTTTCTCCCTTAAGTAAATTTAAAAAAGTCAATCTGTAATAAAACTATCATGTTCTACAAAGTTAATCTAAATATCATTTAATAATTTATTGTTTCAAAAATAATCATCCTATTTTTAAAAATAAAAACAAGAGAGAGACAAAGTTAAATTAATTGTTCAAATTGTAACATCAAGCTTTTTTGAGCTGGTTTTGTTCGGTGATTTGACCTTACGCTTCATACCAAGTTTCATGGAAAACGGTTGGAAAGTAAGGAAGAAATTAATTTTTTATATTCTCCATAAGAATAACATTGGGCGCTCTCAGACAACGTACTGCGTTTATCGTGGACAGTAAATTTAACTTTTCTCTGGAGCCATTAGTCGTAGACAAATAATTCAAAATACTAATTTGTTTAGTTTTTTAAGCTGGTTTTAATGGTACCAGTCAAGTTATACTTTACTTTTATTGTTTTCGCTGAAAATTTAAAAATTTGATTTTTTTGACATTTAAAAGCCCATAACTTTTGAACCGTCATTTTTACAGATATGCGGGTGGTGTCAAATTATTTAGTACTCTGTACACTATAAACTGTCAAATTTTAATCAAAATCGTTAGAGCCGTTTTTGAGAAATTTGGGTTTTTCAAGTTTTTTAAGGGTTTTTAGGGGTGAACTACCCTTAAAAATCAAAAATTCAAAAAAATGAAAAAAAACGCCTGGAGATACCGTGAATATATACATACATGCCAAATTTCATCTAAATCGGACCAACGGGGTAGGCTGTGGCACTGTACACATCCAGACACACACACACACACGGACGGACAGACATCACGTCAAAACCCACTTTTTTGGATTCAGGGGACCCCAAAACGGATATATCCACCCTCAACTCAAATTCGAAAATTTTGACGAAAACAATACTTTCTCCATATACTACGTATAAGGGGAGAAAGTAAAAATTACTAGATAAAAACTATTTAACTATAGTATTTTATAACGATGTACAATAATACAAGTTCCAAATAAAATTCGACAACTTTCTCATGTTATATTTTCTCTTGAAATGTATTACATTAAATAAGACGTTACTCGCTTTAAACCATTATGTAAAAAATACGATTATTTCCATATATGAGTGGCTATTTTTTATCATACCAAATGCAACAAAAAATAAAATCTTCCAATAATAATCAGTAACATAATATTTTCAGTTATACGACTTTTTACTTTAATAAATCATATCCAAATGTATTGTATGTAGACAAAAATATAAGTATGATGTCTTAGAGAAAATCCTAAATCAAAGTCCGCCGCCAGCCGGAAGCCGACACATTATTTTTCACGTAGCCGGAAACACGTCTGTCACGGCCCAGCTGGCCGATAGTAATTTCCTTTGGTCGTACAAATTGGCCTTCATAACTCAAGCAAATTCATTTTTTCGTTACTTTATGCTCTATATAAAGTTCTAGCATCATTTCTGATCGAAATTTAGAGGTTAAATTAAAGTCCTATTGAAGTCCTTTCACGAGTATTTTATTTAATCATTGAAAAGTTGGCTATTAAATATATTTATGCCAATTATATAAAACTCATTAGGCATTGAAAAATAAACCTTTGTTATGAATGAATGAAAACATTGTTAGTTCAAGCGTGCATCTATAAAGTGATAGGCAAAAAATATTATTTCAATATTATAATATAAAATGTTTAAACCTACACACGTATTAACAGTACAACACGAACATGAAGAATGATTTTTAGGTCCCTACCCCCTCCTTTTACAATTTTCATTAAGAGCAATATTGCATTATTGAAATGAATAAATACTCAACGAAGTATACGAAACTGAGTTATAATTTCCTTAATTTAAATAAACTTTCTTAGAGTAACTACAATAAAATTTACCTTTGGAACCTCATCTCATGATAATAAAGATGAAAAATACTAGAGAAATTACCGTTGGAAAGCATCTTCTATATTAGTTGGAAACAACATAGTTCACCTTTTTAAATCTTAAAATAACAAAATACTTTTCACTTTTAAGTACGTTAATACGTCCAATACCAGTTTTGACAGCGATCTCAATATTAATTTTATATGTATGTTTGCTCACTATCACTTGCAATATACGATTTTAAGTCTCTTTTTTACTTATCGTAGACTTATCGGATGTTTACCTTGTAGCCACGTGCTTTATACAGTATTACAATGAAAAATGTATGGGTACGAAAACTAATAAATTAAGAATAAGAAATCAATGCAGTGCAGTATTTTTTGTCTTAAGCCAATTAAAGTGGATGTAAAATGATCCAAGAAAATCCACAACTTATATTTTTCAATTTCAATATATTATTTAGAGTCTTGAAATACAAAAACCTAAAACTTCAAGTCAAAGCAACAACAAAAATTTAATTTACAATCTTGAAAGCAAAAACCTTTACGTATTAAATTCCTCTTAGAAAAATAGTTTGAAGGTAAACATTGAAGGAGAATACAACTGAAACGACAATGCACTGTGATAAAATAGTAATACACCTTGACTTAACAACTTAAGTTTGGCCTGACTGTTTCCACATTATGGATATTGCGATACAGCTCCGAGGTAGAATCGCCAAAGTTCCTCATAAAACCTCAAGAGCTGCTAGTTTTCATCCATGTCCTTTTATCATGGGTTTTCTTCTTTTTCAATGGCAGGGATCTATAAATTAGTGTTTCTTTTAAAATGATTTTACCACAATTAATTACATAATAGTCATTGTAATCATTTGTTTAAACATTTTATGATATAGTCGAGACAATCTTATTGATTTCATTTATTCAGTTTGTCATTTTATATTAAGAGTTTTTATGATTATATAAATTTAAACAGTTCTTAACGTTGGTATTGGATTGATGTTTTAAGTTTGAATTTATAAACGTGCTTTATATTATACAAACAATAAATAGGTTAATCTCATTAATTTTTGATTCTGGATATTTGATTATAAGTAAGTTTTATAGGTTTTATAGATTTAAGATATCTTAGGGTCTAGGGGTTTCTATTAATTAAGATCCACTATCATGACTTGAAAATTGTTGAAGTTTCAATGGTTAAGTTTTAAACCAGTTTACTTTGCATTCAAATAACCTTTTGCGTCACCGTATTCCTATCAAACAAGATAATTTTTATTACAACGAAGCTACCTAATTGGTTATGGTCGTTATACATCATTTATGGTTCCTAGAGTATAAAATGTTTAATTAGCATAGGTAAAATAGCTGAAAAAATTGTCATTATTATATACCTATAAACCTAAAGGTGTACATGTGAAAGCACGTCCGCATCCTCTGCGCCCAGTGACAAATGTGGGTCGTGAAAATCTCATTGAAATTCAAGTCTTGGAGCCTTCCTCTGCTCAAGCCACTTTTCAGCTCACATTTAGAAAACGTGAACGTGCTAACCTTTGTAGTTACATTTTTGTTGCTTTTTACTATTTGGTTTATTATCATAGAGTAAGTTTGAAAAGTGTCAAGGAAAGTAAAACCACAATAAATTAGTTATTGTGAAAAATGTTATTTTATTTGTATAAAATATTATAATAGTACTCGTTTTAACTTAAAATTACCTGCGACTCAATCTCACAACCAGGATGGGAGGTATTCACCATATTTTGCGACTCAATCTCACAACCAGGATGGGAGGTATTCACCATATTTTGCGACTCAATCTCACAACCAGGATGGGAGGTATTCACCATATTTTGCGACTCAATCTCACAACCAGGATGGGAGGTATTCACCATATTTTGCGACTCAATCTCACAACCAGGATGGGAGGTATTCACCATATTTTGTCGTTGTTGCTTTGAGAGGTTTGAAAGCCGGAATCCTATCCCAACATGGAGACACCTGACGTTAGGCCTAGACAATAGGTGCTAAGTAACGGAATGAAAATAACCCTCCATTGTCACCCTGCATTCAGAGTGTTTTCAATAGAACGAGTGAAATAGGTCGGTCAGTATGGGCTATGTGGGTAAGGACGTTTGGTTGGCTGACCATTAGGTCAAAGGGTAGGCTCCCTCCCTGTCTGGCCCTTGACCCCTTTTTTGTCTTAGATGGTCCACCTAGGTCTCGAGCCCAAACCATTTTAACTATGTACTCCTCCATTATACTACCCTAGTGGGGAAGAAGATATATTCACTTTGAATTCATTTTTATATCAGTCTCCCGTTTTGACAGTGTCGAAACAGCCAAACTTAAGCTGAAACTCTGCTGGAGATTTTAGTGTGATACTCACTTAGTTTAATGTGGTGATAACTCGTAATGAATTTAAAATTTAAAAATTTTTCTTCTATATTAGTTTACCCTAATTTCACTGCGGTTTTAATGTTTCCGTGAGATCACCTGAATATAACTACCTGGACCTAAACTATCTCCTTAATATCAATAAAAGTGATTCAAACTTTTTGGTATGTAACGTAGGGTTAAGATAATATTTCTTACAAAATAACAATTGTTTGATTGTTAGGAGGTGGTCATAAAACAAATACTCTATGTATTAATATCTGTGATTTATTGGTGGGATTTAGAGTGATATTTTTCGCTATTTAAGTGTTCTTAGAGGTATTATGTTTAAAAAATAAATAATTATTTAACTATTCATCCGGCATGAGAATATTTCTAGATTTAAAAATTAAAGCAAAATGGAACTCTATTGATATATTAAAATATATTTTATTTCTATTTAAATTTTTAGTAGTATAATTCAAATTAATTTATAATGTAGTATATCAATCTTGTAATTACCCAAGGTTCTTCAATGCCATTTTATTTTAATGGTGTATAGTAAAGCCGATACGTGCACATTATTGTTATATAGTAACTGGTATTAGTGTAATTAGACTGAATATTTCTAATGAATATTGTATAAAGCTTACATTTTTAAGGATCCAAGACGGATAAGTTTAGTGTGGGCTAGTAATTTCCCTGGTGGTTGGTAAAATTTTATTTCCAACGTCCATAACTCAGTTTTGTTCATTCACTTTCACGTTATTTCTTGGAGGCCTTATCTTGTTTTGACTATTTGTTAATCATTAACAAATTTATTTGCTGTTTTTAATTGTTATAAGTGGCATATAATTGAAAAACTGTGTATTTATCTACTAATCTAAACGAATTAAGTAGATATGAAGGGAAATAATTATACAAGATTATTAATAAGTAGATGAATGCAAGAAGATAGAAGTCATACTTTTTGAGATTAATTTCATAATAATGCAAAAAATAATGAGGTATGATATTTCGTTACTTGCGTATAAGCTTTGTAGAAAAAATCTAATCTAATGAATTTTTAATAGAAGCCAATTTTCATGCTAAGCTTTTCTTAATTGATGTCACCGGTTTGATGTTCAGATTATTTTATATAAGTCTCGTAAGCCATTAGTATATAGGCAAACTGATATTTTGTTCTGTAATTAATGCAAGAGAAAATGAAATTTATACTTAGTAGAGGCTGTTTTTACTATGATATACTTTTTTTGTAAAATTTAAACGAAAAACTTCTCTATTTGTTCCTTTTGTAAAAGTGAATGGGATTCTCTTTGATAGGATAAGAAAACACAATATAAGGAAGTGCTGTGAGAGATGGAATTTTGTTAAGGATTTGCTGGACAAAGTAAAGAAACGGTATCTCGTAAATTTTTAACAAATTCAAGAAGAAAATCTGCAAACTAGTGTTGCCTTAATGCAGCACAGTCCTTAAAATTGGTAAAACTATTTAAAACTATTCAGTACTTGGGTCTTAGGGAGCCTAAGTTATTTTGTTTTAAATACCAATTAAATATCTCAATCCAAATTATTTAAATCCCATCAACCATTATTTTTTTCATTTACACCAGTCTAAGGTAGGGCTGAAATGACGAGTGTTTGCTAAGGTTGTGCACAATGGAAAAAATAAAGAAAAGAAAAGAAAAAAATGTTGCTTTATTGCAAAATATTTCTATAAAAATAACAGCAATTTACATTATATTTTTGCTGCACTGATTACAGCAATAGTCTACAGGACTGTCTGCTGGGATGGCATCTTCGCTTATAACTACAGAGATTGCTTACTTTGGTTGTGCGCAATGAACTACGAAGAATAACTAGCATTGACTTAACACGTGTAATTATCACTCTTCGATTATATAAACTCTTGAGGCAGGAGACTAATATTTTAGAAAAAAATGAGAGATTAGTGATTTTTATGCACTTTTTTACTGATAAAGATAAGTATTTTATTTTTCAGGATCAATATTGTCAACCCAACGTTCAAAAACAGGAAGACTCAATTCAGGGTTAAACCATTGACCCTCAATAAATGACCCGTGCTCTATAACCAATCACAAACCAGCTACTAAGACATAAAGATACTCATACCCTATTAAACATCATTAATGTTTATTTGACATAAGAGTTAGTTTTAACATATAATCATCAACATCCATTAATCTGTTTAGAGTCCTGAGGAGTCCCAACTGTAATGCGTGAGGCTTCAAGGAGCATGGTTTATCGAAAGCTGAGAACAATTTCAGGAAATCGCTATTATTCTACTTTTTAAATTTAATGTTAAATCGATTGATTAATACTAAATTGCATGTTTTGTCAGTAAGAGATCATGCTTTAACTTTTGATATTAGATCAAGTTAAAGTACCGAGGTCGGAAAATGAGCAAGGTTAAAAAGAAATACTCATCATAATGTATAATAAATAGAAATAAATAATAATAATACAACCTTCATTTAGTAGCGTTCCTTAATTAAAAAGTTTTTTCCAGACAAATTAAATAAAAAGTAATTAAAATTCAAAAAAATTCATATCTGGTAAATAGAGGTATTTCAAGCAACTAAAGTTTTAGATTTAATTTTATTATTTCCTATTATGTTAATGATATAAATAAGTCCAGTTTATTCAAATAATTTTAAATTACATAAACTATAGTCCTTTAATTCAATATATACTTAAAATCACTAGTAGATATTTGCTTAAAATGCTTAGAATATACTGTGAACTTATATTAAAAATCAATCTTTAGGTTTAATGATTGAAAAAGTATCTAGAGCATTACGGAATACCAGGTACTTTTACTTCTTGTTAAAAGTTTTAATAACGGTAGTTTCAAATTCCCATTCATCCATGTAATATTTTTATTATTTTTATTTTTTATGTAAATTATTTTATAACAATATATTTTTATATTTTTACTTTTTTCTCCATTAAGTTATAAATTAAGAGCGGGTGGTGGTTTTGTGAATGTGTAAAACATTAAATGGTTTCGTTGTTTATTTATTATTTAATTACCTACAACGAAAGACATTTGTTGTGTATCACGATAGTTTTAAGCATTAACAACCTAATATCGTAGTATAATCACATAAAACTAAGATCTCATTAAACCCTACCTGTCACGACCATTAATTAAAGGCTGTAATTGCAATGGAAGGTAAATTGAAAGTGCCAAGGAAAATCACATGGAACGTTATATCAAGTCGTTTAGAACATCGATCCAATCCTTGAGCTAGAGTAATCAACTAGAGTAATCGAGCTTATAAATATTAAAAATTAACAACTTATAAAACAATTTTATAAAAATTTCAACTATGGACTGTTACTAAGAACGATGTATAGTTTATTGAATGAATGTATGATGTATTAATATTTACTTAGCACCTCAATTGACTCGATTTATATCTATATTATTTTTAACTTTAAATATCTATTACATTTTCAGTTTAATCTGCACAATTTTACTTATCATGTATTTGATATTTTATAAAATAAAAGTTAAAATATTTTCATATCTAAACATTAAAAAAGTGATTTAAATGCTATACACAAAATACAGTTATCAAAATACAGCTAAGTCTAGTCTAGTGACTGGGATGGTGGCGACATCCTGTAATCGAGCTACTTGGAGGTCACGAATTGTGGATAGTTGTGAGCGATAGTCGAAGGGGGTAGTGTTCTCTTGTGTAGAATAACGTCCGTACTATTGAATACTATGTCAAACCGCAAAAACCATCCTCATTATTAGACCAGTTCGTAATTCAGAGGCGGAGATCTCAAAGAATATTTCTGAGGAAGCTGAAACACTCTCACTTTAATTCTATTCATCATCAATTTACAGTATCTAAAGTGAGGTAGCAATAGTGATTTTACCAAGTTCAGTTTAGTATGTCGTGTAGTTTAGTATAGCGAAAAAGCTATCTATTTCGTCCCAAGAACCTGTGATGTTTAACATCACTCCTAGATTATTTACACTCTCACATTGTAAGATATTGGACACTAAAAGATAATAAAATTATAATACAATACCAGATGAGTCTACTTACTGTAAAGTGAATAATTGATTGAGTTGAAGTCAATTGAACTTGAAAGGCGAAGTTGGCAAACGATCATAAGGTTTTTGTGATTTAGTCTCAGTCCATGTCTTATCATTCTCTGCACATCATTGATTCATTGCACCCAGTAGTATAGTGTTTGTAAATTTGCAAGTCGTCACCGTACATTTGATTGACACAGTAGGCCAAGTTAGAGTTTATGTTATTAACATAGTACAAGTAGAAGACCAGGAGTTGGTCCTTGGGTCACTTGTTGATTGTGAGCCACATTTTTAAGTAAAATTTTTAAATCATTATTATTTTACTAAAATTTTGTTCTTCATTACCTTAACATGTATTAGATCATTGGATGCCTTACGATAAAAATATACTTTAATTATTAGTTTAATAGCATGAAGCTAAATTTTTTGAGCTATTTCATGTTATCTATACACTATTTTCAACCTCATCAACACCTAGTATTGTTGCAACTTATAGCACATTGGCAGGCATCAATAATATAGATAATCAGTAATATAAATACAAAATAAACCCTAATAGTTTCCTTTGAAATTCCAAAAAGATAGGTTAAGAGTTTTTACTTATTAGGAGGAAATAAATGGGTATATTCTTTTTGGCAGAGTGTGAATAATAATTTATACTACTTCACTCCAGGATTCCCTATACGCGAATAGCTAATCCAAAGATGTAGAGTTAGCTTTACTTGAGCTTACAGTAAATACAACCAATTATAACTGACATGAGCAGATAAACTAATCCTGGGGACAAGTTTGTTGGGTTTACAACTTCACGTAATCCTTGAAATGTTACACACCAACACCTTGCACCGATATGTCAGTTTGTATTTCTTATTTATAATTATTTAATTCATTACTGGGATAAGTTGAAGCCATTTTTTAATTGAGTTACAAAAGATTTAAGATATTTTAAAGACTAAGTTAACAGTCAATCATTCCACGAAAAAGAAAAAGGAGTATGAGTATATCGATATTTGTGCCAGATGTAATCTAAAATCGTATGATTCATCTATCAATGCAAAATAAATAGTTGGTTGAGCTAGTAATCAGAAGTAAGTGAGTGAACCCCATTTAAATTACAGGATAATATGGATCATTATGTTCTAGATTAGATGCTCTATATAAATGTAATTTTATTGTAACCAAATAATTGAGCGTATCAGTCGGTAGTGTGACGACTTCTGAACCTTAGTCAACGATGTTCCTCGTTCGGATATTCAGATACCGGAGTTTCCCATCATTTTTATTCACTACTGTCTACCTACTTTGTACTGTATTGGTTTACCCTTGTCATTTCCTGACATTTCCCACCAACATATGAGAGGTAATTTAAATGTGGTCAGGCAAGATATAAGAGGTTAAATAAGGTAATAAACAAATAAAAAATTTCATTAAAAGGTTAAAGGTTTACCTAGTCCACGGAAATATATAATAAAAATGAGAGATAAAATTTATTGAACATATGGTCGGATTGGATTTTCATGATAAGATATCACAGAAAAGCAAATAACATCATAAAACGGTCGCCGTAAGAGAGTTTGCGGAACTAAGCCGCCAAGTGTTTCAAGATCTTCATAATGTTGCCATTTGTAGGCGGCAACTTTGATAGTTTAGAAGAAGTTGAACTTCTTTATGAAGTTCGATACAATCTTATCATTACCAAGGTATTCATTGTCCACGTTATACTTAAAATTATATTTGTTTTGTGGAATTTAAACTAATTAGTATATTAAAAATTAACTTATCGATGATATAATCTTTTACATTAAACATTGGCAAAATATTACAATAATCTAATCAATGTTATTTTATTGGAATGTTTTTTAAGACTATTAACAATATTTTTTGATTTTTGGAGTGCTGTTTTGTATATTGTTTCAGTGAAACAGTGAAAACAGTGAAAACCTTGAACATTTTACAGGTAAACAGTTACAATTAACTTCTATACTGAAATAAATTGCTTGACGAATGGGACCTACGAATGCTTTAGCCCTACAAAACAATAACAAGTAATATAGGTCTATTTTCTACAATTAATTATAATTGGTTTTAGATTATACTTTATCTGTGTGGTGGCTACAAAAATGTTGTTATAAAAAGTTTATTGCCGACGACTTAAAGTTTTACAGTAGTTGAATTTTAAGTTCTGACTAGTTTTGGTTTTGGTTTAGAACGTTTTTTTACTAAAACGTCAAAATACCCCTGTAGGAGCAAACCTACATACCAAAAAATATCAAATGTTTTATCGATTAATTTACGTTTGATCTAAGCTTCAATGTGGATTAGTGGGAAGTTATATAGATTTATTTATAAAAATTAAGGATGATATGGGAATAAAGAAAGTAATACAGTAAAGTAGTAAGGGTGGATAAAATTAATATATGTAAATTTAAACGTTCAATTTTCAATGTAAATTATTAGGTATTCACTCGAAAACGGGAGGAGTTTCTTCACCCACAGAATCGTTGTGTAGCTATAAAAGCTATAAATCTGCTTTTCATAATTTAACGAATATTAAATCTGTCATGAACCTTTTGTTATTATAGTTTTATCATCCCTTCGATCCTAAGATAGTTTACCAGTAAGAGTTTGAAAAACTAATTTTAAAACTTTGATGAAAATATAACTACACTGTCAATTCCCACTAGAAAACAAAAATACAACGCTGAGAGAAACGTGGGTGTATGGCAGCAGCCTATTTAGACACGGTCCTGTGCTCAAAGTTTCTTTTAACTTTACAGTTTTTGCTAAAAGTATGGATGCAAAACAGTTTTTTTACGAAAAATATTAAAAGTTTGCTTCCAAATGCTATGTCATTTCTTTCGCATATAAAATATTTATTTTACGTTCTTAATTTTAAATGGAAAAAGAGGAATAAATACTAGAACATTCTTGAACATACAATCAGTATGATTATTGTCAAATTACATACGATTCATGAAGTAGATTAAATTACTTGAATTTGTTCATTATTTTAATTAGTACATTGTGTCATAAACACGTTTATCCGATTATATGAAATCATTTTTTAAAGCTAAATTAATCATAATCTCCGTTTTTTTCACTGGTATAATTGTTACTAATAGTTAATTCCACAACAGTTTGATGCATATATTTACAATTTTATATAAAGCTTTATTGCAAATGTTAATATATTAAGGTATCTTCAAGTAAATATACTTTCTCTAATAAACAAAGTTGATCATATTAGACATTTTACTATACATAACATAATACTAGTAGATTTATGGAAAAAATCAAGACACAAATTTATTCGAATGTACAAATTTTACAAGATATGAAACGTTAAACAAAAACTTTGTCACTCACTACTAACAAAGTTCATACAATTTAAGGCTTTTCAGTAAACAATGTTTAAAGAACAACAGAACGTAAGACCACTTATAATAATTTTAGTTAAAATCAAACATTAATAATTTGTGAAAGAGAATCATAAATTTATCATGCGAGACCTGAATCTGTATAACGAACTTTTTTTATTACGAAGTCCTTGTTTGCCATGACATCAGCTGGTTAAGATTTCAATTATATATTGTCTGTTCAAAATAAAAAATTGACAGACTTTTTTTCCAGTGGTTGAAAATATTAATATTTTCTCATTATAAAGGTGTACTGAATACATAAAAACGAAATAATTCTCCACATTCACAAAAATATCATGTATGAATGTTATAATCTCAAACTTTTCAATACCATACTTGAGTAATAGTAAACCAACAAATATAGTAACAGAACAATGAAAAACTGTCTGATGATGCAATTTAGTTTATTTTAGATAATTACAGGACAATTGTTCTTAGTTTTACATTGAAGCTTTTCCACAGTAAAAGATTTGGGCAATGCACGCTACGCATACGAAAAAGTTATATTCTTTATTGTTATATCTATATTTATTATAATTGACCAAGGGGTGTGTATGAAGGAACTTTACTGAAAACATATAAAGAATATTTTTCTACCATTTGAACCGTCACAAAACAATTTTGAAACCAAAACCAGTTGCTAGTGTTTTTTAAACGCTAGTTTAACGGGATTTTTTACTACCGTTAGTAGAATAAATCCTTGGTAAGAAACTTTAAAGCGCTTCCTGGCCGGATGTTTAAGTGAGAAATATTCTGATAGAGATATTATTTGGTAAAACAGGCGGTGGCCGGTAAGCTGGATTGTAGAGGGTCAGCATGCGGGGTGGCTAATGCTAGGTCACGTGACTGGCCTGCTGAGCATGACGTCACTCCTGAATTTTGAGAAGCTCTGAAAAAAGTATCTCTGTAAAATATCAGCATCTGTAAACACACACTTCCTGTGCTTCAAGCAACATACTCGTACATTTCAAATTTACAACGAATACGTAAAAATATAAAAATAATCCTTAAATTTACTAAAATCTTAATTATCCTTAATTGCAAGAGTGTAATACTGATTTCATTCAATCAGTATTTAGAACAAAGAAAACTTGAGAGAGGCTACAAACTCAAAGTACATAAAGGGAAACTTCTCTTGACTTTAAACGTTTAATTTTCTCCATCCTATACCTGAGTCCTAGAGTTTTGACTATTGCTGATGAAAAAGCGTTTTATTTCAAACGTCGACAATTTTAATGGTCACTTAGATAAAATTGTTCTCACCATTTAAATTAAACAGTAGGTCACTACAGTGTCATTTAGTAAGAAGTGTTTCTATTGGTACTTTGGAAAAACCTTTTGAAATATACATGTATGAAAAATATTTAATAAGAATAAATAGTTAATAATGTGGTTTATAAGTATGACCAAATTCCTAATCTGATTGAATTCTATCCAGATCTCTAAATGTACCTGACATTTAAAGCTGATTACTCAATATCATTACAGAATAGAAGGAGCTCTTCTCTCCGGACTATCTCTTGTACGAGAAAGTTCTTTAAAGACGAAAGTATGGGCAGGAGTAACGAATCGCATTGATTATGTTTACGACCTCAAGAACTACCAATCATCTCTAAATCCCAAGAGAAGAAAATAAACACGATCCTATGCTTGAAAAAGTCTACGGACTCGCTGGCCAAAGACAAGGGGCTTCGTCAGACGATATAGTAAGTTTATTATAGCACTAGAAGAGCTAGGGGCTCTAGAAAAGAAAATAAAAATAAAAATTGAGCACCAAAAAGTTCAAAAATAAAATCACCTTTAGTCATAAGGTTTTGAAGAGGGATCAGGTCTTAGGTTTATCTAAAAAACCAATGGACGGCGTCCTAAGAAAGGACACATTCGTACGTGTTAAGATATGTACGAACCACAATCTAAGCCTCATCATGTTGCAAGTCAAACATCTTATGTTGCAAGGGGAAGATGTGTCTCACATTTGCATCTTATATGTTTATAATAATAAACTGACCGTATCTAGTATTTGGTTTTTGCATATTTTGCCTTTTGTTTCTTATGTTGTCTTAATCTGATTAATAGAATCGCACGAATAGCAGACTAAACTAAAGTTTACTATTTTGGCATATACGAAAGTAATAAATAGGTATACTAATAAATACGTTTCTTTATCAAGGAAAATCAATACGTTTTCCTTTTTTGCTGATATATTTGTCATAATCAGTTCTATTAAATTAATACAAACAAAAATTAGATTTACCGTCCAATTCAGAAAAATATAAATTTGTAAACAACATGAAGGAAAAACAAAAAAATTATTCTTCAAAATTAGAATTCGTAATTCGATTTATAGTGGATAATAATGACTACAGTAAATCTAATAATTTCTTATCTTTTTCTGAAAATAGATCAAGGGATTCTTTCTAATGATGAAAATTGATTGTATTCTAATGATTTAGTACAAAGTCATATTTTATTGAGTTTAATGTTATAGAAATTTCTAGAACAATTTCACATTATATTCTAACATACCCTGATTTTATATTTTTAGTTTCACTCATAAAACATACCTAATTTAAAAAATAAAATATTATGTATTTAGCGAATACTTCTCAATCCAAGGTACTTGATCTACAGGTAGATTCTTTTATTGGAAAAGAGACGAATCAATTTGTCTTTGTGTAAGTACTAATTTCAATTAATAATAAACATAATGCGTATAATAGATTTTCCTTTTATAATTTGAAATTACAATGTAAACAAAGCATATATTTTCTAAGCCATAAATTTATACTCTCTAATTTGTTGATGTGTGAATAAATACGTAAATATAAAATAAATGCAGTTTTCTATGATGCATTTCTTTGTAAACAAATTGGTATTTATTCAAACTAAGACTGTCCCTGGAATATTTCACAAGAAGAGATTCTAGAGAGAAAAGCCAAAGGAAATGTAGAGTGATTTGTAGGGATTCAGAGTAAAGAACCTCGTTACTCCCAACTTCGACCCTCTCTCGTGAAAGATTATTTAAAAACTTTGAATCCTACTACTGTAAGTATAATTGTAGTCGTAGTTCACTATTTCCAATTTTTTCAATTTTTTACCTTTACTTTGCAATAAGTTTTCCTGAAAAGTTTTATAAAACAATTTTTACGTTCATTCAGTTTGTGGGTAAACAATTGTTAATTAAAACTTGTTTTACACATGATTGTTTTGGTCATTGGATAGGGATAGCTCAACATAATCCCTAGACACATCTATTCTGGTTAGTTATTGCACAGTGACGCGGAATGATAATGCAATGGTCACGCGTCAAGCTATTATATCTCTGGGATGCGCCCCGAAATGGGAAATTAGTTATATCAATGTTCTGTCTAAATTCGCAAACATCCTAGTTGGGGTAGACGTGCAGGGTGTATTGATGAATCTAAATAGGTCTGTGAACACATGGTCACTTTCACATTAGAAACAAATGAATAACTGGTTAAAATAATTTGTTACTATTAAGTTTAGAGAGATATGCTGAAAAAACACTTGAAAAATGTTTGCCCCTGTTACAAAAAAAGTTATATTATAGATGTTTCTAAAGAGAATGTTTTTTTCATCTAAACAGATATTCTTATAACTGTCACCGCTATAACCGCTAGTGACGTCATTATAACGTAACCGTTATAATGACGTCACTAGCCAAATGAGGTCATCGTTTCAAAATTCGGGCATAAATTGCCAAACCCCTCTCTTTTACAGCTTAGACATATCCATGACAAAACCATTCAAATTGGCCAAATAATATCATCCCTGGAATAGTAAATTAAATGATCCGTCCTCCAGCTCTAGACGAGGGAGTGTTTATTATTCTGTATTGGTTATAGCTATATGCCTTTGACTATGTGAATGTAAAAAAAACTCAGCTTCGGTAATATAAATTATTAATGTGATTCACAGCCTCAGGAGGATTCAAGTATTTTTTTATTTCAACTTCCCATCACCATATGCCTCGGGCCTGTGTGGGGAATTAAATACAGCGAGGTATCTATCTCATAGACTAGCCAGAGGTTAGTATATAAGCAATTAGTAATTCAAATTACTATCATATAACTACGGTTGCAATGATTGGTAAATACAAGATCAATACGATTTTAAATTGTGGCCAATCTTAAATGATGCTATTGTTAGGGAAATTAAAAAATAAGGAAGGAGAACAAATACAGAAAACCCAACGAAATCGTGAGGTATGGCTTAATTAAAGGAAATTTCAATATTTAGATCACGTTCAAGAAGATTCCCTAACCAGCGAAATGGTTCCTGCGTGACAAGGATTGTAAGAAAACACCTTCTTTACATTCCCGTGGGAAAGATTCTAACTGTTATTGCGTTTTAAAACGAAATATGTTTCTTGGTAACTTATTTCTAATGTCTGTAGTTTATATTTTAAATACATTAACACATCCATTTTGATCTCTTGATTCTACTTATATGGCATTAAAGCGTTGGTGTAAATGACAAGGACTTTAGTTCCACTCAATAAAAACTCACATTCTTCGACTGCATTAAACTTTTTTGTTTTCAGCTTTATACAGGCTTAGTCCGGAATATGTACTACTTATCGTGTTATTGTTTATGTAATAGCTCGCCTGAGGACGGGATCAGAACCCAGATCCTGAAATGTCGTGAAATTTCGTTTTACTTAGTCGTCGTCATCGTCTTCCTTCAAGGATTAGGCGGTCTGCCTGTTCCGACTTCAAAGCCTCTTCACATCCATCTCTTGCGCGGTCTGCTCACACTTCTCCTTCCAGCTGGTTGATACGAAAGAGCCGCCCTGGGAATACGAATATCTTCCATCCGCTCAACATGATCTCTACAGTTCTCCTTGTTGATTTCAATTTTCTGC
This sequence comes from Nephotettix cincticeps, assembly GCA_023375725.1. Lineage (NCBI taxonomy): Eukaryota > Metazoa > Arthropoda > Insecta > Hemiptera > Cicadellidae > Nephotettix > Nephotettix cincticeps. Next base: position 57,695,380 of record CM041787.1, on the reverse strand, counting down.
CATACAGAGAATATGTTGAGTTCCTGCATTATTTCAACATTCCGAATTCTATCTTCCCTGGTTTTCCCCTTCACTGCTCTCAAAAAACGCATCTCAGCTGCCTGCAATGTACTCCACTCTCTTTTTTTTGGTATCCAGGTTTCAGAGCCATATAGAAGTTTTACTTAGTAAAAATCTAAATATCATAAATCCACCATCACAAATACCGAATTTCAAATAAGGAGTGCATAAGGTACTATTGAAGTCTGGGATTGAAATCTAGTCGTGAATAATATGAAAAGACGACACGTGTAGAATATTATGACCCACATAAATTGTATTACGAATAACTCAAATATTCTTAAGAATCTGATTTTATTTTCAAAATTGTAAATCTAATTTTGCTCCGTGCGACACCTCATTATGCAAACTTCAAAGTCATTTCCAACCTTTTTAATAACATGCGAAATAGTTGTTTTACACGTTTCCAGTTTATACGATCAATAAGCAGTTTCCTATTTCGATATATATTTTTAATTTAAACTCTAAATTACATGAAGATTCTATTCCAGTGTACTAGATACTTTTTGAAATTCTTAAAAAATTATTTATATGATATTTATATTAATATGTCTTAGTTTATTGAAACAGCAATTAAATATTATTGAATATAATAATTTTGACGCTAAATCCATATTTTATAGAAATAACTAAAGTAATAAACCAATACATTATATATTAAAATTATCTAAAATTCGTAGAAATATCAGTTTAAAATAAACATGCATTATTTTTCATAGAGTAATTCAATATTTTTATCAAAAATATTTTCCGTAACAGGAATAGCAGGCAATACTCAGCAATATAAATAACAAGTTATTAATGCTAAGAATTGTCGTAATGTTTATTCATTTGTATTAATATGGTACTATTTTTATTTTTTATCATTAAATTTTCAAAGGAAGACAATATACCTGACTATAATGATTTTTCAACTCACAATTTTTCTTGCTCAATTATTATTTATATATTTTGACATGGACATGTCTTAGCTCTGGGGTGGTGTTGGCAAATTTCGAGACCAAAATGTGAAACATGACGTCATATGGCTATGACGACAGCTGTTTAGAGAAACTGAAACATTCCCGTTGACATATCCATGGTTTAAACTATTTCCCACGGAGAAGTAAAACCAATCATTTTTTTATCGACAGCTCCCTTGAATTAATAAACGCATCAATAGGGTTTTTACAAAAATATATTTTTTTACTGCAATCTACTTTTAACGATTTTTTCAACTAAAAATGTATTTAGTTTTTTGTGAACATTATTTCCTTTCATCTTTATCTTAATGATATTTAGTTTCTCATTTCGTAAAAACAATTTTACTGTATTATTTTAAAACATCCAATATAATAAATATTTTATTTACTTAAATTAACTGAAAATATTTACAATAGAATACAATAGATAATACAGTTCTGATAAAATGTCAAATATACGAGAACTAATATGTAAATAAAATGTACTATTGGCTATTCTCCTCTTTATTCGGCTTGACACCCGGGGATCGAGTTGGTTCTCGGCGGATGGGAAGGCTCTTCAGCTATCGAGGCAATAACACCCTTAGCCGCGGTTAACGTGCAATATTCGCCGACAGATGGTGCTGTAAGCGTATTTGCTGATCCTTCACTATTTTTGATTGAAACTGTCATATCCGCCATCATGTTTATGTACGATGTGTACTAGGTTTTTTGTACGTAAAGAAAGACTTACTAGAGCAAATCTAATTATTTTTACGTGGCCTAAATATGTTTTTCGATGTAAAAATTCAATTTTACTTTTTTTATTATATCTTTGGAAATTTTTTACCAACTAATGTGCGGGCCCATACGTAAATTATGTGTTTATGTCATATTATAATCATATAATACGTTCAAGCCATAGTTATAGAAACATATTACTTTTATAAATAATAATAAAATTATTTTTTTAATGTTGGCGGTTAAAAATTACTGTAGAATATGAATTTCATAATTTTGTTGCACCACAATAATTTTAGTATTTCAAGAACCAAACTATCAAGTGAAATGACTTCCTCATATCGTTTAAGCATAAGGTTCGTGTGTTTCGTTGGCATATGTGTTGTCTGCGGATTTATATGTATTGTATCTTACAAGACAAGTATCCTGTGAACTCGTATTTATAGTTGGTCATATAAGTCTACTCTTAATCATAGTTCCGTAGATTAACTATATCACTCATAACAAAAGGGTATAGGTATTAGGGCAGGCATTTTGTGTTGCGTCCGTTCACTTTTTGCCTTGAAATATGGTTTTTATGAGTATTATGAAACGTGCAATTTCCAATGAAATCCTTCTGATATTAAATGAATATTTCATTTGAAACAACGTTATACAACACTATCACTTGTAATGACCATGAATTACAAGACACCATGAAAACATTTTATTTTTCTTACAAATTCTTTACATATATTTATGCTCTATAATGGTATTTCTCATAATCTGAATACGTTAAATGCGTTGACTTAGGTTCTAATAACATGTGTACTTATATAATCCCTCATAAAGTTGGGGGATTTCTCATCGAACCTGGATTTCTAATAACTAGGGCCTGCCAAAAACAACTACGGGGCCAGGGTACTTTCAATTGTAGGTTTGGTGCTATTTTTCAATTACTTGATTCATCACGGTACGCAGAGTTGTGAGTTATATTTTGATTTAACTCAGGCTTCCGTGTCGTATGTGGATTTATTTGTGTCGCGATGATCACTTCTAGTCTCTTGCCTACATATACTCGTATACAAACAATCTATTTAGAGTTTGGTTGTTTTGAGTTTCGCTGTGGTCGGTGATTACGACACTAAGATTTCTGCTGACGACTAGTACGGGCGGTAGTAGCATGAGGGCTCCAAGCGAGTGAATCGAATGGATTTAGATATTCTCCGGTCCAATTATACAGTCAAATATGTAGCTAACTTCAATATTAGTATTTTACATATTAGTTTTGTTCCATTTTGAAACTTAAATGTGAAAACCTTACAAAATGTGCACTTCAATAACTCATCTAATCCTTTTAGATAAACTGTTACCATATATTTATTTTCTGGCATCAAGAAGATTTTTCCATGAGAACTAAGCATAGCTAAGACGCCCCAGATAGAACCGTGACAGGCTCAGCTTGGAATAATGCCACCAATTTGTAGAGGGAAGACTAAATGATCAAGCTTGCTCTTTAACTGTTTAAGCCACGTTATACTGTCATCTTGCTTAACTCAAATCACAATTGGGTCTCCATTAGGATAAAAACCTGAAAATTAATTTTACTTACGAGTATTTCCTTCCAATTTTTCGTTAGTTTATTAATTTTGTTTCGTTTGCGTTTATAATTTTAAAAAATTTACTTACACATGATATTAGGTATCAGATAAGTTTATATTCGATATATAAACCAAACTTGAATATGAGCTGAAACATACAAACTTCAATAATTTAAATTAGGAACACCTTTAGCTATTTAACATAATGTTAATACACAAAAAAAAACAAAAAACAAATAAACACTAAAAATTCCACCAGAAATAATTTATTTTTGAATGAATGAGTTTTGTTCTGGTTTTGTAACATCTTTTATAAATTAAGGTTTAATGTTAAGGTTTAAGGATTTTTTAAAATTCGCTCTCCCCCCTCTCACCACTTAAAACTCTCAAGATGTACTTTTCGGTCTAGTTTCAAACAAAAAATTCATGGCTTAATTTACAGGAGTAATACATATAAAACCTAAAATGAATATCCGAGCTGAATTTTTATAACACGGTTTGTTATTATTTCACTTTTTTATTGAAGACTAGTTAGTTCAAGTACAAAATAAATAATTGTTGTCAGTAGATGACGAAAGGAATTTTAGAGTTGAAGTTAATTTGTTAAAAGCAGATCCTCACGATTGGTCATGAATATGTATCGTTTTTACAACCAGATATGCTGTGCAGTACCTGAGGATGAAGGAAGATTGACCAAGTCCCTTAGATAAAGCCAATCGGTCATATGATCCTACACTCTCATAGTTCAATATAACATTAACTCCTTATAAGGTATTACAAGGTATATAAGGTACTATAGGACTTTTCATTGGTATGTACCACTTGAGGACATTTAATCATGTCACAGGTTATACTTAACTACAAGTGCACCCTTAGTAAATTATATCAAACTAAATTGAGCTATTTCCATATTTTAGATTTATTTTTATAACATTAAAAATATTCATTGAATAGAAACAATTTATAAAGATTGTCATTTATGCTTAACTAGAAAATGAGAGCACCAATTAAAATATATTATGCCATCAGCATTACGATATCAGGTGTTATATTTTATTTACGATAAAGCATCAATTTCCTCATATTTAACCTTCTATAGATAAAAGGTACAGCCAGTGTAAACTTTGGTTCTTTCGAAGTTGAATTACACTTCAGTAACAAACTAGATCATGTTTGTCTTCTTCTGAAGTGGTTTCATTTGGACGGCATGATTGCGTTTTTCTGTCTTTCCACTCATTAAATCCCCTAGATACTTAGATACCGGTTTTCTCATATTGGAATATATGTAAAAAAGATTTCAGTTCAGAGTTCACAGGTCCAGATCAAACTCAAATGATAAGATATAGGTTTTATTTGTAAAAAAAATATCACATTACTATTTGAATATTTTATTCAAATTCTACTTCATTTTAAAGTTTTTCTCTTGAAATACAAAAATAAAACACGTTTTCTATACCAGCTTTATGTTCTTTAAATATTCAAATAATAATACTTTTTTCAGGATATATTTCAATTGATTGATATTTAATTAGAATGTCATTGAAAACGTCTAACATCTGACGGGAAATTCAATATATAAAACGATTCGATTTCATTTAACTTAAAAAAATATTTTTTCTTTAGCAATGTATTATTTTTTTCAAATAAGTGATCACCAGTTATTAATGTGAACAATAATTCTTTCGTCGAACTTATTTATAGAATTGTTGTGTATATTACTTATACACTTGTGCGTTTAAATAACTATAGTTGTATTATAAACTAGCACAGAAATGATAACAATATACTAAGCCCACTAGTTCTATAAATCTTTAAGCCTTTTTGACAAATAAAGTAGTTTGAACTATATCCTGAAAAAAACAATAAAGATGAATAATCAAATATGGAAAATAACTTAAATCTAGAATATGTATCCTATATTTTATGTTTTCTTTCGGGGGAAATTTTATCCAACCTCAGCACGGATTAATATTTTATCTTTCATTATTTTTCCAAGAATTCTTTTTTTTATTTTTTGATGATTTTATAATTTTTATAACTCTCCTTAAATAAGTATAATAAAACACATCAGAAAAGTAAAAATATACATAAAATATAAGTTTACCATTATTACTTAATAGTTTTTTGTGATATTTGTTACTTCGTTCCAATTTTTTTTTTTTGCTAATAACAATACTACAGGCAGTGTTAAGCTTTTTTAGCAAACAAATATTCAAATTCTAAGAAAATATATATTACAGCAATAATTGTCAATTGATGTTATTTAGCTCACGTTATCACTGAGGCAAAGTTGTAGTTGCGAAGGATTTCAGTTATTTATGTGCCTATGTAATGAAACTAACTGCCGTTACCCTTACAGTCCTGCGTTATCTTGGCTGGCCAGTTGGGCCCAGTTATAAACAAGGATTTCTAACTGAAAGCAATTAAACTAATTTCTTATCGAACAAACCCACATAAGAGACATTGAAGATAGCGATGGTTAATGGGTGACAGCATCAAATTGGAATTGACATTGACTAGTTTATTGTTAATTTGATAATTCACAGCTAATGAATAATTATCTATTTTTTACTATAAACATTTATGACTTTAAAATACTTCGAGTCAGTTCCACACATTCAAAAATATTATTTTGTCCAATTAACCCAATAAACATGAGATCCATTTGACTCACTTCACTAAAACACTGTTGGAAAATCAATAGAAAAATTATTTGTGCTAACTAAAATTAGTTGATATTCATAAATGTGTAATCTTCATTAAAATTATAAAAAAAACCTATTAGGCAGGGAAGTATAAATAAATTTGATATGTTCATTTAGCTTCTTGAAATCTAAATATTTCAGTAAGCCGGTGTTGATATAGACAATAGACAGCCTCCGGGAGTTGGGCTTTTGAATGTTGATGACAACAAAGTTAGAAGTAACTTTGTGTATTGATTATGCATGCAGTAAATAAGTTAATTGGGAGTGTAAGTTTCAAACAGCAAATATTCTTGGAATGGAGGCGGTTTCAATGGGATTCCTTAAAAAATATTTCTTATTGTGAATGCAATGTCAAATTATAAAGAGGTTTAGTAAAATTGTTCAGTTATAAAGTTTGTTTATTTCAGCCAACTAACTCAGCAATTTTGTTAGTTTATCTTGAAATGATATGTTATTGAAACATAAAGCTGAGCGCTTAAATACTTTGCTCAGTTTCTATGGAAGTTTCTGCTAGAGTTTAAAGTCATAACTTTATATCCACTGATGAGTTTGATAATTAAAATACATTTTCAACCATAAGTTTATAGTATGCACCTCATTTATCTCTTTTTACCATTTACACGTTTATATGTATTTATAAGACTTAATAATTACACAATTTGTATTTAAAAAATAATGTTACAAAATAATACTACGCTCAAAGCTTTCACAGTGGATATTCTTTTAGCTGTTATTAGGAATTTTTAACATGGATAATAGGGGGGACAAGAATATATACGTTTTTTTGTACTTGAAAATTTGGAAATTTATATCATGCAAAATAACGTAAATAAATTTAAAACCTTATGTTACTAAAATAGGGTATTTCTAATTTTACATGATATTGCCTTACTTTATTAGATAATACGGCACAATATTTACCATAATTTTTAAAGTTTTTTTAAAATCATAACATCCTATGATTTAAAATACAGAACTATAATTTACAATAAAGTCTTACTTAAATGGCTTAATCTACTTGCCGTTTAAGTTTGCAGAGTAGAGAGGTAAACTGAGATTAACATAACCTACAGCCGCTCGTTAGAGACCTTGTGGTGCAAATAAAGACGAACCCACCGTCTTGATGTGTATTGATCATGTCTCTTTAGCGTTAACCTAGAGTTGACCTTGAATACTGTGTAAAACCCGAACTAACCTTTAATAATATACGCGGCTGAAAAAAAATTTCTTTTAAGTAAGGAACCAATATTAAAACAAAAAGTGTTTTTATGTCCTTCTCGGTGGGAAACTGGTTAGATCATGGATACGTCTAAAGGGAATGGTTTCAGTTCATCTAAACAGCTGTTCTTATTATTTTATATTAAAAATTCAATACAACAGCTCTGGTAGTGTCTATGGAAACCTGATACATGTATTCCATCTTACAAATCACCAACATCCCCCCAGAGCTTGGACATCCATGTCAAAAGTCTAAGTTTTGTTCACTGATCACGATACAGTTTTGAAACGGATTATGAGTAAATATTTCATAAAATATTGATCTTAGTTTGATTAATTGCTTTAGTTTAATAGTTATAATTCTAAACTTTAGAACTATTAAAAATTTAGAACTAACGATACCAGTGAGCTACTATCTTAAAAAACTTAATTTTGAATTTTTAATGTATCATAAATATGCTTTAAATAATTTTTTCTAGGTTTTAGTGAAAATTTTTCCAGTTACAGGGTGATTCATTCGATAATTTGGCAGTTTTCATGGAAGCAGTGTGGAAAAACAACTTATGCTTTTGAGCTAATATTTTTGGAACGAGGATGAATAACATCTATTTCACGTAACCTATGTTAATTTTTAAAATTAGAAAAATGTTTGTATACTACAGAAATTTATTTTGTTGCCACATTTTTGATCTGGTAATCTTATAGAAAATGTTACTTTCAATTTTTCAAAATTTTTTAAAATGTAAAAAACAACTGTATGGTTATCTTAAACAGGTCACTCAGGAAGCTTGCATAAAACAACCATATGCGTGTAACGAATAAGTGACACTAGCGCGAACCTAGCAGATTTCAGTTGTCCCTAATGTGACTCGCACCGCCTTAATGTATTCTTGTTAAAAATATGTATAGCAAATTTATTGTTAAAAAGTACTCATCCCTCCTTTATCTCGGTGTGAACAAATGTTTTTAGTGGGTTTATTGGGGATGTAGATTTAAGCTGCGTACCGAGTCACCAAAAGGGTTTATATTAAAGAGATATTGATTTGTTCGTAATTCCCACAATACAACACCCTGTACACTTGTAGACATTTTTTTGTTTATCACGAATAATAAACTTATCTTTCTCTGAATCCGTTTTTCATAAACGGATTATGGCTCAACTTAATTATATTTAACTGTTTTTTTAAGTTTTTGAGTCTTTATCACCCAGATTTTTATTTTCTACATATAAAAGCACACAACCTGTAAAATAACCAGAGAAGTTAAAAGGTTGTGCGGAAAGTGTCTAATTATTTGGGACTCTATAAACTTCAAAAAATGAAGTTTTAATTAAATGTGAACTCGGGTTTTTGAGGATACTTTTTCAGGTGACACACCAAAGTAAGTGTATGGAGGCAATTTTAGCCTTTAGTTTAATTGACAGTAAAAATTAACAAATCGGTTCGACACATCAAAATGACCATAAGTAAGGTATAGGGTCCTCTAGAGACGAAAGGGCTGTTTCTATGTTGTTCTTGCAATCGAAAACTATCAGCTGATTTTCTTTACTAATAATCGGTTATAGTTTTTCGATAACTTATCATTGACATACACGTATTTTAATATGTTCTACAGTGTAATTATAAACAGCTGATAATTCCAACAATAGCTTACTCTTTCCCTCTCCCTAGGGTGTGAAAGGGTTACTATCAACCCATAAAGCATAAATCGGCATTTTCAATACATCGAAGGAGTTTGACGAAATCCTATTTAATGTAAAATTTAAAAAAAACACAACCTTTAAATCCCAGTAATTCTACAATATTTGTATTGTATATAACTTTTTAACACCCTTTCGATGTCTCTTTAGGTAAATGCCTAATTTTCCACCATGGACTTTCTACCATTTTTAGGTAAAAGGGCAGTATTTATTAACCACTGTTAATACCAGAGAAACGCGTTAAAACTACGAATCTAACCCTTCAATGTTTCTAAGGCATGTAATGTATCCCTAGCTAACACTGTAACACTTAATAGTTAACACTAAAATGTTTATTACACAAAAAATATATCTTGGTAGTTGAAAACAGTTTAAATGTGACAAAATAGAAAGATAAAATCCAATGATGGCATTAAAGGCACTATCGTCGCATAGCTATCAGGTTATATGAGTGTGTTTCTATAAAGTGCCTGAGCAAGGAAGTTGCCTTGGGCTAGATGAACTTTTAATTAAATATCAAACTTGGAGCCTTGATTGTTTAACGTTGGTTCTGACAACGTAATTGTTGCTCCATATTGAATCACGCTGCGCAATTACAAACACGTGTTTTTTTAGTTTCACATTTTTACATTTAAAACAATTAGTTTGTTTAATTTTCCACCTATTGATAAAAACTAATTAGCTATTACTTCACATAAACGGTATACAATTATAGTGAAAATTTTTAACAATTTTTATGTAAATCAAACCTGTTGTTGATTGGAAGATTAGCAGGCTGCAGACTTATCCCAAAATAGAAAAGTTTCAATCTGGGATTTTCAATATGTTAATTAAGGCTTATTGTTCTAGCCACTACAAGGAAAGTAAACAGTACCATTATCACCTTGTCTCTCGTAATCGTTCGATAATCAGATTGAGATAAGAGGAAATGGATCGGTTGGATGGTTAAGGACGAGGTCGGTCGGCTGACCAAACCAAGTCAGGAGGTAAACCCCATCCCTTCCAAGCCCTTGACTTCTAGGAATCCTGTGTTCTACAGCTAGCACTCAAGCCCAAAACCGATCAAATTTGATATAATCTACTTTAGTGTGAGTTTATCTTCACTTGGATTACAACTGCTAGCTGAACTAATAAAGGTCAGCCAAAGTCCCAATGTGGTTTAGGCATAGCTATTGGGGTTTCCTGGTCTTATAATAATAAAAACACGATTCTGAACTCATTTTTATTAAATTAGAAATAATTTAAGGTTAGGAATATTTTCGTGACCATTTTTTTAAATCCTGACTATGTGTTTAGTTAGGGAGCTAACAATGTAAATAAAGCAGTAAAGTAGCTATTTGGTTTGTGATTTTAATATTTAGGCCTACTATTTAACTTATTCATTATTTACTGTTTTATAATGTTATGAAAGAATATAAATTTGATAATGAATTTTAGTTTTTTGTTTTGTTTTTATAGGTAAAAACTTAATTTACTAATCTATAGACTCCAATTTCAAACAGTTTTCAAATAGTTGCTAACCACCAATTTTCAAACAACATTAAAATATCTTGAATCATCTGGCTGAGTTGTTCAGTAGTTGTAGTAACTGCTTTGTAATCTAAGGGTTGACGGTTTGATTTTGAGACAAATCCTTGTAAAATTGTTATAAGTTTAATACAGTTTTTACCTTTAATGTTTAAATAGGTTTCTTGACTAGGAAAACTTTGGGATATGTAAAAGTCTCTATTCGAATTTAAGAAATAACACTTTTATATTTATCTTTATAAAGTTAAATAATATCTAAAATGAGTTGCGTAGTTGATAGCGTGTCGGAATCTGACCCTGAGTCATCGATGGCCCCGGTTCGAGTATTGGTAGTTGCCAATGAATATTTATTGGTGCTGTCCACCTGTGTTGGCTCACCCTGTCTTTGCTCTAGACGTCCGACTCACAGATGTAAAGTCTGTCAGTAATGATACTAGTTAATCTACTAGTTAAATAGGCAACACCCTCATAAAAACTGTTTAAGTGGCAACAGATAGGTATAATGTGGCAAATTATGTGGTCAACAAAATATATGAATAGATATTGGGCACAAATAATGACCTGGAATAAATGTTTTTTAATACTCGGTAAATATTATGTATACTGAGTTTGAAGCGATTAAATTAATTAAATTAAATATATTAGAAAATGATGCTATATTTTTCGTCACACATCAATGCGTGGATGGCCTGGTAAAGCAAACTAGTGTAACCAATCAGCTGATATATATTCAGTTTTATATTCTAATTGGTTATATCCTTAAATTTTTAATTTTTAATTTTATCCTTAAAGTCATTGATTTCTGACTTCACTCAACCGTACATAACTGATTCCAAAATTAGTAATATTTACATTGTTAGTGGTTCGATATAAGATTTTCAAAAGTGCACTATGGCTCTTCCTTTAAATATAAAGGGGATTTCACCTAAAGTGAACGAATAGGTAACTTTTATACTATGCATATGACAGCAAACCTCTTATGCGGGACACCCCTTAATATTTTTAGAGGATTTTAAAATTGATTTTGAATCAGAAAAATATGGCCGCCATTTTCCAATATGGCCGACAACTTGATAATTTCTTCCGGAACACCCTATGTTTAATGGTTTTTCTGGATAGAACAAGTAACTTAAAGACTTACGCCAAAATTATTAAGAGTAAAATGGTCTTTAAATTACTTTTTCCATCCATAAAAACGATAAACTATAGGCTGTTCGGTAAGAAACTATCAAGTTGTCGGTCATATTGGAAAATAACGGCCATATTTTTCAAATTCAAAACTAATTTTAAAATCCTCTAAAAAATTAAGGGGTGTTCCCCATAAGACGTTTGCTGTCATATGCATAGTATAAACGTTAGCTATTAGTTCACTGTAGGTGAGACACCCTGTAGACCTTCGCCGTATCACAGAATTCCGATATCTGATTCAAAATCAAAACTAACTATTTCCAATCAAAAAAATAAAACAAATTCTTCTATTATTTTAAACAGTATTACGTTTACACGTATTTACCCGTTATGTTAAGGTTCTACGGTTTTGACCAACCATTGTCTCACCAGATAGAATATCAGGAAAAACTTAGCAATGAAATATTACCAAAGGTTTATATTTGAAGTATTTTGTTTTTGACGGTGCACAGTTAGGCAAATTAGTAAAATGATAGAAAATTAAAAGTCACTAACAGTAATGCGCTTAGTAATAGCAATATATTGGTTTCAGTTTTTAAAAATGCAAGAGTCAATGCTTTATACATTAAACAAATCCCGAAAAGCTATTGTATTTAAATTTGTATTATCACTGATACTAGATTCCCATGTAAAAATGTAAAATCGTAATGGTTTCTCTCTTTCTCTCACAAGCTTCTTAGTATTTTGTATTTTTACTTCATAAAAAATAAACTTAAATACTTTTAAATATATACTCCATTCTTGATCGATAATATAAATAATTGTGTTAGAGCGAAACAAAAAGACGGACTAATAAACATGAAATAGTTCCTGTGCAGAAATAAATTCATCTTTCATTTTATACTTTATACTTTTTTACTTACGGAACTATATTGGTCTTTATTCTTAGGACCAAATAATTAACTCAGAAAATATTGCTAATTCTTAGTTCTTATGAGAAAATTATAGTATAAATATTCAATATTCTTAGTATCCATAGCCACCATGGTGTATTCTAAGCCTAATATATAAATTACGTACAAATATTTAAAATATCAAATTTCGCGAATGTCATTAAAATGTATATACACCATTTTCTTTTAAATAAACTAGTACTCAAGTGGATCAAAGTGAAGTGAATCCAATACTAGGCATATTTCCACTTTTCATAAAATTATTATTTTTACCCGCACGAAATACGCAGTTATAATTAGCTTTGTACATCGTAGTCAGTTGTTCGTGGTTATAAGTCTTGGTTTGTATCTCGACCCTTAATTTCCCTAGTGGAACACAATTTCCCTCAATTCGCCCGGAGGTAAGTTAGGCATGACTAAAATTACCTTATTAAACTACCTATAAATCTATTTTTATTTTTACCAATAATGAAAAGATTGTACAATTGAATTCAATATTCTTATAATGAAGTGTAGTTTGAAATCAGTAGTAAAAATTAACTTATGTAATAATTAAAAAAATTATATTTTTCGTGATTTAGATTTTGGTCTTTTTTATAATGATTACCTAAACATATTTTTTTTAATTCCAACTGAATTTGCATGAGTAATTAAATAGTGTATTGGCAACCTTCTTTTATAGTACATTGGCGACATTCTTTTAAAATAGGATCCAATAAAAGAATTGATTTTTCTAGTAAGCCACGTATTTTCTAGAGAGCATTTATACTGAACCATTTTAAATAATTGCCCATAAAAAAGCTTTTTGTAACTATAACATTGGCGACCCTTCTTCACAATCCATCATTATCACCATTATCTCATACCTACTCATATCATCACTTCCCACATATGATTACTGAACACAAAGACTGAACCTTGCAGGGTATTTCACTTGATATGAGTGAAGATTAAGTTACACAGCTTACATTGTGTTAGTACCTTTGAATATTTATAACTGTAAACACAATGGCTTATTATTTATAATTAATTGATTAATTACTGTGTACTCAAAAACAACAATTTTAATACACTTGTTCATTCTGCAATAAAAATGGTTGATGTGTTTTACATAAACTGCAAGAATACACAATTTAGTTTTATTGCTTGCAAAGTCAGAAAATTGGCTACTTATGTCTCAGTTATGAGCTGATGTCAAGGGAAATTGCCTCTTTAAGTAGTTCGGCTACCTCAGAACGTAATAAAGGTGTTCATAAAACGGTAATGGTGATTTTAAAAAGTTTCTAACTACGTTTGCTGTATTTTAAATCACGTTTAGATTTTAATAAGCTGTTTATATCATTACATGGTGTAATTTAAACATATTTCTCCATATTCATTTTCTTTTGTATAACTATTTTGACATGTGATAACAACTTACTACAACCTTTATTAGTAATTAAAATAATATAAATACCATTTCCATTGAAATAACAACTTTCGTTTAAAACTTTGATATACCGTTGAAATCATAGAATCTAAAAAAAGAACTATTTTTAGTACATTTGTATACGGGTGGGATGGCATCAATTTTAGGAAGGTGTTAAAAAATGTTTCTAATTTCGCCAAAATTATATATTTTTATAAATAAATTGAATTATCTTACATAATTATAACTACCATTATAAATTTTAATAAAAAGCTTAACACAGTTTAAATAGTTTAAGGCGCTAATATTTTTGAACTTTACATGAAGGTATTAACTACCGTATGTTTATGAAAGAACATAATTATTTTTACTGAAGTTATATTTTGAGTTCAGAGAACTAATAGGGAAATTTAAGTAGGATGGTTTATAATTAAAATAGAGTAATGATGATCAAAGGGGCCGGCATTCTCATCATGACAACGCTCTGTCTACGCTTCCTCGAAAATCAAAGATCAATTGTGTACATCCACAAGGAAATGTCATGCCATCCAACGCAAATCAAATACAGCATAAACTCAATCAGAGTGTCCTGCTTTGTAGTATATTTTAGTGCTTTGAAATGCTTTAAAGTTCCTGGGAGGAAAGTAATCAAAATGTGGTTACATACATAAAAGAGAGTAAATATGCAACTAAAAAAAAGTTCAGACAACTGCTGACTGCTGATTGCTGGCAACGTAAAATAATCACCATCAAGTCACACATTGCAGTATTTACAATTCTTCTTCTTTTTAGTAGTCAACCCTGGGGTTGGTTTGTAGAAGCTCGCCATTCCATTCTATTATCTGCCTTTCTCTTTAGGTCCACATACGATGTACATCCCATGTCTCTCATGATCTGAGGTAAGTAAGATAGCCTTGGTCTTCCACGTGGGTTTCTTCCTTCAATCATGCCCTCTACTATGGATTTCACGATGTGATGGTTTCTCCGTAATATGTGCCCTATCAGTCTGTCTCTTCTTGTTTGGATGCTGTTCCATAGGCATCTATTTTCTCCTGCTCTTCTATAAACCTCCTCATTGGTCATTCTATCCATCCAGCTGACCTTCAAAATTCTTCGGTAACACCAAGTTTCAAACGCTTCTAATTTCTTCCTTTCCCTCTCTCCAATTGTCCATGATTCACATCCATGTAGTGCCACACTTCAAACATATACCTTCCTTATCTCTATTTTAATATTCTTGTTGGTAAGCATGTTTCTTTTCATATTGAAGGCTATTTTGGCTTGATGTATCCTGCTTATTACTTCTTATCTGCTTCTGCCATCAGTTGTAATTTTGCTTCCGAGTTATGTGAACTCTTTAACTTCCTCCAGTTCGTTGTCTCATATTGCAATATGCAGATTTTGTTTAATTTTCTTTTTATTTACAATTAAATCGATTTTAAAACCTTCATTTTTGAAAATTTTTTGTCGATTTTGGTTATTGGACGTTTAATTTTTTTACTGAATCTTTATTTTAATACTAACTATTGTCTTCAACTTTTTCAAACAATATATTGAATTTTGAAATCTAGAATTAAGATAAACAAAAGTATCCTATGGAAGTACAATTTTCTATATACATATTAATTCAACTTTAAGAGTGCCTGAATCTCTATTAATATTTTAATATTATCTCGACATTGCCTATAGATTTTTTATATCCTAAACTTGTCTAATCCGTTGATATGGCCCCTTATATCTTACCCATGAGAATATGCGACGATCTGAGTTCTCGAATGGGACTATTTGTGGAAACTGCTTGGTAGTATTGAAATGAAAATATTTGTTTCAAAAGATAAAAAACAACAAAAAATATATAGCCATATCTCATAGAGTTACATGCATCTTCCTTATCATATGACTAAAGCCACTCCAGTATCTTGATAGCTTATCCAAATCTTAATTGGTCCATGCTGGTGAGCAGGGTGTCTAGTTGAGATTTTTCTGAATGTATTTTATTTGACCTTTTCCTACTTATAACTAAATTAAATATTCCGTCAAAGTGTTGGTTATCGTCACAAATATTAGCTTAAGTGGTTGTTTTAAGGCCTTAATTGCACTGAATTAAGGTGAAGATGATTTCACAAATCTATTTAGGCATCGGAAACCACTGAGTGGTAAATAATATTTTATATTATATCGCCAAGGATGTGAAGGTAATCAATGAAATAAATTTAGTTTTTAAATATTTAAAAAAACTATTTATTTTTTATTAGTTTCGTACACGTTCATAACATTTTTAACGAATGACCGATATATATATATATATATAGAAATCAAAACCTTGCATTTCAACTGGAAAATTTTTTTTCTTTTAGGAAAATCAATAAATACACAGTTATTTAATTGAAAAAAACTTTAATTTAATTGGAAGGATATTTTGATCCAATTTTTTTAAGTTAAAATAATTGTTTCATATGTCATGGAAATTAACATGTGCTTTTCAAGTTTTCTGATTCCTTGGAAGTAAAACAGCAAATTGACGAACCAAAAATAGCTGTTTAATTGCAATAATAAAAATATGAAGTACAAATTTTTAATCTAAAATAAATGTTAATGAATCTCATCAGCAGCATTTAGTCATGCTTGTCACGCCACTCTGAAAGGAGCGATTAAACTTCGTCTTTGAAACTTAACCATTAGATCTCGTTTGGGCTGATACACCACCAGACACTTAATATAACTTACACAAATTGGTCCTCACAAAGCCTTGCTAATGCCATTTAGTTTGTGGTAAATCACAGTTGTTATCATCTAAAACATGCTCCGCTATAATACAAAAGCAAATTCATTATTGCTAAGGTAATCTATTTTCTAAATTCTACAATGATTGCACAAAACAGTTTTCTGGGCAAGTATTTAACGTGTTGGCAAAGGTTGATGGATCGAAACCAGTGGCCTGTGACCTCTGTCAGATCACCTCTGGAGAACCTATGTAACACACCCCAGAAAGAGATGATTCATAAGAGTTAGAAGACATTAGAAAACCCTTCACAATCGCTCTGAGTGCGAGCTAAGTCATGAGTCAGTCAATACTCGTGAAGAAGCCACAACACAATTCATCGGAGACAAAGGTGAAAGTTAATCTGAACTCTTTAAGTTAACAAAACCGTCTCAAAGCCATTTCGGGCTAATACGGATGTTAATAAATGAAACATTCAAGTGATAAACTTCGATTATGTTTAGTTATATCTGTTTCTCAATGTTTATCCACGTATAATATATTGAGTCAATTTATACCTTATAATTTCATTTGGCATTACTTTAATATATATTTACCTATACAAAACGCGTGTGGCCTAAACCTAAATAAAAATAGCTAATAACTAATTAGATTATAATATCTGCGAATAAAAAAGTTGAATTTTAAGAGGACTAGCGCAACAAATTTACGGTTTATCTACCGTGGATGTCTACATTAGCGCTTGAATATTCTTTTTATTCTTTAAGTACTATCGTTCTTTATTGTACGAGAAGTTATCTGAGGAAAAATATCGTAGAAACTAGTAAAGTCAAATCATACTTGATTTCCAAAACTACTTTGCGAACATATGTTGGGATTGTTATCAACATTACAAAGTGGTGCTGTTTTTATTGCAATGCCAACGACCCAACTACTGTTATAATCATGTTCATATGCAATTTGAACAGGAAATAAAATTCCGTGATAACAAAAGTAAATAATTTCACAGTGAAATGTTAGATTTTATTTGCTTGAAATTTTCAAAATGAAAAGCTCTGATATAACAATTGAATCTTGAATAATTATTTTCTTTTATGAGTTTAAAGTAGACCATGTAGGTTTATAAAAATCCTTTGTTCAGAAATGATTTAATTTGTGAGCACCGCTGATTTAAAACAACTGTTACCTGTTTGTGTAATAATCTAGTATAAAGATTGACACATGATATTAAAAATAAAGGAAAGAACAATTAATAGCAATATGATAATAGATGAAATGATAATTTTACTCAATAAAGAATTGGTGGATACTGGTTTAAATTACAAAGGAAATAAACCGTATTATAAAGGATGATTTTCTACAAAAGAATCGATATCTATTGATATCAATCTTATTCATTTAAACGCATCGTTTTGGACAGTAAATAATTGAATGAAGTATTTTATTAATTATATTTAAAAAAATATTCCAATCTAAGCTAAAATGATACATTTTTATAGAAACAAAGTTTTATAAATAAATATATACAAGCGTTAAATCACCTTTAATCAGACGCAGTTCCGTCTCCGTTTGGGCCTGATGATGTCCGGTGTGACTGAACGAAATCGGTCGCCAAATTAACAACTTTGGTATATATTCCACGTATGTATACATTTACAATATGTGTGTAAATATGTTAAGTAGTGTTGGAAGACGTCAATTTTCACTTCATACTATAAATTTGTTTCCAAAACATAGTTTAAATATTTCATAAATTAAAATATTTCCTAAGGAAAAATATTTTTTAATATTTAAAAGGACATAACTTTTGAACCGTAATTTTTCAGACATAAGGTTTGTTTCGTAATATTAAGGGCCATGAGGACTAAATTCTAACCACAGGAGTCTAATCAAAAATAGTACGTTTTAAGGATTTTACGAATGAAATGACCTTAGAAACGTTGCATCGATGTATGAAAACACCTAGCAACATCGATACAGAAGTAACACATTATAAACTGAAATAGGTTTAAGTGGTTATAAAACGGACTCTTTGTTTGTGAAATGTGGAATGTTGGAATTGGTAATATGAGACCTATACAAGTACAAGTGTATGAGGAAAAATAGTGCTTTTCTCAACTTATATGATTCTAGGAAAGATTTCTCAAACACGTCTGAGTATTTCAAAGCAATACCGACTAGCAGAGTTTGTTCATTGTATAAAAATATATTATTTAATTACACTTACTTGGTAAAGCTAAAACTATTTCAAGATTTGTGACCGTACAATCTGGGTATTTTTATAAATTGACAATCGCTTTATATCTTTTAACGACTTATCGTATAGTATTTCCATAAATAAAACTATACTATATTTGCAAAATATAATAAGTTTGTAGTATTTTTGTAAAAAAGTGCCCACATTTTTAGTTTAATTTGATCTACCAATCTAGTTTGATTCTAATGAATGTTCACTGAATACTACGTTCAGCCGTAAAGACTGGTCTAATTATGTGCATAATAAGATCATATAATGTTTGTAGTTTAGAGCCAAAGTTGTAGTTTGGATCCAAAATTGAATTGTAGATCCCTTAGATGCTGTTCAATGCATCTCAGATGCCTGCTGTGCAGATGTTGATGCTGTTGTGGTAAGACGGTGCTCAGATGCTGTAGATGTGATGGCTGTTGTGTTGGGCTATTAATTATAAACAGTCCTGTCTTGGAGACGTGTCAGCCTTAGGCAGTAACAAGGCTACAATATCAGGGCACAATCATATTTTTTACTGTACTTGGTAAAGTATAATTTTTTTAAATACCCGTACTTATTTTTACGTTAGATTTTGTTAAGTAATTTCCTTTTTATGTTTTTGCTTAAACGTTACTCAAAACCAAACTAAAATGTTATTCAATAACATAATCTAAACACTTTAACAATAATGGTTTGGTAGATTTCAAATCAGAAAACGATTTTCCCTCTCTTGCTTAGCCTCAAACCACCATCTGTTGTCTTCACATGTTTGGTGTTTTAATTTATTCAAAAAAATTAAATAAAATTGTGTGAAGACACTGATATGCATAATTTTATCATTGCATTTACAAATATTCAACGGGCGTAGCTATAAAGTGATCGAGTTCACGGTCAGAATCGATGCTGTGCCACAGATATTGCGTTTGTAACCGCAATTACTTTTGTAAAAAAATTGTGCCTCGATAACATCTGATGCAGGCATATAAAAGTAAATTTAAAGCTAGTGGCAACGGATATATATCGGTTTACGTATAACTCTGCATATTACTAGGTACGTACAGGCGAAAGCTCCAGTGGTATTGTTGGAGACGTTGTCAAAATGATCCTCTATTAGTACTATCAATGATACAGAATGCAGCTATACGCTAATTTATGAATTATGATTTCTTAAACCCCTTTCTTGGGGCTCTACCAACTATTATGGTCATTGTGTCTGACCAGTCTCTTCCCCGCCCTGAACCTTTTCTGAAATTGATATTGACATTGCATTATGCTAGAAGATTTTTATGTTAAACTTATACTCTTAATAGAGGGGCTTCTTAATTTAAACTGAATATGTGAACCATTTTTTAAGTGTGGCAGTTTCAATAATTATAAATGTCAATATCTTAAATTGAATAAAAATCGATTATATATTATTCACTCTTAAAACTACCTTACAGTTTCTTGATTTTATTTCAATCATATGATTGAAAAATTAAAATAATTTTAAAATAAATAGCCTGTACAATGAAACAAAATTACTAATCAACATGGAATGAATTGTAATACATTCAAATGACGTTTAATATACGCTCGTATAATCACGTATACATGTTTAATGCAATTTCAAAAACTTCACCGACGACATTTATTTTACAATATGGATGAATAAAAGATGCGTATAACTTAAGGCTGGTGTTAATGTTTGACTCGGCGGAGTGACAGGTTAATTTCCCCGGGGCTGCTCGTCGTTCTGCTGCTGAAAAACAGACTTAATGTCCGGCTGTTTACTGTTATTTAATACGTATAATTTAGTGAAGGTTGAGATGGTTAGTTCTTATTTACGAGTTTAATCTCCAACGTCAAACGACATAAAAAAACTGCGAAAGATATATGAAAAAACTATTGCAATTTTACGAAATTTACGAAGTCAGTTAATACTAGCTTAGTTATGTTTAAACTTAAATTTTATTTTAATCCAACCAATTAATGGTTGGCCGTTTACCTTTTTAAATAATCTTATTTGAGTTCTACGCACGCTGACGACTAGTCAGTGACCAATAGCTGCTTACGAGTGCTATAAAGAGTAAGGCTTGTTATTGATCGTATACTAATATTTGTAATGGTATAGAAATGTCAAAATGAGAGCTATATCTGTACGTAAATTATATAATACTGTTATAATTTTAATTTTTACAACTATGGCCAAACTGCGACGATTATAATACAATATGGGCGAAATATTTGAAGAAAAGAGAAGCCAAGGTTTGACCCATAATGGGATACTTATTTATCTTATATTATTACTTTAGTACCTGGTGACCGAGCTTTGCTCGGATAGAATAAGACATGTATTTTACAAGTTAGTTAGCAAAATTAAAACAAATTTACTGCTCAATGAAAACATTTATGTGGTTTAAATAAAACCGTTTTAATACCCCTTAATTAATATGGCATAAATACTGAACAAATATATAGCCCTCGGGTGGGGATCGATCACGCGACCTTGCATACGTGAGATCTAAGCGCTTAAGCTACGGCGTCAGCCGATTTCGCGTCGTCGTTTAAGAGTTTTTAGCCAACCTTGTTTTAGCTAACCTTATACTGAATTTAAATGTCCATACTGTTTGTTATTATTATCCAGGGATCAGCTGATTTTGTTAGAAACGGAATGAGGATTGAAAAGCAAAAGATAAATTTAATTAACACCAATTATTTGGTTTGTTACAGTAGCTTCAAGCAATACAACGAATACGTTTTCTATCAAAACACGGAAGATTTTGGAAATACTCTTTCCTGCTTCTATTTCGCACAGTTATGTTACCCTAAAGTTTTTACAAATTGTTTAGTAACCTGATAATTTTACATTTATTACATATATAAAATAAATATTTATGAAAAACCTCTATTCACATATTGTTCTTTGCCGTCTTCAATCAAGAACTGTCAAACGTTTATAAACATTTGATTCTCCATAAGCGCAATGTTAAATTTTTAGATTTTAAACTTAATATTACAGTAAAACACGAATTTTCCTGGACATTAGACCTATCCAGAACTTATTTTCTACTCGGAAATTAGTTATTTCCAAAATTTAAAGAAATTCCTCGGTGCCGTTTTCGAGATCCGCGTGCAAATATATATATATATATATATATATACAAACCTTGCTCGTATTATAGTATTAGATTACTCAATTATTTACTATATTAAATAGGTTACCAAAAATGACTTTTTAAAACATTTTAAGATGTAGTTTACTAAAAAGTCACCTATATTATACTATAACACCGTCATAAAGACCGTCAATATTATAAAGACCACGTCCCGATATTTATACAATTGTACAAAGATCCTCATATCCTCATGTCCTCATATACATGATGGAAAATAGTATCCAAAAACATATTGAAGGAAATTTTCAATTCATAGACTATTGTTTGTAGGACAGCTTTGATATTGAGTCCTAGTATTGTTTACTCTAACCTCGTTGTTATATCACAGTTATTGTTTCATACTGTGGTGCCACCACACCCGAGACTAAACTAAACTACGAAATTAAACTATCACGCTTTTTGACACTAGACTATTGTCCAGTGTCAAAAAGCGTAATAGTTTAATTTAGAAACTATTTTGGATTGAGTAACGAAAAATCTTGATAACACAAATTAAAATATTCAAACATATTTTTATAGTTTTATGCATTTTATAACTGTATTTTTATGTTTTATTATTTTATGTATTCATGATATTAATTTAGAAATATATTGGTGGCCCACTTAAAACAGGACTAAATTGTATTTTAGTAATCTTTTACTACATCGATGTGTTATTTTGAATCAAAATAACCTTTTGACTAATTTACTAACTTAATTAAACCGCAAGAGATATGACGCATATCACGATGCGTATAGAAATGAAATCTACTGTACATAGAAATCTGTATTTAATAAAGTACATAGTCTTTTTATTATAGCTTTAAATTTTAATAAACATAAAAAATATAATATTTACCAAATATAGTAAACAAGTTTAAACATTTTTAAGGTTACTTAAACGCCCATTTAAGCCTATGTTAAATTATTTCCCATTTACTAAGAAACTGTAAGAGATAGAGCTTCTGAATTTTTACAGCAGTTTTTTAGACTCACTATAATGACACTGAACCAATAAAATCACCATATAACCAAAAAACATGTCTAATAAAAAATTGTTTTTAATTAATGTTTACATTTTTTAAATTTTTTTGTAAAATATTTTTTTTCTCAGTAGTATTTTTTTATATTTTGATAATACTGCTTCAATACTACCACCATAGTGTTGTTGACACTTGGTAAAAATTTGGTGGAGATATCTCTTATGGTTACTGAGATAATGGGAAATGTATGGATGAAAACACGGTTTCCGGGGAAACGCAAGCATCCTACGATATATTACCTATATGGAGAGCTGGTCACATTATTTTTAAAAACATATTTAGCATACTTCTAGTAGTCTTACATTGATAAGTGACCCATCAAAATGTTCACAAAACTCCAAAGAACAATAAAAAAATAATTTCAGAAAATCGACAAAAAAATTTTATGTGTTTAAGTAACCTTAAAGTCATTTTTGACAAGGAAACCTGATGTAAAATGGTTTCATCGAAGCCCAAAGGCTTCCAAAAATTTAGTTAATGATTTCTTGTTATGCTTGTATTCTAATGAATTGTATTTAATTCATTTAAATATCAATAAACTAAGCTAATATGTAACTGACCGCAAATTCATAACTCTCGTTTGCTAACTATGCCAGAAATTAATATACTGTTGATTATTGCTGTTGAATTACGATAGTATTATTGTTTTATAAACATTTTGGAACAATACAGTTTAAATTTTTAGACAGTAAAATTGGATTAAATATGAAATATCAGGTTACAATATGTTAATATACGAAAACCGTAATACGTATTAACCGTTAAACCGTTAATACATCGATTTTGATGTATTAATTTAATTGCCATAGCAGGAAACTTAATTGAACGAAAGTCACTGATAGATATTTTCAACTTTGAAACAGCTGATTGACGTCAAAACTAACGTCATTTGACGACAAGCAGCAAACATCAATGCTTTAACTTACCTTCTTCATACCCTCCCTTCGTACCTTCCACTAAACCCTCCCACTCTCCTAGGACTAACTCAGAACTGTAGTTACATCAATAATGATGATGTAATTTTTAATACTATATATTGTGAATAAAGCACATAAAAGTGTTACATAGCATAAATGTAACATATGAGGGTAAAACTATTTTTTTTATGCTATAAGTGTGGAGTGCCGAAGCACATCACTAAACGTAGACCATTATATAAGCCAAACACCGTTATACAAGCCGAACACCGCTATACAAGTCGAACACCGTTATGAAAGGCTGGCTGAATTGCCGACATAATATTTGTCGTTGTGGTTTAGTAGTAAAAATCTGGCCTGGTTTGTCAAACAGTCCGAGACCAGTGACAGGTCGCCCTTATTGAGCCTACTTTACTAACACAGATGTTCCTTCCTAATTTTAAATTACTATAAAGGTAAAAATCAATTGATTGATGCTGAAAAGTAATAAACTTTATTTAGACGACTGCTCCTGTTGATATAAAATTATAATAGGGCTTAGGCTGACTTGTCCAGTTCCCTGACTTACCAGATCTAGCCTTATGCCAGATTCAATCACATTTCAGTTCCTTTGCCGTATAAAACGAGGACCCTGTCATTAATTTAAATTTTTTACACTATACCATCGCTTATTGTACACATTTTCAGCAATCATAGAGGGTTTAACACGTTATACGTCTTATCTTAAATAGGTACGTATATATAGGACACAAAAGTTGAACCAACAAGAGGAAATAAAGTCTACACAGCCATTTGTACTTTTCAAAACTGAAGAAAACACACTCTTTATTAACGTAGTTTGACTGAACATTAAAACTACATTCCCCAACAAGGTTAAAACCTAAAAATAAAATTAACAGTCTGTCATAAAGGAAAAAACATAATAATGTTAGAAAAAGCTATGAGATTGAAGATTACACCTCTAAGCTCTTTGTGGTTCCGTGATATGATTGTCCCGGTCAAAGATATCTCCAGCATTGAGAGGAAAGAATTTCCAATATGATAAAGTACAAAGGTAAATTTTGAAATACCATAGGACAAAGTGTGAATTGGTTTCACATATTTTCAATTTTTTCCGTCTACTTCCTCAGACTGTTTCATTCAACCAGTTTTAGCATTATATAAAGCTGAAATTGTACTAAGTTCTAATTTGACACAGCTTGCTATCTATTGGAAATATTTGTTAAGGCAGTTGCAATGAAAGTAATTTGCGAATATTTTTTTTAATTTGATAAACTATTTAAGGGCTACCTTTTAAAGCATTATCATAGAGCTTGACCTGAACATACTACTAACTGCCATGCCTATTGCGGGCATGATTATTCTCAAGTAATTAAGCCAAACATATTTGTTAAGGATTTTCCGTTATAATATTTTTTTCTAATTTTTAGTTTGGTAAAAAGGGATTTTGAATCATAATAACCATTTATTTAAGGAACAATTAGGACCGATTGGGTCTGCATTTAAAAATTTCATAAAAATATCGCTATACAAAATTAGTGCCAACAGATAGGGTTGGCATAATTTCTTAATATTTTTATTTGCGTAGTTGGCAGTATCGTCGATGTCATAGAATCTGGCTATCCATCCACCTGATTTTATACGAAACACCCCGTCTCTCGTCATTTTTTAGCAACTTAGATATTGTTACATTTGAAAGATCAGATTAGTAATAATAAATTTTATTCAAATTGCAACTTGCATTTAATTTTTGGACACAACACAAATGAATAATGCTGTAGAATATCATAATTAAGAGCCACTAATCAAGATAAAGCTCGTATAATTTCTTATTTTAATTATTTCAGTTTTAAAATGGATGAGTTTCTATAGAAAGTACAACAAAACAAACAGGATCCTTTGCCGATAACGATTATAGTCAAAGGATCCGATTAGTTTTGTTTTGTCCTAGTTTAGCTTAACAGTCTCTTATATCACAAGACAGAGCAATCTTGAGTCGCCTCTTTCAATTTTAATACTTTCTTAAGCAATATATTTTCTTTGGATGTAACAATATCATGCTCTTCAAGATACTGTTATTTAAAAAAATCCATAAATGTTTTTATTTTGACAGAATTTTTCAATAGTTTAACATAGATTGAACGTTAAATCAAAAGTAGTGAAAATAAAAGAAGTAGTTTTTATTATAAAGCTTACATATAGTTTATTACTTCCCTACATAGGTTTTAAACTAATTACGTATAAAATATATTATATTTTAACTGTGTTTTAATAATTTGGTTTTAAAGCAACAATTCAACGTCCAGCGTCATCATAACAAGAGAAAACTCCATTATCGACATAACGGACAAAGCTTTCCGCCGGTCTTTGTCATCATTGTGATGGGTATGGACGGCTAATAAAATTACTAAAATATTTTAGAGTGTGTTTTAACTTTTTTTCATCTAGCCCTACATGATTTTGATAGGAAATAGTGTAATAAAAACTATGTAACTTTATTTTAAGCAAAAGTATAAAAAGTTTTACATTAAATCCAGATTTATCCTTATAGCTTTCCATACACGTTCAAAATTCTTTCTGAATTTTGCATCGAAGTATGCATATAAAACAAATAAAGAATATCAGCTTAGTCCTCGGT
The DNA here is from genome assembly GCA_023375725.1 of Nephotettix cincticeps. Lineage (NCBI taxonomy): Eukaryota > Metazoa > Arthropoda > Insecta > Hemiptera > Cicadellidae > Nephotettix > Nephotettix cincticeps. The sequence goes on along the minus strand of CM041787.1, from coordinate 57,668,736 downwards.
ATTGAAAATTAATATTTTACAAGTAAAACATCATCATATATGACAAATGGAATACATGAATCCTGAATGAGGAACGCTGCTTTCATCTACCTCTGTTTGGGTAGGAAATATCTTGTATTTAGGTCGAGTTTAACATGTAAAATTTCCTATTCTATGACTTTCAAGAGCCAAATCAGATATTTTTTAATTTCTGAAAATTTCATGAAAATTCTAAACAAATAATTGAACATAAGAATAATTAATTTCAAATATATTTGACAATCACTTTGATTAAATTGCGTTTTTATGGTTCAAGATGGCCGGTAGCTATTGGTTCCACGATAGGCAGCTCCAATAATTTCGTCACTGTTTGTTGTTGTTTGTGACTTTTATTATTAGAGGCGGTGCTTATTAAGAGGTGTAACCTGAAGTTAATATTTAGTGAAACTGAACATTTATACCAGTGAGTCGATTTATTGTTTTAAGAGTCTTAATTGTATTGACTGTCTAACCTAGTTTTGCTATAAATACATGTCAAGTCACGGTATACAACCTAGCGTCTCGTCTGAGTGTTCAATACTTGGAGCGCCACTGTCCAGAGGCTAGGCGCTATCTTGTGTGTGCGGCTGGATTCTCGTAGGGCGATTTAATCTTGTTGACTAACTCTGGTGGAGACGCACTCTAACTGGTGGAGTGCGAGGGGACTACTTGACTTCAACGTTGCTGTATATCCTGTGCAGGCGCCAGCCATCGTGGTGCGCCTTCAACATCCCTAACGCAGTTTGCAGTACATGTATGTTTACTAATAGTAGCTGCTATTCAAGGCGTTTTCATTAATTCGTTAAATATGCGTACTCGAGCTAATCGAAGTTTCTTAGGTTCAACTATTGATAACGACATGAAAAAAATTAAAGAGGACCTAATAAATGATGAGATCATTGATGTTGCAGTCACATTGCATGGGCTATTAAATAGTATATCGGCAGTATTTTCAAAAGAAGCAGTAATTGACTTGATTCCATAAATTGTTAGTCTTTTGAATAAATATGACGCTTCGTTAAAAGTTAATGATGACCTTAAACAAATTATTAATGATGTAAATCTTGAAAATCAATCTCTGAAAAAACTGCTACAGTTAGAAAAAAAATAACAGGAAGAATGTCCTAGAGGCTTCTCTAAGCTTTGAAGAACAGGCTGATAAGGAAATTGACGAGTTGAAAAATAAACTTAAAAATGTCGAGGAATTATGTGGGGAGTTAAAAATTGAAATTAACAATAAAAATGCCATAATAAATCTCCTCGAAACTGATTCTAAATTAATGTCATCAAAACTATCGATTCTAGAAGCTGAGCTTTTCTTAATGAAGAAAGATGGTATTAACGACAAATTCGAACAAACTTCAAAGGCTACGACAACAATGTCTTTTCTTTCCTCACCTAAGGAACTTCCCACAGCTGATAGGTTCTCTCTGTTTGCTGACACAACTCCTTGTTCAATGCAATCTAATCAAGGTCCTCAAAAATTACTCATTGAAGCTCTAGTACACAGGTCTGCTGATGGCTCCCAGCACAAAACGTGGGAAAATTGTAAATCCAAAATTAAATCACAAACAAATTAAAAATCGAGTTGTTATTTTATCTGACAGCCAAGGGAAAGGCATGCATAGTTTTATTTCTGGTCTAGACAGTGATTTTGATGTTTTCGTTTATTCATTACCCGGGGCTAAGCTCAAACAAGTTGTTGAACAAGGACTGAAATTCATTAGGAATTTTACTATGTCTGATTTTGTGTATATTATGGCTGGCTCCAATGACTTCGGGACTTATGAGCCCGGTTACCTCACAGTACAACAGGGCCTGGACATTTTACTATCTGCTGGAGTGAAAACCAATATTATATTCAGTGCCATTCCATATCAATACGAATTTCCTGAATTCAATAATGACATTTATTATGCTAACTTGGGAATCCGGAAAAGAATTTTTTCTCATCGAGGTAGATCGGCGGTTGTGTTGGATGACGTGAACTGTGATTTTCAGCGACATGATTTCACTAGAAAGGGGCTTCACTATGGAAAGACGGGTAAACGAAAGCTAGGCCAGTCGATTTGCCGTTTAGTGTACAGCATTAGCGCTACAAATAAACACACGGTACTTAATATCAAACAGAATGAAGAGACTAAATATCATAACTGTTTTTCTGCTAAATCTGCAGAAAATAAAAACCTTTCTGCCATTGAAAGCTCTCCCATAACTGTTCCGCTGATCTCAACTGTTCGAGAGACACAGACGTGCCGTTCTTGCAGCCCTGAGGAGACCATCACCTACGCCGACGTGACCCGTGGCAGCATCTGCGACCGGCCTGAGAATGACAGTCCTCCACTGACATCTCCGACAGTTCATCGACCTGCAGTCCGCTCTTCTTCCGAAACTAAGACTTTTTTAGCAGTAAGTTAAAATGCGATTTTCAGACTAATCTTGCAGCCTCAGATAGTACTCATAACAATGATAATACCTTAAATATTTTGCAGATTAACAGTCAATGTGTTAGAAATAAATTATTAGCATTTGAACATCTATGAGATCAAAAATTTGTAGATGTGGTTTGTATGTCTGAACATTGGCTTACACATGATCAAGTAGATCTTTTTGTACCAAACAATTTTGAGGTTTCAAGTATATTCTGTAGATGTAGGGGTAAAAACGGTGGATTAGCAATCTATACAAGAAGCGGTATACTTTTTGAGCTGATTGATTTATCTGGAGTTTCTTCAGAATTTAATTGTGAAATATGTGCTATAAAGCTTATCGAAACAAATTCTGTTATTGTCAGTGTGTATAGATCCCCTAATGGAGACTGTAAAATATTTCTTCAAAATTTTGAAAGGGCCTTAAAGTACATAATGAAAAAGGGCCTTAAAATTATTGTATGTGGTGATTTTAATATTGAGATGGGTAAATATCAGGGTCTGATATCGTTAGAATTTTTAAACTTGTTGAGATCATTAGATTTAGTTTGTACATATAAGCTTCCTACCAGATTAAACTCATGTATCGATAATATTATGGTAAATTTCTCAAACAATCTTTATGATGTATCTCTTTTATCAGGTTGCTTTGCGGATCACGATCCTTTACTGTTGCATTATTATACAGGACGTAAGCCAAGAGGTAACATGACAACAAACCTTTCAAATCCTATTCTCGTTAGAAAGCAAACTGAAAAGCAGCTCTCTTATTTTTTGCTTTTGCAAAGTGAAACCTGGGAACTTATTGAGGAGCCTAATAGTATTTTCAACCTTAAGGATGTGCTTGAGCCCAGAATTTTGTTTGATATTTTCTTTGAAAGATACATACAAATTTGGTATTTTTGTTCACCTCTTGTTAAGACTAAAGCGAAACAAAATTTAAATGTAAAAAATAAACAGAATATTACCTGGTACAACCAAGAATTAAAAACTATTAGAGATGACATGTTAGCTTATTACACTGTTTATAAAAATCTAGAAAAAAAAGATTATGTAAAGGCTCAGGCAGCTTACAATTTATACCTAGCTGTAAAAAATAATTACAGACAAAAATTAATTTCTACAAAGAAAAAAGCTTATGAAACATACATCAACAGAGCTAAAAATAAGAACAAAGCAGCCTGGGACATAATTACTCAGGAAAACACCACTACACGCACACATGATATTAAACTTGATCCGAATAAACTCAATCAGTATTTTGCAGAGTCTGTAGATAAATTGTTGGAACTTGCCGGTCGGGACTGTTTGGGCAGGTCGGCTAAGGAATTTTTGAAAAGTTGTACCTCTCTTACTGGGAATCAATATTTCATTTGGAGGCCCATTACACCAGAGGAGATAACTGCATTGGTTTCAAAATTTTCAAACTCTAGAGCAATGGATCATTATTGGCTCTCAAATTATATTATTAAAAAAACTATCCACTTAATTAGTGAACCACTTTCCTTCATTTTTAATAAATGTCTACTTTCCGGATATTTTCCTGATCAACTAAAAATCTCCAAAATAATTCCTGTTTTTAAGAAAGGAGATAAATCTTTATATCAAAACTATCATCCTGTCTCCATTGTACCTATTTTTTCTAAAGTATTTGAATCATTACTATTAAATCAACTGAGTTCTTATTTTGAATCAAATAGTTTTCTAACTGACTCACAATTTGGATTCAGAGCAGGAAAGTCTACAACAATGGCTGTTTCACAAATCACAGAGTCTGTTATAACTGCCTTTGAGAACAGGAACTCAGTATCCATGTTTCTCTTTGATTTGACAAAGGCCTTTGATTGCATTCCATTTGACATTTTATTAATCAAATTAGAATTTTATGGGATGAAAAATGACACTATTGAAATCTTGAAGTCTTATTTGCGTGATAGGAAGCAGTATGTCAGTATCAAGGGTCAGAACTCCTCAGTTACATTGGTTAGAGTAGGTGTTCCACAGGGTTCAGTCCTTGGTCCTTTTCTTTTTATTGTAGCAATAAATGACCTTCCCCAAAGTTTACCAACTAATTGTGTAATCTATGCTGATGACACCACAATTTACTCAAGTGGAAAAGACACAAAACTTCTATCCAACGTTATTAATAATTCTCATAACTCAGTTTTAGAATGGTTTCTAGCCAACAAATTAGTGTGTAATGAGGCTTAGACCCAAAAGATTATTTTTTCACTTTCACATAAGTATGATCAATCTGTTAAGCTTTTGGGTGTTCATCTTGATAGTAGATTGAATTGGAAAGCTCATATCAACAACCTTAGTAAAAAGTTATCTAGAGTTATTTATCTTTTTTGGAAGTTAAAACCTCTTGTAAATTCAGAATACCTACGATTAGCTTACTTCGGGCTATTCCAATCCCATATGCAATATAGTCTCATTACATGGGGTCACTCTCCTAATATACATGCGATACTTCTTCTTCAAAAAAAGGTTATTCGCATAATGGCTGGGGTTGGACCTGTGGAGCACTGCAAACCAATTTTTATTCGATTTAAGATTTGTACAGTTATTAATTTATACATTTATAACATATTAGTCTACACAAAAACTAACATTCATATATTTCATACCAGGCAAGATTTCCACACATATAACAATAGAGGCAAAACTACATTGGACATTCCACCTCACAGGCTTGCATTGACAGGTAACTCATTCAAAATTAACTGTGTGAAGTTTTATAATAAGTTGCCTGACTCTCTTAAACAGCTTCCTCTGGCTACTTTTAAGGTGAGACTATATTCCTGGCTTGTAAACAATCCATATTACTCAACAAAGGATTTTTTAAATTAAGTTTTATGATTAGTTTTATGTAATTGTGACAATGCCTATTTTTTGTTCTGTTCTTGATCAACGGCAATAAAACTTCTTGATTCTTGATTCTTGATTCTATGATTTCTGTCATGCTCCATCAAACAATACAAATATTATGGTTTTTATAACAGCTTAACTATGATATATTCTAATAATTTATGTATATAAAAATGTATTTCATGAACAAAGAAGATTACTGTGCAACCAAAACCTTTATTAAAAATTAAACTCATAGTTACTCTGTTTGTTCCAAAGTATTTATGTTTAACAAAAGGTATTATCAAAGTAAAACATTAATTCAAACACATTAATAATATGTAAATGTTATATAATAATTTTGGTAATTCTGTTGTATAAGACTTTCCACAGTATTTTAATGCTTATTTTATTTTACTATTTTTTACATATTTATATATGACTCATGGTATCAGGATATTTTAATACTATAATGTCAAGTCTCTAACTCTCTTAATAAACCTTGATCTCTTAATAAAAAATAAATTAATTGAAAAGAGTCGAAGTAATAGTAAAGTTTTAATAATCTGTGATTATTCTATTACTAATTATGACTAAATTTAAAGTAAAATTGTGTATTATTATAAAACAAAAGCTTTCTTTACCTAATTTCTTGAGTAACGGCATGTTTTCCAACCGAATGTGTTCTTTTCTTTTCATACGAATTAATTTGAGATACAGCTTCAAAGGGAACGTATCACCAAGCATAAAGAAAAGTCCACGTGTAGGGAGGAAACGAATTTGAAATATCACTGGTAAAAGTCACAGTCATTTTACAAACCTGCTTTGAAAATATTTTACAGTTTTGTTTGAATGTTTAAAGTTTTGTGGTGTGGCACTCTCACTCACTTAACTCTTCCCCTCATCTCCTAGGATTAACCTGAATCAGTTTTGAACATTACTTTGGGTTAGACCTTTGATAATTACACCACTAGAGCTTTCCTGATTGGGGTAATTATAGCGCCGTTTCAATCAAGGCCGTTCTATCTCAACATTTTTCGCCCGAAGAATAGTAAGGGCATATTACTTAACTCAGTTCCCAATGTTCTCTCCCTGGAGCATGGCTCCAAAGACGTTTAGGATGGATTGATAGCGACGCCAATTTCCGTAGAGACTGATATTCGCTGCGCACTTCATCTCTCACACTCGAAGAAAGTGTACTGTACCGTGTCTCGACCTCACCTTTTACTCATGGTCGAGTGTCTGGGATCAGTGTTCAAATTCCCCTCGATTCGACCTCCCATTCACACTACCAGAGATAAAAGCTCAGGAAGGACACCCAAAATAACCATCACTGCTGGTTCTGAGACAGTGGGGTAAGCAGAAGTGACCCGCAAGGAACCTCACCGCTGGACTCAGGGAAGCCGGTCTTGATAGACAAGTCTCTTCAGGACGTAGGCCCAGACCACCGTATAGAAGGACCGACTAAATGGACGACATCAACAAGTACCGTTTGCATGGGACGGCATGCCCAGGATTGCCTTGGCGGCTTTGTCGGTGGTTCACCTGCTCGCCGAAAGACAGCTGGATATGAATCATGACTCCGAGATCCTTAGCAGAAGGTTTGGTCTTGAGAGTTTGGTCTTCTTTTTGTAGAAGAAACACGATGGGAATTATTTTCTTCATTAGAACCACTATATCCGTGTTGCTGATTGCATCAAGCCAAGCTTGAGTTGGGCCTGCTCGACGATTCTTGCTGCTACTAAACCAGCAGCATCATCGGCGTAGCCACCTAGAAGACTTTCGTCTGGCATCTCAACTCTCAACAAGCTGTCGTCAGAAACCTCCCAGAAGTCGGTCCCCAAAATCGATCCCTGGGCAGCTAAAGTAGTGATGGAGACTCACCGCTGATCTTTGGTGGTTTCGTACAGCAGGACACGATCCGTCAGGTACGACTCGATGAGTCTCAAGAGGTAGTGGAACTTGCTCTGAAGTACCCACAGCATAAAACTCCATCTGGTGGAGTTAAAAACTGTCTTAACGTTGAGCTCGGTGAGATTAAGGACCACACGGCGGCCGGTCATCGAGGTCCTGTGCCCACCGCACTGCCTGAGCTACCTCATGGATATCATTGATGGTGGAATGGCCGGCTGGGTTTTCTGAGGGCCATTGTTACCACGCCTCTCTCATCAGGTTTTGCCTTCTGGTAGAGTTCTCCTAGTACATCGACCTAGGATTTTTCCTATGACAACCTGATCAGTGGCATGTCTGGACGTTTCTTAACGTTTGGAGGTTTCTTTGTCCTATTCTTATTTTACTTTATCCCAGCTCACTCCTCCAGTTACTAGTAAAAGCATTTCTTCACTTTAAAGCAGGAAAAAAGTTCGGTATTTATTGAACAAAAGATGGGTCATAAAAAGTTCTTAGTTATGTACAAAAATATATATATTTGTTAATGCTACAATTACTCAAATTTAAAAACTTCTGCTATAAAATATTTTTAAACCTTTTCATGATATTTTACGTGATAGCCATCTTGTTTATTTTATCTTTTTTAGTCTTTTTAGTAATGTTAAATAATTTCGTCTCGTAAGACACCATCTAAAATGGAAGTAATTATAGGCTCATCACGAAATTATTTTCTAATGAAGTTCAAAACAAACTAAACTACTAATTCAAAGCCATAAAAAAGCTATGAGTGCCAAAAGCTAATATATTTTAGAGTGTTTTAAGGACCAAGAATAGACGAACCAGTACAGTGACATTGTATTTCGTCCCTTCTTTGTGAAAGTAACAAAGCAGTTTGAAGCGCTTTGTTTGTGGTTCTTAACTTGAACATCAACTGTACGTAATCTTGTTCACGAACTTCCGATAAGCCACTCCAAACTTGACGACAATCTTAATCCAAACATTATTAGACCGGCTAACGTATGCTAATGCCCATGGGTGTATGTAGTTAATCCCACAATAATAAAAACACATTAGTCGATAAAACAAATCAGCCTTCTTTTGATCATCTAAATTTAAATAAAAACTGTTTACCATCGGAATTTCAGTTTAATTTCAATTTATTTATTTGAAATTATAATATACCGTAGTTATAATAACTAATAATATGTAACTATTTTCAACGACTGTGATATTATTTACAATACTTTCCTTTTTGCTTAAAAAATATGATCAAAATTGGAAACTTTTCACACTTACTAAAAATCATACAAAGTAAAACACAGTTTTATAGGGTCAACTAAACATAGGCTTTTTATGAAGTTTTTTTTAATTAATGAGAAGTAAATTTGATTTAAATTATTTTTGTAGAGTCTTTAAACAAATTTAATTTTAATTAGTTTTATGACGAGTGATTGAACTATTGAATTATTTGCATTTTAAAACGGTGAGTTGATATCATAAGTAGTAAGATAAATACGTACTAGGATGATATAGAGTAAAACGCGGTAAAAATGGTACAAAGTAATAAAAGTCATGCACTCAGCACCAGAACACAAAAAAGTACGTCCACACGTCACATGGTCTCAATAATCACTGGACACATCGAAGAGTATTGATCTTGTCATGTGATATTTTTCAGCTCACCTGAGTACTGAATCATAGTTCATATCTCGAAACGTCCTGCAACTTTAATGTAGTTAATAGTGATTGAAAATTTCTACAGTAAATAATGTAAACCTACCGTCACCAACAATAAATTTAATCAACCTATTGCTACCTCAAAATAAACAACAGTTAAAACGTCATCTAGATCTTTAGAACGGTTTTCACGACTTAATAGCGGAAGTGTTCCTTGACGATCCAACATTAAATGTTCCAAGCAGCGTCTTAACGTGGGCTTGGCGAGGCTCTTGCACAATGTAATATCAAAGCATGATAAATGAGATGTGGTCAAGTATTTACAGGGTCATACCGATATATCACTCATTGTTAGAAAATTCAATACTTTGTGGAGATAGCGGCTTATATAGAAAGTTTATACAAGGTTGATTTTATCTATCGTTAATGTTTGGAAATCGAAAAAAGCAAATAGTTACACTAATTGTATTGCCCTCCTTATATGTAGAATATATAGAAAGTATTGTTTTCATAAAAAATTGAATTACGGAAATGAACGTATATAGGGCTTCCTGAATCCAAAAAGCTGTTTTCAGACTCCAACAGACAGATATTTTTCAAAACGTCTGTTTTCATGAAAAAATTACAAAATACGGAAATGACAATATGATTTTATTAACTCAAAAGAATAGATAACATAATAAAAAAGAAAAAAATGACAGTATGGGAAACTTATCTAATTAATTGTTTTATTCCTCAAAACAGATATTATGATCTATTCTGATTTTGTTTAATCTAAAAAGACTAAAAATTAAAAGTTTTGAAAAATGTTCTAGAATATCTATCTAAATAAGACTTTGTTTTAGTTCCTGATTTAATGTTCTCTCTTTCTGTACTCATTTTATATCTCTCAGCTGTTCATATATTAAATTTGTTACTTTTTATAAAAGACTTTGATTCCATTCAATAAATATTTTTTTCACAATATTATATATTTGGAAATATTTAGTTTTCTATTTTAAAAATAGTTCTTAGTATCTTAAATTAAAATATATTAAGTATTTTTTTTAAAGTATTCATTTTAAGAAACTCGATACCTGTGCTCGAAAGTAGCCGATATAATACAGAAAACGTCATTCTGTATGCAACAGAATTTGAAAAACAAAAAAACACTGATAAGCACCGAAAAAAACTACCGTACTTAATACATGTCCTCACCATTCACTACAATATAAATTGCATCCTGATTGTGCGTAGAAATATACGGTACTTTATTCTTAAACTGAAAGCAATGAACCAAAATAGTAGTATTATTAGTTGTAAATATTTATGATACAATATTAAACAATATGAATTGTAGTATTATTTTTTGTATATTGCTATGGTTGTTGTTAATAAATATCTTTACATTGAATACAATTTAAAAAAGTTTATTAGTGCTACTGAATATGTAACAGGGTCTTTTAAGGAAGTCGGGTATTTCAATTTTAAAAAAAATTGAATATAATTTTTTTTCTTATTAATTATTACTAGCGCATTTTGCGGTTTTAAACGCAGTGAGTTACCTTTTTTTTTATATTATTATAAAACGTTGAACTGTGATAGTTAGATAAGTAATAGATTCTAAAACCGTTACGTAAAACAACAATATGTCATTATAAAGTATAAATGTTCATCAATATTTGAGGAAACTGAAAGGTCGACGCATTTGCCTTAAGGAAGATGAACTTTTAATTAAATAACGAACTTGCTCAGTTATTGTTTATTTTACGACGAGGTAGACGATCTTCTTGTTGTTTTACAGCAACCGTGGAATTCTCACTTATAATTCTTACAAACTGATTTATACAGTATTTTAATATAAAAACAACAAATTTTAATAATGCACTTTGTAAAGCTAAAAACACGTTTATACCCCGTAGTTAAGTAGTCTAATTAAGTTAAAAGGTACTCGTATCAGATTAGTTTACTAAAATATTATAAAACCACCAAATAAACTATAAACTATTAGCTAGATATTATTTTATCCATTGAATGGGTAATTGATTAATGAAAGTTCAATAAATACATTGACTTAATTCATTCAAAGGGTTAGTTTGTGTTATTTTAATGTATCTGTACGATCTAAAATAGCCATAATAGTAATCAAATACATATTAAGGTTATTTTAATAATATATGAATTAATTGAAATAATATTGCTGTAAAGAATATTACACTCAATTTTAAATATTGCATGTGTGAATTACTATTTTTATATAAAAATACACTACAACCTTTATCAATAAATACGTAACCTTATTTTTGAATACGAGCTATGTAATGACTAAATAGTTCAAACTTGTTATTTAGATTTTTATTGCGGACATTTTCCATCACGATTTTATGTAAACAAAGTTTCACGACGTTTCGGGATCTGGAATCTGATCCCGTCCTCAGGTGAACTAATATCTAAAACATAGCACAATTAACATATAATCCGGACCAAACCGGTATAAAGCTGAAAACATAAAAGTTTAAAGCAGTCAAAAAACTTACAAACAAACCATTCACTAAACATTACACACAAAAGAAACCCAAACACGTCCACTCGTCACGGAGACTCAAAGACAGCTGCAGTTGTCTTTGAGTCTCCGTGTTGAGTCTTTAAATTTAATTTTAATCTAAATCACCTCTAAAAGTTCACCTGGAGGAATCCAAATATAATGGCTGTATGTACATCGATATTTATTTATTATTGTTTTACTTCCGACTATTTTCTCTCCTATTTAATAAATACTTCCAAACAATAAATTATCGTATATTTAAAAAGTTATGTATAGTATTTTCGTTTATTCTACTTTAGCGACAAAACTTATTCGAACTATTTCAGGAGAAGAATTTGAAGAGAAAGAGGTCCGAGAAGATATACTTTTCTCTAAATCCTTACAAATTGTTACACATTTCTTCGGCCCTTGTCTCCTTCAATCGATAACACTGGCTGAACTGTGACCATCGAATTGAACTGAAACATTTCTTTATAAGGCATCCTCTAAAGGAAACACTATTGACCAAATTCATTTAAAAGATGTAATAAATAATGCTTACCTGATTTCCTATAATTCCAAATTAGTAGCATTTAATGGTACTGTATTTGCTTGATAAAAATTTTAAAATTGTTATACAGCAAATACAGACGAATTAATTTTTGTAAAACTATTCTAACGCACTCCTACAAAACCTCAAGTGCTTTATATGTGTAGAGCCTATATAACTATGTTATTCATTTGTACTAAACAGGAAATGCCTTTGTAGGAACCTAACTCCGCCTCATATAAAATCATGTAATGAAATCGTTCGTATTTTTTACAGGCAACTCTTAAAACACACTAAAAGGGGTGAATTTTACTTTAGCCAAATTATAAAATCACTTCAAACCTAAGTTGACAAATACAGACAAGGAAAATGACTTATAAATTCTCAGAACCAAACTCTTAAGCTTGAAACATTGGATTATTTTGAAAGTAGCTTCTTGAGTGCGCTTATGTGAATTGTGAGTGTGCAAGTGAGGAGGAAAGTTTAATGTTGAGCTGTTATACATAGATTAAGCTTTGTAATTTAGACAGTTCAATGTTTAGTTCATAAGGATTCCTCGTCAATCTGAAATTTGTATTTAATATTACCTGATAATTATTACTAGGCCTAGTTATAGTTAACAGAATCATAATTCACACGAAGTTAACATTCAATTTGCAATAGAGGAGCTACTATTCGTAGTAGACTCATTCCTATGTTTGACTTTCCTTAGTTACGTTTTTTAATACAGGACTTATAATACTGTTCGAACATTAACCGCTTACAAATATGTGTTGTATATGATTTTAAACACATTGAAACCTCTGATTTTGAAGAAAATCCTCTAGGTACAACCAAAGTGTTATAAAGTAGAGAGAAACGGAGTGATTTGTCATACGAATCGCTCGTTACGACAAAATGATAGTAGTTATAGTCTAGAAACAACCCTACAATACAGTAAACGTAATAGCACTCTTCTGAACATGTTGAGTTGTTATATTAATATTTATTGAGACACCGACCTACCCTGTATTTTAAGATGAACATGAGTGAAAGGTTTGAGTTTTACCAAGATGAAACCGGTGACTTTAACTTTAAAGAATGTTTGTATTTACTTCTCTGTGGAAATAGGTTATGGGTAGGATCATAGCTGTGTCTAAAGGGAATATTGTCCGTTCTTATAAACAGCTGTTCTTATTCTTATATATTTAAAAATTTAGTACAATAGCTCTGGTAGTTTCTATGGAAATCTGTAAAAAATTTTTATCTTACAAATCGCCGACACCCACCCCCCCCCTAGAGCGAAGACATTTGTGTCAAAATTAGTAATATTACCTGTGTAATAAAATCTAGCCAGTCAAATTCATTGTAATGTTTTAATACTTCTTGATATGTAAATATCCCCATAACCTTTTTCAATAATATAGGGTCGAACTTAGCTGACTTTAAAAAAAACATCTAAAACACTCATTGCACTTTTCATGAGTTATTTTTGTAATATATTCTTTCGTAGTTTTAATGTATCTTAACAGTATGATATCTTAAGACGTAAGCATAAGAAAATCTAAAGCTTAAGAGTATTAGTCAATTAGCATATATTGTACACGAAATTTATTTATAATTATTTTAATTTACTTAAAAAAATTCAACAGGTGACATAAATGTCCTTAAATATTCTTGGAAGTTTATGTAGTTCTCAATTCATTTTCTAACAACGTTGTAGGTCTAAGTGAAACAGGCTGAAATCGAGTAGTGAATATTTTATGTAATTACATTGAAAGCGAAATGTTATTTCGTTGAAATCCTATGGCTAGATATTCATTTGTTTCTAGTTCCGCTGGATTAAATGTTGTATCGTTATTTTAAGTTATGTTTAATATATATCCCACAAATAGTATATAAAAATGGTCTGATCAAATGAATCTACATGTGTAATATATTAATGGAAAGGATTAATATTGATATAATGCCTCATTTCACTTGCACTGCCTCTAAAAGCATAAACATATAAACAACATAGTTGTGTGTGAGCCTCAAGATATCAAGATCAGATGTTTCAAACAAATAACTTGTTTATTACTTGACAATAAAACTGTAAAGAAGAGTACATTCTTCGTTACAATTATAATAATCCACAGTTTATTGGTGTCCCAAGGTTTACACCTACACAAAATACCCTATTACTCCATAGTTATTCAGTGGTTATTGAAGCCGTTTCCTAACCTAATATTTCTGGTTTAATCCTAAATAAAATGTTGATTTAACTATGCTATAGTTCGATAATGGGTCTAACGTCTTTTTTCATTGGGCTATTAATTAATGTACCAAAAATGAATCAACTGATCTTCGTCAGTGGTTAAACTATGTATCATAAACTTTGCTACACACATCACCCTCGCCTATCATTTCATCTCGTTAGGCATGCCTCACTGTTGCCAGGATACGGAGTAAGATGGGAAGCTGTGTCAACTATTCGTATTTGAAAACATACATCAGTTCTCGGACCTGGTGAGGCCAGAACTTAGTACTAAAACATCACAAAACTGAAAGTTCACAGAGATATATCGTATTTAAAAAAACGCATCCAAAATCTTCAAAAATTTTTCAAAATAATCTAAAATTACGTGGGGTTTAACACCTTTCTTAAGGCTTAAAACTCCTGATGAAATAACACATCTCAGAGGTGTCTTAAACAGGAGTGAAGATGTGACTGTTAATATTTGTGTGTTGTAGAATGAGAAGAGCGCGAATTAGTTAGGGTACGTGTGCCAGGAAATTAAAATTGGAATCTGTATTCACTATAATTTTGTATTGGATTTTAATTCTAACAATAAGTTAAGTTGGCAGTCCTGTTTTCCCAGCATGTAACGTTGGTTGCCCTGTCTCCTCCAGGCTGCCAATCCCCTACACTAGTCACGTGGCGAAGGTTCTACTGAGTAATCACTTTAAACGTGACTTAAAGGTGGAATTACACGTGGCTGTACGACATGTAATTTACGACTAATTTGGTGAATTTTTGCGATCGATGTAATTACTAAAAAAACCTGATTTGATTCTTTCCAGAATTACAATTGTGTCAATTCATTTATATTGATGAAACTAATAGGATTATTTTGCTACAAAATGCACTTACCCCTAAACTATATGATTTAAAAATATGTGTGACATAGTTTAAATATGGCTAAGTACTCAGTAGTTTTTGTGGAGTTGAACTAATTTTTCACGGTAGTCATAATTAATTTTAAAAAAAGCAAAATTGTTACGATATGAATATTAAATACGTCCACGTCCGCGACAAAGGTTGGTTTAGGGGCGAAAAATCAACGTTTATATGAAATACATATGTTTTATATAAACTTTAAGTGTGACGAATTTATAAAACAGGATGACCTGATGATGTGGCAGTTGTTACGAGTCTGGTAGTCCACACCGCTACCATAAAAAGAAAATTTATAAGGTAAAAATGTCTTATTAACTAAACAGTATTAACTTTTCTGATCATTCTGTCACTAGTGTTTACTTTAAGCTAATTTATATATTTTTTAATCATAGTCATTAATTAATCAACAATCAACAATGATGAGGTCCTCTGTCCTCAGTCTTCATTCTATTGTTACGTCACTCTGGCCAGAGACAGCGAGGTAATGACGACATACATCAAGCTAATGCACAGCCCATTGACGTAACAACTAAAGGATTTTATAAAATGTTTTCTTTACGTTCATAAATTAATGAAAACACATTTCACATTTATTACACAATTTTTCATAAGGCCTCACTTTTTCAAATCAAGGCATCTCTGTATTTTATTATATTGTATTAGTAATTATAATTTTTGTGATCTACCAAACTCCTCTTGTTATTGTACGTTCTCAATTCTTATTTTAGATTGGTGGTTTACTATTCTCACAATGATCTATTTCATTTATCTTTCAAGTTTTAATCACCAACAATATATTCATAAGTCAGTAATAAGTACATTATATCGTGTGTGTATAAATCTTTCATTTCATTTTTAATTTAATTTACTTATGAATGGCAGGTTTGAAGAAAAATTATTACATATATTTCTTATGTTTATTTTACCAATGTTTTTTTTGTAAAATTTCTAATACGGATTTTTACAATTCTGTTATCTAAGGTGACAGGTTTAGACACTACGTTGAAGGGATTTAAACAGCCCTATCGAAAGGCTTCACGTTTTCAGCATTTTCTACAGTTTTAGTTTTGCAGGATACCGTTTTCAACGACACATTCTTCCAATACCTTTTTCCCTTCTAATAAATGAACGCTGTATGTGGTGACCATGATCGCGATATCATTGGAGTATTGACCAATCTATTGTGCGATGTTGTGCGTTGAGTACAACATACCGTCATCCAGTACCCACCCCCAAGTTGGTGGTTGATGTTTCTAGCGGACGTTTTTGGTGGGGATGTGGTTGATCTGGAAACAATAAAACATATTATTTACAATATTATGATGTACAAAATTATCGCCATGCGAGTGTATACCATTTTCGTATTATTTTAACTTTTTTGGCTATCTCATTAGTTTTTATTGTTTAACAATTTTAAAGAAAATATGCAAGAGAAACTTTTTGAAACTAAGGTTATTTCATAAAAGAAAGTAATGTATATTTCTGCAAACAAAATAGCATTAAGTAGAAAATTTTCCTGAAGATAAAATATTTTTAGTTTGACTGTTATTTTTGCTGTTCATTCACTTCTAGTCCAGGTCATGAATTTCTTCGTAATTTTTTTAGTTCTTCTCCTACTCCTCCTCTTCAACATAATAAAAATGTTCGTTTCTTATTTCAAGTAAATGTGAACTCTGAACCACAGTGCATAGTAAACTTCACAAGAGACCTTAGGAATATTCAGCTCTACCCTTGGAATAGATACCACGTAAGCGAAGAAGTAGCTTATGCCTTCACCCACCACGGATGGCCGCTAGAAACTGCACCCGCTGGATCGTATATAGTTCCAACCAGTGGTGGTTTTCGATGCCACCCCGAGCAGTGAAGCCCGTTGCCGTTTACCGTTGGGAGGGTCACCTGGTCACCGACGTATGAAGGTCGCACGTGTAAATACCTTATAGAGAGCCTCTGGTACCCTTGGGCCCAATAGATGTCCAAGTGAGCTCTTACACTGTCCAAAAACAGAGGGCAGCCAAGTGTCTTCCGATCTTGCGGCCACCTGGGATCTCAGGCCGAAGCCTTCTCAGGTATCCATCCTACGACCACAGACAAGGACTTAGTGCCTTTTGGTTAACCTGTGGTCTCGGGCTGATGCCTACACAGTCACCCCGCAAGTAGGGACATAGCACCTAAGATCAACCTGAGGTCTCAGGCATAAGCACCCTACCCACATTCAGGTTCCTGACTTTTAACTACCCTGAATTACGATATGGTGACAGGTAACCCTAGATGAACAGTTTTCAACATAAAGCAAACGCTCTGAGACACCAAGAGGTGGTAGATGGCTTTTATTGTCTGATGTGTACTTGGGAAATAGAAATATAAATGAATATAAGACACAAGAATATAAGATGCATATATTGCAAATATATACAAAATATAGAGTAAACAAAACAATATATTTTTAATTTCATAGAAGAATAGTGCGTTGTAAAATATTTTCTCTAAGAAATTATTGCCTACGAAATTATTAAAATTGTGTTCAATTAAATGATGTTTTATAAAATTAAATGTTTGTTGAGCGTAACCGCAGCCGTGTGAAGCCATCTAGGCCGTTGACCTCGATATGGTCTGACATGTTTCTTGACAGCGGTTATACCCTCGTCATTGCAGGGGTTTGGTAATGTTGTAAAGTGTGTTTGATTATTCAAGGTTCATGTAGTTATGGACAGCTCTCAACAACTTAAGAGGACTCTACCCTAAAAAAACCATATTTTAAAAAATGTATTGAACTTTTTGGTATTAAATCATTATATTCTCTAGAACTTCCCATTAAAACTATTTATAATAAGTAAACAAACTCTAACTGGAGTGTTTTTATATTTATTATAAAATTTATGTCTTCATTAATATTTCCAGACAATTTCAATTGTGTATTGCAATTTCTAACCAGTACCATCAATATTTTCTCATATTTATTTAATATCAATATTTTATATTTAAGATCTCTTAAACGTAAAGATGTTTCTCCTGTTACCTTTATACTCTATGAAACATTTATTAATCTACGAATGAGCTTTATTATTTTATTTTTACGCTTAACAAACATATAATACAACTATGAAAATTCATTTTCATAAATGAGTATGTAAGAATACAGAGCTTTATCCGAGTCCTAGCCTACAAACTATTTGGTTAAAACAGTATAAACACCGATTACCCGTTTGATAATTGCAAGGTATATAAAGTAAAATATAAATTTTGAATAAAAGATCCACTTTTTAAATAATATTATTACTATTATAGACGATAGGTTTCCCACACAAAGTCATATGATATCTCGTCCTCATTTCTAGAGCTCTATTGTACTTTAGACATTGAGCTTTACGACAATACCGTTATGCTGTGACTTTGACCAATGACTTTGAGGACCCAGACTACTTTTCCCTTGACCCTCTGTGTTACTTTTATAGAATAAAACACCTTGACACCTTTTTTCAATTCTGTTTCATATTAGAGTATTAAGTTCGTGATGTTTTGGTAAACGGAAAGATCGTTCTCATGGGGAAAAAGTAAATACATTTCCTACACAGAGTTAAAATTTCAAACGTTCTCTTATCATGTGTCCCAAGTTTTCATGTTATAACTTATTTTCTTCATATTGTTACAGTAAATATAACTGGTACATGAAATGTTTTACAGTTTTATTCGATTCAAACATGTTACTTAATAATTAGCGTTTCGTTATAATTCCATAATTTTTCATCATAATAATAGTTCATAATTTCTTTTAAGGTCTGAACATAAAACGAAAAAGTAAAGAGAGAAAAATAGAAATTAATTCATGGTGTTTTAATCCAAACGTACGTTACTGTCTAATATGGTTCAATAGTTGCAAGGGCTTACAAATACTAATATCTCGGTTAGACAATAAACAGTTCCAAAACTATTACTATCCCTTATAAATATATATTTTAATGTGTCTACAAATTGCAACTGTATACTAATGTGAAATACACTAACATATACACAGTATAAAGTACCATTGAAGAAAAAATGAAAGTTTTCAAGAAAAAAATTAAAGAAAGAGCATTTAAGGAACATCAACAAAATAATATTCCAGTCTACTATGAAACCATGTCTTACAAAAATAAAACAAGAATATATCCTTCGAACGCTATCAACATAATTATGTTCAATAGCCTGAGTGAAAAATGTTATGACATCCAACACTCCACCATTGCAGCTATATTAAGCTGTGCTGACATTCTGTTTGGTCCACAAAGTCCTCAATGTTGGAGAAGATCAATACCCCTGTGAAATACTCTTCCTATGGCGTGATGTCGTTTTGCATGGCACCCGGTAAGACAGGCTCCCACATTTCCCAAGGATAAGACATTAGGTGGGCAGAAGAAGATTGCCTATTTTAGTCCACAACTATAAAATGGACTCTAGGCAAGCCCCAAAGACCTTTGTCTGGTAGCTTTTGGAGAAAGAATAAAAAGTATTTTTTCGTAACTGGATTAATTTCTGACGTATTTTTATTACATTATAACTTATTGACGTAAGTTTATTTAAGAAACTGTATATACAGAAATACCACTTGTTTGATAAAGACATTTTACTATTATATTATTATTGCTACCGCAGCACTACCATCTTGTCAACCCACTACCGCAGCTCTGCTACCCAATTACCTCATCACCGCAGTGCTTTCCTCTGTCACTAAGCAAAACTCTTTAAATTTGGTTTTAAAAATCAGGTATACAATTATTAACTGATTGTTTTTCAAACCTCCGACATTTTGTAACCTCTATTATAATTTTTAACACTTTTAGTTTATTTTAAGTACTATACAATTACAAATACATAAATTTTGTCTGTAAATTCGTAATTTTTACACAAAGCTCCTATATATAAGTAATCAAAGTTTTATAAATTTAAAGATTTATAGATGTGTTTTTTAGACTATTTAACATAGTTTTTTTGTAGAAGACAAGCATTATTCAAACTTAATATACCACATAGAACATACCGTCTCGATCAGGTATATAGGTCAGGAATTTGTAAAGAGAAATTGTGGAAGACTAGAGGAATCCAAAGCGACTCCGGCAGCCGAGGGTCGGTTTGATTTAGCTGAAGTTTCAATACGTGCCCACAATATTTTATTTACTTTTCTGTCATCACTGAAACTCAATACTCCCCGTATGAATAAAATTCATATAACTCTATAAATGTTTTATTTCTAACTGAAAGATGAACAAACCCAATACTAATTATTTCTTTCACGAATCCCCTTTATATCAGTAATAAACACATTTTACAATCACTTATACTGTGATAAATACAACTAATATAAAGTAATAAAGTTTAAATGCATTGCTCCTATGTCAGTCTTAATGATATCGGTAAACCTTTTGAGTTAAATTTACCTAATTAAGTTAGATAATACAAAATGACGATTATCAAAAATAAAGCTGCGTATTTTATTTTTATTTTCTTTCATTAGGGATGTAGTTAATAAATTATGAGTATTATATATAAATAAATAAATAATATAAATTATGTGTATTATATAAAATTCATAATTTTCCAACAATAAAAAAGAGCAAAATGGCTTACCATCTTAAATTATTTCCCAGGCATTTATGTATATGCTATATATTTTTTCAAGACTCAAAAAAAGGAAACAACTTTGATTTAAGGACATTTTAGTAAATAATCTGTTTTTCTTACACTGTATGCAATTTAATTAAAATGTCTAATTAAAAGTAATTAAAAAAATGAAAACCCCGTTAACTTCATAAGCTGTTTACTATCAGCATAAAAGTTATTTTCCTTGCAAACAAAAATGATTTTGTTTATTTTTATAAAAGACAATACACTGTATACAAATACAAATACAAACATGGAATACAAACATGACGTAAGCACTCGAAAAGTTAACTTTTGAAAGGATATAAATGTTATTTCGACAAAATTTAATACTTTAATACAACATTAAAACAGATTTCATAGAAAAAACACGATACAAAAACCTTACAAGCTGTGTTTTTTACTATCGCCATAA
This sequence comes from Nephotettix cincticeps, assembly GCA_023375725.1. Classification (NCBI taxonomy): domain Eukaryota; kingdom Metazoa; phylum Arthropoda; class Insecta; order Hemiptera; family Cicadellidae; genus Nephotettix; species Nephotettix cincticeps. The sequence goes on along the minus strand of CM041787.1, from coordinate 57,647,631 downwards.
AACTCGTATTTTACCCATTCCTTCTTAATTTACATTTACCTTCGTTAAATCATCTTACAGAGAACCTTTCGAAAATCCCCAAACCCATAGGAAGGCGTTTCGCGTTCATATTCCTCTACAATACAAAGCACGTATTCCATTCACGCCGTCTTCGTAAAATATTTATTTTCAATGCCATCATCCAAGAAACAATAAAAGGGTTGGCCACACATTTACCTTTGTGCTTCTTCCTTGTTATCATTAAAAGTATTTTTGAAATAATGGTTTATCTATTGTTTTAGAATTGATCTTACACACCATAATAAATTACTGTCTAAAACCTATTCAACGGGGGTTTGAAAAAATTTCTGAGTGAAATTAGTTTTGAGTTAAACCTAATGAATATACAGCACATGGAAATAATAAATTGAAACAAATTTAATCATTGTATTAGATCATGACGAAAGCATATTAAACATGTACATGTAAACATGTGTTTTTTTATCATTAAAATATCAATGTAAAATCAGTATTTATGTAATGGTTTATAAAAACATTTGTACTGACCATTTTTGACCAATACATACATTTGACCAATTTTTAATTAATTTTAATCATGTTTTACTTAAATTTTACAATGAGCTACCCTAGCAACTAATGATGATATTATATTGGTGTTAGATATAAAAATTAAACGTATCTTAAATATAAATATGATAGTTAGTACGGATTATCTTTTTTTAAATTTAACTTTCCATGGATTACAAATAAAGAATATTTTACCATTAGATACTTATATAAACTATTACTCACATTATAGCAAGTATGTTTTCAAATTTTCATAGGATTTTGATCAAGAATAAAAATGTTATTTAAGAAAGTGCAACACAACATAATATGGTGTTTTCATTTAGAAAAGTTAACAAACGTGCGATGAAAAAACGCATTATATTCATTTCTAGCTGTAACTACAATAAAAAAGGTCTAGACAGTAAAAGAGGAAAAGATGTTTAAAATTAAATGAGATAGGTAAAAATATGCCAGAGTGCATTAACTGTATGAAAGACTACTTGCTGGCGATTTCTCGTCAGCGTGGTTTTTCGCTGTACTATCTACTGACGATCTATCTTTAGTGCGGTCTTTTTTGGCAGTACTGATGAAATATCGTCAGCCGTTCTACAAAGGGAAACAAAAATACGTACAATTCAAATTTTCTGAAGGGTAAAAATCATAGCTACAAGCAATTTACAGACAAAAACTATAATTTTATTTTTATAGATTAATTGTTTTAGTATAATTTATAGTAAATTGAAAAATTTTTCTCACACTAATTGCTTAAAATTGTAGTTTTTGATCTTCTTTGTTACGTACCTTTAAAGGATCAACGTCGTAAGACGTTGCTTTGCGTTTGGGGATTCAAGAGAACTTCGATCGTTATCAAGACTCGCAAATCCCATTGTAGTTCAAATAATATCAGTTCACCTAGCTCATGCTGCTCATTATAATATAATGATAGTTGTAATGAATAAAAATATTCTATTTATTTATACTAGTACTATTTTCCTTAACTAGTACTTAATATAAAACAAAACAAGACGTTTTTATCAAACTGTAAATAAAAAACCATTTATGGGTTTGACGTTTTTAGTTTTAGTCTGAAATTAGGGTACTGGAAAAAATTATTACTTTTTCAGTGGTAAAAGTCCAAAAAGTTAATCTCTAAAAGGTAACTTGGACATATTGGTTCTAAATTCTTCCGTATTACACATTACTTAAAAGATTTAAAATTAAGTCGATAACCGACTAATTAACCTTACAAAACATTCTTTACCAATAATAGCAAATGATTTGGCACTTAATTAAATTTTTAAGTTACAATGAGCCCGTTTGTGTCTTGTAATAACAACTTTTATTATATTGCTTAAAATAGAATAAAACTAAAATCTGTTATAGCCACATCCAAATAACACCTCGACCTACAAGAAGCACCTCCAGGAATAACCTTGGACACTATTTTATTCTGGAAGCACTTTTTTCTGAACAAGAATATCTTTTGTGGCAGTCTGACTATATTTATTTATGTACTAAAATCAATTTCAAAGTTTAATGTTGAGTTTCCCAATTTTTGAAATATTTCCACCAAAATTTTTAATATAACAGGTATAGAAGGTTTAGGTGCAAAGAAAGAAGTAGAAGGAAAATAGTACTGCACCTTATGTAATAACATATTTACCAGTTATTCTTGATGGCATTGAGAATATTTAGGTGCATGTGTATATCAGTGTAAACATATTCAATGGTATATTTAATTTTTTTTCAATTAAAAAAGTTTTTTTTATTTGCGCAAGCATTGTTGAAAATATTCTCTCCAATATCTTTATTTAGTGGGTTACTATGGTTTATATGCACAAAAATGTTCCTTGTAATCTTAGCTTTAAAAATATAACTGAAATTTTGCAATTATTTGTTTAGTAAAACAGTACCTATTTCAACAAAATAAAATTTTAAAAAAATCTGTAAAATTGGAAAAACACCTTTTGATTTTTAATTACCCTAGTTACTATTAAAAAAAGGCATTCATTGAATAAAAACCCAAAATTAAAAAAGTTAAACATAGTAGGGAGTTCCTTCTGTAGCTTATAGCCTATAATAATATATTATAATGTGTCCATATTAATAATATATTAATAAGGTAAATAAAGTATAGAAAAGTAATTAAGTATATTAAAGAGGTAATCATGGAGTGTATATTTCTCCCTAGCTTATTAACTGTTACTTATGATTTATTGATGATAATTATAAACAAAACCTAGTAGAGAGGTACACTATAATTAAATGGTACAGTTTTCTCCCATGAGACCTAGCAGGCCGCAGTCACGTACATAGCTTCTGAGTCTCAAATGAAAACGTAAGATACGTGCCTTTGGATGCTCTTTGAACTATACCACCATGTCTTGTCCTAGAAACATACAAAATATGTTATAAATTTCTAAAATGGTCTTAATTTAATACAAATTTCAATAATTGGAATGTTAAGGAAATAGAATCCTTAAAAATATTCGCGAATAATATAATTTCAAAATGTTTTACGTTAGGGATATTTCCATACAAGATCAAGGCAAATCGTGTCATACCATATTACTTCAAATTAAAATATTTTTTATATGACTAGAAAACTAGAACAAGATGTAGTTACAGCTGTATAAAAAAATCTTTCTTAACACTCTATTTATGTTTTTCTACACCGTTTCGCATTTTTTACATTTTGAGGGAGGCGGTTCAGGTCTGGGTCTTGTATTTACCTAACGTTGACCTATTATTAGGAAGCACTATTAATTACTAATCAAATGACAAAATATCTACAAGGTTTACCCTTACGGGAATCAGTCCGGTAACCTCCAGCTACCCAGCTGTAACTTTTCATATCCAAAAGTTGTTTAATTTAATCGATTTTAAACTACATATTAGTTGAGTTAATGCTTTTCATACAGCATAAGGCTGACCGTTATACAGGTTACTATTTATATTTATAATTACTATTATTCGTCAATTCTGAAACAAAAATGTATACATAATTTCTCAAAACTAAAAAAACTTGTACTTAATATTAATAAATTGTTGAAAAGTGTTTTCAATATTTTATTTTAAACTTAAACACATTTATTTTTATCATTATTAAATAGAAACATTTTAATGATTACATTATTTTGATGGAATTATTTGTCCATCAACTTAGTTAAGTAAACTTTTTTTTAATTCATGTAGCAGATGAATACGTTTCTGAAATAATCTCTATTAATTTAGAATTTTTAAGAATTTACACTTTTGATTTTTTTAGGTAAGATGAATAATAAATAAATAAATTCACATCTCCAAATATAAAACTTTGACTACAGCCTGGCTCAAGAAGGTGAGTTGATTTATAAGCACTGAGGAGGAAATCCCTAGAGGCGGAAATCTTCAAGAATTAATGGTTTGTTTTCATTAACTTAGTATCAAAATGTTACGTTTTTGTTTTTAATTTTGTCTTAAAATTACCTGAATTGTATGAACTTAAGCCCTAACCGAATCAGAATATGATTTAACGTTTCAGTGCTGTTTCAAATATAAATTTACATATAAGCAACTAATACATTTTTATTCTTAAAACTAGAAGTTAGTGCCAAATTTTTCACAAATAATCCTTATGGTAGTTTTGCATTTCTCTTTTTCTAAATTATTTACTCAATTACATTCCCCTACATAATAATTATGTTTGTTTGATGAATTATTCTCGTAAATTTTATATTTACAACCATGGGTTACAAAACTGCTGTAATTATACTGTTTTGTTGGTAAACATACCATACCTACCTTGTGGTATGGTTGCCATTTCAATAATCTAATCTAATCTAATCTAAACATTTTATAAATACAATTATAATCGTGAGATATTATTGTAAATATGTATATTAATTTATCAGTAAGTGAATTATAATAATAATAATAAAACAATGTATTATAAAATAAATTACTCTATTCAGTAAATGTATTTATGTTTACCTGTTTAGTGTACGTCTCAATAATCAAAAATATTATTATAAAAGTTTATTATACATCCAGTCATATATGACCGGTGAGGGCAACTAAAAACTGTTTCCTTTCCAATGTAATTTAGGATAATCTAGTTTTTTATGTCACCCAACAAGGTTGGATAGGCTGAGGAATAAAAATTTTTTCCTGCATACCAAGTGTCAGAAGTACTCTTGGTATGCAGGAATAAACGGTCCGAAGGAACATGCCCGTTGTGTAATAAACTTATACGACACGGTGTGCTATGATGTAAGATACAGTGGAAGCACAATCTGGATTCCAGGGTGTATAGAAGTTCGCAAAGGAAACAGTAAGCCTAAAAGTTGACTTAGATCTTTAACGACCCAGAAATAAACCATTTAACATGGGGTTCAATAGGCTTAGACAATAGGAAATCTCAAAGTTCAAGTATGCTTGTAATCACAAGGTGATTTCATTTTATCTAAGTTACACTGCTAATACCAAACAAAACTGATATTTTGTAAATAATTCTAAATTGACCAAAACATTTACAACGTAATTCCAATAACTTCAAGTCCAAATACAAACCGTAGTTCTCCTAAATGCAAATATTTAAAAGTATACACTACAAATTATTATTAAAGATTTTGTTCAATATTTTTTACTCGTAGTAATAATTCAAAAAGACTATTAAAAGATAAAGCTTCTTAAAAGATATAGTAAAAAGTATATGCCTTTATAGTATGGTATTTATGCGTAAAATTTAGAGATTATTATTGTAAAAAGCTGCTCTCAGCAAAGATGGCGGCGCACGCTTGGAGAGTATATTAGGATGAGGATCATATCCTCTGGTAAATCCAATTTATTATGGAATTGCTATCTAGAGGATAAGCACCTTTAGTTCATTTCATCTTGAGACGAAAAATTAAGTAATTTTCTGTAGTGTGGCGTAAATGATAAATATTCAACAATAAAACGTAAGATAAATACACCATTCGTTTGCTTTTATAAAGGGAAAACTCTAAATCGCGAGTTACGGTCTAGTGTTTCTATCTACAGACTTATGTTATTGGAACGTTTTACCTAATTAAATTATTTAGTGATACTTTTTGAACGGATTTATTAAACAATCAAAACATAGATAAATGTATAGCACTTTTACTGATATATCAAACTACTGCAATATGAAATTTTTATTCTTAAATATATCAAGAACATTTTCTAAAAATTCTCTAAAGATTTATAAACAATAGTTATATTGATCAAATTTAAAAATATCTTATTAATATTTCCTTATTTTAAGTGAATTTTCGTATTTAGTTTTCATAATTCATTATTAAAGATTTTTTTAAGACATTAAATATTATGTAGTACCCTATAGGGTTTACGTTAGTTGGCACAAAATATCCCAATTGGATCAGATGTAAAACCATGATTTAAATCAAAAGTCTTTTTTCATTACAATATGTGTATAATGTTTCGTTAACCATATTCAACCTATTCAACTCCATACAAATACGCGTAATCGTTTGACGTAAGGTAAATATTCAAATTACTATTTTTCTTTCACGAAATCCCGAGTTTTAAACACAAAGTAGAGTATATGTAAAAGTCGTTAAAGCCCAAAATTGGCGTACAAACTCCTCCTAAAATCCCCTTCACCTCCCCCCTTCACCACAATTCACTACCTTCAAATAGACCAATGGTTTTCCTGGTTTTCAAATTAAACTTACAAATTACCATTTACAAGTATTTATCAAATTTATTTCCGATCAAGTCCATTCATTCTATTGAGAGCAATAATTTCGGATATGCATAGAGTTTTGAACGATTGAAATGATTACCATATGGGAATTTAAAATGGAAAGAATTCGTCCCAGTACTCAAACATGCAATTAGGACGGTAGTACCTAATTTTTGAATTCTATGTCAACATCTACCTCGTTGTTAGTTGAGGGTATTTTTTGTCGAAATTTTTAAGAAAAGGGTAAAATAACTGAAAGACATAGAGAAATTTAAGTCAAATAACGCTTCTAATTTCTATATTAGAGGAAAAAGTGAGTGAGAAGATTTACAAGTATATATTTGAACTAGATATAAAATATGAACTCAAAATGTTAACTGTTTAAAAATACATAGCTAAAAGATTAAAAAATCAACTAATGATGAAAATATTTTTCATTTTTTGCATTTTTTAAAAACTAGGATTCATAATTAATGTTAGAAAATGTTGAATGTTTTAAGATATATCTTACCATTTATAAAACACGATGGACATTGCAAATCTATTTGTCTTTTGCGAAAAACAATCTTTTTTATATAATACTAAAGAGTAAACAGTAATATAAATAAGAATAGTGAATATATGCTATGAATATAATAGTTAATATAGTGCAATAAAGGAGAGACTTTACCACTTTTCCTTTATTTACAGTTCCAGTTTAATATCAGTGATAATAGTGAAGTGCTTCAGCTTAGCAATCCAGACGCCCTGGAGACGGGTTTAGAGACAAAACATCAAATTGGAAGCTGACCTGCGCAGTGCGCAGCTATCTCCTAATTTGGACAATTTTCTGCAATCCTTGTGAAACATTTATTTGTGAATATACAAAACTATACATTGACCTAGAAACTGCATCGTAATTCCATATGATTATGACTTAAATACTTTTCATTATTTGACTATATGACGAATCAAGTTTTTGAACGAGCAGATGATGAAACAACAATGTTTTTAAATACGTTAAACATAACCAAACTGTCGACAAAAATAACGTATGTAATCTTGATAGTTTTGTAATTAACTTTTTCTCACTTATAACCACATTTAATCAAACTTTATTGTTTTATTTGAAAAGTAATTCACTTTTTTAAATACAATACCTTAGCTTATGTAAAGCCACGATTTATATTTCCTAGTTGAACCTTTCCCCTTAAGGTATTGTGAGACTAACTAAAGTTTTTTTTATCACTGACATACATATTGAGAAACAAAATTTTAAAACTTCGTTAGGTAAAGTATTTTCTATGTAAACCACAAACAAAACATGAAGTCACAGATACGACATCTGAGTTGGAATCCCTCCAAATGGAATGTCACTCAAAATGTCTGAGTCTTTGCGAAACACTTAAACTCAAGAGATATTAGCTGCCCTTTTCCTGAAGAATGTACAATTCGAGGCAAGTGGATTTGATTACGCTTGTGGCTATCTTTATGGTATTAAATTTTAAAATAGCGCGTACACTTCCAGCGTAATATAACCGAGTATGATTTTTCACTTTACACCAGACAGTTATATCTAGAGAATGCTCAAGTCTATTGTATAATTTTCTAGTAAATTATGATATGGTTAGTAAATTATGGTAACGGTTTTACCAAGCATGTACGTTGTAGTTTCATGTTAAAAATGCGTGTAACATTATTATGTTAAGCGATTGTATTTATAATAATATTTTTTATAAATAAAGAAATTAGTGAGGTTATTTTTAATACATTAAGGTAAATTCCGTTTTAAGTCCTAAGAACGTTGATTTATGGAATAAATACACTTTTTACTATACATTTAGAAATCTGCACATGTAACTTAACTAAAACTAGACACATAGACTTACATTAAACCTTATATTTTATGAACAACCTCAAACAGTTGGTGGAAAACCAAACAAGTTAGTTAGTACCAACCTTTCAAGTTAAAATAAAGAATACTACTGCCAACCATGAAATAAATATTAATGTCATTAAATTCAAGGCTTCCCTTATGTTTTATTAAAATCAACATATTAGTTATGCCAAAATTTTAGGCTTTCCTCTTAATTTTCCCCCACCCAATTTTCACTTTCATAAGCCTAAACATTTTTCAACAGTTTATTGGTAAACTTAAGTCCTAAGAAACAGAATTGGTTTGTACAGCACTTTTTACATGAGAAGGCATCTCAAGAAGACGACAACGGGATGTATGTATGCCTTGCTCTTTGTGATTGTATTTTTTAATTTCTTTTACATAAATGATTTATGTATTTGAAAAAACGTGAGTTTCATACACTATTTTTTTTAATGATCTAGTTTCACAAAAACCTTTTTTAACAATTTAGGTACAAAGCCTAACCGCAATAGCGGTTAAACTGTTATGTTACCATTAGTTAGCCCGCGAAATGCCGTAATCCGCCGCTGAATAAATTACGATAAGCTTAGCATTAGCGCGTTTTAGAGTTTTAAATTACTATGGAAAAGAGCTTAAATGGAAGAAATGTTTGCACCACCATTATGCCAATAGATTGAATAGCTTTCAAAGACCATCTATAGGCCTACCTTTACTTTAATATTTTCAAATGTTATTTTAGTAAAACTTAATATTTTCAAATGTTCTTTTAGTAAAACATTTATTGAGTAATAATTAATTCGCACAAAGGTTTAAAATAAGTTAACTTGTTGAGTACAAATTATAAATATCGCATTTTGTTTCCTATTATAACATTACACATTTCCTAGTAAAATATAGCTACAAGAAGTTGTATTAAAAAATATATTCAATTTTAAACTTTGGGTCTTGTTAAATCTAAAACAAAGGAAAATCCAATACGATTATTAAGCCATAAATCAATTCCCAGAGTCATAATGGGTCTCAAGAGCGCAAGGCTCGTATGAAACTGCAATTTCCAGAGCAAAAACATTTTATAATATATCGTTAAACTGTCAGATGTAACATATTTGAAGTTTGAAGATATTAATCTTGGATATTAAACAGCGTTACTACAAAATGTATTATTTGAAAACTAACATAACTATATTTAACTGAATAAGAAACTTTAAATCCCCTCGGTCTTTGGTGATGAGCTATAGAGGTTAATTTTTAATACAAAATCGAGTTTATGCTTTAATCAATTGTAAGACGTTTAAATGTCTTATCCTGCCAGGTGTGATTTAAGGTGTAGAAATTAGGTAGAGTACAAAGGGACAGTTACGTTTTAGGAAGACTTTATAGCTTTAAGACAAAAATAGGTGTCAAAACCAAATTTGGCATAGAATTAATGGTAATTGTTTTTCTATTTACATGGTAATTGGATGTCACCTTTTAGGAGACGGTCAATGAGAAGTAAGTTTAAAACCATAAAGAAAGGTTAATTCAAAACAAAATAGAAGAAGTTTTAAAATTGAAGTTTATATGACAGGTTCAATAACAATATTTAAGTTTCACTTGCACGATAAAAGGTAATTAAAGTTATTTCAAGCAACTATGAATAACATATTTTCTTAATTCAATACAAATAAGTCAGGTACAGCAGTCTAAAGATAATAAAGTCGTTCAACTACTATCTAGTCCATTTAACTACTCCATTAGTGACAGCCCGTTGGTTACTCTCTGGCTGGGCCGAACCATTTCTGGGTCAAGCCACCTAACTTTTGACTCCACTTGCTTGGTTAAATAAAGAACTAAACAGACTATTTCGACTACATTTACACACATATCTTATAGCTTATTCTGCCTTACAAGGGATCTATATATTATTTGATGATTTTAAGTAATTTGTAAAAATTATCGAGCTAATTCTACACAATTAATTGAGTATGGAAATATTTGATGTAGAATTTGTTCTTGCAAATCAATAGCGCAAACCAAACCAGTGTAGTTTAAACTAGAGACACAGACGTTTGTTTGGAAACAAGAGCAAGAGGAAGCGAATTATTGAAACTACTCTATTGAAATGTAGATCTGTTGAGTAATATCTTAACAATATGTACCATAGTACGAAAGTGAATTCTTTGGATTCTTAAATTTTATTTTTTTCTCGAGATTTAGATGTATATTATTATAAATAAATATTATATTTTAAGTAAATATGTTTGCCTTATTAAAAAAAATACTTTAAAATTTATTTTCTACTATACAGTAAAATAGTCCGTATACTATTTTAACATATTAAAATTTGTAAGGGAATTTTATTGTTATCTGTCTATGATTTTCAAGAATCACATAAACTGTTAATTTAATCGTAACATTTTTCTGATTATTGGAAACTGGAAAAAAATTAAGGTAAATTAAGTCATATACATTTAAAAGTCATTTTAGTAATGTTATGGTTAGAAATAAATTATTACGGGCACGTATTGAAACTTCAGCTGAATCAAACAGACCTCTGCCTTCTGGGGTTGCTTTAAATTCTACTTGCCTCTCTCCTTTCCTCTTTTCGAATTCTTAACCCCTTTCGTTAATAGCATTATGTTCAAGGAAATGCTGCTCCATTCGGTACTCTCAGCCTCATTATCCTAGGAGAATTATCCCTTACTTGTACATTAATTAAGACTTAGAACTAATGTGAATCGTTTTATAATTCCAACTAAATTAGGAAATAAATCCAGAACTGCAGCACATTAAAGATAGATTTCAATTACAAAAATTGTATATGTACCGTGAGAAAACTAAAAATTATTAAATTTGTTTTATCAGTGTAGAATCACAAAACATACCGATAATAAACTGCACGCAACTCACTTATTCTTAAATACTGACATAATAAACCAAATCACTATGTGAATTGGTTATTAACTGTGCCAGCAAATAGATTTTGTTAGCTATACATATACAGTATTAAATATATATGTACAGTTAACTTGTTAACTATGAGATAGTAAAGACTGGGGCGGTGGCGGGTTCTGTAATCCAGCTACTTGGAGGTCATGAATTGAGGATAGTTGTGAGCGATGGTCTGTAGATGTAGTGTTCTCTTGTGTGAATTAACTTCCACACTATTGAATACTACGTTAATTCGTCAAGACCATTCACATTATTCAACCAGTTTGTAATACAGAGGCAAAAGTGGTTCGGATCCCACGTTAAACTGTATTGTCGGGCTATTAGTTAACAGTCCTGTCAGATCTATATGAGAATTTACAACATTTTTGATGAGTAAGAATTTTAAATCATGACTACTTTTAAAGTTAGGAAATTGTTATCTGATCTTTCTTTCACGAAGCAGAAATCAATCGTCCACGGATCAAATCATATAGGAATATGAATTTAGGAAAAATAGTCATATACATCAATGATTATATTTGTAAAAATCTAATATGTATATGTGAAGATAGCGAGGTGTTATTGCTTATTTGTGTGAATTGAATTTATAAAACAGCTAGATTCGAATTTAGCTTTGTTACATTGAATTCGAAACAAATCTAGATATAATCAAATCCATTACACTCATACTATCAACGATCACGTATGTCCTTCTTAAGAAGACTATAAGAGAGAGAGAGAGAGAGAGAGAGAGAGAGATAATTTGACAATTTGACAATTTATTTATTTATCCTGGACTGGTTTGGACCAACGGTCCACTCTTACACCAGGCCAGGCCAAAAACATTTACAAAAATTTACATGAGTTGTGGCTTATGTCTAATCTAATGTATGTAAAATGAATTATGAATTATAATAAAAGAAAATTAATTATTGCTAACACAAACTTATTTCCTACAATACGTTCGTAGTGAACAAAAGGATAGTAACAATTTTGTCTTACAATAATAAAGAGGTTTAAATAACAAAATCACTATTACAAACAAAATGGTTAATATCTTTGTAGCAGATATGTTTTAAGTCTTCTGTTAAAAGAGGCATTCGATACTGAATTTTTCATCTCATCTTCTAATCTATTGACCAACCTAATTGTTTGAACATGAAACGACTTTCCGTAAGAGAGAGAGAGAGAAAGAGAGAGAGAGAGATTTATAATTTTTGTCAATTGCAATAATAATTTAAACTAAACTTGGATAATATAAATGTATTGTTTTATTTATTTAATATTTTTCTTAAGGAAACCGAAAGAAAGTAACTTCTAAGACTTCTAGTCTGTTATGAACCACATTAAAACATAGGCATCCCTAAAATTGTCTCTCATTTAAACACAACACCTCCAAGTACCAACAACGTATTTAATAATGCAAACCAAAATAACTAAACTACTTTCTTATTTACATGTTTACTCTATGTACCTGTCGTTGTACCTAAGAGCAATGTTAAAAAAGCAAAATTACGAATAATAGAAATTATAAATAAAAAAATTAAAAGTTTTAAACATAAACTCAACTTATATTTAATATGAATGTATTAAATGAAATTATCAATGTATAATGGTTTATTCACATTTCAATAGTATTTTAATTAAGTAGGATTTAAATTGAACTACTAATTGAATAATTCCCTTAAATTTACAAAATTTATTCAATGGAGATAACAAAAATCCCTCTCGTATAACGACTGGCACTCTATTGTTGTTATTTTTAATAGCTTGTGATTTTCATCGTTCAATTACGAGAGCTTATTAAATGATTATAGTTGCTTGAGGTGATTTATTATTGTCTACTATAAATAGTGCTGAATACTGTTTTACCCATGTTAAAATTAAGATTTAAATATTTTTTACATATAAAACTTAGTAGTTTTAGTTGTGGAATTAACCTTACATCGGGCGCATCATGAAAGTTACCTCTTATTAACTATAAAAACCATAGTTTTCGTTCGGTAGGGTTGGCACCTGATATACATCAGTCCTCACTATTTCGCGTCACTACTGGAAGTAGCTTCCGTGAGCAGCCTGTGATGTAACCAGTTTCCTGTAGCCTGGTTCCTTGTGCGCCCTTTCGTTTGACTATATTTTTGGATACGAAGAATTGCCCATAATAAATAAATTACTGCATCAGTATATTTAACTCAGTGAAACAAACTTGTGAGTATTCCACATTAAAAAGAGTTGAACTCAATGTTTCTCTTAATATGTTATGAAAAATAATAACGTTTATTGTTGTAAACGTATGAAACACTGGAGTATTTTATACGTACCTAGGTTTTTCATATTTATAAGCTTCAAACACAACTTTTTCGCAATATGAAACACTCGAATAAATTAAATGCTTGTTTTTACTACCAGTAGTAGTCGTGTTAAGCGGAAGGGAGAAGAGATAGTGAATAGGTAATGAAATCATTCAGAGGGAGTGCTGCCAGGGTCAAAGCTCTTAGCTTAAACATTCTTGGCATGAATAGCATTAAAAGTAAATCTTCCGTGTTTTCGTTAATACTGTATTTAGCGTGTTTTGTCCAAATACACAAAGTGGAAATTAGGTCTTAGGGTGACTTTATAAATTTAAAACGAAAAAAGATATCACAACTAAATTTGGTAAGCTACTTTTTGTGTACATGGTGGTCGGATGGCACCTATGTGAGTCGGCCATAGAGAATGAGTTGAAAATCTTAAAGGTAAGAAGAGGTTGGTATAGACATTAAATTAAAGGTCATAATTAGTAGAACACAATGCCACCTCATGTGAAAAGTTGATAAAAACGTGGTAGTTAAAAATTTTTTTTATGAAATTTGACAAGGTGCTATTTAGTTTCAGATCAATCTTGTGTGATTCGGTTTCAGGAATTGAATCTATTCTATGAGTTCAGAATGAGTACACGCTATCTTGTGTCACCCCGCTAACTCGGAGGCGGAGTGTTGTGGTCATTTGTTGCATTATCAATTTTTTTTTATTGTGCATGATAAGTACAGTATTATTGACAAAATAATATAACTAATATCTGTGACTTAAACATTCAATTTTTAATTTAAGTTATTAGGTAGTCATTTGTAAGGATACTTGGGAGAATTTCACCTCCAGAAACGTTGTGTATTTAAAAACACAGAAAGTCCAAAAAAAGATACTGAATAATTAATAACCAACACCATTATGAGTTTTAACGATTCTGGAAATAAATGATTTAATAAACTTTATGTAGTAATAAGACCAAGGTTTTGAACAATGCACTGTCAATACGTAAAAATACTACTAATGTTGACAAACAGAATAATAGTTTTAAAAGACAAACAAATATAGAATAGGTAATACATGCATTTCAATTTCAATTCAATTTGTTTTCACAATATATCACACACATCTTAATGCATCTTTTTCTGTGGTCATACCCATAAGACATTACAGCAACGTATTTTGTTACTGACTGATAAATCAAAACATTTACAGTTAAAACTATGTTAATTATGTTTCACTCTCAATGAGTGCCTTGGATGTTTACAAGGAGTCACGACAGTGGTGCTATCTGGCGGCCTCGGTCTGCGGCGGAACCCTCAACAATTATGCGAATTATTCATTTATTATGTCAAAATCCACACAACTATCTTACGGAAAACAATATTAACTGCACTGCTACTCTATTCTACTGATAATATATTTACATTGATTAGTAGATACATCAAACTAAACTCTATACATTCAAAATGTGTAGCCTAAGGCCTAAACTGCATTGCCATAATTAATTACAACGTTGTCTATAAATGTATTCGTGTTTAGAAATGTATTATTATAATGTACGTTTAATAGCTTGATGCCTGACCAAAAATTAAATCGTCCTTGTAAAAATGAGGGATGCATTAACTTTACACAGCAAACCTATTATTAGTCCTATTTAATGTTAAATAATGTAAACCAAAGTAGTTTACTTTAACGCAGCAAAAATAACATTATCTTTTACTCATAATAATGTGAACCATTATATTTTTACCCTCCTTATGCTTTTTTTCTACTTTTTAAATCCAAACTTGTCAAAATGTTAGTAATCGTTCTTTGTAAAAGTATAGGTGAGGCTTGAAGTAATTTCATTAAACATTCAGTTAGCAATCCTTCTGAGTTCCTGGAAGCCCAGGTGAAGATTAAACAAGTTTTATAATAAACAATATGTTTCATATTTAACTTGAAAATACTCAGCTATGTTAGTAAAAAAAACTCTACTTAAAAGTACAATAATTTATTCAGTTTTTTCCATTCATTTAGATAATAGGAGAACTTTTTTTGCTGTCGCAAAACTAACATTTAAAGAATATTATTGAAGAAATAAAACATCCACAGTAGTTTAGTATGCTCATTCAATTAGGTATGAATCTTTCTAGATTTATTTTTCCCCTGCAACGTATTAATTTTACACAATTGAATATATATAAACTAAATATTTTTTCAACATACATCCTGGATTATTAAATAGATATGGTTTGTAATTTTTTAAAAAGCTACTGTTTTATAGTAAACAAGCTGTACTATTATAGACCAAAATTCAGAATACAACACTAAAATAAGTAAACGCACAAATGTCATGCAGTACAGGTTTTTTGGCATATTTAGATGCTACCTTAGCAAAAAATATTTATTAAGCTAGAAAAAAAATTAGATCAGGTGATATTAATTACGGCGTACATAAGATGATTTCCATTATCATCTTTGCTTTTATCTTTTTTTAAATTATCTTTACTTTTACTTTTAAAAGTAAAAGTAAAGGTGATTTCCATTTCGCACGGTCTCCTCACTCCCTTGTCCATGCATTTATGATTCAACTTGTATTAATTAATGTAAGCATCAACTTCTTGAAAAAAAAAGAAGTTGATGCACTGGGAAGACCGAGATTACGATGGTGGGACCAAGTCCGAAAAGATATGAGAAGAATTGGTGCTACAGAAGAGTGGATGGAAGACCGAGAGAGATGGCGCAAAGCTGTTGGCGAGGCCAAAAACCTACTTAGGTTTGAATGGCCAACTAGGTAAGGTAAGGTAAGGTAAGCATCAACTTAATGCTTCACTGTCCCCTCTCTGGTGGGGTGTGGTATGACCTTTTCAGGGCGTTGGACACGGATTTGCCAAATTAAATAAAAAAACGCATAAGTGACCATTATGATCACATAAAACACAGGCTGTCACAGAGAGTCTCAGAAAACAGCGACCTTCTCAATACAGTCTGAGTAATGCTAAATGCTCTCGGCATTGAATCGCTTGAGAGCACGTAGAGAAATCTTTATGTGAATACGAGCTTGAACTATGTGTGAGTCGTAAATGTATGCCTGATACCTTCTGTCAATGTAGGGATCTAACGGGTTATAATGGTATTATATATTTATTACATTAAATAGTAATTATAACCATAGCAATACCGTAATTGCACTTAAATATACTGGTAATTGAACAGAATAAATTATTGAAGAGAAGCTTAATGAAGCTATAAATGAACTAACTGGCTGCAAATAAGATTTTATAATTAGCAGAATATTGTTCTCACATAGGGCTACTCCAGGTGAGAATTACGTTTTATTTTTAACTCTACACTTTTTACAAGTTTTATAGTGGTTTGTGAGTACGTAAGGATTAGTTTGATTTGTAGTTAGGTAAGATAGAAAATAAGAAATTTTATAAAATTTACCATAGGCAATAAAATATATTGCAAAAATTACAAGATCTAGTTTTGTATCCATCAACTAAATAGCATACTCTTTTGGGCAAATAATTATACCATTTAGGAGGGAATTCGATTTACAAAAAATATTTTTGTTTAATACAAAAGTGCCATAAGAAATTTAATGTCGAGTTTAAAAGGTTTCACGTGATTTTTAAAGTTACTATACAACACTTTAATAATATAATATATTTTTATCGTAATAACGGAGATACTTTGAGCTTGTTTAGTCTTTTCACTTTATAAGATAAGGGGCATCATAAATATTTTTGACTAATTAAATTATAACTTGTAATTTGTATTATTTTGTATTTTTATTTTACTATATTTTCTTAGAATTCATTACTGGTTGAAGAGTGGAATTCGAAAGTTTACCAAGTACAATTTGTTACCTTTAGTTTAGAAATCTCGTGCTGTAACAAGTTTAAGCTGCTAGTCGGTTGCTATGGGAACAGTTTCTTTACCTCCTTGAAATAAGAAAACGAAAAAGATCAGAGTAGAAACCTATTCTATCTCAAGAGTTTTGAAAAAATGTTACAAATAAACGCTTTGCTTTCAACTAATCCCATATTGTCAAGTATTGTTGTAATATTAATTTTCTAGGAATTTAAGAAATGAGTTTCGCCACTTTACTTGATTATTGAATAAGTAAAATTAATAATACAAGGAGATGGCCACTCGCAATCTTACGAAGTGGAGTGATTCCAAAATTATCGAGACAAAAAGGTCAGCCAAGTATCTGGGCCATTTCCAGATGCTTGATAAGAAGCTAACTCACTGAGGTCACATCAGAGGGTGTGTGTTAAGTTCCAAGAACGTTCCCTCTAACCTTGGAAGGCTAATGACAAATGTTGGTAGAGGAATTCAATAGAATAGAGGTTTTTGTTTTTACCTCAAAATATAAAATCAATAGTCACTCGTTCATGGCTGACGATGGCCGGAAGACCGAGGCGTGGCGGGAGGGCATGCGTTAGACCTAGAAATGGGGGTGTGTTATTATTATTTGTGTTTTGTTAATAATCTGGTTTTTATTTTAATTTGTTTCATTTAGTCTATAAATTATATTTTGTTTTATTTTATTATGTTACTTTATGAATTTACTGTTATTTTATATTATCATTGTTGTTATTATCACTTTAATGAGGTTAATTGTAAGAGAAGTATGTGGTCCTAAATTCACCTCACAATAATAAAGAAGTATCATTCATTAATGCATTCATTTATTCATCCAAACCATTTGTAAAAAGTTTGATATTTCTCAGTAAACGCTAAAGCCTGTGCCTAGCTAGTATTGAATATTCATGAATTATGTTCGATAGACAATACTGTAGAAAACAGTGCTCAGTAACATCTAAGTAAGAGTAGTCCTTCCTACAGCACATTAGGACTTTCCTTTTACCCACCACTGTTCAATGAGCATCCGGTGACATAGATGATTAAAGCCAAAGAACAATAGTAGTTTATGCCACGATTGTATTATAAATGCCTTAAGTGATGTGATGACGAGTGAGATGTAAATTAGAACATGAGCGAAGCGAGTGTTCAAGATATCTCACGAGTGGCTTTAAGGCATAGTACAATCGTTGCATACACTATTAATTTTATCTACGACCAACAATAAACAGACTTTTAAAAATAAAAGTTGTATATTAAATTTATCACGACCGTTGCCATATACTTGTTAAAAAAATAATTATTGGAGTAAATTTCATTCCTAGAGTATTTAGTGAATGTGCAAATTACGTTTTTTATTGTTTCAAAACTCACATTTGAGGTTACCCACTAAAACGCACTATCTTCATGGATAAATCGGCTGGTTTTGCATTTCATTACATCTATAATGGCATTGCTTTCGTCAAATGCTGAGTTTTGATAGGTCTATAGCCTGTATTGTTTTTTTATCTGTATCTTTATGAACTCATAATGCAACGGTTCAGAATATGAAGCGGGTACTATGCCCACTAAACCACACAGTCAGTTGTATTGTAAGCATATTAAATTTGTTTCTCACGTAAGTAGTTTCAGTTGAATTATTTTGGCATGAGTGATTAGATTTCCAATACGGTATTGGCGTTTATAGGCGGAGTTTTGCTACTTACACACGTACAAGCACTCGTAGCTCCGCAATGTGTGATAAGTTACTGGCTAACTTTGATCATTATCGCAGCTCGCTCCTTCGCTGTTGTCCTGACTGTTGTTAGTTCAACAGTCTCTAAATGATCACTATACGTGTATAATCTATATGTGCGAAATACCTTCATTACTTATAATTAAAAATCTTTTACGGTGTTTGTAAACATCATACAAGAACTTGTGAAGTTCAACGAACTATTTGAAAGCGTAAAGGAAAAATTTACTTAGACTACTCTTTTAAACAAATAGTTTTTTTAGGTTTTCATTCTCATAAATTAACAGAATATTAAAGTTTTTTTTTTAATTTCATACAAAATACTAGAAACTCATTCTGATAAAATTAGTTGAATAGATCAATTTGTTTCTTATTTGCTTAATTTGTTGGTGAATATATTCTACTTTATAAGCAGCCATTTGATGATATTTTATTTCGTTTGAATCATCATAAGCTTAAGGTATTTTTTTACCTCAAACTTAAAACTAGTTTTAAATAAAATTCCAATACCAATAAACATGGTTGTTTACTTACAGAGTTGCACCGTGTCTTCATACTGTTGTTCACATTAGATTACAGTTTTGCAGTTGAAACGTCATGTGAAACACTGAGATTTATGTGAAACCTTTACTAGGAACGATTGAAGTGTGAAATGAAAATACGCTACATCCATTCTATATATTCTATCGCGTTGTGGCAGTTACTTGTTTTATACATGTCAGATCTGCCGTCTCCATATTATACTGCTGTCCTAGCTTAGGTTGCAAATTTAGGTACGGTACTTGACTACAGTAAGCCGTTTTTCACGTTCTTTCCTCAATTACAGCTGGGATTTAAGCTATCCCAATCAGTTATTTCAAAATCTTTAATGAACTTCATTCGAGTTTGTATACAATCGTGGATAGATTACAGGTCAGAAAGGCAGTATCGAAAACTTTCATAAAATATCTACTCTTAAGACATCCTTGGTTTTTTAATGCCGTATGAGTAAATTCACTTAATCACTCTTTTAAACGAGTATGATGAATTCAAAATTATCATTTGCATGATTTAACAGATTGTTAAATGTTTCAAATAACTTCGTACAAAATACTAATATATATATATATGCTAAAATCAGTTGTATGAATTAAGAAATGAGAAATATCACAATTTTCCCCAAAAACAGAGATGGTAAAATTGATTATAATAAAAATAATAAACAGAATAAGTGGATGAACCAAAAGAAAAAAGATTAACTTAGTGAGACTAAATTAAATTTAAAAAATTTAAAAAATATTGTAGTCGTTCATTGATATAGCCTACTATATTCTATAATAAGAAATCACTATAAACGCTTCAGAAACAAATTAAAATGTGACATAAGGAGACAAAAGGAGAACTATTTCACTTCAAAGTTTGAGTCAGTGTCTGAGAACATAAAAGCACAATGGGATTTAGTAAACGGAATGGTTAAAGAACAAAGCAAAAGGAAAAATATATCCCAAATAAATAAAGGAGGAAAAATAATAACTGATCCAGGTGAAATTGCATCTGAATTTCATGATTTCTTCTTAAATGTTGCAGAAATGCTAAAAAGTAAAATTAAGCCCACCAACCTTACCTATGCAGATTTCGGAGATTGTTTTGAAACCAAATACATACCAACATCTTTATTCTTAACACCCACTACTGCAGATGAAATAATAAGCATTGTAACTAGCCTTAAAAATAATAAAGCTCCTGGTTTTGACAATATAACTTCTTTTTTACTCAAATCAATCTTAGATGATATAATTGACGTTTTGACTTTTCTTGTTAACAAAAGTCTTGAGAGCGGAGAGTTTCCAGCATGTCTTAAAACAGCTGTAGTGTTACCATTGTTCAAAAAAGGGGATCCGGATTGTCTTTCAAATTATAGGCCAATATATCTTCTTTCAATTTTTTCAAAAGTCATTGAGAAAATCGTTAAAAAACGGTTAGTTAGCTTTTTAAAAATTAATAATTTTTTTAGCGTAAATCAATATGGTTTTATGGAAAATCAGTCAACAGAAATTGCCTTACTGAAATTCCTTGAAAATGTCTACGGAGGGATAAATGAGGGATTAATATGTTCGGCAGTGTTTTTAGATATTACTTAAGCATTTGACACCATAGATCATATAATACTACTTGAAAAATTGCGTATTGCTGGGGTTAGGGGGTTACCATTGAGCTGGTTCAAAAGTTATTTGAGCAATAGGGTTCAATTGGTAAAAGTATCCGGAAAATTAGCAGGAAGGGGGAATTAAAATGTGGTGTCCCACAAGGTTCAGTATTGGGACCTATTTTGTTTCTCATATATATTAATGACCTTTGTGAAGCTAAATTTAATGGTAAGGTAACTTAAGGTTAAGGTAAGGTAACATTTGCTGATGACACAGTACTCAGTCATAAGTGTGCAGACATTAAAATTCTATATGATTTAATGAAATATGATCTCCGATGTTTAGAGTTTTGGTTTAATAAACACGCATTAACCCTAAGTAATAAGACTAAATATATGATATTTAACATTAAAAAAGAAGTAATTTGTATTAATAACTTAATTTACCATAATTCTGAATGTCTGAGAAATATTAATTGTAAGGGAATATGCATTGAAATAGAAAAAGTAAAGCAAATCAAATATTTGGGGCTAATTATTGATTCCAAACTTAGCTGGAAGGACCAAGTTAACAAAATAAAAGGAGAATTATATAGCGTTATCCGGAAGTTTTATTTTTTACGAGATATGTGTCCCAGAAATTTTCTAATCACAATTTACCATGTCTTAGTAGGATCCAGACTGGGTTATGGGCTGACATCTTGGGGAGGAACGTACTTATCAACAATCAAACCAATAGTTACATTACAGAAGTGTATACGAGTAGTAAGAACAATAATGAAGAAACGTAGATTCGATCATGCTTTACCTCTTTTTAAACAATTGAAAATTCTTCCATTTAGAAATTTGTATATTTACAAGGTTTTGCATATTTTAGTAGGAGTGTCGCAAACCATACTGATCACTTAAGGCCTTACCAGTTACGTTCCAATCACACTTTGGTGGTTCCTAAACCCAACACACTTTCAACATGTCTATTCGTTTAACGGGCCTAGGTTATTTAACATAACATTTAATTCTATTTCTCAAATTACTGAGGGTACTAATTATTTGGGTAAACTTCGATACTGGATTCATAAGTTTGATGATGTTGAGGTTTTACTTAAGCCTCAAATTTAGTCTATTTTGTTCCTTTTTTTAAATTTTACCGAATAACTTTTAGGAATTACTTCCAAATTTACTTCTCCAATTCATATTTTACCTATGTTTCATCTACTGTAAATTGAGTTATATATGTTGCAGTTTTACTTTTAGCAGTCTTCAGTAAGCACACTATGCTTTTTTTAATTATTTTTTTTCATTTTAATTTTTAAATTTATTGCAAAAAATAACAGCTTGGCACATCTGTTTTTTCCTTTGAATTCATGTATGCGTAGTGAAGGAACCCCAATCGGGCATAGATAGCCTCGGGGCAACCCAGTTATTCATCATAAATGTTAAGGTCTAAAATTGCTAGTAGTTTATTTTGTTCTATAGGTATAGTTGCTTTATGTATTTGTTTATCCGTTGAGTGTTTTATAGATATGTGAATTTCATAAGAATACTACTGTAATGTGTTGTATTATATATTTTTTGATGAATAAAGAATTATTATTATTATAATTTTATTGTATACTTCAACTCAAATTGCTTTGGAAGTCACGTCAAGCTATTGGTCAGTTACATGAAGTAGTCGTCAGGTCATGTCAGAGGCACTAGTGTGGTCTGAAATATCTAACACTAGACTTTGGCCAGAATGTTACACGAAACTTGCTTTTTGGTATTTTATTTTAAAACTACCTACAACCAGAAAGGTTGATCCCATCGTAAAAAAACCTTAGCTATCAGTATCTAAAAATTATAAATAAAACAATATAGCTACTCTTTCAATAATATGTTTGACAATATGCATTGTTAACATTTTCAGAGCGTTTTCGATTTTCAACATGAATAAGTTTTAGCTCTGGGGGAGTGGATATGTTGGTGATTTGTGTGACCAAAATGTTAAACAGTGACATCATTTGGATAGTGACGTCATAGTTTGGTTATAAGAATAGCTGTTTAGATTAACTAAAAAAATCCCTTTAGGTCTTACCTATTTCCCACTGGGAAATAAATACAAATATTTTAGTGATTAGTATGGTTTTAGAAAAGCCTGAATCTACTCCGGTTGACTGACAATTACTAATGTAAAATATATTAAAGATGACATTGGAGTGATCATATGGTCTTATTACTGACTCAAGGCTGACATGTTTTGTACACCGGACTACTAATTAATAGATTGATAGTATTGATAACCTTTGAGTGAACTATCAGATTATACATAGTATAACCAAGCACTGTGGTAATTATTTTGTGTGGAATTTTCAATCCTGAACAAAGCACTTTTAAGGTGGTAAATTTGAAATAACTATTCTTCTTTGGTCTATAGAAAAGCGCATTCGTGTAGAAGCAAATTAACGGAAGGTCATTCAAGTCGGTTGTCTCATCGCTTAGGTCACGTTCATCTTGAAACTGAATTGAAAACTTGGTTACGTGACTGCTTCATGCTGGACGTCGTGTCACGTAAATCTAAGATGATTCTAAATCAGATGAAAGGATGCTTAGATCTTTATAAAAAATGTATGTTTTCCTGTATGAGTCAGGATTACAATAATCCTGATGTAATATAATATATAATAAAAAACGATAGCAATAATTCTGTTCATTCTACTAAATACTAATACTATACAGGGTGGTTATAAAGTCCCTTCTTCTATTATTTTTTTATTTGTTAGAAGAAATAAATAACCTTTAAGAAACCATACAAACTTAACCTAAAGTATATTTTGAAGCTATCTAAAATTTTAAGTTCTCTCCGAAAATGGGGGATTTTGAGAGCAACTCAATAAATTATCACTTTCTTCTAATCGGAGGTTAATGAACAACATCAATATTTACAAATTATTCATTGCTGTACAGGGTAAATTCTTATTGAGAAGTACTTCATTTTAAAGGTCTTGGAATAAAAAAACGATTGGCAAACATTGGGGGTCTCTACCTTAACCCAGTTCAAAGTGGCGGCATTTTAAAAATGATGGCCCTGGATTTTTAAGTTCCTTCCTCCCTTGGTCTTTGCTACAGTTTTCATTTAAAATAAATACCTTATGAAAAGCTAGTCATGCAACATGTCGAATAACACTCAGAAAAACTAATTGAATTGAATTCATAAAATACCAAAGAATGACTTGTTCGGATTACAATTGTTATTTATTGATGATCTGCCATAAATACAGCTTTAATTAATATATAACTGATATTAATGCAATGTGAATTTTATATTTATTGTTTGGTACTTACATTAAAACATATTTCAATAAAAAACTATTATATTAATAAAATTTCGTTTTCTTAGTTAGAAAATAATTATAAAAAGCACGAAACTATATAAAGATTACACAACTAGAAATGATGGTCTTCCTTCCATTGTAGGGCGAAGTAGCATCAATAGTTTCTGCATATCTAAGCTTGACTCAAGGGTCTAAACTGAAATGTCAACGGTATCCTGTTAACGTAAAGTTCCGCTATTGTACCTGCAGTTACAGGGAATGGCCAGGAAACTTCATCTCCTTGCAAGTTTACTGTGGACGCTTTGTGTGTTGTTTGATTACAAGAAATACGTACGTACTTTCAAACTCATTACTTTAAATTATATAAAACTTAACTCTGTCTAATTTTATTATTATTCGAATTTTTAACCGAAATATTGATAAGCTTGTTTGCGTTAAAATCGGTCAAAAAGATTTTACATAAAGCGACTAAATACTGTATCCGTTAAAGCATAGGAACGAAATTTACCTCAGAATAAACAAAAAAATCTAGATTTTAAATTAATAGTAGTTCAAATAAGAAATTGGATCACAACTACACTTTTATTTCAGTCTTGGCTCTATAATTACTAAAAAAGGTTATTTTACATAGTTTTGCTGTGAATACATAATATTTTAGCTCACATATGGTTCTTTAATTTTATAATAAAAACAATTCAAAGTTCAAAGTGACTCCAAAACTCGTAATAGTATATCATGCATAGGAGGTAAAATCTATTAAATAAGCTTTTTTTCGTTAATACCATATAAAAATGGCTGAATCTTGTAAAGGAGAATATTGTTAAGAGTCCGGCTTATCTGTTCTGCGCTGCGAAATGAAACCGAGATTACTCTTTACAGTAGACTCGTAAGCCAAAGAATTATATATGATGTGATATTATAGAAGAATGGGTAATATCACTCTAATAAATTCCTTTACATTATCAAGTCACGTTTTAAATCCCTTTAAATTAGTCAAAGTACTTTCTCTTAAGTATTAAAAAAGAAACACACATGTATAGTAAGATTTAACATTTTGATATAATACTTAAATACGTTTTCAATAAGTTTTTCCTAACGACGTTTGATGAAATAGCAGACTATATGAAGCATATATTAGAATATATAAAAGCCAAACAGTGTTGGACATTAAGGGATTATCAGGGTCTATTGTAAACATTTTGGAACATTACACTGTTATAAGATAACGATGAGTCAAAAATATATTACAATTTAACTCAAATAATGGAAATTAACTCATTGAAATTAATAGTTCTATAAGTTTCTTAGACAGCTTGTTTATTTTATCATCTAATATATCGTATGTAGTAAAGAAATACATCAGAGCTCATGTTAGAGCTATTTTCTATTTTGTTAATGGATGAGATCGCTGGGCATTAGAACGCTTTGTGTTTGAGTGCAACGGAAGAAGGTCGAGTGAAAAAAGGAAGGAGATGGGATGGTGAATAGTTTATGCAATCACACTGGAGGTGCTTCTCGCAAGATCAAATTCTTTAGTTGGAATTTCTTAAGAGGAATATCTTCGTAAAACAATCTTCTCCACTGGTTCGTTTACGCGTATTGCTTTAGAAGCTCATAAATCTAGTAATTTATTCGATTTCCCTACTTTGATGAGTATGCGTAAAAAATAAATTGCTTTTTAATCACTCACAATGAAATCATCAAAAATATTTAGTTTGATGAAGATATGAAGATTCATTTACTATAAGTTTAAAACTAGACTTAAAGCTAGTTGTATAATATATTACATAATTAAAAAGTCGTTATATGACTAAGAAAGGTTAAAAAAATAAATAAAATATAATAATTAGTTTGAAATATCGTTTTGAAATACGCCTGCCTTCCCTTGATAAATTTATTACATTTTAATAGATTTCAAGGATATTCAAAATATTTGGTTCATAAAGTTCCCCCAATATTAACATTACAAAATGTTTTGTTTCTAAATAAACAAATAAATTATGTTTAATAACAGCATTATTAAATTATATAGGAATAATTATATCTTTCGGAAAAAAATTTGTTTGAGTTGACGAACATTTGTTACTACTACGAGAAGGTGAATATATATTATTAAAATTATATTTTGACCTGGCTCTTGGGGGTGTTAGCAATTTGTGCGACAAAAATTTGAAACAGTGACGTCATTTTGTTAGTGACGTCATATGGTTAGTGACGTCATAGTTATGTTATAAGAACAGATGTTTAGATTATCTGAGAATATTTCTTCTAGACATGTCCATGATCCAGCCTATATCACACTGGGAAGTAAATATAAACATTTTTGTTTGGTCAAAATTTAAATTTAATTTTTATAATAATATAATTATACTTGTATTTAAACGTATTTGTAAGTTTCATCTAAATATAGTACTTAACAGTGTAATTAAACTACGGAATATAATTAAAATCTTAATTATAATTAATAGTAATACATTTTTTTTAAGTAGTAAAGGATTTTATAGCATGTAATCTACTTTGTAATCTACTTTTAGAAAATAAAGACAAATTTTAAAGTCAAATAGCATACAACTTCAATAAATGAGTAAGTAAAACTCCTGTATTTTTATAAATTATAATTTTGAAAGGACTAAGAGTATTTTTATTGCTATCTCAAACACGCTGGAAAGGTAAGATTACAGTGGTATAGAGCTGCACAAGACCATCTACATTGTTTTAACAGTCAAAGTTTGCCCTCCTGCTGGCGACATTATGGAAATGGTATTGTTGTTGTGACTTCTTTAATTGCAATACTTTGTTCATGGGTCATTTTTCTGCTTTTACGTTAGACTACACCATAGAACATGTAAATATTAACATAAATGTAAGTAAACTAAAATAAAGATGACAAGTATATTATTGTGTCTTATTGAGTAACTTCAATCAATGAACAACAATAAGGACTAATAAGCAATCCTTTATAACAATCAGAATGTCCTACTAATTTATTTGGTTTTAATAATTATTTATATGCAAAAAACCCAAGCCTCATCATATATCATCTATTTGTGAAAAACTAAAAGATTTCTATGCTTGAATAAGAAATGTATTGAGTATGCATGTGTGCTGCATCAATGTTTACAAAAAAAACTAAAAGTAACCTTCGAATTTTTATCTCCAAATGGTGTGTACAGTTGTTTGTTTTAAAAACAATAGATAATATTCTAGAAGTTGTCTTAATAAACAATATAAAGCTAAAGCAAACCTTAAAGCATTCTATATTAGAACATTATTAGATGAAGCTTTGTATAAAGTAGCCTATCACAAAAAAATCTTTATACCGTAAATTTAGCTTAACTCAATAGTTATGTTAGTTAGTCAGTCTACTACCTGCCTTTCCTAAATACTATATGCCACAAACCAACAATGCATTTACTTCCCTTTAGAGATTAGCTCAGATCGTGGATATGTCTAAGGAAATGTTATAAGTCTTCTAAACAGGTGTCCTTAAAACCATATGACGTCACTTCCGATGCAGTTTTCGCGTAGCTCGAATGGCTAACACACACACCACACATAGGTAGATACAAAGGTAGATGTGTGATTGTTTCATCTTCCAAAATAAAATTAATACTGTGGTTTCTTAAGATAAGTTCTATATGAACCATTATTACTAACTTATCAACCGCTTTGACGAAGAACTAATTATTTATAATTTTTTTCACATGTTAGCACATCCTTTGTTGAACAATTTCTACGAGAGTTATCTTGTATTCACGCACATAACGGTAATAATTTATTTATAAAGAACTAGTTGAAAATGTACTCGTATTGAGACAAACCATCCAAACTTCATTCATAAGAAATTATAAAATACTAGATTCTTCAATTTAACACTTTCAATTCTCAAAATATATATTTACACCTACTAAGTATAAAGGTTTTCTACCGCCACCACTGAACCGCCTCCTCCTGATCACCCACGCCTACTGTATACAAAATAAACTTCTATATTTAATTAAAAGTTCATCTTCCTCCGGGCATTCTACGCGACCTTCGGTTCCAATACCGTTCAGCAAACACCAGATTGCCTGTTACAGTTGAAAACTGCGCAATTGCTTAGTTCAGTGTGCTTTTGACATGTTGTCCCATTTGCTATTGATACACGTCTATGTATTATTTGAACGTTTATTATTTTGACAGTACTATTATGTATTCGATTCATCTACTCTTTTCGCAAAATAATATGAAACTGAACTAAAGGGTGATTGTCAAAAACTGGTTTATTGGTAAGTAACAATCATATCCAGATTTCATGATTGAAACAAATAATATTATCGTAATTTTTTAAGTAAAATTTTCTAAAGATTGAAAATAACACCAAACACAGATCAAACTGAGGAGAGCTCCTGTACAAGATGAAAGGTGCTCGGTCTGGTATTTGACGCTCCGGGGCTCAAGCGTGCCAAGCTCTTGAGCTCCTGTTGACTCTACTCTCTGAATGTGAGCTACAACAAACTTGACCTCAATACATACCTCTTAACATCTGTAAATATAGCTATGTACCGCCCACGTCACACGTCGTAGCAGCAAAAGTCCGATGAATTTCAGAAACAAATAAATAAAAATTAACATAACCATTATGCACTTATTCAATAACTGACGCAGTATCCAGTAAGTTAACAAGGGGATTTTTGACCGATAATTATATCTTGAGGGGTTACTTCTGGCTAAATTTTTAATAGCGTCATTTAAACAATACTTATAATGTGTATACATTTTAAATATTAGGATCCATGTTGCATGTAAATTGCATCGCACAAAAAATTGAAATGTTAAGGCCCAATTTTATTTTATAATTTGGTTTACACTTTGTCAAAGGGAAAATTCCAATTCATCTACCGTTGATTACATAATTTTTATTTGTTAAACCTAGTATAGCTACCAATAATAACTCAAGAATATACTTTTTTTACCATCCAATGTGCTCTACATGACATTCATTACTCCGAATAATATTTAATATTCCGAGATTTCTGTGCATATAAGATAAGCTATTACGCGTATGTATTGGTACATGATTAATAATGATAGTGTTTTCGTCTTAAAAAAATGTATTTAATATAAATTGAGAGATTATTTAATCTATTCATTACTTTTGCAATTATATCTACAAAAAAATTTCACACCTTAATACGTAGAAAATGTCATTAATTCTTGCCATGGGGAAGTATTTTTATAATACTTCCAAGGATTGAGGTGTAAAGACGAACACAATTAGAGACAAACCCCTGTAGAATCGCCGAGATCAAAACGCAATTTTTCTCCTTTCATATTTCCCCAAAGAGGCATAACTCCAGTTTAAAAAGTGAAATTTACGAATGTTTTTCTTGTTATCACCTGCTTGTCAGTGGTTGATAACAACAAAACACACTAATCTGAAAATGTAGTATGTATAATACAATACTAAAAGATTTATTTAAAAAATATATATATATTGCTATGCTTTATTTTTATTACCAGTATTTTCTGTATTTACTTTAATTTTTTTGAAATAGCTTTTTATAAAAGTATTTTTTTTCAATCAGCTAATAAAATACTAAAAGAGAGATCTAACTTTAGGATTGTTTATGTTCCCATTAGCGTTTGCCAAGTTCTATTATCTCTCAAACCTATTATGCGTTCCAAATTCTTGTTACCTCGAAACCAATTTTATATCACTTTTATACAAACTATTTTTTAACTGTATAATGTAATGCCTTTTGTACTTTAATGATTTCTTTATGTATTCAGCCATTTATGTCCCATATAGCGTCCAATTTGGATGGTCAATATGATTTTAAGTCTTGTTATACTTCAGTGATTGTTAATCATTTGTTGTCTTTGTATACTTGGGTATTTAAACTTAACGAGTTTACTAGTCTATAGGTTGTGTAATTATTACCTTGTCACGCTACTGAAAATTGTGACCACTGTATATTCTGCAAAAACTGTTATTTTTGTTTCATTTTATGGGAATACATCATCATTATTTCATTAGATGTGTGGCCGTTATATTGATATTTTTGATACACAAAATAATCAAAGCATCTTATTTAAACTTAACTGTCTTATGTATATCTTGTAAAATCTCAGTGTTGTTACGAGTCCATGTCTATTTTGGCATATTTAGAGGATTGTTGATAGATATGGTGCCATGGTGTCATAGGTCAATGACAAAATTATATGTGGACTTCTAGTCTAACTGTGGCTCGTAAACAGTCGTGCATATTAAAAGTTACTCAAAAAAGGCTTGATAGAATATTTACATTCCTTGAAACCATATATATTTACCTTATTTGTGGCGTTTTATCAATGGTTACTAGTATTCTATAAATAAATGCTTTACCTACAGAAATGTTTTCCTTCTATGACATTTTATTTCTCAAAAGTATTTGTATTAGTTGTAGTACAGGAATGAAATTCATTTAATCATAGATAATACCGTAAAATGTCACTTACTTAATTACTTATCGATTATGTGTAGAAACTAAACTCCATTTCAAGATTTTGAAACTTTTGAAAGCATGTTAAGTGTTGAGGAAGGACCAAAATAAGCAAGAACGGAGGTGATTTATTACTTTTAACAAGGAAATCCCAAGCCTTAACTTGTCTACAATAAGCAGTTTGTGTTCATTACCCTGGATTATGTTTAATAGCTTCCATGACAGTCTGGTAAATTTAGATATCATACTGCAATTTATAAAATTAAAGAACACTACAACAATTACGGACTCAGATATTAGCATAATATCAAATTTAAAGTACAAATCAAATTCATTGCCTATTTTACTCAATCGGAGTATCGTGTGACATGGGCTGAGTTAAAATGGTTGTTCTACTTTTATAAATAAAGGTATAATTTATAACCGTCAATTTAGTGTCATTATATTTTATTTTATGAGCCAGCAATGTCTGATTACGATATTTATTTGAGTTCATTATGCATTTACAATTAATTATAATAGTCTAAAAAAGCTTATTAAAACCTTGACAATATTTTACTCGGAAAACAAAATGTGAACTAGTTAACGGTGTACATCTTTATAATTATGAAAACAGCGTGCTCTAAAATATAATTTGAAGTGAAAAATTTAAGGGGATAATTAATTTATTAAGATTGACGCCATATGAAACACTTTTACTAACAAATATCAGCTAATTTGTTCAACAGTACATTAAGTTTTACTAATCTTACTATTGAACAAGATACTTAGGCCTAAAGTCGAACAAACCAAAAATTTGTCAAATTTTGAATTAGTATTGAACTGTCAATGTATTATTGGCTATCTATGCTGAGGTCCCATTAACTCTACTCTTGCAATGACGTCAAAAACGTCAATGCAATAACGTTATTGAGTAGCGTTAATAAAAATATCTTATTAACTTCTTGATTAGCATTAGACTTATACAATCACTTACCAAATGAATGGTATCTGCCTTTCAGGTGTCAGTTTTGTTAAATATTCCTTATAAGAACCGGTTTCGGTCTTTTAACAGACCATCATCAGCCTACTAAACAGGCATCACATGACACAACAGATTTTCCACCGTCGGTGTTCGTCAAGAAAAAAATTTTTTTAATCTTTTACACAGTCACAACATATATTTACAAATTACGAAAAAACGAACAAACAAAGAAACATTTACACAGGGATCCCAAATATTTCCACTAATTCATTGCCTGAACCGCTCGCAATCATTCCTGTGAGCGGTGAGGTGTCAGTTTTAACTATCTAGGTGTCTAGGCTTTCGAAATAATAGACTTATACGTGTTGGTTTTTCTATTGGATGAAGTAAAAGAAGAAGATGAAGGCCAGACCGTCAATTTTATAAAAAGATATAAAAATCACATATCAGCATGGAAGAATGAAAAACTGGAGAGATCAAACATCGCAAAACATTTACTAGAAAAAGGGCACAACTTAAAAACAATAGATGAAGACCACAAGATTATCAAAACTTTTAAAAAACGAAATAGAATGAATGCATGGGAAGAGTTATTTATTCTTAAAGAAAAATGTAAAGATAAAGCAAAATTAATAAATGAACAAATACATTTTGATTCTGCAATAATGTATAAACTCTGAGATAGTTCCGGAACTCAGCCAGTCAATAAATTATACATCCGACGCCATGACAGGAACTTCATGTATCCAATAGTATTTAAGCAGGGACGCCATCTTGTTTCTTTCAGTCTCCGTTTGGGCCTGATAACGTCCGGTGTGACTGGACGAAATCGATCGCCAATTTAACAAATTTTGTATATATTTAGCGTTTGTATATAATCACAATATAAGTGTAAATGTATTACGACGTGAGTTTTTACTTCATACTATATTTGCAAATGTATATGAGCAAGCCTGAGGACCACGCCAAAAATATCACGTGAAACATATAAGTAGGATTAATCATAAAAAAGTTTCTAAGAGTATTTTGGTTCTATCCAATCTATTAAACCTTAATAGGCGGAAGGATTGTTAGCTTCTCTAGAAGTCAAACATATTCAACACACCTCTTACCCCCATACCCAACCATGGTGAAATAAAAAACGCTTATGGCAGTTTTTTATTGCATAGTGTAACATTAATCTGTATACTAAATTTCAGGTAAAACTGAAAGAAAGACCTGTTTTTTTGGTATCCTCTATAAGGACAAATTGGACACTCTCAGCCAACGACCTGTGTTTACCACGGTCATTCAATTTAACTTTTCTTCATAATAATTTGTTGTGAACTAATAATACCAGATACTATTTTATTTTATTTTTAGCTGGTTTTAAATGGGGGTAGCCAATACAAGCAGGTATCAATCCAAAATCCACTGTTTTCATTCAGGGGACCCGATTTTCTGATTGGGGATTACTAATAAATAAAATTTTATGTAACCGAACATTAATAATTAAATTATAAATTAAAAACGACATTCTTGTCTTATTTTCCCAAAACTTTCTGATGCTAGCATATCGTTTCATATTACTAGGACAAAAATCCCAAACATTCTTAATCTATCATAAACATAGTTATATTATAACTTTAATAGATTATTTGAAAAAATATACTTCCATCCCAAAGTTTTCTTGTTTCTTTAAATCTTTTCAGTTAACAGTGGTATAGTTCTGTACTTTACTGTTATACGTTTCTCTCTTACGCACCAAGAGAGAACAAGACGTATTCAAAACGTCCCTTCAGGGTGGACCAAATTGCTTCCTCGGTTCCGTTCTTATTGCTGATTTATTTCCAGTCTAGGGTATTTTATAACTTACTTCAGTAACCAGTTTCACTGTGAAAACAAAATCCACTGTTCTTTACTTTTTAGTTTAAGTTAACTAAACCAGTTTTTTTTCTTTTAATTGAACTACGAACATAGAATTATATTGGAGTAGTTTGTCGAAATAGGCTATCTTAACTAATTAAGTTTAAAAAAGCTTTTTGAGTAATGTGATTTCTACCTAAAATTACATATCCACATATTTTTAATTTTATCTTTTGTTACTTATCCAAAATTATACGGAATATGGTGAACTAAGTTTTACATAATGGAATTTGAAAAATCGAAATTTTTTCACGATATGAATTACATTGGAATAACAAACAATTTATTTTACGAGAACAATGGGGAACATACAAGTTAATTAATAGTAAAAAATTCAATAACTATTTTGGTGTTAACGTGGAACTTCATCTTTCAAATTATTGTTATAATGTTTAATCTATTTAAAGTATATCCTAAGAGATTAAATACAAATTTTAAATAACCTAAATGTTAGTTTCAAACACGAATGTATTAGGAGTATTCGTAAAATAAGGTTTTCTGTGCCACCAAGACAGAATGCGATGTGTTGGGAGAAATCTGGCAACACAGGCGAGACGCGAGTGGTGAGGATAGTGCAAGAGAGAGCTGTGTATAGTGATTTTTCTTTTATGTCCCTTATTAGTGTAATTTTTTTAAGTTTAGGTAAATCATGTTACACTGCTATTGCAGCAATACTATATTCTATTTTAACTCTACAATGGTTTTTAACTGTGTTATTTTCTATCTATAAAGTTTTGGACTTTGGGGGTTTAATCTTTAAATCAAATCAAAAAAGAAGATAATTTTTGCTTCTGTCACCATTGGAAACTTAGAAACTGTATTTGCCTCCACTCAGGCTTTTCCTTGGTTTCACATCAATAAAATATTGTATTTCTCTCTTACATTATATTTTACAAAGTAGTTCCTATTTTTTGGTTTATATATATTAAAAAAAGTTTAAACATATTTATGATTATACTTTAAACTACATACATATATCAGCACAAAAATCAACGGCAAATAAGTGCATATACTATATTTTTTGTTCGTTCTATGCCAGAACACTTTTATAGATTCACTGAGGGATTATTTAAAAAAAACAACGTCCACAGCATAAATACTCAGTTTTACAGTTTCAATATATATTTAATATATTTACAAATTTAGTTTTTTTTTTATCAATATACAGTTTTATACCCTCAATCATGAAAGTCCAAGCTTAGAAGCAAATGAAAATAGAATGGACGGAAGAGCCAAGAGTTCCAACAATGTCTTGCAGTGGCCACCAATATCTGACACAATGATGACAAAAGCTCGCGCGAACCTTTGTCCCTTCTAGATAATGGAGTTTACTGTTGTTTTGATGAAGCTTGGGGTTAAATGTTTTCTTTGGGCCTCTGGGGTAAGAAAACCTTTCCCACTAATCTATTCTAAATCTAATCTATCGAGAAATCTAATCATTATTCGTAAATTCGCTGTATTCAGGAGGTACCACAGTTCATGCAATTTACTGAGCGTTTTCTTCTTTCAAATTGCAAATATGTAACTAAAATAATTTTTTAAGCATAAAACTACAGACATTCAAATAAATGATACTATTTAAAAATTTTACGTTTAGAATTTATCTGTGATTTCAACGTGATTACGCCTTATTAATTTTACATATTGTTTAGTATTCAGAAAAAGGAGCTCTGAAATTATGATATAAGTATTTTGTTTAATAAGACAGAAGAACATTTATTTTATTATAAAAATGGTAGGTAATGCCAAACACTACAGCCACAGAATTCATGTCCACTTATCTCCAGACATCATTGTTTCAATGTAATATTGTTCACTGTTTCTTATCGCTCTCGACCGATAGGCTACCTGGTCGAGTAGCCACTCTGTCCAAGTCCACGGCCCATGTATGGTCTTAGTACCGGCCACCTCATTTATTCCTCATTACCTCAAGTAAACGTTTTATTTGTTTTATCCTACATTCTATATTTTAACTAGTGTCCAGTCTCTTTTAATTTAACAAAGTTCAAGTATTATTTTATTTGCATTCATTAAACTATAAAACCCTAATCAAGAAGCTCATGTCATGTGCGGTATCGCGACTTCCGCGTACCTTCGAAGTGGCCACAGCTATTAAAAGACTTTGCGTGCGAACATCAAAAGAGAAGAAAATTACAACACCAAGGACTTGAAGTGAGATGCCAGCGTCATTCTTGTGTTGGGATCCATTGCGTCCTTGTCCACTCACGTACGAACTGGAGTTTGTAAGGTATATGTTTCAATATCAAACAGTTCATTCTACATATTCATTATTGTCCTTGCGGACTGGTCCTTCCCTATAGATATTTCACCTCTGATTAAAATTTAATATTAACTCCCCAACACATATTCTTATAATGTTACTTTACTAAAAGGGATTGCAGATTTTAGTGTGTTACAATTCATTAGTAGGCTCATTGTAGTGTTTTTAATATTCAGTTTATTAATAGGTGATGATATTAATTGGTACTCCTTTATGTAGATTAATTTCAGTTTATTTATTTACTCAGTCAATTGTATTATAGGTATTAACGGTGTATTTTCGGTAAAAAAATCCTTTTTATATTTTATGATTTGTACATATCACATATAAATGTTTGAAGTCAGGCTAAACATTATCCATATTTATTGACTTCCAGCTGTTCAATATAAAGGATCAATGAAATCCTAATGTTAATTTTCTTTTATAAACACCCCACACTCGCTTTACTTTTCTTAAAACTTTTAAATGTCATAATTTAAACTGAAAAAATAATAGTTCATTTTTAAAGCCTTAAAAGCTTATATGACCTACCAATTACTGGTAATTATCAAATTGTGTCAATAATGGTAGTAAGTGGTAGCTGTAATGAATATATAAAATAGTGTACAAATAAAATATCATGAATATAAAACAGCCTGTGCATGAATAATCTGAGCATGAACCATAATTACTTCTACTTATAACTAAACCGTTTGGTAATTAATAATAGTTGAAAAGTTTTGGAAATGAAGAAAATACCTTTTATCAGTCCTTTCTTTGGAGCGTTATAGTAAAGCTACAGTTCATGTAGCTGTTACTTGTGTTGAGGAAAAGCATATACAATAATATAATAAACTTTTTTGTTTTAAAGATTCTTTGAAACTAAAATTTTTATTCTTCTCACATCAGAGAAATTTTTAGAGAGTAAGAAAGTAGTAAAAAATTAACTCTATTTGGGAAAAGCGGTTCAAACTCAAATAAATATTTTAAGACGTGAACTCCTTCACCGAAATCCACGACGCTAATTGGCTAGCAAGACACCCAAATTGTGTATCAATACAATTTTATCATTCGTAGCCATCATTACAATTACATCATAAAACAAAAGCATAACCCAAAAAGTGGTATGTAAAGAGTTTTTACATGACGTTTAACACGGCCTCTTTATCAGCATCATCTCAAAATGTTTCTGTTACGAACGTCAAAAATTAAAAAATGTATTCGTATATTTTCAATACCTGGCTAAAGAGGGTCAGTTTTAAGTAAGAGTTAACCATTCGAAACTAAGAGTTTTCTGCAGACAGTCCGTGAGGAGAAGTCTCTTGGGAAATTAACCTGTCACTCACCTGCTAGTGACGTCATCCGGTGTCAAGCATTAACATTACTCCAGCTGGAACTTTTAACTTTCAATCATATCCAAATTGTATTGACTATAAAACCTATATCGTTAATATATAAATTACCTTTATTTGAAAATTGTGGGAGAAAGAGTCTAAATAAAATGTTTGTATTTACTTTCCTGTGGGAAATAGGTTATATCATAGATATGTATAAAGGGAATGTTTTCAGTTCATCTGAACAGCCGTTCCGTTATAGCCAAACTATGACGCCAGTAACCATTAGATATCAGTCGCGATTGCCAACCCCCCCCCTCAGAGCTAAGACATATCCATTTCAAAAAGGAGGATGTCAGTAGTCTATTAGTATTTTAACATGGATATGTCAAATGATTTTAAATCCGTTTGCTTGTAGTACTTCACCAACGTTTTTAATTACTAGAAAACTGAAAGTAATAAAAGCAAGAACTAACACTGGAACCTATGGTTTAAACCTATAGGTAAAACCCACTTCTCCAATTACCTTACGTGGTAATAATAATGGTAGTCACTTCCAAATACTAAAAATCATACAATAAACGTCCCTCAATTTCATCTCCCTTAGGTGTCAGTTAGTTTTCTAATTAAACCATAGTTTTGTAAAACTATTGTACTCTCAATTACAAATATGCCAACTTTTTCCTCTCGGATGTTACGTTGGTTCTTAATTTTTATCGAAATAGACAAAGTTCGGTACTGAGGAATTTTGTGGTTTACTAGCCACATTTTGTCAATTTAAGAAAGAATTTTGACAAAGTACAGGGACGTGGGAGAAGTATAAGGACTATTAAGGGGGCCCAACGTTCTTCAAACATGGAATATTATTTTATAGGCCCTACTGTTTGTTTTGCTATACTTTTACTTGATAGATAAAAGCTGTATTGTAAAATAAATGGTGTATATCTAAGTGTATGATATTAATATTTATAATTTTTAACTTGTAATAATTACTTTATTTATCTCTAACATATTTTCTTTCATGTTGTTTGTCTCGTAAAGTTTAATCTGCACACTAAATAAAAACTGACAGAAACGTGATCTTTATTGTGCCTATTGAAATCCCTGTATGCAAATGGAGAAAGAGAGATGCTCAAAGGGAGTTGCTGTAACAGGGCAGGTGAC
Source organism: Nephotettix cincticeps (assembly GCA_023375725.1). NCBI lineage: Eukaryota > Metazoa > Arthropoda > Insecta > Hemiptera > Cicadellidae > Nephotettix > Nephotettix cincticeps. The sequence continues at coordinate 57,609,201 of CM041787.1, read as the reverse complement.
GCCTTTGACCATACTAACGCACCGTCACTGTTATATCTTGCTTGCTCGCACACCTTTGAAGGCTAAAATATCTCTAAGCATCGTTTGCACTTTATTCTTTTTAAAGGCCTTTTTCAACACGTTGATGTTATATTCAAACTACAAACCAAAGAGTGCCACTTACATGTTTATCGAGAATAATTATAGATTTATTTATATTTAATACATATAATCTCCAGAACATGATTCATATTATAACAACTTCTATCGTAAACAATCCTTACGTTTATTTTTATATCCCTTTAAATGACCTAAATCGCGGTTTCTTTTAATTCATAATTGGTTTCTTCAGCTACGGGTTAATATGAAATAAACCCCCTGAGTTGCAATTAATGTTGCAACCCACGGCTGGGTAAGCATAGTTTACGAACGTATTATCTTTTAATCGATTAATCTACCTTATTGACAGTAATCTTATCATGTTGGTTTCCAGTTAATTGCATGTTGATTTTACATCAAATTACGTTCATAAAATACAAAACTAATACATTTACCTTTAACTATTGTATAGAAATTTAAAAGTCTTGTAATGTTTTAAACTTGGTGTTACTAGACACGTCTGGCAGAATATTTACAAGGGATAGTCAGAATATTTACTGACTGAGGGTAGCCCGGTGGAGGTGCGGACTAAGGGTGGCCGTGTGTAGGTGAAGTCTGAATTTGGCCGCGTGGAGTTGCAAACTGCAGGTGACCGCGTAGAGGTCGGGACCGAAGTTGGCTGCGTGGAGGTGGAGAATGGGAGTGGTTGTGAGGAGGTGGGGACTGAGGTTGGCTGCGTGGAGATGAAGACTGAGGGTGGCCGCATGGAGGTGGGGACTAAGGGTGGCCGTGTGTAGGTGAAGACTGAATTTGGCCGCGTGGAGTTGCAAACTGCAGGTGACCGCGTGGAGGTCGGGACCGAGGTTGGCTGCGTGGAGGTGGAGAATGGGAGTGGTTGTGAGGAGGTGGGGACTGAGATTGGCTGCGTGGAGATGAAGACTGAGGGTGGCCGCATGGAGGCGGATACTGAGAGTGGCCGCATGGAGGCGGATACTGAGGTGGTCGTGAGGCGGTGGGGACTGAGGGTGGCCGCATGGAGGTGAAGACTGAGGGTGGCCGCATGGAGGTGAAGGCTGAGAGTGGCCGCATGGAGGCGGAGACTGAGGTGGTCGTGAGGAGGTGGGGACTGAGGTTGGCTGCGTGGAGATGAAGACTGAGAGTGGCCGCATGGAGGCGGAGACTGAGGTGGTCGTGAGGAGGTGGGGACTGAGGTTGGCCGCATGGAGGTGAAGACTGAGGGTGGCCGCATGGAGGTGAAGACTGAGGGTGGCCGCATGGAGGCGGAGACTGAGGTGGTCGTGAGGAGGTGGGGACTGAGGTTGGCTGCGTGGAGATGAAGACTGAAGGTGGCCGCATGGAGATGAAGACTGAGGGTGGCCGCATGGGGACGGATACTGAGGTGGTCGTGAGGAGGTGGAGACTGAGGGTGGCCGCATGGAGGTGAAGACTGAGGGTGGCCGCATGGAGGTGGGGACTAAGGGTGGCCGTGAGAGTGGCCGCTGAGGGACTGGAGTTGGAGGTGAGTGGAGGTGAGACTGAGGTTGGCTGCGTGGAGGTGGCCGCATGGAGGTGAACTGAGGTGGTTGTGAGGAGGTGGGGACTGAGATTGGCTGCGTGGAGATGAAGACTGAGGGTGGCCGCATGGAGGCGAATACTGAGGTGGTCGTGAGGAGGTGGAGACTGAGGGTGGCCGCATGGAGGTGAAGACTGAGGGTGGCCGCATGGAGGTGAAGGCTGAGAGTGGCCGCATGGAGGCGGAGACTGAGGTGGTCGTGAGGAGGTGGGGACTGAGGTTGGCTGCGTGGAGATGAAGACTGAGGGTGGCCGCATGGAGGCGGATACTGAGTTGGTCGTGAGGAGGTGGGGACTGAGGGTGGCCACGTAGAGGTGAAGACTGAAGGTGGCCGCATGGAGATGAAGACTGAGGGTGGCCGCATGGAGGCGGAGACTGAGGTGGTCGTGAGGAGGTGGGGACAGAGGTTGGCTGCATGGAGGTGAAGACTGAGGGTGGCCGCATGGAGGTGAAGACTGAGAGTGGCCGCATGGAGGCGGAGACTGAGGTGGTCGTGAGGAGGTGGGGACTGAGGTTGGCTGCGTGGAGATGAAGACTGAGAGTGGCCGCATGGAGGCGGATACTGAGGTGGTCGTGAGGAGGTGGGGACTGAGGGTGGCCGCATGGAGGTGAAGACTGAGGGTGGCCGCATGGAGGTGAAGGCTGAGAGTGGCCGCATGGAGGCGGAGACTGAGGTGGTCGTGAGGAGGTGGGGACTGAGGTTGGCTGCATGGAGATGAAGACTGAGGGTGGCCGCATGTAGGGGGATACTGAGGTGGTCGTGAGGAGGTGGGTACTGAGGGTGGCCTCATGGAGGTGAAGACTGAGGGTGGCCGCGTGGAGGTGAAGACTGAGGGTGGCCGCATGGAGGCGGAGACTGAGGTGGTCGTGAGGAGGTGGGGACTGAGGTTGGCTGCGTGGAGGTGAAGACTGAGAGTGGCCGCATGGAGGCGGAGACTGAGGTGGTCGTGAGGAGGTGGGGACTGAGGTTGGCTGCGTGGAGGTGAAGACTGAGAGTGGCCGCATGGAGGCGGATACTGAGGTGGTCGTGAGGAGGTGGGGACTGAGGGTGGCCGCATGGAGGCGGAGACTGAGGTGGTCGTGAGGAGGTGGGGACTGAGGTTGGCTGCGTGGAGGTGAAGACTGAGAGTGGCCGCATGGAGGCGGATACTGAGGTGGTCGTGAGGAGGTGGGGACTGAGGGTGGCCGCGTGGAGGTGAAGACTGAGAGTGGCCGCATGGAGGCGGATACTGAGGTGGTCGTGAGGAGGTGGGGACTGAGGTTGGCTGCGTGGAGGTGAAGACTGAGAGTGGCCGCATGGAGGCGGAGACTGAGGTGGTCGTGAGAAGGTGGGGACTGAGGTTGGCTGCGTGGAGGTGAAGACTGAGGGTGGCCGCATGGAGGCGGAGACTGAGGTGGTCGTGAGGAGGTGGGGACTGATGTTGGCTGCGTGGAGGTGAAGACTGAGGGTGGCCGCATGGAGGTGGAGACTGAGGTGGTCATGAGGAAGTGGGGACTGAGGTTGGCTGCGTGGAGGTGAAGACTGAGGGTGGCCGCATGGAGGTGGAGGTGGTCTGCAGAATTGCTAGAGTGGGTGGCATTATCTCGACAACCAATAGTATACATTTCACTCTCTTATGATCTTTGACTTCACAATCAGGTAACACACTGATGTCTGGCACATCAGACTCTGCTATATACAGATTTCATTCGATTTTTAGATAAACTATTATGCACAATTTTGTTTTATATATTATCGTTACATAATATAATTAGTGTAAACTTATATTTTTTCTTTTTCGATTTAGATTATTTTTCAAACCTTCCATGAAAGTTTTTAAAATGTATAAAACAACGTGTTCAATTGACCAAACAATCACAAAAGGGTGTTTTATAACGATACTTCCTTGAGAAAATGGGAGAGAAAATGTGTTCTTAAGTCACAGAGAAAATGTGTTCGTTGAGGGAATAGGTCTTTGATGCGGCCCTCTCCCAGGGCTTGTAATTCTACCTATAACTGATTTATAGTCTGCAACCAGATTGTTTCCTTCTCCGTCGTATCATAAACTAACCATAATATTTTACGAAACCTTCAACCTAGGTAATCAAATCTATAAGTTAAACGCAACAGAAAAGGTTATACAAAATTTTCAGGCACTATTACTCCCAACCTTTCAACATCATTGTACATTTATAATTAATATTTCAGTTCAGCCTCGACCACATAATATATTTTTTTAATATAAATCGTACTAAACGGCCTTTCTAGTAGAGAAACTTAATAAATTATCCGTAGTATATCGTTATAAAGGCTTTAAGTTAAAAAATACGAATAGAAAGTATTCTACTAAGTTACACTTTACAATCAAAACTCCCAAGTGTTCTGATGAATTCCTTAACTTTTTTTGGATATTCTAGAGGTCATTTTGTATTTTATAACAAATAACTTTATAGGAAATATCGAAGTAAAGGTAAGACATATAGGCAAACATAATTTAACTTCTTACTGGATAACTTAATCACTAATCTTCTAAATTGAAGTGAAAAATATATAAGATAAATTACTTGGTTAAAACGCTTAATTTTTTACCATATTGCTTATTAACAGTATTGCCCATATTAGGTGTTGATAAGGCGGTGTATTCGAGGGTGACTGTAGCCTTGGAAACTGTTATTAAATCATCGAACTCTAACAACACTGGAACGTGACTTCCATGACAACCACGAATTTTTCACTGTCTAACTAATGGCGTTCACTTGGATATGATTGGCTGGTTCATTTTCCAATAGCGTATTCAATTTAGACGATTCACTATATGAATGTACTTATGATTTTTTTTGTTTTATAATCCTATAGAATATATTTATTACTATTCATTCTTATCGTATATATGCAGTAGTTCAAATTGAATAATTTTAACTAGAATTTTATACATTATGAGACATATTAATTTCATACTTCATGATTTTCGGAACTATTAAGAAAATCTTTTAATTTGCAGACTCGCCTCTTTTATTAATTTTATGCACAGGTGCAATTTTATGCAACTTACGCCGCATTAGCTGCAGGTCTACGCCACGTCAAGTGCCGTCGTCGTTCTTATCATCCCCGGCAGGTGTCGCCCCATGCAATTACAGTATAAACATCAGGAGTGTTCTGTTGTGATGGAAATAAAATTACTATGATTTCTACCCTTCCTTCAGAACAGGCCTATTATCCTGTGGTACAAACTAAAATCTTGTACATGTCATTATTTTCTTGTCTTTACAATAAGTTATTTGTGATTTACAAATCATAGAAGGTTGAAAAATCTGTAAAATTTTTCTTTTATAAATTTAACTTAAAAGATTCGTATGGTATGAAAAGCAAAGACTGGTCCTTGGGAGGTTTTATCTATGCTTGAAATGTCTTCTTACAATTCTATACAACTGTGATAATTCTATCTATGATTGTAAATAATCTTATACCAATGAAACAAAATATAAACAAATCATTTAAGTTTACACCTTCGTAAGAGTAAGGTATTTCAAACGTAAGGAGGGTAAACGTTTTGGTGAAAATGACTTTTAAAAGTCAGCAATTTGTAGAACTATCAATGTAAAACCGATTAATCTCGTCTTTCATTTGTCCTAGACGTTGAGAAGCCCCAGACATTATTGGATTATGTAAATGTTGAAGCTACATCTGGGCCCATCGCGCTCAAATTGCTTATTCAGGTTTTACCAAATCCTCCATTAAAGTTTTTAATAAATACTCCTTATAGTGTATTTTGTAAACACAAGTCTTTAGTATCTCATGGCTGGTTATATTTTGTTAGTTTCTGTCATTCATGATTTTGCACATAGAACTCTAATCCAAAACATATATCCTTCACTACCAGTGAAAAAATATTACTATTTAAATATTTACGTCATCATAAGTTTCTGATCTATTTTAATGAAATGGTTTTGTTAGTGAATGTAAACCATAGGTAATATTCAGAAAAAAGCTTAAATCAACGTAATTCATCCGAAATGTGTTCACTTTACTATTTAACGTGATTTACTATTAGGAAAGGTAACATTTGTTTTGAATTCACAAATATTTAATATACAAGAGTTGCATGTTCACTTTTAGAACCTAATGAAAATACATCATAATTTTTCATAATCGTCAATGATAAATTTAACTTCTACGTTAAAATTTATCAGGACCTACAATATTTGTGTGTGTGAGCACTTTTACTCATCCATATATATTAATTGTCCTCCTCATTATTTTTCACTCTAGACAGTTCCTTTATTGAGTACGAAATAATACAATCGATAAAAGTTATTTAGCGAACAAAAAAACTTACAAGAAGCGAGATAGAATAAAATGACAACGAAATAATTCCGTTTTGTCCGTGGAGGGAAAGCAGCGGAACATTGTACTTATTGTTGTAACACTGATGTAAACCACTAAACCAAACAAACCACGCTCTGTGTTTGCAAATTACAACGTACTGACTAAAACCACCCTCGCTACTCTAAACATAATACAACGGATCATTGTACTTAAGGTTTGGATATTAATATAATTTTACCGCTTAGAATATTTCATGTACAGTTTAGAATTTTGTTAATATATGGTAACAACTATTGTTATTCAGTATGTTAGATATTGAATGATTTGATTAGATAACCATTTGAAATGGTGACCTACCCAATTCATAAAAATAGATGAAAACATCATGATTTATAATTCATGGTAAATTGATGAAGACACCATGAGTCAAAATTCATGTAAAATATATGAAAACACCATTAATTATAATTAAAGGTAAATTGATGAAAACACAATGAATTATAATTTATATTAAATTAATAAAAAAACACCATAAATATATAATTCATGGAAAATTTATGAAAACACTAGTAACTTGAGGACCGCATAGCCGAAGCTAGTAATTAGAGCGTCGCGTGGTAGCTGAAGCTAGTAACAGAACCATCAGGTGGCTGAAGCTAGTAACAGAAGCACTGCGTGGCTGAAACAAGTACCTGGAGCGTCACGTAGCTGAAACTAGTAACAGGAGCACTGCGTGGCTGAAACAGATAACTGGAGCGTCACGTAGCTGAAACTAGTAACAGGAGCGTCGATGGCTGAAACTAAAAACAGGAGCGTAACGTGGCTGAAGCTGGTAAAAGCTGCACCGCAAGGCTGAAACTAGTAACGGGTGCTACGTGTGTCTGAGTCTAGTAACAGGACCATTAAGTGGCTGAAACTAGTAACAGGACTGTCGCGTGGCTGAAGCTACTAGTAACAGGAGCGTCGCCTCGCTGAAGCTAGTAACAAGACCTTCGCATGGCTGAAACTACAAGTAACAGGAGCGTTACTTCACTGAAGCTAATAGTAACAGGAGCGTCGCCTCGCAGAAGCTACTAGTAACAGGAGCGTCGTGTGGCTGAAGCTAGTAACAGGAGCGTCGCCTCGCTGAAGCTACTAGTAACATGAGCGTCGCGTCGCTGAAGTTACTTGTAACAGGAGCGTCGTGTGGCGAAGACTAGTAACAGGACTGTCGCGTGGCTGAAGCTACTAGTAACAGTAGTGTCGCGTGGCTGAAACTAGTAACAGGATGTCGTGTGGCTGAAACTAGTAACTGGAGCGTCGCGTGGCTGAATACTGTAACAGGAGTGTCGTGTGGCTGAAGCTAGTAACAGGAGCGTCGTCTCGCCGAAGCTACTAGTAACATTAGCGTCGCGTGGCTGAAGCTACTAGTAACAGGAGCGTCGTGTGGCTGAAGCTAGTAACAGTAGCGTTGCGTGGCGGAAGCTACCTGTAACAGGAGCGTCGTGTGGCTGAAGCTACCTGTAACAGGAGCGTCGTGTGGCAGAAGCTACTAGTAATAGGAGCGTCGCCTCGCTGAAGTTACTAGTAACAGTAGCGTCGCGTGGCTGAAGCTACCTGTAACAGGAGCGTCGTGTGGCTGAAGCTACTAGTAACAGTAGTGTCGCGTGGCTGAAGCTACCTGTAACAGGAGTGTCGTGTGGCTGAAGCTAGTAACTGGAGCGTCGTGTGGCTGAATCTACCTGTAACAGGAGTGTCGTGTGGCTGAAGCTTCTAGTAACAGGAGCGTCGTGTGGCTGCAGCTACTAGTAACAGTAGTGTCGCGTGGCTGAAGCTACTAGTAATAGGAGCGTTGTGTGGCTGAAGCTACTAGTAACAGTAGCGTCGCGTGGCTGAAGCTACCTGTAACAGAAGCATCGTGTGGCTGAATCTAGTAACAGGAGCGTCGTGTGGCAGAAGCTACTAGTAATAGGAGCGTCGCCTCGCTGAAGTTACTAGTAACAGGAGCGTCGCGTGGCTGAAGCAACTAGTAACAGGAGCGTCGCCTCGCTGAAGCTACCTGTAACAGGAGCGTCGTGAGGCTGATGTGATATTGTGTGAATAATTGATGCGCAGTATCACAGCGCACATGATACTACGCATCAATTATTCCATAATTTTGTTCGCACAGAGTTAATATTTATTTTTACGTTGTTTACTAACAATAGTTTTACACAAGCGAAAAAATTGTATTAGACAACAAAACGCAAGATTTTTATATACGGTACAATTATACACAGTGATGTTTTATAGCAGTACATATTTATTCATTGAATAAATTTTATATAAATTATTCATTACATCTGATTACTTCTATGAAATCACAACATTAATTGATTTAAAACTTTTATATATCGTGCTTGATATTAGACACATTAATTTTCTGATTTTATTTTTAACTCTGTTTTCAAATCTTATAGAGTTTTTTTAAAAGCAACACTATTAGGGGGAGGTCAATAATTTAGAGGGGTTCAAAACCTTCCCAACATTTTCATAATTATTTAAAAACACATATTTACAATATGGATTTTTAAGTTACAGAATAAACATACAGATATAAAGGCATGTACGTCTTTAGGCATATATGAAATTACAAACAATTTGAAGACAAAGCTCTTATAATATTGTAATTGTATGCTCAAACGCTTACCATTAATCACCTGGGCTAGACATAGGTGAGTCACCCTTATTTGACAGAGAGCGCTGCCTTTGAAACTTAGTTTTTCTTTCTATGTTTTTGATGTGTTTGATTATATATTTATGTGTATTAAAATAATTACTGACAAGATTTTATTAAGGATATGAACACGACGTTTTGAAATATAGTGTGTGTTTTGAGTTTTAGTTACTATTTATTTGTATAAATGATACATATTTTTATATATTTGTTTTATATAACCTTTATGTATTTGGTTACAGATGGTCCCCTTGACGAGCTCATTAGCGGTTTATTATCTCGTATTAGACGAGTAAATCTTTTAAACAATTGTTAAACAACGTTAGTTAACGGAATATTTGTTGCTACTTTACAATACAGTAAAGTAGTATGTAGACTAATAAACGTAGGTGTATAAGTGCGTGTAAGTAATAGGGTTGTATTAGATGTATCAGGAAAGACGCGTCTGATAGGATGAAGAAAAATATAGGCTTCTCCAGGGAAATTTAAGTGGTTGCTTTCCGAATCCAAGTTGTCTGTTTAGTGTCGGATTTAAATTCCAAGGGTTGCCGGTTTTATATTTGTTGGGATTTAGTTTCACCATTTCACTAATCTTTGTTGATTTGAATTTTTCTTACTTATTAGTTTGATTTTTAAATTATATTGGAATACTGTTTTGTTACCAGCATTGAACGTAGTTTACACCACTTATATTTATGAAATACGTTGCGTTTTTAACCATAAATATGGTTGGTGAACTTGAAATCGGAAATCGACTCTTGTTTTTACAAATGTTTCTAAATATAAAACAAACTTCAGTGAGTGGCAGCCATTTTCCATTATGGCGGTAAACTTAACTCTTTCGTACTGATTCTGAACACCTTATATTTTATCGTAGTTTCAATCGGCAAAGATACTATGAAGACTTTTATATATAGGTATCTTGATCTCTCTCTGTGTTACGGAAAAGGTTGGATGCATTACAAATTACCCATGCTTAAAAAGTTCTTAAAATTATGTTTTATGGTCAAAAACATCATAAATTATAGGTTCTTCCTGTTTAAATTTACTATAAGATTAAAGTTTAGAAGATTCAAATGGGAGCACAGTTTAAGACTTCCTATATTTGTTTTTAAATGACTAATATAGAATGTAGTATCAAAGAAGAAGGTCTATATGGAAATACGAGATATTGAATTATTGAATTCCAAAATTAACAATTTGCGGTATAAACATTTTATTTCAAAGACCTGAAAAAACTGATTTGTTAGTTTATAAATCACCATAATAGTATAAATACGAAGTAATTTTTTTATTACTTGGTTTATTCAAACCAAAAGGATAATAGTTAGCACTCACGAGATATAACCTTTTACGATAAAATAAAAACAGTCCTGTACAATATTTTTCATTTCAAATATTATTTTGACAACGAAAAACAAGTTTAATTAGGTGTTAACAGTGATCCATCTGAGTGCCTCTTTCCTTAATACAGTAAGGAATATAATTTCACCCCTTCAAGTAGATTGAAATTGTAATTCCTATGGAATTTCAGTTATCATTTAAATTGAAAATTATAGTTTTTGCGTCCGTAACGCCAGCCCGAAAAAGCAGTTCATACAAATTGTTATAAATATAACCACTTGCTGTAACATTATTTAAATGTGTTTCACTAGGTTTTCATCTAGAAAGACGTGTTCAATATTAAAGCCAAACACATTTTTTGCAGGAAGCATTTGTAGCCGGCAGCCACCCGGAGTTGTACATTGTTACTTCAAATTGAAATGGACAGCTTGAATGCTTCATCTGGTAATAGAGTTACTGCACTTCGAACCGCTCCAAATCCTAACGCTTCCGACGCCTTGCTCAAATAGTTTCTGTTTGAATAAAAGCTAAAACTGTTGGCCAAAACAACAAACTAAAAATAATAAGCGTTCATATTCATATTTAAGACAATTGCCAAATGTGGAAGGTAAGTTAAAAGTAAATATGAGTGAAGAGTGAGTGTGATAGATCAGATTCTATGAGTATATGTAATTTCATCACTGACAAAGGTCAGCTGATTTTACAGGATTATTTATCTTTATCTCAATGAATAAACACAGCCGGGGCCAGTATGTATAGTTGTTACCTTTCTGTGATGGCAATCCCAAGTTGTTGAAGCCAAGTTATGAATGAGAAATGAGTGTAAAACGAGATCGCACGCAGCACGCTGGCGTGAGTAGAGCAAATTTCACAGATCTTATGTAAGTCCCATTATCGTAATCAAATAGTACTGAGTATTCAGGTTTGCGGCAGTTTGGGTTGTAAGCTTATATTAAAGCTGTTCACCAAAAAAACATGTACATTTTATCAAATCGTGTTAATTGTTAAGCGAGTTATTCCAATTTATCTATTCTCTGTAAGAATTACATGAGCAATGAATAACTTGGTTTTCTGCCATGAGAAACATAAAACTTTGGGATTCTTTTAGAGAAGAAGGGATCTTTTGGATCTTTTGAATGCCCACCAAAACGGGGGGCATTTAGGGGGTTGAGTTATAAACTGTCACTATGTGGTCATGTGAATAGCTCATCTTTCCATAGGAAATTCGTTAATAATTATTGTGACGCAAGCTTTAAGTCTTGTTACTTACTAAGGCCAAAATGATCCTTAGACAGATAATAATATCTAACCGTCACAAAATAATATTGAAATTTCAGTCAGTAACGAACCTTCCACCTTCAGGTTATGAAGTAGGGAACCTTTACCATTTAACCATACATCTAGAATATATAAAAGGTTAATTCCACTAAGTGTTATCATGGATGAACACATATCCGTTACTCTCTGGTGTTACATAGCGGGTAACTGGACCAAGCTAGAGATCAGAGCTTCTTACCTATAATTCGCAAACAAAAATAAAATCAAATCATATTAATTTCAATTACCATAAAAAATATATAAGACTAAACTACAGTGGAATTCCTTACATTGGAATCCCCTGTAAAGAATTCGGAGGATTCCCTGTAAAGGCGAGTAGTCATTTTTTACAAAACTTATTCCAAAGAAACGATTTTATTTAAAATAATGATTGTAAAAATAGTTTCTAAATATACACAACACTGTTTTCTAAAGATATTTTGTAATTTACATGGAGTACATACTAAAACAACTGCAATCGTTGCTTTTATGTATTCAATGTATTATTAATAGCTACCAAATGTATTTCTATATTAAGGTTTATAATTAAAGCACTGTTATTGGTAGTGCCTAAGGCAACACGTCGCCCGATGTTTATCAATTGTGCGCTGGATAATCCAACGTGCCGTATTTTCCACTTAAGGGTGTTCTCCGTGCGATAAAACACTACAAAACATGGTGTATTGCGGGAATTAGCTAATAGTGTCGTGTAAAAGTCTGTTATAACGACTTTGTGTCAGTATTATTTCAGTGTTATTCTACGAGAAATTCTCTTCGACGTAGTTAAGGAAGTGGAAGAGATAAAATCAAGTATTTGTATCTTTTATTAATTAGTTTTATCACAATTATACTGTAACATATATTTTTGGCACGTTTTAATTTAAATATTCGACTTAATAGGTGGTTTACCTCTAAAACTAAGTGGTATTGATGATAGGATTGTAAGAAAGCAGGTCAAAATACAGTTTTAATTTTTTTAAACGTGAATGAAGGACAGACTTTTTTCCTGTGACATTGAAATATTAAAAAAGGAAAAAATCATATATAAAAATAGATTTTTCAGAGGTTTATTATTGACCTGATAGTCGTATACAAATATTTAATTTTGAATATGATGGATTGATTATGAAGTGCTATGTTGAACAGGTCACTCAGGAAGATTATACGAAACGATCGCATGTTGTGTGTAACAAATAAATGACACTATCGCTGTCCTAGTGGATTTTAGATAAGCCTAATAGTGCTCGGGTCACCTTACAGTGTGAAAACAGTGGCATGTTGTATGGAACTTTCCCTCTGTTGCAGGATAGTGCTGAACCGATACAAAGAATACGTATAATGTTGAAATTACTGATAAAAACTGATTGGCAACCCCGGGACGTTTGAAGCCTATCATGTTATAAACTACGCCACATATGTACTTACCTAACATTGTTGAAGTTGAAGCAGGGACTTCTTCTACAGGTAAACTTCAGTGTAATTGGACTTCTTGGCCTCCTATGATCAGGGAAGCTGGCGATTCGATTCCAGTTCTCTTCAACACATAGCATTATTTCGACGGAGGGCTCAGGGCCCAATGTCGGACACGGAAGAGACTCAGCTGTCGTACCACCTGCGACAGGAGGTATTGGTGACACCAGAACAGTAGAGGAAGTATGTACTGTCCTCCTTGCCGATCGTGTTCATAAACATCCGGAAGTATCCGTGAACAGAAAGAAATTGGGTCACGTAGTACCCTACCTCTCGAGTAGAAAAATAGAACAATATACTATTGTACATGTGTACAATAGTAGCAATAGGTTTACCATTTGGTTACTTCTTTTTTTAAGGGAGAGGCGGAAGAAATGCCTTATGTACACAGGTGGCCAGCCTATAGTGTGGGATTCCCCTAAGAACTTTGGGAAAACCTCTTCTTTATGTGTCTAACCTAAAACTGTTTGTCACATTACAATAAGCTAGGCCTAAATTTATCTTACGCCCTTGGGGCTCACTCGATGTCCAGGTACTTTTTAGGTACGCTTTTCTTCTCTATAAGGACGCCCCGGCAAACTATTACTACTGATACTGTAACTGGTTGCTACTAATTTGTGCATCAGGAGATTAAAGTGATACTTTTTGTCTTGTTGGGAGACAAGATTTCCTGTGGGTAAAAAAGGACTTTAATACCAGGATACTTACAACATTTTCCTGAAGCTGCATAACAATAGCTATAAGTTAATGATTTATTATAAAATACCCACCATAAACGGTAACCAGCTTAGGTGAAAGCTGACAACATTTGTAGGTTTAATTAGGATTACAATCAACACACGTTTTCTTCTTTTACCATTGTACGGTTGAGGGGGCATGTTTTTGTTTATTCTGATTATTTTAAGAAGAGAGAGCTTTATAGTAATTATATCATTCAGGTAAGGGTAAAATATGTAGCGGATCTAGGGTTAAATTATGCACAAGGAGGGCTATAATCTAAAATTACACTAATTCTATTAAGTAATTCTACTAAGTGATATTAGCTGATGACCTATTTACTACTTTCAGTCACATTTTTAATTTCTTCACTAATATTGGGTGGTTTACTCCAGAGAGTAAAATACGGGTTTAAATGCATAAGGGGGACAATTCTTTTGACATAGAAATGTCTTAGCTCTGGGTGGGTAGGTATTGACAATTTTAAGACCAAAATTTTAAACATAATAACAGCTGTTTAGTGTTAAAAGATTTCCTTTAGACATGTCCATGAGACCTATTTCTCACATTAAAGTAAATAGTATAACCTTTTTTAATTCCATTGTTCTAAATTCACATTATATTTTAAGTTATGCGTTACCTTATGTTGTCGTGTTTAAATACTCCTTTTCAATTTTAATAATACAAAAAGTTTTTTTAATAATAAATTTTTGAGCTGCTTAAACAAGACCCGAATTTACAAACAATTTAGAATATTTCATACCCCAGGTTATGGAACATTTAGTACCATATTATTACTCTAAAGACTACTTTAAATGATCGATGAGAGTATTGAGAACTTTTGAACGGTTTTTGTAACACGTCACCACAAACATTATTTGTCAGCGTACATAAATCTGGTATGAATAGTAACCCTGCATTAGAATATTCTTATCACATAACATGCCAGATGAAAGCAAGGCGTTTCGTTCACAATTCATGTATTCCATTTGTCATTTACAACGATGTTGTGCTGGTAACATATTCATATTCAATGCCAAAGGAAGTTTAAGAACTGTATATTGATACGAGCTTATTGAACAAGGCTACTTGCATTCTCTTCACCGAATTCGTATTGAGCGATATTAGTTAAATGATATAGTTGATATTTATACTATTGTGATATAAATGGAAAATAATATTAGGTAACCTCTGGTAACAATCTATTTACTAAGGCACTTCGCCCCCTTTATAATACGAAGCATATTCTAACCGTATTTCTGTAATGTATTGAAATCAAATAAATTTCAAATCACCAAACCGGTATCAGGCATTCAATTTTATTTTAGAGATTTATAAAGTGATTTTAAAAATGTATTTTACTTTATCTAAATATTGTACTTTATTTATTCCGTCCCATTACATCCTGGAAAAACTGACTCTATAAAATACATTAATTTTATAATTTGTTGCAAGTCAACAATTTAAATTGATTTAGGTATTGTTTACTTTAAACTGGTGTGGGTCGGTTAAAAAAATTAACCTCCGTAAAACTTCCCCCAAAATGTAAAAGTATAATGAAAGGAAGTTTTGTCATAGTGGGGGCTTCTTTTTCATAGATAAATGTTACAAGCATTTACTTATACATGTTATATACATATGTCCTTTTATAGTGTTACAAAAAGGCATACAGGTAGAAATACGACCGATATACGACCGTTACTTTTGTGGGAAACGAAAATTTACAATAAGCAAAAATATCTAGATTTCAAATCATTTCCAGATAAAACTCTAATTTTAATTATATATTTAGTCTAAATATAAATACCGACTAAATTTGTAATCGAACAGATGATACTCATATTATGTGTAAAACAAGTTACTTTGACTTCATAAACTTAGATTATTTCATCCTTTTTTCAGTTATAAAGTAGATTGAATTTTAACAATAACTGCTAAGCACTTATAAACTATTTTTAGCTCCAATAATATAATATTAAGCTCCAAAATAGCCCTACCAACATTGTCATTACAATATATTAATAGGATAAGATTTGATTTTAAATAATTGAACCTAAACAAAATATACAACAATGCAAACAAATATGCGTATACAAAAACACCGCTTAAATTACTCAGGTTTATCTTAAGAGGAAAAAACCAACAAAAAGGAGAGTTTTTTTACCGGACACAGGGATGACTTTTACTCAATACAAGAACAAAATGTATCCAAGCAATCCAGTAAGAGGAGTTACATAAAGTGTGACAGAGGTCTGAGTTTCACTGGCTGTCATTTTTATTTCTTTTTTTAACGTATAAAGTTTAAATTGTGGCGATAAACTTTTTAGTCTTATTCTAAAACACATTGTCCATTTGACAATATTTCTATCACCTCTCTCAATATCACTATTGAGAAGATGCATTTTATTGTCACCTTCAACACTTTAGAGTATTTTCCTTTAAAAAAACTATTCCATAACAAACTTTAAATGTTAAGGACGGGTAAAAAGTTACTTTCTATGAATGGTTATAAAATTTAGGAAAAACACGTTCGCGATGATCGTAATATTGCCGATATTTTAAATATACAGGGTGTTTTATACATAAAATATATAAAGTTATATAATATATATATATATATGTATATATATATAATATTAATATATATTACAGATAAAACATTGGATTATATTTTTTTCAACCGTGTTTTTTGTAAAACCTGTCATGGTGAGCTAAGCAATGTGTTAACACCTAATTTCTAAATAATCAGTTACTTATAGGTTTTATACATATAACTTTATACATATATATTTTACCCTCATATATGTATGGCCGCGAGGCAATAGAAGTACACAAATTTCAAAGACAGTAACTGTTGTCACATTAGATCTTACAATAAGTTTTTTATTTCCCCTCTTTTTTAACCCCTATAGCCTTTTACAAGCCAATCATCTAATCACAAGCCATCAGGCTAGTTACGCTAACACTTATACAAATCCCACCAACAACACGAAGGTTGTCTGTATCTTTTTGTCTGATTTTCATTAGTTATGTAACAAATATAGAGTTACTGAAAATTAAAAGCTTCGAATTTTAAAAACCTTAAGCTCAAATAGTTTGCTGAATATTTTTACAGAAACTTAAACTATTAAAATAATCATTCAAATTTTTATATTAGTAATTAATATTTACTGAACTTCACAATGAATTCCGTGATTGTCCATTTGGATTACAAGTCTATTGTAAGTCACAAACGATCAAACACACTAAAATTCTATATTTTGTTCAATATTGTATGAAATACAAACTCAAAATGAAACCAAATAAAATAATAAGTGATGACAGAGTGACCCTGTTTTTAGTATTGGGTTTAATTAGAAACTTCTATGTCGCCAGTACACCGACGTGTGTTCGGTCAACAGACTCGTTTCGTCTTTGTAAAACGTGTTTGTCAAGGGAAATCATATGAACAAGTCATATTGAAATCATATTAACATTTTCAAAATCGCACAAACAGAAAAAGTATATACTTTTTCCAATACTTTTTATTTATTGCATTTTTTCAACTTTTCATTTCTGTATTAGCTTATATTGTGATAACTTAATAAATGCGATTTATTAAAATAAACATTGTTAGTAACTTTACGAAATACTACTCTACTTCATTCATAAATAATTTTACTTTTCTTAAAAGTATAAACAATGGAGTTCACACAATTTTGTCGGATCTCTCTGTTATATTTAAATCATCCAAAAGTCCTCAATTCACTCACAGAGCCGTTTTTTTACTTCTTTAGATATATTTTAATATTTTCCATTCTTGAATATAACGTTGGCCTACATCAACAGCCATGTATCACAAAAAGTGTCATAATTTGTTAATTTTTTTATGTTAAAGCGCCATAAAATAGAAGATATTCCGTAAGAAAATGTTAGGTTGAAAACTATATTGGAAAATAATTGTCATGTACAAAAATAATTATATTTTTTGACCTCTAAAACATGAGATTATTCCCCATTTAAAGTTGATTGTCAATTGTTTAGTTTAAAAAATCCTGACTACGCACTGTTAACAAAACTCCCTGTATATTGGAACAAATAGATAGTATAGAGTTAAGGCTGGAGGTTAGGTAACGGATCGCCCCATTTTTAATAATTACGCTAGTCTTGGATCCTCTGCTGCCATATGTCTTGGTTACAATGCTTGTGGGGTGCAATAAAACTATACAAAGTAATATTTACGGCAGGGATATCAAATAATGACCTTTGTAGTAAGCTATGCACCTGTACTATGTCGGGGAGACCTACTATATTTTAATTTACTAAATAAACGTCGGGGTGTTAAATTGTCCTCCCTCATTAAGGAACTGCACTCATTAAACCAAATTTTGTTTGAGGAAAGTTAGTCATGCAATAAAATTCCCCATTTTGTCTCACGTATGGTGCGTTAGGTATTTCAATACCCTAGGAATTTAGGAATTAAGAAAAACTTAAATCTATACTTACAAGTTTGATCGATTTGAGTGGTACGGGCTCAAATCAGCTGTGAATTCACATTGTCAGATATTTCTTCAGGTTACGGCATATTTTACTGGCTAATACAACCAATATACCACCTACCGCCAATATACTCAACCAATAAACCCCTTTTAACAGAAAACAATTAAACAGCTTAACGTAAAAGATTGCTTGATTTAAGAATATGTTTCAAAGGATACATTTGTACGATTAACATTTAATTAAATCCTGGCCCAATTACATAAATATTCTAATGATATTTTGATTTTATTTTAGGACACATTTTTTTATTTCATTACAAAGAACGTTTATATTGTGTGTAAAAGTTGAAAACTATTTTAATACTCTTTTTACGATCAAATTAATCATTTTATACTATGAGGTGATTTTCCTTTTAACTATAAAGTCCTCACTCCTAATGTTCGTTTTTATTGTCCAGACTTTGATTCATAGATTTCATGGCAATTTTGTTGTATGGGTAGATAATTTTAAATCAATTCACAGCCTGAAAGTTTAACAAAACATAAAAAAATGTTATCCACTTATGAGAATGGAGAGCATCAAAGTGTTTAATTCTTCGTAAAAAATAACAAAATGAATATGTTTACTAGGGCGAGTAAAATTGACATGGAAGTCTTTTATCAACCGGCAGCAGGAAGGAGAAGGACACAGACCCCGCCTCAGGGGAAATTACCCTGGGATTCTTTAAAAATAATGCTCAAAAAATTAGTTGATATACTTGAAGTGAAAGTGGGAGACCTACAACAAGACAAACAATTTTCAAAGTGTCATTTTTTCTCTTGGAGGTGGTAACATTTCTTCCTCAGTCTTAGCTCAATTTTAAGGAAAATAGGAACTTTTGCTAAAATAAACAGTTCGCTACTCAAATCATTAACCGTGTATGTTTAAAATGTTTACGTTGTACTCATATCGTTTAATGAACTACCCGCGTGTGTATTTAGTCCTGGAAACAGCTGTTTACAAAAACTCGTTTCCTCCAGACCAGTTAACGCTTGACCAGTTAAAATATTTGTACAAAAATCAATAATAAGAGTTTGATAAAAAGCAATGAGAAATATTTATAGGTAGGCATAAAAAAAAAAACATCATAGCTGAATGTTATAATAAAACATTAATATTGTAATTATAAAAAATAAATATTGTATGTTACATTCCTAGAGTAGAAAAATTAAAAGATAATGTAAAAAAAAAAGTATTAAATACAAGTAGAAACAAAAAAATGAAATGGTAAAAAAAACAAATTGTTACAAAAAAATCAGTCTAAACTAGTAGATAAGAATATTATATAAAAGAAAGAACCCGAAACTCTAACACTAAACTCTTAAGTTTAGAAGACAAACTTTCAAGAAAATGAGAAAAAACATTTGAGACAATACTCGACAAACAAAAATATTTGTTCATGTTTTTTTTAATTCGGAGGTTATTTTTGTGTTAATACAATATAAAAATCACTATCAGCTTTAAATAATGAGAGCATATAATGTGTTTTGAAAGTTTTTGTTCTTTTATAGGAGCGTTTAGGTTATTATGGCATAAAAAAGCGTGCATCACTCTAGCTGAAGTTCTAATATTATCATTAATATTGAATTATTTGGAATAATAAATATGCATACTTTATAGAATACATATCACATACAGTAGGTTAGTAAGTGTTCTAAAACATTTTAAGTAAAGTATATTTTAGTTAATGGTTTTGGAAAGAAAAAAGTCTAAGTCTTAAATACTGTATATTCTTGGGATTAATTAAAAATGGTAATGCTCTCGTAAAGTTACTAAAAAATTGTTTCCTCCCAATATTTAATAGAATCAGTATGTATGTGTGTGTTATTAGAGGTCAATAACTGATTTAGTAAATAAGATCCTACAAATCTTGACTAAATACGATCTTACAGTTTCGAAGAACCTAAGACTTTCAAAATTGTAAGTGGAGAAAGTAAACTTACTTCTGAGGAAAAAACTACTTTAACTTGCTTTCTTGTTCACTTTTCTACTAGTTTCATGGGCTCAGAACAGTACAGTTTTATAGTATATTTATACCCATTATTACTATTCAATTGGAACTGACATCTCTAAACAAGAATCTGAAGCCGCTTTCGATTGATTGTATGCCACCTAATGCAGATGGCCTTAGGACAACTTCCGAAGACGTTTCCGTCAAGGCGCCCTCGTAGACACAGAGATCACGTCACAGATGAGGGTGCCAGAATGGCTAAGTTGGCAGTGAAGCTCTCATACAGGACAAGAATTATACAGACAAAAGTTCGTCATATAGGTTAAGAAAGTACCAGCATGTATAGCTTACTTTTACAAACAAGTATAATATGAAATAAGTTTTACCTCTTTGTACATATAAAGTCCTTTACACCGTTGGGTTGTTATTTAAAACTAATACCTACTTCCTAAATCACTTGTGTTTTTTACTTTTTTTCGGCTGCTTTCTGAAACAGTCCATGGGCATTTGTTCTGTTAAATAGATCAAGAGTTGGGACTCCCCAACGTCCCCATGATTACGGAGTTTCTTACGAACCACGGTTGTCGTGTGATTCGTCTCAGCGACTTGTCTGGATGACCTCTAGGCGTTTCCTGTTGGTTTTGCTGGCCAGAATCCACCACGCTTCTGAAGCATACATAGTTGTTTTCGTTTGGAATAAAAAAACGGTCAATTTTTTTTCCTTCATACATATTTTTTTGTTTTATAATTTTCCACATATATTTAATGTCATTTAATATTTTATTCTCATTTTTACGATTACTAAGAAAAGTATCAAATCAAACTCAAAACAAAAACAAAATTGATTAATGTTGTGCATTATTGAAATCATCCGAAAGTGGGGGGTTTCTTAATACACATGTACATGGCACAATAATTCGTTGTCCGGTTCGCAATCCACAACTTGATTTTATAATCATCGGACCCTACCTGAAATAAGTGAGAAGATTCCTCGTCATGCTAGATCAAAGGTTATGTTTGCTTTCATTACATCAGACACTGATTGAAGCCATAAATTAATTCAAAACTAATAATAAACTTCATTTGTTCAAGAAGACACGATGCCTTAGCTAACATTATTGGATTATGCAAATTCAGTCTCACATCTGTAGGGAATCTTTTAAATCTTCCCTATTTTATAACTATCCATTTGATCAAGGACTTCATTGGATTATTATAAATATTTCTTGATATTTAAACTATTTTACATGGCCTATTTTTACTTAGATTTAGATTGGTAATTAGACTAAAAAGTTGTTTTTACAAACTGTTTTCTTGTTACGATGGTAACAAGCTGATGTTATGATGGTCGTTTTGTAATGGTTTCAGATCTTCATGGTTGGTCGAATTTTCAAATGCGTTAAATAAAATGTTTGATATATGTCTTTCATCAATTACATAAATAAATAAAACGTGTTGTGTACATGGACACCAAAATCATTGAAATATAAAAAAATCACTTGGTATTTATGCCGGAGTTAAGGTTTACCAATTACGGATAAATGAAACCAAAGATAAAGTAAACGTAAACATATGACGGACGCGGGTCCAAGTATAGCTCAGACTAAATTTATATTCCTTATTTACACGTTTAGCGTTATTTAATTTTGTAGTATCAAAAAAATCAGCGAAGTAATGTGTTTTACATTAAGAACCTTATGTATAAATGTTTCAAACACGATTATTCAATGTTTGTCTCTTTATAACATTTTATAGTTATTTTTGATCGTTTCATATAAGGTTCACTGGGTCTTATCTAAATGTTTTATGATATGGTAGTAAAGTTTTTCTTCAAAATAAATTAAATATGTATTACTTTATAGTTCAACGATATTAAAAATGTTTTTCAACATTACAAACTCTTTGTTATGTCAAATTTATATTCCGTTCTTGTTCAATAGTTATCACAATCTAAATGCTTATTTAAGTCCACGGGTACAGTTTTCACGATATCCATAGGTCTAAGATGTAGGAGTTGAAATAGAATTTGCATGAGGTTGCGTCAAATCAAATAACACTACATTTTCCTCCTAAAAACTAACGGAGTTATTGAAATTCTATTGGGTTTCCAAAGTATCTCTAGGTTTAATTTATGTGAGTTAGTTTAAAATGATCCATTAGAAATTTTTCATTAAAACTTGTATGTTATCTCATACATCTAAGACCTAAAGATATCTCGGAAACGGGACAATTTTTAAATTTGTTATTGCGCCACTGTATTTAGGAGGGAATAATTGCATATGACATGTCAAACGACTGGCTTCTCGTAAGGAATAAGAAATTGTTTGACAACACCTGCTTCGTAGACCTAAGGATATCCCAGAAACAGTTCAACCATTTTCAATGGCGCTATTATTTTCAAAACGAAAATGTTGTGAAATGTGACATGTCACCGAACCGGCTTCATAAAAAAATTGTGTTGACTCCTACATCTTAGATCTATGCATATCATGAAAGCGGCACAAAGCTTTGAATTTTGGTTGTAACACTATTCAAAAGTAAATTAAAGGATATTTAACATATCGTATGACTAGTTTTTCATAAGAGATTTTGAGGTTGACTCTTTAGTCTTAGAGCTGATGCAACTCCTAATATTTAAAACCATTAAAATAGTTTGGGTAAGTATTTATAAAATAGATCACATAGTTGAAAATGAAATGAAATATAAATTGTAAAAAACAGGGAGAGGGAATTTTTTACCAGGCTTTATAATTAGGTTGATTTAATTTGTATTAAATCACTATATTGTCGAGTGAAACCATGCTGTTAGTAAAGTTGAAAATATATAATGAATTTATAAACTTATTGGTTTGGATCCATTTATTTACATTGTAATTTTTTAATTCCGAAGAACGTATCTATATGTAAGAAATTGCCAATTCCAAAAAGTGATCTTATTGAATTGAGCTCAGATTAAATATTTGCTGTAATTACATTCTTTAATTAATCCTAAGAGGAAAAATGATCCTGGATGGAACAATATTAAATTCTCTGAGTGTTTACATTTCACCTACCAATCAAGTATTTTTAATATCAACGGGAAATCGTTATCTTAAGGAAAAAGGTACAGTTTCAATTTCAATTTATCAGTTAATATTGAGCAATGTTACCTTACTGAGTTATTTTAGTAATTTTATTTTTTGTAGAAAACGTAAATGATAACACACACAAGATGATGACACACGAAACTTGGATTGAAACTATAGCAAAGAGAACCTCAAAAAGTACTATACCTACTAAACAAATTTACATAGATTACAATACATTATATAAATTTTGTATTGAAAATCATATAGCAAAAAACTTGTTTGGAGTAATTGGTAGAAAATTACTTTGATATTTTAAAATATAGGTCTATAATCGCGTTAATGTTTTTTTATAATTTAACCAGAATTGTTGGATTTCAGACAAAAAGTGGCTATTACTGAGTGAGACAATCTACCAGTCCAATTTGAACTAACAATGTCTGCTCTTGAATGAATGCTGGCTTACAAATGTTTCCTTTCAACGCAGAAATGGGCTTAATGCTAACACTACGGTAACAGACTTGGCCTTGATTGTTAATACATAGATAACTTAATCTTTCCGCAAAATATAAATATACAAACACACATATTGTTACTAATTTACACTGTTATAAGGATAACCTTTTTTCCTATGTATAAGACTGTTAACTTGGAATTTGAGGGTTTCTGGTCCAATTCCGAACCCAGCATATGTTTATACAAAATGAAAAAATCCCTCAGCCATTTTCCTTCTCCAAAACTTTTTAGGTACTGTCATTTTTGCCCTACTAAGGATATAGCAGCAATGTTTATTAGTTTTTTAGACAATGTAACTATAAGTTAATCGATCTCCAACAAAAATATAATATAAATAAAATTTTATGATTACCCTTCTCTGGAAGCTAGTTTTTTAAATTAAAATGGTCGTAGAACATAATTAAAAATCCTAAAATGTTTTGTCCTTAAATTGTGGTCACGAAGTTTAAATAAATTTGTTTCATAATTAGCAAAAAGTTACTTTTAACGACACAGGGATTTGAGGTGAACTTTCAGTACTAAATTTATAATTATATTATTAAAGTTTAACCAAAATCATTACAGATTTACTGTATTTTGAAAATTAGGTTATTTGGATGAACCATCATTTAAATAAAATAGTGTTAAAATTGAAGAAAACCAAATATTTTAAAGAGCACGTCTGTAAAACTCATATACCGGTACGCAAATATTTGACCATTGGCGATTTTTCAGGGTAGATAAAAAACAGACATCAGTCCAAAATGCATTTTTTGTCTAAATGAGACTAAAATATCATACTTAATTTTTATCTGGAATTCAAAAACTTTAGGAGCAAATTATTGTTATTTTCTTCATATTTTTAAAAATGAGAAGATAAAAATTATCATACATCATTGAAAATTTTAAAGATTACTTTGGCGGATTCAATTACCAATTTATTTTTTATTTACGGTTTCACAAACTCAAAAGAATAATTTGAGGGTGATGGCCGCAGATGCAGCCTCAACATTTACATAATCCAATAATGTCAGGGATTCGGGGTCGCCTTGGACAAATGAAAGACAAGATTAATCTGTTTTGAATATATTGATTTATCTACCGATAAGTTCTAATTTATTTGCTTCGACTTCAAGGATCATAGGTTTACGTTATACTTATTCAAGAAATTATTCAGGCGAAAAATTCACTCGCTTAAATTTGATTTAACATTAATAGTAACCAATGGGGTTCCTCTATTAGACTACACATCATTTATTACAATTTTTAAAATTATTTTTCTATTAGTTCTAGTGTTTGAAGCCAGTTACAGATTTTTGTTTGTTGTTCTCAGTTTGAAACTACTCAATTTAGTAAACTGGATTCTATTATTAGTGGAATTTATTTGGAACCAAAGGCCAAACTAAATCCCCGGTGAACCAAAGGTGGAAATGAAAATTTCAAATGATGACTGAAGATCATTCACTTGCCCTTCATGGTCATTAAAACCTGGAACCACGATAGTAGTTCATACCTCGATTCCATCAACACGTTTTATTTGGAACTAACTTCATATTCGTAAGATCTCATATCATGTTCTGCAAAATGTAGGTTTTACTGTTCCTCATGGCAGCAAACTTACTTACTAATTCCCCAATGTTATTCTTATGGAGGGTAAGCTAATTATCTTCTTCGCAATTTTTTTAAATATTGTGATAAACACGTTTTTTTATAAAATGGTGTGCACATTTTAATATTTACTAAATCAGCTCTTAATATTTATTATATGTATATATAAAAATGGTTATTTATGTAGTATTATTTACCGGGTGACCCAGTTAAGATGGCTGAAATTGATTGTACACAAAATAATGGAGAAGTAAAACATTTGTCACTAAGTTCACCAGAGAGCTTCAGAAACTGGAAGACAAAAATGTTGAATTATAAGATGAGCTCTTAAAAATGTTTTGAGTTTTTATATCAAATTAATGCATGTCCAAATACGGAAATATCTTTTACTGTTTTTCTTAAAAAAAATTTTCAATAAGTTAACACAATATATAAACTTAAGTTACCATTCTAAACCAAAATTAAATAATACCTAAATAGAAAATCATCAACTCTAATCATTTTTAACAAACATAAATTATCAAAAAACTTTTAATGTCATTTGAGTTAACCTTTTTACGAAATAATAACCAGCTTAATTTAATGGTTTCAATAAAGATGAGAATTTTATCTACGTTTTTGGTTCAATCAATAACGGAATAACCCTTTTATTAGTCAATAAGCAATTTGATTTTAAAAACGATTTTATAATTAATTTTATAACAGAAAATCTTCGTCATGATTATCACATATTAATACTTTATTTATTTCTAAAATTTTATTAATTTAAATAAAACAGCATTTGTGTGAAGAATAGCATAGGTAATGGTTTGAATATACGTTTCACGAATCTCCAAGAAGAGACAGACATAGATTTCTTGAGGAAGTAGCGTGCGCTCAAAATGCATAATAACACAAATTTGCTCTATTGGTAATTGTTTGTTTTTTTCTGTGGTTAAATAATATGGATATAGCTTTGAAATAAATAGTTAAAATGGATGTCCAGCTCCGTATGCAGAACTTTACACACGTACACCACGAGCCAATTGCAAACATCGCTCGGCACACAAACATTGCAATATTGAATGTTAAGCACACAGATTTCTATTTACAATCTGTATGCATTTTAAATAAAGAGGCATCAAAATATTTAACTTGAATAACAAGTTGAACATGTAAAGGCGCTGTATTGGATTTTCCAAATAAAATCACAACTCACAAATATGATTGTTAATATTATTACTTTTCGAAAATAGTGACCTGCTCAGGTAGGATTTTAGACAAGTATAATGCATGATTCATTTTATTTGCATATTGACAATATTACTATTGCGTTACAAATTTCATATTGTTATATACACAATGTATAAAAATAAATTTTACTTAAGTTTTTAGTATTCGAAAAACTCATCGACGGAGTAAGATATCCCCTCCACCAGGAAATGTCATAACGATAGAAATAAATCATGTTTTTCAGATTTTTTATGTGTGTGGGAGGTTTTTATACAGTTCACTTGTTACCCTTGTGTATGAATGAAATATCAGTGTAAGATATTTGTGGCATGATCTTGTACTTAGGCACTTACTTGTTACTGATCTTGACTGTAGGCAGAACTGTTAATTAGGCTAGTAGCCCAACAGCCAATACTATCTTTTATCTAAGGAACCTACAGTTTAACGTGGAATCCAAACCACAATATACCTCTGGTTAAAAAATTAATCTAATTATGAGGATGATCTTTGCGGATAAACGTAGCATCCATTAATAGTGCGCACACTAATATACAACAGATAATATCACATCCACTGACCTACGATCATAACTACCAACAGCATTTCGTGACCTCCATGTAGCTGAAACACAGGATATCACTGCAATCCTTAACTCTTCAAATAATAATCATGTAAGGAAAAACAAAACACTAAGAACTAAAAAACAAACTGCAAAAATTTGAAGTCTCCTTAACATATTTTCCTTGTATATTACACGTATGCTCCAATACATCATTATTAAACCACTTTATAACGTTCAGGATATACGCAGTGGTTGTTGGAAAACAAGTCGGTCAGTGCGGCTTCGACCACAACTTACAGTCTGTAAATAAATCAGATGTTCAACTCACTCTGAAGAACTATGTTACTGAAAGTTCAACTGAATTACCTACCTCTTTGCATATATTTTAATTTTATTTTTATGGTAACCTTACATAAAATTACTAATTTGTTTTACTTTGATTAACATTTATCATTTAACATTTAATTTTAAAAAGGTTTTCTTTAAAACCTTGATGCAAAATTTGTTATCATTAATTCACATTTAAATTTATCGATTTCAGAAATTCACATTAATATTATGGTTACACAAGAGTTTATAGATTAATGTGATGAACATATTACTTCAAATTGTATAAGCTAGGAAAAGTGAAAAATTCGTTTAAAAAAAAAAGTTTTAGCACTAGTCAGGGCCATTACTGATTGGGCGAGTCGTCTATAACGCTTGTGATTTCACCTCAACTTCTTCAAAAGTACGTTTCAAATACATTATTATCACAGCCATATGATTTACATGGCTGAATATATTGTGAAAATTGCGTAAAACGTCGTACTAGTAAATTATCAATATATTTAAATAAATATTTGATTTATAATAAGTGACTTTACTATAAGATTTCTGACCGCTCGCGTGCTGCTGTACGAAACTACTGAAGGTCGGCAGAGATTCTATCACTTCCGGAGCTGCACAGGGATAGATTTTGAGGCCTGATCTCTGGAATGATTCTACGACAGCTTGCTGAGAGTCGAGATGCCAGACAAAAGTTTTCTCGTTGTGTACGCTGATGATGTCACTGCCTTAGTAGCAGCAAGTACCGTCGAGCAGGCTAAACTCAAGCATGGCTTAGTTATGGCCAGAGTCGATGGGTGGACGCAAGCTCACGGTCTTTCACTGACGATTAGCAAGACAAAGTATCGTGGACCTAACGAAGAGAAGAATCCCAACCGTGGTTTCTCTGAAGACAGGAGAAAATCTCGAAACCAAACCTGCTGCCAAATACCTTGGAGTCATGAAAGCCACCAAGGCAGTTACAGCCCTGGGCAGACTAATGCACAACATCTGTGGCCCGCGTCCCTACAAGCGCCGCTTGTTGATGTCGTCCGTGCAGTCGATCTTTCTGTCTGGGCCCATGTCCTGGAACGACGTGTCCATCATGACCGGCTGTCCCGAGTCCAGCGACGAGGTGCCTTGTGGGTCGCTTCTGCCTACGACACGGTCTCTGAACCACCAGTAATGATTATCGCTGGTGTTATCCCCATCTACCATCTTGCGAGGGAGAGTCAGGCGATCCATCGTCGCGGTACCGAGGCAGGCAGAGAGGCTATCGCCAGGGAAGAGCGTGATCGTAGCTTTTACCATTGGCAGTGCGAATGGAAGACAAAGTCGAGGGGACGTTGGACCCACAGACTGATCCCGGACATCCGTCCTTAGGTGGAGAGGAAGCACGGTGAGGTCGACATTTCCGTGACACAATTCCTATAGGGGCACGGGTACAAGATAGGCAAAGTCGAGAGATGCTCATGCCTGTACTGTCCCAGCAGACACGGCACAGACAATTTTTTGAGTCCGACAGATGGATTGCACAGCAATTGTCACTCTCTGCGGAGATTGGCGTAGCGATTCATCCTGACAACATCGTCGGAGCTATGCTCCAGGGAGATGATATCGGGAACCGTGTAAAGCACTATGTTCAATCCACACTTCGAGCGAAAAAGGTCAATCTCGATCGTCTTTAGCAATGTGATCACCCCGATGAGGAAATCTCTATTGGTATAACAATAAAAATGTCCAATCCAAAGTAGTGTGCAAAACAGTTCCAGGTTAGCCGTAGGAGATGAGGGGGAGGGTTTAGTGAGCGCGAGTTTAACACTACCGTGTCACTGCGGCGTGTATTAGCATTACCTCCTCCCCCCCAAAAAAACTATAAGATTTCTATGGTTGTCTTTATTGAGTTTTTTATTTAAATAAACGTATTTGATTTGAGTAGTTGACTCAATCAACACAAACTTTAATGAAAGCTTATATGTTTTTTTATATTTCGTTTCGACTTGAAATTAAAACAAAATTATTGTGTCATGTATTGAATCTTAACCACTGAAATAGGTTTCCTCTATCGCTATAATAAGTTACTCAAATTATCATACAGTGACTGTCATCAGTGAGCAGAGACTTATTATTCTTAGCATTTTAATCAGTCGTTGTTCCTGAGCAAAGCAGTTTTACAATATGACCTGTTACTGGAGGACCTTATCACCTGGCAGCAGATGTAGGATACAACTCTCCTTCATCCCAGGGGAAATTAAGGTGGAATTCAACGCTAATCTACTCCTTATCAAATACTTTTCAAATCGTAAAACACATTTTAATTTATTTTTAACACCATGTCCATGAAACGAATTGACCCAAATAAAATAAAATTAGACAATTCCCATAGTTACAGTTGTAAGTAAAAGTAGTGGTCTTTGTAATTTAAACCTGTACTAAACAGACAACTTCTATTCAAGGTGGCTCTTCTTAAATTTCCCTCGAGAAACCAATATATATTTTTCTTAATCCAACTTAGTTCCAATTTAAATCGTTTTTCCTTGTAAGACATACGATATCGATGTCGTTTAACATCGCCTTTACAGTATTTCTAGTTCAATAAAACTGCTCTAGTAAAATTCATTTCATACAAACGTCCGTACATTTTAATATTAATAGTATTCTCTTTGATTTGGTGTACAGTAAAACTTTTATTGATACAACATTGAAAACTGGATGTTCAGTTAGTTATACAAACAAACACATGTATATTTTATTTATTTTGAAATATTTATACACAATACGAAAACAGACTGTGGTAGTTCTTTGTAGGAAGATCAAGTCATTAACTATGTTTTTTCACTATAGTTAATTCAATTAGTATAATAAAATCACCCATCATTCAAAATTATGAATTGGGTCTTTGCTAATTTTTTTGTTATCCACTTTAATCGAATCAAAAGCTAACTAATTTTTTTTAAGTCTGATAATAATAGACTGCTAGCACTACCTGCCTTAAAATTCACTGTTAATTTTTTTTATTCTACGAGTTAAAAATGTTAGGTGTAAAAAACCGTGTACGTGGTTGAGACAGTAAGACCAAAAATACGTTTTACCACTTGATATTAAAACAATTTTTCATACGATGCTAGTAAAAAGAAACCATTTTCTCCAGTGAGAATTTCCAAAGTGCTCTTGATTATCAGTGAACATACTTCAATGTATTTCTACAGTATTTTATCGCGGGTCCCTGAAAGAAGCTCTAAACAAGAAATATGGTTGGGAGAGGATTCACAGCTTTCGTAATTATTAAAAATGGGGCTATGTGTTCTCTGTAAGAACTTGCCGGCTCTGAATGATATTTATTGTTCACTCTGTGTATGCATGTGCAATATTTACTAATATATACTGTTAACATGATAATAGATATTTCTTCAATTTTTAGATAATTTTAACATTTAAAACCATATTTATATGATATATAACTTAATATTAGTAAAAACCAAATGATTTATTGTGTAGAATCATTAATAAGTCAAAAATCCAGCTGGGTTTACTGTCAAACCATCACAGTTTTTTTTAACTGAATATTTTATTTACAATCTGTTTTTAAAATACAAAACAATAAGTAAATATTATAAAAGAACAGAAGGGACATTAACGTGAATTTTCTTTTCTAGTGCTTGCCACTGCTGGCAGTAAAAAACGTTAGTCTATTTATAGCAGAACAATTAATTTGATGTAAATATGCTTCATGTTGGAAGTCCAAGCGGCAAGATGGAACGTCTTTTCAATCTATAAGTGAGATTAGCATTATCTAGCAAGTTAACAGCAAGATAATTTGGACGATTTTCTAGTTTTTCAATGTACTTCTTTCTAATTTTGGCTATTTCTTTTTCAATAGTTGGGATTTGAAGGTCTTTGTGTAGGCTTTTGTTTGGAACAAACCAGGAGGCATTGACTATTTTTCTTAAAATTTTGGATTAGTATCTTTGCATAATATTAATATTCTATTTACATGCAGACCCCCACAGCTGTACACCATATGTCCAAATAGGTTACGAAATAGATTTATATATCAATAATTTGTTGTTCATGGTAAGTTTTGATTTACGTCCAAGAAGCCAATTTAGTGTTATTGTTTTTAAATTTAATTGTTATCTCTTCTTCCGAATATGTGTTTTCCACATCCGTTTGCTGTCTAAATGTATGCTTAAATACATTACTTCTGTAGCGTGAGGGATTTGTGTATTGTTTAATGTAACAGGGGGGCAAGAATTTCGATTAAGTGTAAATGTAATGTGATCACAAAATTAAAGTCGACATATGTCTTGTCTCTGGGCGCCAATACCCCCTGTATTGGCAATTTGACCAAAATTTGAACCGGAAGTGACGGTATATGACTATAAGGGCAGCTGATTAAAGGAACTGAAATATTCCTTTTAGATATACTATCCATGATCTAAGATATTTTTCAAAGGGAAGTAAATAAAATAAATTTTGTTAGGATGTTGTCCAGGATCGAACCGGAGAACTACAGGATATAAAGCGGTTCCATAACTACTAAACATTATCCAGCCAGTTTGCTAACACACGAATCATTTAATTATTCAATAAATATTCTCTTCTAAATGATACAGTAGTTTAACGATTAAATTGATCACTATGTTATTTACAGTAAGCTATGCTTATACTGTATTTTCACATAAGTGCAAAAATTAGTTTTAAAAAATTTAGTTTCCTACAGCAATAGTAATTGGACGGAATCGCGTTATCGTTTCAGTAAAACCAGCTCATCTCACTAATTACTATAGCCACAAATTAATTCAAAACCAATCTTGAATTTCATTTGCTTAAGACGGCGTGATGCTCCAGCAGACATTATTGGATTATGTAAATTTTATGTCAAATCTGTTGAGCATCGCTCTCGGATCTCTCCTCATCAATTAAATCGGTTAAAGTAATAAAGGGCATGTAAACAGTATAAAAATATGTTTCATACGTGTATATAGGGTGTTTCAAAATTCCCTACCAATACTCTAGGGCATTGTTCTTGGATAAGAAACATATCTAAATACGGTATCATATTTAAATTGTCCGGAAGTCATTAGTTACTCACACAGCCTCCATTTTGTTTTTTCACTTATAATTTTTTTCTGAAAAATGGTTAAACGTACGGAATTGAAACTTTGAATTGAAGCCCTAACAGTCACCTATCACTAAAGCTACCATATCTCAGTTAATATTTGTCTAATTTAATACAGTTCGATGTCAATCGATTTTTAATTACATTACCTAAAAAAGTTATTCTTGTAAATATTCTGTTAAATCAACGGTTCAAGAGTTATTTGAGAAACAACATTTTAAATGGCCGCCATTTTGTTTTATGAATTTGAGAAATTGTCATAATATTTTGTAGCTTTGTCTATTTGTCATAAATGTTTGGGCAAGTTTCAATTCCATACGTTTAACCATTATTCAGAAAAAAATTATAAGTGTAAAAAACAAAATGGAGGCTGTGTGAATAACTAAGGACACCCGCAAAATTTAAACATGATATTTAGATGTGTTTCTTACCTAGGAACAATGCCCTAGAGTATTGGTAGGGAAATCTGAAACACCCTGTATATAGAACTTAATTAATAACCAAAATCAAACATCAAACAAACTGATATACAATGCTCCAACTATTAATAAAGTATTTAATATGAATAAATGTAATAATTATAATATGGAGTGAGAATATCACAAAAAGCCAGTAAAGTCTTTAATTTCCTTTTGCAGGTGTCCTGGCTTGAAGTCGACACTAAACAGACAACATCGGGTCGGAGTGCCACTATTTAAATTTCCCTGGAGAAGCCAATATACCAGTTTATCGATCTGGCTGGGTTTCAATTCTCGTGCTGTATATCTTCTGGGAAACCAAGTATTGACAGTATTTATTACCGCTAATGTGAAACCCCTTTGCTTCTTTTCAATGACTAATACTATACTTTTGGGTTTCATACATTAACATTCTGAGATTTAAGCAGAATGTTAATTTATGTTATGTTTTTGTTATTTAGCAGTGTTATGCTGGTTTAAGTCTCAAAAACGTTTTCTGGGGAAAGGGGTCTAAGAAAGCAACAGCAGAAGGGCATTGAAGTAACTTAAGCGTTTCTTATATTTAGTAGACCTAATTTTCCATATGATGATGTTTCGCTATTTAATTACTATATCGTAAATTTATATATACTTGATTTACACGCAATAAAAATTAAGTTCAATTTTTGTTACTTTTTGGACCTTTTCCGTTATGTCACCACTGCAACTTTTTTGCCAGATCCCGTTAGTTCACCAACACTTGCGACATAGTATACAGGAAAACATGTCGTCATGGGTACTAATATCTCACTACTTTATCAAACAAATGTATATCTCAAAAATGTTTGTATTTACTTCCCTGTGGGAAATAGGTTATTAGGATGTGTCTAAAGGGAATGTTTCCAGTTCTTCTAAACAGCTGTTCTTATTCTTATATATCCAATACTATAATACGAGCAAGGTTTGTATATATATATATATATATAAAAATATATATATATATATATTTGCACACGGATCTCGAAAACGGCGCCGAGGAATTTCTTTAAATTTTGGAAATAACTAATTTCCGAGTAGAAAATAAGTTCTAGATAGGTCTAATGTCCAGGAAAATTCGTGTTTTACTGTAATATTAAGTTTAAAATCTAAAATTTAACATTACGCTTATGGAGAATAAAATGTAAACAATACAAACCAAAACAGCTGTTTATAACCGTTTGACAGTTCTTGATTGAAGACTGCGGGGAACAATATAGAGGTTGTGCATTAATATTTATTTTATGAATTAAATAAATGCAAAATTATCAGGTTACTAAACAATTTGTAAAAACTTAAGGGTTTAAGGAACTTAAGGATAGCTGTGCGAAATAAAAGCAGAAAAAAGTATTTCCAAAATCTTCCGTGTTTTGATAGAAAACGTATTCATCGTATTGCCTGAAGCCACTGTAATAAACTATTAATTTGTGTAAATTAAATTTATCTTTTACTTTTCAATCCTCATTCCGTTTATAACAAAATCAGTTGATCACAGGCTAATAATAACTGTATGGATAATTAGACAGTAAATGATCGGCTTTGGCTAAAAGACATTAAACGGCATCGCTCAATTGACTAACGTTTGCCAGTTGTATGTCGGCCTCAAGAACTATGCCGCGAGTTCCATTACCAGGGGCGATACTTTTTCATCAGTGCTATATTAATTATGGTGTATTAAATCGGTTTTATTTCAACCACATAATTGTTTTCATTGGGCAGTAAATTTGTTTTAATTTTGCTAATTAACTTGTAAAAACATGTCTTATTCTATCCGAGCAAAGCTCGGTCACCAGGTACTTAAAAATTAAATACAATATCTCTAGTCGTTTGTATGGAGATCTGTTTCAAATTTTCATTTTATAAATTGCCAACACCCCCCAGCCCCAGCGCCCCATCCAGTGCCCATTCCAGATCTGAGACATATCCATGTCAAAACTATTTTTAATCTTCAGAAACAAACCTTAAATAATAGCCTAGTACGACAGCATAAACCCTACTTTTTTATACTAATTACTTTTAATTTATCACCAATTCTTAGGAGGTTAGGTTAGGTTAGGATAGGATAGGTTAGGTTAGGTTAGGTTACGTTACGGTTAGGTTAGGTAACGATAATATTCTAAGGTAAAAATTATTCTCTGGTGGTGATGAAACATAAAAGATCTATTTCCCCTATTTTCTCATTACAATTATTGTAAACTATGGCATTTGGTAAATGAATTGAAGCACTGTGAAGTAGAACAGTTTATTTGAGATATTTAGACCCGCTGCCGATCTTCCGATACGTCGTTAATCGACACAACACGCGATGCATTTCCTAACAGGATGTCAAGCTGACATCGGGACCATGGCAACAGAGCTACGTCACAGCTCCACAGTAAACTGTAAATATGGCTTGGCCATTCTCAAGTGCAATGCCGAGCAAGTAAGAGTTTTACAAAATCTTAATGCCATTTATCATTTACTGATATTATTATTACGTTTTGAAATAGGGAACTATTAGGTTCCAGGTATTTTAAGCCACGTATGAACTATGAATGTGAAATGAGTGTAGGATGACTGTGGTGCGACCTAATAGTCTTGTTACTGATTAAAGTCGACATTTTCCTTATACAGAACTTGTGACTAATAGCCATACTAACAGTCAATAGCATATATAAGGTACCTACAGTTTAACGTCGAGTCCGAAACACAATTTAGTCTAATTTACGAACTGAAATTAAAAAATCATTATTTTGATCCAGAGAATAGATGAAAACGTATATATTTACACTCTCCTTTATATCCTTATAGTTCCATGACAAATTTTCAATTTATATAGGGTACCTGACATTTTAAATAAAGTAAATGTCCTTTTTGACGGAAACGAGTTAGTTACATGCTTAGAATAGTATCCGTTTATTAATTTTTCTATAATATACGCTAATTGTTACATAACACGTAACGTAAACAAAAATAGTTTTATGCAGACTTGGGAACACTTGGGAAAAGATAAAGCCCAAATGTCAATCCACCTAACTTAATACTAAACGGTATGGTAGCAAAACATTTGCCCAGGTCCGTTGTTAGGGCAAATTTTTTATCAGTATAAGAATAACAAGTTCCAATTATGTTGATGGCATTTACTGTGCAAATGCTGTAACGCTGAACTATAATTTGGATATTTTTATTTTACCAATTTAAGAGCATTTGCTAATTGGTCAATACCGGAACAAGTATTACATACCGGGACATATTACACCGGAACAGATATTATTTAATTTTTGTAATGTAAATCTGTTTTTGAAAGGAAATAAATCATTTATTCAAGTATAAAACATCAATTATCGCTTTATGAACATAATAAACATGTTATTTCTAACTTCTTAAAAAGTTCATAAAACATTCTCTAAAAATATAAAGGCGATAGAAGTATTTTCATAACTAATATATAATCTTGTAAATATTGTTTAAGCTTTTCCACAAAAATAAAACATCCGGACACTATATTTATGCTGCAAATCATTTCAAACTTTCACCTGAGTCTATTTTTGTAATCAAAATAATCATTGTTGTAGTAAATATTCCTGAACATTAAACGGGTAGATTGCGTGTGGAATCAGTAACTTTTCAAACCAACGAGGTAAAATAATACTGTGTTTCTACCCTATTCATCTACCCAAAATAAAATGTGAGGTTTTAAATCAAGGATAAAATGTGTTCGCCTTGGGAGCAGACCCTTGATCCATATCTCTCACAGGACTCATAATGCTGCCTATAACTGATTTATAGTCTGGACCAGATTGTTTCCTCTCCCTTCATAACATTACATTACTCTTCATATTTTGGAAAATATTTAATTTTACATCTATACACAAGTATTTTGTCTCAGGACGCATCACATATTTACCAGTTAGGTTTTATGACAAAAATATTTAAAAAATAACCCACCATGTCCCCCGTACCTTTTTTCTACAATTTATAAATAATGTGAATTTTCATTTATGCGTTTCACTAAATAGGTACATACCCTAACTTTTCAGTATTTGATTTAATTGAGGGTTTCTTGAGGTCCAAGATGTAGGAGTCAACCTCAAAAGTCTTTATGAGAAGCTTGTCACACGACTTATCAATTAGAACTGTATTTCCCTCCTGAAAACAGAGGTGTATTCTAAATTCTAAATTCAAAACATAATGTCGACTCCTACATCCTAGACCTATGGATATCTTGAAAACGGTGCAACCTTTGCGAATTCAGATTGCGGTATTGTATTCAGAGGATAAAGCTTTGGATAACAAACTTCTCATTAAGAATTTTTAAGTTGACTCCCTACATCTTGGACCTCAGGAAACTCTCGATTTCATTAAGAACTCCAATTGTTAGGTCATGTACGTATTTAATGAATCCCATAAGTGAAAATCATAGGGTAATTATTGTAGAATGATCGTCGGGGGAAGAAACTTTAAAACCACCGTGTATAAAACTTTACTAAGAAATAAAGACTCATATTTTTAGAAATTTTGTAAAGTAACTGAACTTATTTTTTTTAGTTTGCCACGATTCGTTTTCAAAATTGTTTGTTCTTTTTAATAATTTATTCCTTTGTTTTTTAACTATGTCTACCCTGGTAAAATGATGGTTTTAGGATTTTATTTTATTGTGTCTTGGATACGATATCTCATTAAAATATATTTAAAATTAATAATGCTATTAATTATAAGTATAATTAAATACTTCAATAAAAATGTCTTTGGTTAGAAACCAGTAAAGAGAAAGGCAAATTTTACTACAGTTCTAAAACTTATATTTTAATTGTAAAATACCAAGTATTATCCCCTGTATTAGTGTAATATGTAACTGAAATTTTCTTAATTTCATCTTTAGCAGCTTTTAATTCAAGATCTGTAAAATATTTTCTTTAAATATAGAGAAGGGGCCTAAACTAAAAATATCTTCGTTTGGGGTAAAACATTTTAACGGACAAGATTTATAAACAGACAAAGAATTTAAATATCAAGATTGTTGAGTGGATAAGCTCAAATAAAGCAGCAAAGCAACTTTTAATGCACTATTAAAACCTCTTATTTTTAAGACAAAATTACATTTTAAATACCAGTAATTACTGTAAAATTGTTAAGTAAATATTTGTGAATGTTTCAAATTTTTGAATATTTTGTTTATGTCTTTCAGAAATTAGTTGGGTTTTATAATCATCATTACTTTTTATGTAGGGGAACATTTATCACATTACACGAAACATATTTGTTCTATATTATATTTGAATTTAATATGGCATACTTGTTAATGTTTTTAAAGTTTTTATGATAAAAGGAGTCCAATAAAAATTTATCGCGACAGAACTCTTTCCAATCTTTCTTCAAAAACACAACTCCAATTTAAACCTCACACACAACACAAAGCTCTTCATATCTGTATCATAGAGCTGAATGGTTCAGTGATAACCTTTACTATGAAACACACACCATCTAGCCTTTGAAATGTCTTGACAAAGTAATAATAGCTTGTAAGACACACTAAATCACAACAAATGGTCGTAGTTTGGAGCCAATGGCCCACTTAGTTACAGAAATATTCCATCTTGTTCCGCATATGAATAGTCTGTCCATGTTCATGGTAAAAATATACAAGTAAACTTTATTTGTACATTTTGAGACATTATTAGTTTTTGAAAAGTTAAGTATATTAAACTACGTTATTTAAACTAATTGGAGAAATGTGTAAAAGGAGCTAAGTAAATTATAGTATATTAAGCAGTACATTTTTCGATGGAAAAAATATAATTGTAAGGCCCCTATTAAAGGATAAAGATGAGATTAAATATTATGAAATTAAACAAAATAATTAAATACGGTTCGTATATATTTCTATTGATTTAAACCGTCTAATATAGAGTGGCCAGAAACATGATAGCCCATGGGTGACAAATTTGTAAGGATAGTCCTTATTATTCCAAACAATAAGTGATCAAAATCAGATGCTTTAGTAAAAAACGTTTGTGTTAACATTTTAATTCAGTTTTTTTATTTGGCGAAGCTGTTTGAAAATAATTTAAAATTGGAACAAATTAAGTACTAATTTTTACTGCTAGGCCTACAAGAAAATGGCTTGATTTAGTTCTACGTCAGACCTAGGAACTCTATGCAAATAGTTTATGGCTTAGTGCTATTTAGCTTCTTAAATATCTATAAAATTAGTTTGAAACTTGAATCATTGTGTAATACATAGTTAAATGTAGCTCAACTTTGCTCTTTAGTTTGGCAGGTGCTCCAATTCCACTTCCAAGGAAAAGTGCTAATTTTTCTCCCTGAACTCCCCTCTTCCTTGGGATGAGGAAAGTTCCTTAACACCCCAGACCCCAGACCTCCCGGTGTGCCCACCCCAAATTGTCTCCCAGGATCTGCCCTTGTATGTTGTACGCCAAATGCAGTGGTATTTTTTAACATTTTGGTAGGAAAGAGTGAGTATAAGCCTTGATATCTAACGTGAACCTTTTATTAAACATGCAATTACAGATGGAGTCTTGAACAAGAATCGAACGAGTGAACCTTGGCTAGTTAGCAGACTTTTCGGTGAGTGGAACACACCATAAGAATATTTTGATGCTGCCCTCAGAAGGGGTCACATCACATGGCTTTCTTTTTGTTGGCTTACTAAAAGAATTGCAATGTCAATGCCCCTAAACACAGTAGCCATTGTTGTTCTTTAGTGCAGCCACTGGAATGAAAGGGATCACAAAGTATGGAAGAGCCTAGGTCCTCGGTTTAGGAGGTAATCACCCAAGACACAGTGTTAAGGCTAAGTGCAGATTGCCACGGACAAGCATGACGTTTTCACCCAATAGGCCCTGTAATTGCTCTATACAATAATGGAATTCAAAATGAATATCCAACTTCCTATGCCTCAAAGGGACAGGGAAGATACCAAAGTAAAAGGGAAGCTGTTCAGTTTGAATAGCCAAATAAAAGCGATTTGAGAAAAAAAACCTAGAGTAATGGGTAGAAAATTCAAAGGTCTGAGGTACAAAAAGTTAACTAGATAAAAGACTTAGACGGCCTGTAAGCAAACTTTTATAGCCTTAATGGATTGATAATGACACCATAATCAGGTGTTAAAACTGGTTTCCACTCAGTAAAATCTTGAAGTACAAACTGTCAGGTATGTAAACTACTAATATTTAATTAATTCTTCATTGTGTCATGCACTATTGTTTTGAAGGGGAAAAATTATTATATCACATAAAACTTCAATCACCTTAGGAAACAACTTGGGATTCATAAAGTCACATTTACTTTGTAAATAAAAATAATTTCTTCTTTGTTCAGCATTATGAATAGTTTTTTTCGTATGTCAGCAAAAATAGCTAACAAAATTAGTAGCAAAAACTAATTAGTAGAACATGGTTCATCGTTGACTAGGAATAGCATAAAAATAAATTTTTGTGGTTAAAGCAATTTCTACAGTAAAAAGATTAAAACTATACCTCAGGTAAATTTTTAAAATCTTTAGCTAATAAAATAAAGCTGTTACATAAAGTCAATGTTAGCCTAATGGAGATTTTATTTGCCTCAGGAGTGTATGAAACATGCTGTGGAAAAGGCTCATAATGTAGACATATGTGGGTAGTGTAATCGCTGAGCGTTCCCCAGGTAATGGTTACAATGAGTTACCTCTACTAACTTCAAGTACGCAATTACAAATCATCTGATGTATATAGATTAGAAAAATAAAGTAGCTGCATACACTGTTATACTTATATTGTGTGGTTTTAAATGAAAATAAATGGCACACTATGACAAAACTCCTTCATAAATGTCAATGAAAATGTAGAAATTTTCATCTCATTTTTACAAATATATTAAAATTAATAGTATAGTATAGAAGAATTAAAGTAATAAAAGGTGAGAATTTTAAAATGTTGATGTTCTTGGAATTCAAAATACGGTGGATAACTTGATGATCCATATTTTTTAGTTAAATAATTGACTAATTACATTCAAATTTTAAGAAAATTTACTACGATAATATTTTGTTTAGAATTTGACTGTTTCATTAGTGAAAACTTTACCACTATAGTCAAAGTTAGTTCAAAGTTATTTTGACTACAACGTTTACACTTAAAAAGAAAGATATATTCGAAAAAGCTTCCAGGTATATTCATACTATGGAACGGTTTTATGAATATTTACAAAAATTATAATTGCGTGTAATGTAATGTATCATGAAATTGCGACACAATAGTGAAAGGATTTGTGGCAAAGCGATATAAGAATACTGTCTTTGTATGGGCTGATTCTCTTTACTCACAGCCAATTGTGGAGGAAACCGCAGAACATGTTAATGCCACCAATTTATCATTTACGGTCTACCTAAGACCATTTTCAGACCAATTGCTCTGTTATTGCTCTGTAAGGGCCAATTGAGGAGATACATTGGATCATGTGACGTTTTATTACACAATGTCTGAGTAAGGTTTCAATATTATGTATCGAACCGTTTTGTCTTAATCTCTCTTTGGTGGATGGATAGAAACAAAAACCATATAAATTATTCTCCTTTAACTTTTTTGGGTGACAATATATCAATATATTTTTTATTGCAACTAGCATCTTTTTTTATCTTTAATAATTACAAAAATTAATTTGGTAGGCCTACAAATCATTTGAGTTGTTAAATTGTATTGAATAGTAAAACTTGGAAAAAATCACGGAAAGTAAGTCTGTATACCTTAGTTCAGTTCCTTATTATTTCTTTTTTCTAAGCAACACTCAAATTTAACTTAAAACAGCAGTCAGTGACTTTTAATTTTTCCCGCTTTTACGATTGTTTTATTGCAGTAGTAGGTTCAAGCAGATATGAAAATACTTTTAAGTACATAATCAAAATCTTATCCTCTTGGAAAAATTCTTACCTCCTGGGCCATTGAAACCTCAGTAGGTTTTTGGCCTCGCCAACGATGCCGCTACACTCTTCTCCGTCTTCAGCTGCCTCGGGGTTAGTTCCTAATGTATTTAGGTCTTTCAGCACCTGGCTCTTCCATCGGAGTCTTGGCCTGCTGAGTGGTCTCCTACTCTCTGGGTTATAGTGATCCACACTTTTTATGGATGAATCCTCTTGTCTCCACGTATCCTGCCCATCTCAGTCTTATCCCAGCTACAATCAATATCTGGGTATAGGTACAGGTCTCTTAGTTCCCGGTTCTTTCGGATTCCCCAGCCTAATTCATCTTGTATTAGTCAATATACATTCCTCAATATCTTATTTTCAAAGAAGCTCCTTTTCACTATGTTTTGACAATGCTCAAGTCTCGGATCCGTACAATAATACAGGAAGGATTATTGTGAGGTATATTTAAACTTAGGTGTTTTTTGACAGAAGCTCTGACTTTAGAATACTAATTAAGGCCCAGTAGGTCGCTGAGGCTAGAACTATTCTGTTTTGGCCTTCCTTTTATTCACAGTTGTCACTTGTTATTTTTACACCAAGGTATTTAAACTTATCCACATATTTCAATTCAAAATCATCTACTCCTGTTTATTAAGAGTAATTATTATAAATATTATTATAACAATGACCAGACTTGAAAAAGGTCTGATCATTGTTAAATTCTGTTACAAATGCAATAATCCTTTGCCGAGTCCTGGCAAAGAAAAAGAAAGCAAGATCCATAATATGTTCTACAAAGGCCAGGCTGATATATTTTAAGCTAAATTTCTCCATGGCATATATCCTCTTCTTCTGACAGAATATATAATTATATAAATGGATACTGCTTGCTAACCGCTTAGTACTGTTGTTATCAATTTAGAATAGATCGTGAACATCCGGATGTTAAAAAAAACTTGTTTGTTAGTTATATTTAATAAGAGTAATTCATAGGTTTAATAATAAGACCATGCTAATCCATATAATATTTTAATTTTTCAACAGTATATTTCATAAAAACGCAACAAGACAAACATAGTACGAGTAAAATGAGCAAACGTAAGTTGAGCAAGTATCACTGGAAGATGAACTTCTCGTTGCTGAGTCGTCGCTCCAGCCCGTGCATCTTGACGGTGTTGGAGAAGTGACGAGCGATGTGCGTCTTAGTACTCCGAGCTCCAATGGTCGGCCACTGAGCAGACACGGGGAGGTCAGGACGTACCCTAATGGTCGCCTCGTTACACATCACTTGCAGCCCTGCCACAGCAAAGCAACCCAGCTGAGTAAGATGTGCAAGGAAGCACACATATGTGTAAACGTATTCTTGCTTCATGGATTAACTCAGTAATGGGACCGTGGTGTGTCCTGTAATCCAGCTACTTGTAGGTTACAAATTCTGGATAGTTGTGAGCGATGGTCGGTGGTTGTAGTGTTCTCTTGTGTAGATTAACGTTTACACTTTGAATACTACATTAATCCGCTAAGACCATCCTCATAACTAGACCAGTTCGTAATTCAGAGGCAGTGGTTCGGACTCCACATTAAACTGTTGGTCCCTTAGATATGCCATTGACTATTGGGCTATTAACAGTCAAGGTATTAACAGTCAATGTATAAATTAACAGTTCTTTCTAAGGCACATATCAGTCTTAGTCAGTAAGAAGACTACAAGATCGCACCACAATCATCTTAAACTCATTTCTCATTCTTACTTGGCTTAAAATACTTACCTTGGTAGGTCACCATTTCAAATGGTAATCTATTCTGAATCAGTGTTTCCACAGTTTCTAGAATTTTGAGCCAACATCTGTGCATTTAATAAAACTACAAGCTGTTTCCCAAAATTTGAACCTGATAATCTATGAGGTTATCTGTACTGACTCGTTGGTCTTGTACTGCATAATT
This sequence comes from Nephotettix cincticeps, assembly GCA_023375725.1. Lineage (NCBI taxonomy): Eukaryota > Metazoa > Arthropoda > Insecta > Hemiptera > Cicadellidae > Nephotettix > Nephotettix cincticeps. The sequence goes on along the minus strand of CM041787.1, from coordinate 57,565,564 downwards.
TTGTAGACAGCACACATTCTTGAGCTGTGAAACATTTGAAATTATATTTTAAATTTGAGAGTAGTGCTGCTAAGATTCTGGCATATAAATAATGTACCAAGCAAAGATAACAAAATATGTTCAAATAACTTTGTAAATGATGAATCAAATATGTAAACCTGTTAAGGTGGTAATTGGACATGTGAGCAACATTTCCAACAATAACATACCTGCTACGGTCAGTTAGGTTAAGCTAATTATTGCTTCTAAAGTCAGCTGGTGACTGAGACTAGGAAAAAGTTAGGTAAGGTCTGGTAACTCAATCTTCATCACTGAAAACCACTCCCAGAAGGAATCTCCTCAATACACCAGTTCAGAATGATTACGGTTTTCAAGTTATTGCACAATTTACGCTTTTTGCTTATCACAAATAACTTAGGTGTTAATATGATACACTACATAATTCGAAGAGTTGACTTTTGTAATGCTGTAACATGGTTTGACAAAAAGAATGGAAAACTTACTCTAGCATTTACAAAGATTTGTATACTCTCATTTCTACCAATGCTGGTACAAAGCTAAAATGTTACATAAAGCTGGATATCGGGAGCAAAAACGCATTTCCTTAGTAGAAAAACAGCTTTGCATAATTGCAATACAGTAAAACTTTAGTACAGTAATCATGGTAATTTTAGAATAAGCCTTTCACGTTTCAACAAGATCAGCAACAACAGGGGTGTGAGAATGACAGAAGGTTGGTCACTAGGTTGGATATCAGGAGGTCTGATAAGATTCTACTGTATTTTGTTTGCAAACATAATTTACTTTAAAAATAATTATACCCACCAGGAATAGAGGGCTTGAGAGTGAGCTTTGGAGGAAGAATGGAAGCTGGCTTGGCACTGAGACTCTTCGGTGTGTGCCACCTATCGTTGAAATATGCTTCTGCCTTACTGTTAGCCTCTGAAACACAAAGGCAATCAAACATTCTGGTAAACTATACATGTGGACCAGGTCTAAAAATTTATTTAGAACGTCAGACATTAAAAAAAAACCTTAACTGCCCATCACCATGGGCCAAGGACCTGCTCGGTGATTTAAAAACCGTGAGATACTGTAGTGGCGTGAGTCATATAGGCTAACTAGAGGTGACCTATCATGATCTGATAGGAGTCGCCAGCCATGGGTTTTGATTCAGCCGCCTCGGACTTACTCGGCCAGAGCATTACTCCTGAACTAACAGGTTGATTTTCTATTTTGCAAGGACCCATTAAATGGACTGAGACCATGAATTGAAAAACACGTAATTAGACTAATTAAATTGGCAATGACTCCCATAGGCTAGAATTGTATTACAAACAAGGAAATCAAACACAGGTGCTACGTTTTATTCCATGAACTGTGAAATTGAGGAATGACGATAATGTCAAATTGTTAAAGAAAATTAAAACTGTATTTGACATGTTAACGATTATATAGATTTGATGAGCACTGACAACTAAAGTACTTAGTTCATGATAAAACAGTTTGTACATGTGAACTAATATGAAAACAAATTGAGAAATCAAAATCAATACCCTGTTAGCTGTAGTTTAGCATACAGATGCCTTTCAATGTATACAACTGTATATTATAGGAATAAAAATGTTATAAATCAATTAATATTTAAAGAAGAGTTTGAAAACGAAAAAGGGGTAAAAGTTTTAGTAGCCGGTATTTTCCTACATTTTATTCAATCAATCTTAAATTAACTTTTTTACTCTCTAATAATCTAAACGGATCAACTCCGTGGGAGAACGTGTTTCTAATTTTCTACTATGTTTGGCTCAAATATGACTTTGAAATTATCAGTCTAGCTTAGATATCGGTGAGAATGGTCGTTCATGTGTGATCAAGAATAATGTTATATTCAAGTAGTGTTTCGTTAAAGTTAAAGAATAGTTGTGAAAAACTAATAAACATTAGTGATATTTATCGTTAATTGTTCGGTTTTATTACATAATATTCAAGAATGTACGGCACACATTACTCAAAGAGATAGTAGCTTTATTAAATAAACTTCAGCAGCCTTCATATAATAAAAGTATTATTAGCAACCCTAAGTAGTGAATTACATAATCAAATCATAGCTTACAACTATATTTTTACAATAAAGTTAAGTAGAGGACAACACACATTACAATGTATAGTTAACTTTTTTTCTTGGACATAAATATTAGACAAAATGAAGATACTTACTTAGCGATATAGGTGGCTCAATGATAGTTCCCTTAACTGACTGACAATTAACGGAGTTTTCTTTCAGTTTCTGTAACATAAATTAATGTTCCTCTAAATTACATAGTACATAAAAACAAAAATAAACTGATTTCCAAAAAAATTTATTTGATAACAACAAATTTTACAGTTTTCTATTTGCAACATTAATTTTTTTTGAACATGAGACAACAAAACGATGTCACACCTGTGCATTTTTTGTACAGTTCTCTTCAGAAGACGGTTTTATTTGCAGTGAACACAGCTTCCTTGGTGGTATACTCGGTGGGCAATTTTTGTTTTCATTAGGTTCTTCATTGATCTTTAGTTTATCACCACTCATATTTTTCAACACAGACTTGACCTAGAATCAAATGTTTCATGAAACAAAGAGACATTCAATGTCTGATAGATATGATATGACCACTGAAATAGCCTACTTATTAAATGGCACAGTTCCAAACTCGTACAGACAACTTTATGTTCTAACCAGGTTTAATTTAATATAGTTTTAGTACCAATAACACAGTGAAACTGAAAATAAGACAATATCTGCGACCTGAATTGTCTGTTTTCTTCACAAACTGGTTGCTGGAGTTGGGTGGGGATTAGACAGACAGGTGTTTGGTCTGGTGTGTAGATATTGCTCAAGGCTACTTTAGGAAACGTTTATACAATTTAGGTAAGCAGGAATATTAGCTCTGATACTGCCAACCACATCATCTTCGATTGCAAAAGACTGGGGGTAGCAAAAAGAGCTCTTTTTCAGTCTTGAGTATCTTGATGAGATTTTGGATGCCCCGAAAAAATCTTTTGAGCCTTTTCGAAAGCCCAATTATTGTCTTATACATCTAGCTCTTCATGGTTTTTTTTCTTTTTACATGGATTATGTTCAGAAATAGTGGTGCACTATAAATTCCTACCTTTTCGTTAAAACAATTTTTTTATTTACGCTTTAGGATGGCGAGTTGTTTCTCGCCATCCTACAGCACCTTTTGCTACTTTCTCGCTTTAACACATAAAGGAAAAATAGTGAAAATCCACAGTAAAACAGTGTGAATCGCTTAAGTACCAGAACATGCGATACAGCTGTTTTACAGCTGAATAGATCAATAGTAGTGTGCCGGGTGAAAGGGAACCCAACCGTTTACAGTGTGGGCAGTTCCAACAAGGGGGTAACGAGGGAAGTGTGAACAGGAATGGGGGGTTTAGTGCATGGGAGGAAGGGGTGCAGAGCATTCCTCTGATGTGTGGGTAGAGCTTGATGTTGAAATGGGAGCAGACCAGGAGACAAACAACTAAGAATGAAAAAGGCGGGCATATCAACGTGTCGCTCTTGGTGAAAATAACTAAGACTAATAATAATTAGTCTTATGAAAAACCTTATGAAATCATTAGTGTTTATGAAAAACTCATAATTATGAGTTTTTTCAGATATAACATAATAAGAGTTCATGACTGACCTACAGAAATGCACCATCTGTGGTATTCAAGCAGTATTGAGAGGCAACCTCTGTCCGGTAGTTTCCCAAAGAAGACATTCATAAAGCTTAAACAACTGCCCTAATTTCAACTCAAGACCAGAACTTACATAAATGGTTTTCATCAAATATATGCTTCAACGACGTTCCTGATTTCTATTCTATCCAGTTTCAGATATATCCGATATTTGTAATCAGAAAGATTCCAAAATGCCTCCAGCGTAAAAATGAACTCACCTGATCCTCCACACGGAAGCTCCGGACCAGGAAGTCTCTCTGAGCCATCAGGGCTTGTCTCTCTTTTTCCTCCTCTTCTATAATTGGAACTGGTTCAAAAGAGTTGCATGGTGCCTTCTTTTTCTAATAACACAAAATAAATCTCACTCATGAGTAGGCCAGAATAGATTAAGTATGGAAGATATATATTAAAATAGGATTTGTCTGATGAAATGTGAAAAACAGATCCTTTATAGTGAGTGCATAAGAAGAAGATGAAGCTTTAGATAGGTAACCCAATGGGTTATATCCAAACAGGAATAGGAGTAATATGTGGGATTCTCTTAAAATATTTCGTTTCTCCCTGCCTAAAACCCAGTATTGTGGACAAAAAATCCCTGATTCCCTGAAAAATATCCTTCATTCCCAAATATTTCCCGTTTCTACCGGCCAGATTCCTGCAGACGTCAATGTTGACTGGATGTTACAGAGTGTCGTATTTTGGTCCAAAAAACGTTGAAAAAACTGTGTTCTGCGGTGTTTTTATTCTGAATTATGTTATTAGAGAGAGAAATACGTGTATTCGAGTCATTTTTTCCCTGCAAAGAACCCCGATTCCTGCCGATCCCCTAGCTAGAAGGTATGGTTTGACAATGTCATAATTCTGCTTAAAATCGTACGAAACGTCAAAACTGGGTTCTTCCGCGGACAGAAACTTTGTTAAAAGGTTGTTAGAAAGTGCAAAAAGTAAGTCTAAAATCGATTTTATATAGATTGGTAGGATACTGTGTTGGAAATATTTACCCTTAGATGTATATGCAAGTGTTATAATGCCAAGAATTACCATTTCTGACACAAAAGAGTGCTTTATTAGTTTTTGTAATATTTTTATTAACCCTCCAGCTGCCCATCATTTCACTCTGGAATGCCACCTCATTTTGGCCATTTTCCAGGTTTTGTTTAAAAAACCATAACAATTTTGGATACTATGCAAAGTATAGCATATTATATATTTTCGTGTTCAGTATAAAACAGCCTAGAAGAAAAAAAAATACTAACTTACAAGTAACAAGAAAAAATTATTTATGCAAAAAAAATTTTTTATCATGTTTGCGCTCCCTCAAATTACTCAAATAATTTTTTAATAAAATATCTGAAATAACCATTTTGTTTGGAATTTCATAACAAATAAGAATATATATACTTACATAGCTATATAAAAAGAAATAAAAGTACCCATGTTCAAAAACCTTTATATGTACACAAAACCCTTACTGCCGAGTCCAGGGCCTTTGAGAGTAATCGCCAAATAATTATAAAAACATTGTAAAGAAAGACATTAGGCCTACATATATTTATAACACTAAGTACAAGGAGAAAGGTGTTATGAATAATTCTACATAGCATCTTATTAGTAGTAATTAAATGTTGTAGTTGAGACAGAGAAGAACCTGAGAAAATCTGTGTGGACTCTGATTCTTTTTTAATATGTTTGTAGCTTGCAAGTTTTGTTAACCTGTTTGAGTGCGGACAAACCTTTATGGGTTTTTGCACTTTTGTAACCTTGCCGTTGTTAAATGTGTATTATTAAAATAAATATATTGATTGATTGATTGAGAAAGGTGTTATGAATAATTCATATGTTATTATAGATAATTCACGCAAAATACACAACAAAACACTAACCCAATAGCACGACTCAAACACAATGCACAGCATACGGCTCGAACAGCTGTTGGAGCGACGTCGTAACACCCGTAACTAAATGTAATCATACGATGTAATGCATCGAGTATAAAAATTGCAAATACTAGTAAGGACGTAGATTATGATTTCCTCTTTACTATGGTATATATAAAAGTAAATTTGCAATGTACCGTGAGCAGCTACGAGAAGATTAAGTCGTGCCGGTATTATCGCCGGATTCCGTCGAATGGCAGTCTAGGAGGCGTAAAATTCGCCGGAATCCGGCGAATGGCAGCTGGAGGGTTCAACAAAGCTCATTTTGGCTGTTTACTATACATTGTCAACTTGAAAAAATTCATATACAATTCAAATTCAAATAATTTGTAACATACAACAAAATTTTGTGACCAACCAAGATTTATCGTTTGGGATCAAACTCACCAAAGGGATTTTCTTTATTTTAGGCTTGGCGGGAGGAGACTCAGGATGGAGCTGCTTCTCCTTGTTCCCAACACGTAAGTTTGCTTCACCTCTGAGCTTCATCTGAAAACATCAAACTAATTGTAGGTTTATTTAGTAAATACAACACAAACTAAGTGTACCAAACTACCATGTTAGAATCTAAAAATTAAGAGTGAGATCAATGAAGCAGGTTTTGGTGGTTAAAAAAAAATTAAATACTACCTTAAACACTCACCACACCTAGACATAAAGTTGTTCAATTTAATAATTTCGCAAACCCAGAAATTACTTTAAAACAGAGAAAATAAAGAGGAAGTTAGAAATTAATAATAATTGATATGAGTTAAAATGAAATGAGAAAATGGATTGAGTGTTGCGAAGGGCGTCCCAAGATGGCAAGAGCGTCATCCTTAAATGTAGAGAAGTTGTAGAGAAGGGTGTCCCAAGATGGCAAGAGCGTCATCCCTCAATGTAGAGAAGTTGTAGAGAAGGGCGTCCCAAGATGGCAAGAGCGTCATCCCTTAATGCAGAGAAGTTGTGCAAAAATGTCTTTTGTGAACCTCAACAGGGGCCTAAGGTCTATGCAGTGCAGTGCAATCAAAGATAGTTGAGTACTAGCATTGGTCAAATGTGCAAGCCTGGAGTGACCACTTATGATCTAACAAGATTCAGATACAATGGACAGAAACCAGGCAGTAGTTTAATAAAATTGAAGTGAACAACTAATTTGCTAATTCACATACTTAACCTTCCAAAGGTTCACTATTTAACCCCTTGAGGTTCACCCGTTTTTGGCACTTTTGCAGGCTTTTACTAAAAAATTCACATAAAATAGTAACAATATAGTAACTATGACATATTATACACCATTTTAATCTGCATTAAATTATCTATAAAATAATAGTAATATGTTACATTTTTACTTTGGTTTTGATGGGTGTATCCAATTGAAATTGATAAAAAAGATGTTTCAAAAGATTTCTCAAAGTTTGCTCCCCCACAAAACACAGCAAATAAATAACAGTCATAAATTTAAGATAGCCAAGTTTTTAAAATTGAATAAGTAAAATAAAAATATATAGTTTTACACACTTAAGTCACTGCTATCGATTTTAAAATTGTGAAATTAACATCAGAACACCATACAAACGCCACGAAAACATGTAATGCAACCATTGTAAATAAAGCGACATAGCTGCGCAACTGAAGACCCATGTTTTAACTAACACAGAACTCTGACGCAAACAGTAAGAAACACGAAACATACCTCAGACCTTGGCGGAAAGCGTATGATCTGTAGAAAACAACGATACTATATTCAATGTAGTTTTAACTGAAAATGTATTCACACCATTGCTTTTTGTAAAAGCTTACCTACCATCGATTGATCGACCGTAAACTTTCGACGACTGGGCAGTAGCGTTGATTAATCGACGGTAAACCTTTCGAGGGTTAAAACAACTTGGAGGAAGGGAAATTAGGCTTAAGGTAATAAGGTAAGGTAAGGTAAGGTAAGGTAATAAGGCTTAAGGTATTAAAAGGTCTAAAGAACAAAAATGTAGATGTTTGCACTCTTACACCTAATCCAATGTGATTTTTTAACTATTTTACAACAGATGCCACTATGGGTTCAATAAAATTGGATCAATACATTGTAGAAAGTTTTTCCCCAAAATAAGAGCTCTCTTGCACTTTCGGGGTGTGACAGTCTTTGAGAGACTGGTAAAATGGTGTCTGTACAAAAGATCAGCAATAATCGTAAGCCTAGATAGTTTTGCAGAGGAGCTCTGAATACCCTTCAACACACACACAACATAACACACACATAATCCCACGCAACATAATCACTTTCCAACTTACAGACTATGACATTGCAAGTCATAAAATCCCTACCTCAAACTCTTCTCGATGTAAGCGGCCTGCCTCCTCTCTCGCTCGTGACGCAAATGTTTCCTGGAACAATGAGCTCTGCGTCTGTGTAAAAAAGACCTGGTACTTTGACTCTGACTGATTTGGATAGATCTGCCGGTAGTTGCCCAGATGGCTTTCCTCCCATTTGACCTGATTTGTCAATGCGTCCAGTGTTTGACTGTTTTCATTCCTGCAATCAATGAGATATATCAGTCAGGACAGAGAAAATACAGCTAAAAATCAGTTAAATGATTTCTAATGTGCAGGATTTGGAAGTAATTCAAATCAAGATAGCAGTTGAACATAATTAAGTTTCCCCAGAGTCTAAAGAACGTTTAACCCTATATTGGGAACATCACAGAAGTTATCTCCAGATCATCTATTTTTTTGTATTTTTAATAACGTTTTTGGCATTCAGGAGCATTGACCTTTGGTTTTTATAAAGCCACCTCACTACCACTATACCGAGGGTAGTCTGAGGCTGACCATCCTGTAATCAACCTCGTCAGACATCCCTATCGTGTTGAAGTCTTGTGATCCCCTATGACCCTAAGGGGTAAGTGACTGATGCCAATCATCATTTCGCTTGATCACAGGCAATTTTTTCAGGGAACTTTCTTACTCAGATTACTTCTGTTAAAGCTGTATGGTACGGTTGCCAGATATGACTAACACATTACACATATTACTCATATAAACAACTCATTAACTCATATAAATTCACCTTGGTTTATTTTGTGCTAGATTTATTCTGGGTGTGCAGGCACCTGTCAAGCATCCCACTTTGAGTTAAAAACGTTTTGGCCTAACAATCAATAAATTTTGCCCCCCCCCTCATTTCTTACTAAGGGAATGGAATCTGTCACCTTAAATAGCTAGGAATATTGATTTTTCTCGTCATGTTCCTGCACCAAATCATTATATTTATCAACCAATCTCCAAAGAATTGCTAATTCAACATTTCTATTATAAGTGTCAAATTGTTAAGTTTTTATAAAGCCTCAAACCTAGAGACTGTAGATTCTTTTTTCCCTAATCAGCAATCTAACATTTACTTACACTACTATAATATTGTAGATCTTCTAACCTGAATCAGGGATATCACAAGTAAATTTTACACAGGTAACTGCTTCAAGTGGCTATAACAAATCCTCAGTTCTTAAAAATTAGCGATCAGTCAATTCAACACCTTGACACAACCCCATATTTATCCTTCAGCAACAATTCTTGCCCAACCACCATAGTCAACTCACATGTCAGGCAGGTGGTGCGCTCTGGTGGTGATGGCCTGCATCAGTCTGTCTCTCACACGCTGACGGTCCTCCTCCATTACCTTGCGCTTGTCACACCGGGTTAGGTTCAGTATGGTGAATGTGTCCCGCAGCAGACTCTCTTTCACCTCACGGTCCAGCTCAGCGTCTGTGTGGTAGCTCGGTGAATGGTTCACCTGCATCACAGGCCTAGTTTAACTCTTCAAACACACATTTAATGTGGTTAATGTAAATAAATACTTTCTAATATAGAGGAATACAATAAGTTAAACGTTACACTAAAAAAATTATAAGGTAAATAAATTAAATTTTATCTGAAAAAATGTTTTTTAACTATCACTGTTTTATAAAAATACAAAACTAAGTTTATTTAAAAATCTAATGATAACGATATAAAAATTAATTGAATCATCCCCAAAAATAGTAAACCATAAACTTACCTCCAGTAAGTAAGGTTTCAGTTTGTAGTCGAGTATGATGTCAAAACCCAGAATCTCGAAGCAAGCAAAGGTAAAGTCGTGACAGGGAAAGCACGCATGATATAAAAATTAATTGAATCATCCCCAAAAATAGTAAACCATAAACTTACCTCCAGTAAGTAAGGTTTCAGTTTGTAGTCGAGTATGATGTCAAAACCCAGAATCTCGAAGCAAGCAAAGGTAAAGTCGTGACAGGGAAAGCACGCATGATATGAGTGTTTGAGTGTCGGGTGTCCGGCTATCACAGTCTTGATAATGATGTCATCGATGCTCGCCCAGATCTGGGCTACATTGTATTGCTTCCGCTCCAGCCAACTGTTCAACGTTGATATTCGCCTGACAGGGCAAAACACAATTTATAAGAATTAAGGAAACAATTCAATAATTCATTCTTCATAATGAAAAATCAAAATGAAAAAGTCGTGTAAAACTATGAGTCTTAGTTGCACAAAGACTGGATTATGCAGTTTTTTAGACAATTTTTTTCATAGGATTATCTTGAAACTTATTTAGATAACCATACAATCACTCTTATCCTTGTTAATATAATTTGATAATTTGACACAAGAGAGACTGGAGTTATACTAAACAATGTAGCCAAACCGAAAATGTCACATGAACAATATTGTCAGAAAAACTCATACTCAACCAAACTTACAAGTTACAGTTATAAGTAATAAATATATTAATAATTAAAATAAAATATAAACAAGAAATAAAAATCTCAATTGTTTTGCCACAATCTAGTGAAAAAAGTTCTGCATGCAGACACCACAGTTTGTTGTTATCAGACTATAATTGACAAATTAAGGTTAAAGGAGAAAAATAAAACAATGAAACTAAAGAAATAATTTCAATAAGTTCAAATGTTGTCTCACGAGGTAACAAAGATATCCTCTTAGCCATTACAAAGTTGCGCCATTGTCTCATAACATAAACAAACATCAAGCATTCGGATGTAGCAGTACACTTTGCTCAAGTGATAACTTATGGCGATGTCTAGTGCATCACAATAGATTTGATTCACATGGTTCTTCTCTTTATCATCGCTTTTTTGGGAACTACTTTTCGAACATTTGAGTTCACCTCCTCCAATGACCGTGATCACGTAAAAAGTTGGCCAACAGACAACACTGTTTTATCATTGTTCTTTTCCATGTGTCAATGTATGTGTCGTGTTTTATATTTCTAAACGGAGTACATAACCGATAGAACGTCTCAGCAGGAACACTTGATTCCATTCAGGTTAAAAGTATCAAGTATCAAGTAGTACAGTAGAATCTCGATTAACCATCACCCTTTTAACCGTCAGTCTATACTGACTGGAACGGTGGCTACGTCCTGTAATCCAGCTACTTGGAGGTTACGAATTGTGGATAGTTGTGAGAGATGGTCGGTGGAGGTGGTGTTCTCTTGTGTGGATTAACGTCCGCACTACTGAATAGTACGTTAATCCGCAAAGACCATCCTCATAATTAGACCAATTCATAATTCAGAGGCCGTGGTTCGGATTCCACGTTAAACTGTAGGTCCATTAGTTGCCATCGACTGTTGGGCTATTAATTAACAGTCCTGTCTAAGAAACATTTCAGCCTTAGTCAGTAACAAGACTACAAGATCGCGCCACAATCATCTTACATTCAATCCTCATTCATACTTGGCTTAAAATACCTACCTGGGTAGGTCGCCATTTCAGTTAAAAGTATAAAGTCTCTATTAACTGTCACCCCGCTAGCGCAAAAAAATTATGTTCCCGCGTCAGCGCCGAGCTGGATCGTCTGTTAAGGCTCTACAATGAGTAATGACAACTGTACTGCATACCTACAATGTGCATGAATCATTGGCGGCGGGGGTAGTGACCCAGCTGGTTAATCCCTTACGCCTTACACTGTGTTCTGCATTCCACTGCTACTGTTTCATTTCAGTTCAGTAGTGTGTGGCTACAGTGAACTGAAGTTATTGCCGATTTCGAATGCAATGCCTACTAGTGTTTTACGTGGTTTACCGTTTATTGTTGACAGTGCTGTTTATACGTAGTGTTTGCTCTTCTGTTATGGCTGAGAAACGGAAACGTGTAGTTTTGGAACTCGACAATAAACAATAAATTATTAAACGCTGGTGCATCTTCTCAGAAAAATTAGAAACATGGCTGCCTGAAAAGCTCAACGGGGAAAGAAACAAAAGAAAATGACGGATTATTTTAAAAACTAAATACTGGTAACATCAGTTTTGAGAGTAAAAGTACGTACGTGTACAGTTGATATTTCATTGTTTTCTTAATTAATAAAGTTTTTTCATTTGTACTGGTGTAGTTTTGTTTTTTCTCATTTAAAATAAATTCACATTCAGCAATCATTTAAATTAATTAGGACTTACAATGGCGCCCTTATAACATGCAAGGCAGTGAATTGCGATGTTGCCACACAAACACTGTCTAGGTGCTAAGCTGTATCGGTGCTATTATTATTTCTGTTATCCGTCTATTCGGTCTATTCCGTATTCGGTTATCCGTCATGGTCACGGTCCCAAAGGTTGATGGTTAATCGAGGTTCTAATGTACTTTTAATTGACTTTACACTGCACCTCTGGATAATCCCAACAACTCGGTAATCTGAACAGGGTTTGGTCCGGTAATTAGTTCAAATTACCAGGACTCTGGTATATAACCTTGGCCTGAGAGAGATGTGAACTTTACTAAAAATTAAATAATGCCTAGGAGGACCACATAAGTTTAATCGATAATAAAGTATGTGATTGTCTTTTTGTTTTCTTCCTCAGTCTGTCTTGTTCTTTTCTTGAATAGATTTAAACTTAGGATACTATTAAAGTCAAATTTCCATTTTCTGCAGTACATCCTAACCAGAGATAAGACTGGAATGGGAACCACATAAAAAAACGTGAGGCTGTTGTGGCAACGCAAATTAAAATACAGTAATTTTCAGACATGGAATGATGACTTATTCAGCACAGTCTCGGATTACTAAGCACCTCAAACAATAAAGAGTAAATAGCACAAACTGATTAATAACATTGACCAAAGTCCAACCTTTTGCTACCCGCTTCCTCATCAACGATGTAGGTCCGACTGTGCTTGTTGACTGAGTAGTTGGTCAGATGCATGTACATATTGGTTATGTTATGAGGAGCTGGATCACAATATCTGCTGGTGGCAAACCTGTAACAATCACAGGTGCAATTCGTCCAGTTAGATTTACATAAATAACATAAAACGCAAGAACATTATTGTTTGATAACAAATTCGTATTCATTACTATTTAAAACATTTTTTATCTGAAGTTTTATAATTTTAGGATATCTTTAACTTAGTCACTGCAGACAATTTATGAAGTTACTTTTCAGTGAGAAGTTTTAGAATATGTGTCATATTGGTTGTGGTTTCCGGAGTCGATATTTTACTGTCCATTGGACATTATGTGTGTGTTGGGTATGTGAAACATTCTCTAGAGGGAGTAGAGGTCGTAGCCAGGTCAACAAGGGGTTGTCCACAGGGAGGCGTTCTCTCACTCCTTTTATGGAACCTGGTGGTAGACAGCTTCATCAGAAGGATCATCAGAGGGACAGAATGACAATGGTCTTTGCTTAAGAATAGGCTGATGACATTGCCATTCTTGTGATAGGTAAATTTATAAATACAGTCACTGATCTTATACTCTGCTTGTGGATGGCTGGTGCAATGAGGTCAGTCTCCCTGTGAATCCTTCCAAAGTGGTAGCTATACCATTCACTAGGAGGAAAAAGCTGGCTGGGTTTGGTCCATTAAAACTACAGGGGAGCTGTATCGACCTGCAAGACCAGGTGAAGTACCTCGGGATCATTCTGAATCGGACGCTTTGTTGGGAACCTAACTTACAACGTCTGTTTGCATGCAGACGTATGGCCGGTGCAGGATGGGGACTGAAACTGGGGCTGATGCATTGGTTCTATGTTTCGGTAGTTGGGCCAACCATATGTGTCTTTGGTTTGGTGGACCAAGATGGACCCAGAAATTGCTGTGAAGAGGCTGGCAGCCGTTCAGCAGCTGGCGTGTCACCAAGCTGCTGGTGAATGTCAATGGGCAAAAGCCCATTGACATTCACATGAGGATGACTGCCGGAATGGATACATATTGGGGAGAAGGCCTCTGGAATAGGCTGGGTGATTTACGTGGCCACACCATAATTGTAGGGATAGTTCGGAGCCACATTTTAAGCATGCCCTCTGACTATCTTCCGAGAACCTTCTCTTTTGGCAGGTCATTCCGAGTTCATTTTCCACAACAGGATGAATGGAAGGATGGAGCCAGCCGATTACCAACCTGCGATCGGGAGTGTTTAACTGATGGGTCCAAGAGCATTCGGGGCACAGGAGAGGGCACCTTCGGGGTGCAGGACAACTTCTGGACAGGTATTTCTAAGAAGATTTTCCCTACTGTCATCCAGGCTGAGATCACTGCCATTATGGAATGTGCCAGAGATGTTCTGAAGTTAGGTCATGAGGGCCAACATCTTCTCTGACTGTCAGGCGGCTCTTAGAGTCCTGGACTCTGTTGAGTTCAACTCTAGGGTTGTGGGACTGCTTTAAGCTTGTGTCCTGTGTAGGCAGACACATGAAGTCACCCTTTGTTGGGTTCCAGGGCACTCTGGGGTGGAAGTTAATGAAGCAGCAGATGGGCTGGCCAATAGGGCTGCATCATCCCCCTTTGTGGGCCTCAGCCCTTTTGTGGTGTTTCCCGCGCTGCGCCATTTCAAACCATCAATTCCTGGGCTAGGGATTGCCATAAGAAAATATGGGTGGAATTTTCCCTGCATAGAGTAAGTAAGCTTAATCTTTGTTCTCCATCTAGTCAGGTTGCAAAGAGGTCCGTGAAACTTGTCAGGAAGGATGCCAAACTTGTCCCAGGTATCGTCACTGTTCCCGGCAATCTGAGAAAGCATCAACTACGCATGAGGGTCTTTCACGGCGACCCTATATGTAGGAAATGTTATCTGCAGGAGGAAATAGTGTATGATCTACTCTTTAATTGTATAGGGCTGGAAGAGGTGAGGTCCTTCTCTCTAGGCAATTTGGAAAGGGGTAGTTTTCTGCCTCCTGATGAGCTTGATGACAGGTTGTTGCAGTTCATTGCAAGTCTCTTCATTTGGAAGATTCCTGATTCTCCATGAAAGAGAATTTTCAGGGGTGCGCAAAAAGCCGCTGCGGCTGAAGTCCCTTGGGAGAAATTCGGCCCTGAATGAATAAATGAGGTTATTTTTCAGTGAGAAATTTTAGAATATGTGTCATATTGGTTGTTATTTGCGGAGTCGATATTTTTTAATGAACTTTGGACATTGTGTGTGTTGGACACTTGTGCGTGTTTGTCTATGTGATGCAATTATAGCAGAATGACTGGAAGAATTGGTATGAAATTTGAAATCTACATTCTTTGACACACTTGATAGATGTCATGGGTGTGAAATGCAGGCATATTGGTTAATCCAAAGTGATTTTTGTGAGAATTTTCAAAATATAGTTACTGTGGATCTGTACATGTAATTTATACAAAAATCAAATTTTTATTAGAATCATTGGAATCAGCTAAAAAAACAATTGATAAAAAGAAGAAAACTTTGTATACACCTTTATCTAGTTAAGGTCTACTAATATATGTAACAAACACTAGTTTTAAACTTACTCATTGATTACAGACAAAAATAACGACACTGGAGTAGATTAAAAATATCTTTCTTCTGAGTTTGTCCATCCCATTGTGGATATTTGAGTCTACTTTTAGCTATGAGCCAATTGAGGAATGAAATAACTAACCTGGCGAGACCATCATTGTAGACATATATCCTCAGAGGATCAACAGACGAAATAAGCGTATAGATTCTCATGTCGAATTTGTAGCCATCAACTAAGAAAGGCTGAAAACATTGAAAAATAGTAAAGAGACACATTTGGGGCCAAAAGTGTTATAAAATTTCAGTAATCATTAGTAAAAATTATGCAGTAAAAATATTATTTAGAATATTTACAAATTAGATTGATATTTAAAATATTAATAGTTTATCTCAAACCGTTAATATTTGAATTGATGTATTCCAGCTTGGCATAATCATTTGGTAAATTACTTAATAATCATTTCTTTTCTTCTGGGAAATACAATCAATAGTTATTAATTTATTCAAATCATTAGAAAACATGAATCTGGTGATTAGTCAATAAATCTTAAATTTAAAGCTAAAATAATAAAGTTTTTAACCGTATATAAGAAAAGAGGTGCTGATTTAATAATCATTACACATGAAATTCCAAAAATTCTTCAACTAAATTAAAAGGCTTTTCCAATAACCACTCTTTTAACTGATTTTGAATTTTGTAAAATATTCAATATTTTTTTATGGATAACAGCAATTTATGGTTTTTTTTTAGGTCTGATATATCTGGGTGATTAGTGGAATACTTTCAGTCTATGCTGCATCGGTTTCAACAAACTTTTATTCTTCGAGTTGTAATTATTGTGGTCTTCCTGGCTTAGCAAGAATGAGTCAAAACTTTCTTTAACCTCTAAAGCATCTTTTCTAAAATATGAATTATAAAGACTGAAAATTCTAAATTTATATAAGGTGGCTTACAGTTTGTAATTTGAGGAACTTTGGCTACAATTCTGATTACTTGATTAAAAATATCTCACGAATCTCAACTGCTTTTGCGAAACCAAGAATGTTAAATAAATATGTCAACTCGATTAAGGTAAAGTACAAAAAAATTAAACAACAGAGAAAGAGCTATACACCCATAAAGCTATACATAATGAAAAGAATCATTATTATTTAAGCCTATTTAGAATCAGTATTATGATTCCATACTTTTCGATAGTCTTGACAGAAAGTTTATAGATTTACAGTTTGTTAAAAATTTTGTTGTAACTAATGTAATGTACAGTTCATGTTTATAGTGTATAGTTCCAAAATTGAAGGTGAATTAGCCCTACTTATATTTTTGTGCATCACAACTAACCTTTGATAGGTACACCTGACAGATCATCCTCTCGAAAGGCTTGACATCTTTCAAGTTGCGAGTCAGGAAGATTCCCCGCCCCCGGCAACCCAAGTCAGGCTTCAAGATGAATGTCTTGTTGCGATGTGACCTTGAGTATTGCAATGCCTCTCCTAGACTAAATGACACAAGAGTTATAGTTGAAATTTTTATACATATCCGTTTTCCAGGCTGAAAATTATGACTTGCAAATTATAAAATGGACAATTAATAGATCATATTTTAGGTACTGCTGAATTACTCTCTTTTTTAAACCATGCATTCACGGTAATGGTTTCTTTACTTTCTTACCATTCTTTCTTGTAAATAGTAGTTTCATCTTGAGATGAAATAAATTTAAGACATTTTAGATGACATCCTAAAAACAACTCAGAGGGTGACATTCCATAACTTATGTGTGGTGCTATTCTACACTTAAATAAAAAATTACTTAAGTCAGCTTCTACACCTTTAGAGAATTGTCCTCGGCAATGTTTTCTCAAAGATTGTTTCATGGTTCCAAGTATTTTTCAAATTGTCCATTTGAGCAAGGATGATTAGTTAATGTCATCACGTGGTGGATTCCACATTCTTTACAAAACTGTGAAAATTCTAGGGACGTAAAACTTGATCTCTTGTCTGAATCTATGGTTTTACGGATTCTGTAACGGCATATCAATAGCTTAACTTGTTTGATTGTCACAGTAGTCGTCATAGAGTTTAGTCTGATAATTTCTGGCCAACCAGAATAAGTATATTTAAATAAAATTCAACATATACTTCAAAAATTAAACACTAAAAAATTAAAACTGATAAAGACTTCATTTGTTTTATCATAGGAAGAACTAACTAAATACAAACAACTTATTCAGAATATAGAAGCAAGATACTTTAAACCTAGATTGGTAACCCGTCGTCTCACAGATGACAGAATTCACTTTTTTGAATTTGGCTTTCAACCCGCTTATTGTGTCTTTTCCGGCGGTGCCAACTCAGTTGACGTTGTGCCGGACACACGAGTGGTGAGATATTAAAAAATCAGAATAATAAAAATCAGATGCCACTACGTAAATATGCAGAAGAACTAAACTTACATTAATGTAAACCACAACAAAAATAAGTTTCAAAATACAGTCCACAACAACTAAAATGAATAAAACAAAATCTAAATACAATTTGTGCTCTATAAGTTGGGTAGCAAAGTGTGTAAAATGGTATAAAAACATATTATATAAAAATACTAGGAGTGATGGATATCAAAACATAAGTATTCATACAGTAATTGACCCGCAAACACTTACTCTGCTGGGAGACACCAAGTTTTTGGAAAGAAGTTATACTCTTTTGGAAAGAATTTGAGCATGCGATTAAGATTTCGAGCTAGAAGATCTTTGCGACATATTTCTGACATTCCAGGGAAATGATTAACCTTCTGAAAAAATCAGTCACAAGCTTACAGTTTAAATTGGTCAGTACTTTTTTGGGGGGAAATCTAAACAAATGATCAACGCCAACTTGCTATTGCATTGGCTTATAGTCAGCATTTACCAATATTTCTGTTGTTGTATTTAACATCAAAGTTTGCATTTTGTCTCGCCCTATTTGTTTAGAAACTATCCATCTTAAATTCACAATTAAATAGGCCTTGCTTCCGCAGGTGGCTGCGGTAGGATTGTGAGGCCAAATGACTAAGTTGTAATGAGGGAGAGGAATCAATTTTGATCAGTCTTACCCATCTCTGAACTGCACACTATATTTCACTTTGGCTATAAATTTTCACACTAAGAAGTGAAACTCCATTAAGTTTTACATAGTTCAAAAATCAAAACTGTTGAAATTGTTGTGCTGAATGAAATAATTTTGTGCACACATTTGGTTGCAAAGGTTGCTCATGTCTGCAACTCTGCCATCGAATAAGCAATCTACCACATTATCGTGCAACAGTTTAATTTTTTTCAATGTAGTTGGAAACCGATACGGCCAGATAGACCGCTGTGATTTCTATCTACATGCAAAAGGAGTTAAAAGGGAGTTAAGGGGGGAGGGGGGTGAACCAGTGGCGTAGATACGGGGGGGGATAAGGGGGATATATCCCCCCCCATAACGATCACCTTTGCTAATAATTTCAAAACAAAAATATTCTGAAATACCGCTACGCAATAACAAATACAGTGATAGAATAAGCAGTGCGTTGATGTTATTGTATGTTGCATGTAGAAATACAGCATACGAGAGTATTCGAGTTAATTAAGTGATCTTCCCCGACTGGTCTGCCGGTCATCCCTCCTACCATCAAGATCTCTCAGCCGCAGAATCTTATAACTTACACTGTAGGTCTAACCTAAACAGTTTAGATCTTGAGTTTGCGATTTAAGACGTTTAATCTCATATATTATCCGTACCCTCTACGTTTTGTGTTCGGCATTAGTGTTTTTTGCATTTTGCGTGACCTTACTGACAAAATGTTTCACATTAGGCCCCTAAGAACAATGTTAATTTTTATGACAGCATTACTAGCTACACGATGGTCGTAAACAGATGGTTGAGGTGTCAAATTTAAGGTCAAGTGGTTATATAGGGAATTGCATTATTATTCAAAAACATTTTTAAATATAATTACCTCGTAATTTTATTCGATAATCAATTGACAAATCGCATCTAGTTAACAAAACAATGAGTGTAAAATAACAAGCTGTAAATCTTGTTTAGGATAAAAACATAAAAATATAATTCCTTAGATAATCACTTTACCTTTACTTTTACACTTTACCTTTACCTTTATTTTGACACCTCAGCCATTTTTACGACAATCAATTAATTTGTACCCAATTAATTTGTACCACTGTCCAAAAATTAACATTGTTCTTATGGGACCAGAGTTCAAGATGGCAGCGGAGGTATTGCATGATCTTTATATAGTATTTAACTCATCGAAATGTCCCGTATGTACCCTACACTACATCCTCTAGAATAAGTTTTACTCGGGGGGGGGGGTATTTATATCCCCTCCCATGAAAAAACTGTATCTACGCCACTGGGGTGAACCATACCACTGGGAGGACCATGTGGTTTAAAAGTCAATGATCAATATAAACCAGAATCTGACTGACTTATGCCACAGAAACATGCATACAAAGGGCCTAACACGTGCAAACATGAAAATGTAGAGAACAAATTTGGTAGTGTATGTAGTGTGAGTATGTGCCAATGTTTGAAAGAAATGTACAATGTATATGTAACGGTGCATTGATAGTGATGTTTACATTAATTCAGACAATACAAATTTCCAAAAGCACTATTATGTACATTAAAACAGGTGGTTAAAAATTTTCAACAAGTATGACTGGTTCAAATGTTCAATATGTTCCACACACTTCCTGGAATATATCAGCCAATGTACTATGTAACAAAGAATCTGTGTTTAATTTACCCAAGACACATGAACAAATATCCATAAACATGCTAGGATTGAACAATAAATGAGACGGAAAAATTTCATGAAGTTATACGGAGTCCTTTCTAAAACACCAGTGGATATCACTCCCTATACCCGTGGTTCCCAAACTTTTTTTTTACCAGCGACCCACTATAACCTAAACATCATTTCATGACCCATTAGTATGTAAGATATTTCCAAACACATTTAGATAGTATACATATACATTTAACACAAACTTTGTAAAAGTTTGAATATGTTATGTTCAATCATCTTACACTCAATTCTCATTCATACTTGGCTTAACCAGTTGACTACTGAAAAAATGTACACTTTTGAAGCATGACGGTATTGAATTATTTGAACGTTTATGAAAGTTTAAGCTTAATACTCAATAAACTCACAGAAAATGAATATTTACTCCCCATATATCTAGCTCAATGTTTTCTAATTTGGTGCGAGGGGTATATTTAAGGGGTGCTATATTTAAATTTTTTCACTGCCTATTTACACTATATATGAGGGGGTACCCAAAAGTAACCGGAATTACGCTGTCGAAGCCTGGCCTGTGTAGTAGTACTTATGTCTGCCGCTACGTGCCTGTAGTGCAGCTTATCCGGACTTTATTGCCGCTAGTGCTGTCGCTGTGGGTGGACGACTGCAGACGAACACGTCCACCCACGGAGACAGCACTAGCGGCAATGAACTCCGGATGAGCTGTGCTACAATCACATACCGGCAGACATACGTACTACATAGGCCACGGCTTCGGCAGCGTAATTCCGGTTACTTTTGGGTACCTCCTCGTAGGCCTAATAAAACTTTTTTCTGTAACTGTTATCACTCGATGTCGAGTTTGACTGTTCAAGGTTAGGCCTACTTTTAGGTTATTCTACGCCACTTTCACAGCTGGAAACCCTCAACTCATCACTATCTTTACTTTCCGAATTACCACTTTCATATAAAATCTGTTTAACGAAATCAGAACAATCCTCAGAAACAAGGAATGTATTGCTGCGAAATTACCATTGTTGTCAAACTGCATACTGCACGACTATGTAAACAAACTGTAAACTTAAAAATAAAGAACGATATAAAAACAATCGAGAGTCAAAATATAGTGATGCAATATTTTGAATGAGTTAAAATATCTACATTGTAGTATGGTTGACATTTCAATGATCTAATTTAATCTAATCTAATATGTTAAATTGTGGCCTAATTAGCCTATATAGAGGCAAAAATAGAAATGCAATTACTTAAACTTTATGATTAATTAACAACATGTTTTTAAGTGAAAACATATTTTTTCAGCAAACAATTTGAAAATTATTACAAACAAAGTTTAAGTTAGGCCTAATTATTTTTTATATTTCCATCACACCCTACTCTTCCCCTATTTTGTAACCAAAAATAAATTGTCTCACATAGAATGAAAGGTTTTAGCAGCCTATATTTACAATTACAATTACATTTTCCATGTGTAATCATACCTGGAATCTCCTCATTTCCTTGGCTCGTTCCACCGATATGAAACAATCAGTCCACATGAGGTTCCAAAGCTCACGCTCGCCTGCTTCCCGCATACCCAAACTGGAGGCGATTCTCCGCACAATTTCGTACTTGCAATACACTGTGCATATTGTGGCTCTGAAATTAAAAAAATATGTAGGGTAGACTAGTCTATTAAGAAGTGTCGCTAAACATCTTTTATTTTGTACTAAAGGTTAGTATTTTTGGGTCCCTGTCTGTACCATACAACGTAAAAATAACCTCTGACACAGCAGACCTATATCCTCGGCAAATTTCTTCATTTTTAATAACAACTACCCATCAAAACAGAGCAAGGTTAAAAAAACCATAAAGTGCATCGGAGCTGAAATCTGCATTTAATTCTAAATCTTTATTAATTTTACATTGAAACTCCTTAAACTCCCAGGTAATAAATAATTTGATTAAAGCCCATCCATGCCCATCAAAACTTTTCATAATTGCCAGATTATAAGTTGCTTCAATTATAAATTTTAAATATTTATTAAGCGTAATTATTTTTATAATATCATAAATAGTCAGAATTATTTGGTTTGGACAAAAATTCCGAGAATAATAGAGGTGTTTGTATCCCATTTCAACGGCTAAAATTGCCTATACCGGTAACATAAGATTTCACTTCAAAATATCCCAAACCAGGATGCCTCCTCTACTAAAAGTAATCAAATATGGATAATGTTTAACACTCTTACCAAAACCCCATTGGCAGTAACACCAACCGAAACCCTCGGACTGGAGGCCCCTATACCAGTTTTTAACCCATATAGTTACATTACCGGTATGGATTTAAAAATTTTGAAATGACTTTAAAAAATAATTATTTAAAGGTTTCTTTATTCATAAACTTACATAAAATGTGCGTGTACGTACTTTTAGGTACCACACTCTCAGCACGGGAGACAAGACTATTCGCACAAAGATGGACTGTCGAGGTCAACAGATGCCCCAAAACTAAACAAAAAGTAGTTTGGCTGCTAATTGGAGAGGTGGTGGAAAGTATTAACATGATGGAAGGCACCGCTCAAACAGTTTTGCTAATAGAAAATAACAAAAATACCAAGGGGCCTGTGAGACCGGGGGCTTCGGTATAAGTGTTTTAAAGGTATTCAATTCCATACTCGCCAATCCCTCTCACCTTAGTGAGCTCCCATCTATCAATTATTTGTACATCTGTGAATTATGGCAAACCTACTTTTATGTATGACTAAGATTGCACATAACCCAGTTGTATTTGATTGAATTATAAAGCTTTGATATTGGTCAGAAAATGAAATTGATTAGGCCTGTATGATTTTGAAAAGCAATCATTGAGAGAGGTCAACTTACTTTTTCTTTTTCCTTTTCTTTTTTGGAGCTCCAGCACTAGTACATTTACTTGAAGCTGCTGACTTTTTCTGTTTCTGTTTTGTTTCTTCATTCTCTTCTGGGCTTTTTAATTTGTTGAATGTTACATAAATCTCTAAAATAAAGACACTTCAATTAGAATTAGCCCTCACAACTATGGATTAAGGTGTAACATGTTCCTCTACACAGTCTCTATGAATAAACTAGGCCTACATAAAAAATCTGATGTGTAAACAATTTTGGCACGTATTCACCAATTTTACATGATAATAGCTAAGAAGTGTTTGAGTATATTCTTAAATTAGTGTTATGTTTAAGCCTATCTGTAAAAATCTATTCAATATTATGTTCACTCTTTTCAGAAGAAAAATCAAACTCTAAGATCACCGGTACTAAAATATAGATCAGAAGAACTCTCCTAAACTTTGTCTCAATTCTATGGTCTGAGTCATGTCATATTAAGAACACGAGAGTCCCGGCAATCCAAACTACCATATAGAAAAAAAGGTATCTGAGTTTAAATTAAAAACAAGGCAATGTAATCTGAATTATAGCACTTTAATCTACAGCACAGTAGTATCTAAATACTATATGATCGCATCACTAATTGTACAGTTCTATGTACACAATTTTAATCAAACACATTAACTTACTTTTTGGAACATAAGAATTCAAATATCGTCTTTTAACGTACCGTAACAAAGAAATCCTCTTAGCCAATTCAAAGTTGCGCCACAGACTCATAACATCAAGTATGTGGATGTCTAGCTACACTCAGCTACATCACAATAGAAACAATTCTTACGGTCTGACTCTGTATCATCACTTTTGGGGAACTACCTTACAAACATTTAAGTTCATATCCAGTGAAGACCGTGATCGCGTAAAAAGTAGGCCTAAAGACGGCACAATTTTACTGTTGTTTTTTTTATATGTCAGTGTGTGTGTTATGTTTTGTATTTCTAATGACCAGTCCATACTATTTAAAATGTCTCTGCATGATCACTTGACACCGTTACCTATAAGTAAGTTAATTTTGGTCTAAATACAGTTTGGGTCTAAAATAGGAGTTTATTAGTACTTTTAATGCAAATGTACACTGCATTTCCTGATAACCCGCACAAATTGGTAATGCGAACAGGGTTCGGTCCCAATTAGTTCGGATTACCGGGACTCCGTTGTTCATTAACATGTACCTAAACTATCATTACAAAGGCAGTCACAGGCTTTTAAAGAAGTTTTATTAAAGAAGGTCTTAACTTTAACCTAAACTATCTTGCGGCAGTACCTAATTGTACGACTAAAGTCAGTGAAAATTATGTCACTGTCTTCATTGAGAGGGGTCCCGAAAATGGGTATTCTTTTTTGTAGAACTAAGACTTAAGCTTACCATTTTCTCTTCCAGTGCTGATGTTGCTGTAACATTGCAAAGACCCAGAGACGGGAGTTGCAGCACTAGACGAAGAGTATGAGTAAGTGTCTAGTAGAAAGCTTGGAGAAGTGCATGAAGAAGTTGTTGCCGACTGTAAGCTGGAGTTAGTGGTTTCATCACAAGTTGACTCTGTACTCATTGTACTTCTCCATATTAATTCACCATCAGATCTATAGAATAAATAATCACTAAATAAGTACAAACCCATGTTAATTAGATCCAATATTTTAACTTGTAATTTGGACTAATGTAATATATTTGGCTTAACCATAGAATTTTAATTAGTTTCATGTAACTACCAGCAGCTCAACATCTTCCTGTTGAAATCCTAATACACTCATCTATAACTTTGTTTGCCATACATCCGCTAGATAATAACAACTCACTATGAGAAGAGTTCTGGGAGGAGGATCTCTACGAGTTGAAGAAAAATTTCCAATGGTGAGGGAAGTAACTTCAAATCAAAAGTTTTAAAGAAGTGAGAACTTAATTAAAAATGTTGCCTCTAATTATTTATTGCTAGGCCCCTAACTTATGTCAATACATTAATACTCATTTAGGCCTATAGTTTAAAAGATAGTTTGAAACAGACTTTTGCTGAGCAATTTTGTTTGACTTGGTCATTAACGGATAAAATTGTTTGATTAAAATAATATATTTTTGACAGTTTAAATACCTGTACTGTAGTTTGTATTATGAATTAATATCTTATTTTGTAACTAGGCTGTATCAAATTTGTATACAGTATTATCATTATTAATTATAATTAGGTATAACATTTCTCATTGATTTATTGATCATTTTTAACTCTATATGCCATTGTATTGTGGTATCCATTGGAATAAATACATAGACTAGATAAATAAATATAACCTAACGAGAAAAGTTAAATGTAAAATACATTTTTTCGTAGGCTGGACCAAAACAATTTTTTTCTTAGATGTAAAATAAATAAGGCCTAGGTTACTAGGTAGGCTCTGGGTAGGTGTGGAGTAAATTTAACTTACCAATCTTAAAAAGGTGTTAGCCAAGCGGTAAGTTGAATCCTTAATAAAAAATGACTACAAATTATTTTAATATCAAAAAAATAGGAAGCATCATGAATTACAGTTATTAAGCGCATTGAACTCCCTCATACTATATGATGTAAACATTAAAATATTCTGTGGGTTTGTTTACTGCTTCCTCCCACCTTACTATCACATCAACAACACATCCTTTTCATTCCCGCAGCTGATCGATCAAACAATTGTAGAATTCAAGGTTGCCAACTCTGTAATAGAAAACTACCCGAATATAAATCAAATCAAACCCGAAATACCACAAGCAGTACCATAACTTACCCCACTGATATTTTTTAATTTACTAAAAACTTATTCAAACTCAAATAAAACGTTTATTATCCTCTTTTGGAACTCATATAGTTCCTAAACTTAAATATATATAACTTACTTCGTTACCATCGGATATTTTAAATAGTTCAGTCGTCATTATCATTTAGTAGTTGGGAATGTAAAGAAAACCGTACGGTACCGTATTTCTATAACTTATATGTAATGTGATTTTCAATAATGAGATTCATTAAATACCGTAACTTTTGTAATACAGTACTTAATAATATTGGGAGTTTCTTGAGGTCCATGATGTAGGAGTGAAATTTCAAATTCTTTATGAGACGCTTGTCAACCGGCATATCAAATAACACTGCCTTTCTCCCCTGAACACAATACCGCAATGTGACTTCAAAAAGGTTGCACCGTTTCCAAGATATCCATAGATCTAGAATACAAGAGTGAATAGGTTTTTTTTGGAAGCTTACTTTACTTTATTCTTTATACTTTTTTAACTGTCATACGAGGTATCAAATGACACTTCATTTCCCTCCTGAAAACAGTGATACAATCGAAATTCAAAAAGGTTGAACCCGTCTTAAGATATCCATAGGAGTCAACATAAAAATTGTCATTAAAAGTTTGTCATACAACATATCAAATAACGCCAAATTTCCCTCCTGAAGACAATGGTGATATGCTGCAATTCAAAAAGGCTGTACAGTTTTCATCACATTTTATTTGTAAGTTAACTATTTGTCTAATTTATATTCAATAAGAACAACAAATTATAAACAATAAATCTTCAGTTATAAATTAGAAGTCGATTTATTAATTAATTGTTCATTTTTATATAGAAATAAGGACAGTATTAATTTTATTCAGTTCAGTATGTATTCAGTTCAGGACAGCATTTATTCAGGAAAGAAAGACAGTGTTATTTAAAATGTTGGATGTCAGTTTTTTAATAAAGTCTCTTAAAGTTATTCCTACATCTTGGATCTCAGGGAACTCACAATTATTTTAACCACTACAAAAGATAGGGTATTAACCTATCTAATAAATCCCATAATTGAAAATAATTTTAGAAATAAAGTAGAGGGGGGACTTTAAAACCACCCTGTATAACTAGATATGTGGACTGGACCAGGAATCGATTTTTGACCTCCAGACCTTATCCAACTATAAAATTCAAATTTTGTGATGGCTTACGCTACTGAAGTTCTCTTTCTGTCTGTACAAAGGGATATCATTGATTTTATAAAATCAATCAGGTGGTCAATAATACATAACGCGGTAGTTCAGGAGTTTGCTGGTCCAGTAAGTCAAAGGTTACGTTAAAACCCAGTGGCCGGCGACACTTGTAACATAATGGGCGTCTCCTCACGCAGCTACGATGCCTTGCTGTCTTTAGCTTACCACAAAGGTAATTATTGAAATAAAAATATCCTCTAGCACACATCTCACTGACTCGACACTCTTATCTGAACAACATGGCATCGGTGTGTGACACATGCAATTTGGAAGAAAGTGGCTTGGCTTTAGGAGAAACCTAGGAATTTTGCTATACCAAATAGAAAATCGAAATAAATATCTGCATTTATACAAGTTTTTTCTTGAAAGTGAGAATATTATTATTTGCAATATAGGAATGTGTAATCGTTCAGACTACTATGCGTAAGACTGAGGTCACAACAATACCTGGACTATTATCCTAAGGTTTACGTACACAGAACCTCTTAGTGCACAGTTCAAGTCGAGTTTCTGTCGTCGTCATTCGTTGTTCTTAAGTAGACCCTAGACCTGAGGGCAGTTGGGGTGCATTTGTTATCAGTTGCGGTGCGACCAGCCGTTTACTCTAGGGTTTATGATGGGTCTAATAAACAGATCGGGGCTTACTATCGTTTAATAATTTACTCCATAATAAATAGATCAGGCCAAGACGAAGGTGGCGGTGGAGAGCTTTGTTGATGGGGTCTCCACTCTCCAGCAAGACGACGCCGCAACAAATGCCCTTAACACTGTGTGTTTCTTGTTCCGGATTTCCACTTTCTGCCATTGTTCTTAGGTATTGGGGAATACAGACGGCCCTCATAATCTGGACCCTCCAGTAATACGACTTGATCACTAAGATAATGACAGTCTTTTATTGCAATGAAACAATATTAACTACTGTTTACTTCGACATCGAAAACTGGTTTTAATTCGAATCGTGTAATAAATTCCTTTCCGTAACAAACTAAAGTCAGGGTCAACGTACCTGGGCTGCAAGTCTATAAAAGATTCTTACCGTAAAGTTCTTAAATTGATCTCGGCGAATTCCCTCGCTTCGTTTCGGTCGGTCAGATATCACTAGCTGCTGCCGCAGACGCAGACAACACGGCCATGACGTTTTTCCCAGGAGATGAATTTATGATTTTTTGGTAGTAAATTTACTAGTTTTTCGACGTACCTACAAACTCATTTCTGCCTTGCTGTTAGCCTTTTTCAGGATCTCTTACTTTTAAATGGCCTTAAAATCTTTTTTTATGTGTATGATGTGTCTGGATTTTATTAACTCTAGCCTACCGGCCACATGTATGTGCCGAGATATCCAGGAACTATTGAGAATATTATTTTTATCTTATAAATTTGTGAACCCATTGGAAGTTTATCTTTTCAGTGATGGTAAAATTTTTATATCTACAGAAATTAACTGATCATTCTATAACCAACCCATTATTCTATGATTAGCTTAAGCTGTATCAAAATGTTTGTATTTACTTCCCTGTGGGAAATGGGTTAGACCATGGATATTTCTAAAGGTAATGTTTTCACTTCATCTAAACAACTGTTCTTATTTGTTTAAATTAAAAATTCAATACAATAGCTCAGGTAGTTTCTATGGAAACCTGTTACATATTTTCCATCTTAAAAATCACCAACACCCAACATCAGAGCTAAGACATATCCATGTCAAAACATTTAATGATTTTAGGGTAAATTGAGGACCACTAGTAGGATGATATTCATGCTACTTTGACTAAAAATATTATTTAACTTAAATAAATGCTGGGATCACTTCTTTTTATAAGACACTTTGCTTTTCTACCATTTGAACCAGGTACAAAGTATATTTCTTGCACATTTTTTATGGGATGAATACTTCATCGCAAAACTGGTTTTGGGACTAAATAATATTTTGTAGAAAAATAATAAAATAACAGAGAAGTGAACTGCATAATCGAAAAATGCCTTCAAGTTTACTTAAAATTTAAACTGTTTAAAGTTGTTTAAAGTCGTTTAGCCTATTAAAAATATCAAATACGTGTCTACTGGTGTTCAAACGGATGAAATAATTAAGACAAACATGTTTGATTAAATTTTTATTCAAATTTACTTGCATTTGTTCATAAGATAATCAACCCAGTTATAATATGTGGGTATTTGTGGTTATATGTTGTGGTAGGATTGATATGAACAAAATTGAAAAATAAAGTAAAAAATACGTACAAATCTCTTCAGATTCCTAAATATACTTTTCCTAAAAAAGTATTACGTAAAACGTTTTCTTTTTTGGAAAATATTCCTGAATTATGAACTATTATATATTATGGTCGTTACAGGAGTTAACTCGATATTGAAGAGATAAATCGACATCATTCTCCAAAACTGGATAAGCCAAAATAAACAATTTTCCAACCTCTCCCTCTCACTTTGCCAAAAGTAGATATAATATGTAAAATAACAATTTAAACATTTAGCTATGTTTGTTCTAAAACTTTTTTGGTTAAAAATACTAAAGAAATATGTAGCCTATTACAAGTGATTTCTCAGGCTTTTATTACAGTTAGGCGTATGATTTAATAATGGTTCACACACTGTAAATCATTTAGCATAGTTTAACAGTCGGTGGAGGTGGAAGGTCCGATTATGTACATAGGCGCGATCTCTCGGCTGCTTTGAGAAACTCTCCTGGGACATTGGGATGCAGCGCCTTTGAAGCGAAATTCAACGCGTTTGACACCGGGGCTCAAATTGGTACGGAATTCAATCACCCCCAACCCCCATCCCCTTGTGCCCTTCTGTATCGCTTTAAACTGTAATTTTCTGTGAAACCCGCGTGAGACGTGACTGGGAGAACATTGTGTGTCGGGCAACATGACCAAGACTGTCCGTGACAATGGCTTTTTGTGAGATATTTCTTATTTTAGATCAAATTATTGAGTGATAGCAACACAATGTGAAATTACCTCTTTGTATTACCAACCACTGATATTGGCTCACAAATATATAAAAATTTTCTATTTGAAAACGTATTTTT
This sequence comes from Nephotettix cincticeps, assembly GCA_023375725.1. Classification (NCBI taxonomy): domain Eukaryota; kingdom Metazoa; phylum Arthropoda; class Insecta; order Hemiptera; family Cicadellidae; genus Nephotettix; species Nephotettix cincticeps. Next base: position 57,535,409 of record CM041787.1, on the reverse strand, counting down.
GTGTATATTTTTCTCACGATTAAATTTCAAGCCTTTAAAATGTATAAATGAATAATTTTTTAGGATTTGGTCTACTTTAGATTATCGTGGTGCTTAGAATCACCGCATACTTACACTTTTTATACTTTATGCTTTAAACTTTTAACGGAAATGACAGGCAAGTATTTTAAGCCAAGTATGAATGAGAAATAAGTGTACTCCAAAATTCCAATTGCGTCTTCTACCTCTTCCATAATCCAAATTAAATTCATCTTTAAATTTCAATGTGGATTTTTATGCACTATCATATAGGCTATACGGCAAATAAACGCTATGGTAATGTTCAACTTATTTTTTTAACAATGCCATTTAACTTTTTAAGTCTTATTAAAATAAATTCCGATAAAATACTACAATTTATAAAAATTACTACAGTATTTAATCCCACTAATTTTGTACAGTATCTCATGGTACAGAAAATACTTTTTGAAAAATTTTGTTTTATGCTTCAACTCTCCAACGAAAGTGGGTTTTTTAAAGGCCAAATTCTTATTCCCTAAATAAAATTAATAATACGGAATTCTTAAGTTTATAAACTACTTCACTCGCTAAAAAAGAAACCAGGCTCACCTACTGATAACTGTAATAGGATATACTATTTACTCAGTTAAACCTAATTCGAACTTCGAAAAAGAACCGAATGACTAACCGCGTGGTGAGCAATGAAGACCTGTGTTGGTGAGGGGGGGTTGGGGGAGGATCGCAGACGTCCTTGGGACGATCTCTACCGGCACACCGGCTAACTACCGGTAACTACAGGTTGTGTGTGTGTTTAGCATATATTACCGAGGGACATTGACGTTTATGCGAGTGTCCCAGACAGTCGTTTGATATATTACTGACATTCTTCACCTCTCGGACACTGGACTTGATGGCAGAGCACTCTGACGGATGGTGGTCGTGTTTATGGTGCAGACTGTGGGGTTGAAACTACAGCTGACAGAGCACTCTGGCGGATGGTGGTCGTGTTTATGGTGCAGACTGTAGGGTTGGAACTGCAGCTGGTAGAGTACTCTGGCGGATGGTGGTCGTGTTTATGGTGCAGACTGTAGGGTTGGAACTGCAGCTGGTAGAGTACTCTGGCGGATGGTGGTCGTGTTTATGGTGCAGACTGTAGGGTTGGAACTGCAGCTGGTAGAGTACTCTGATGGACGGTGGTCGTGTTTATGGTGCAGACTGTAGGGTTGGAACTGCAGCTGGTAGAGTACTCTGGCGGATGGTGGTCGTGTTTATGGTGCAGACTATAGGGTAGGAACTGCAGCTGGTAGAGTACTCTGGCGGATGGTGGTCGTGTTTATGGTGCAGACTGTAGGGTAGGAACTGCAGCTGGTAGAGTACTCTGGCGGATGGTGGTCGTGTTTATGGTGCAAACTGTAGGGTTGGAACTGCAGCTGGTAGAGTACTCTGGTGGATGGTGGTCGTGTTTATGGTGCAAACTGTAGGGTTGGAACTGCAGCTGGTAGAGTACTCTGGCGGATGGTGGTCGTGTTTATGGTGCAGACTGTAGGGTTGGAACTGCAGCTGGCAGAGTACTCTGGCGGATGGTGGTCGTGTTTATGGTGCAGACTGTGGGGTTGGAACTGCAGCTGGCAGAGTACTCTGATGGACGGTGGTCGTGTTTATGGTGCAAACTGTAGGGTTGGAACTGCAGCTGGCAGAGTACTCTGATGTTCGGTGGTCGTGTTTATGGTGCAAACTGTAGGGTTGGAATTGCAGCTGGCAGAGTACTCTGATAGACGGTGGTCGTGTTTATGGTGCAGACTGTGGGGTTGGAACTGCAGCTGGCAGAGTACTCTGATGGACGGTAGTCGTGTTTATGGTGCAGACTATAGGGTTGGAACTGCAGCTGGCAGAGTACTCTGATAAACGGTGGTCGTGTTTATGGTACAGACTATAGGGTAGGAACTGCAGCTGGCAGAGTACTCTGGCGGATGGTGGTCGTGTTTATGGTGCAGACTGTAGGGTTGGAACTGCAGCTGGCAGAGTACTCTGATGGACGGTGGTCGTGTTTATGGTGCAAACTGTAGGGTAGGAACTGCAGCTGGCAGAGTACTCTGATGGACGGTGGTCGTGTTTATGGTACAGACTATAGGGTAGGAACTGCAGCTGGCAGAGTACTCTGATGGACGGTGGTCGTGTTTATGGTGCAGACTATAGGGTAGGAACTGCAGCTGGCAGAGTACTCTGATGGACGGTGGTCGTGTTTATGGTGCAGACTATAGGGTAGGAACTGCAGCTGGCAGAGTACTCTGATGGACGGTAGTCGTGTTTATGGTGCAGACTATAGGGTAGGAACTGCAGCTGGCAGAGTACTCTGATAAACGGTGGTCGTGTTTATGGTGCAGACTATAGGGTAGGAACTGCAGCTGGCAGAGTACTCTGATGGACGGTGGTCGTGTTTATGGTACAGACTGTAGGGTAGGAACTGCAGCTGGCAGAGTACTCTGATGGACGGTGGTCGTGTTTATGGTGCAGACTGTGGGGTTGGAACTGCAGCTGGCAGAGTACTCTGATAAACGGTGGTCGTGTTTATGGTGCAGACTGTGGGGTTGGAACTGCAGCTAGCAGAGTACTCTGGCGGATGGTGGTCGTGTTTATGGTGCAGACTATAGGGTAGGAACTGCAGCTGGCAGAGTACTCTGATAAACGGTGGTCGTGTTTATGGTGCAGACTGTGGGGTTGGAACTGCAGCTGGCAGAGTACTCTGATAAACGGTGGTCGTGTTTATGGTGCAGACTGTGGGGTAGGAACTGCAGCTAGCAGAGTACTCTGGCGGATGGTGGTCGTGTTTATGGTGCAGACTGTAGGGTAGGAACTGCAGCTAGCAGAGTACTCTGGCGGATGGTGGTCGTGTTTATGGTGCAGACTGTAGGGTAGGAACTGCAGCTGGCAGAGTACTCTGATGGACGGTGGTCGTGTTTATGGTGCAGACTATAGGGTAGGAACTGCAGCTGGCAGAGTACTCTGATGGACGGTGGTCGTGTTTATGGTGCAGACTATAGGGTAGGAACTGCAGCTGGCAGAGTACTCTGATGGACGGTGGTCGTGTTTATGGTGCAGACTATAGGGTAGGAACTGCAGCTGGTAGAGTACTCTGGCGGATGGTGGTCGTGTTTATGGTGCAGACTGTAGGGTTGGAACTGCAGCTGGCAGAGTACTCTGATGGACGGTGGTCGTGTTTATGGTGCAGACTATAGGGTAGGAACTGCAGCTGGCAGAGTACTCTGATGGACGGTGGTCGTGTTTATGGTGCAGACTATAGGGTAGGAACTGCAGCTGGCAGAGTACTCTGATAAACGGTGGTCCTGTTTATGGTACAGACTGTGGGGTTGGAACTGCAGCTGGCAGAGTACTCTGATGGACGGTGGTCGTGTTTATGGTGCAGACTGTGGGGTTGGAACTGCAGCTGGCAGAGTACTCTGATGGACGGTGGTCGTGTTTATGGTGCAGACTATAGGGTAGAAACTGCAGCTGGCAGAGTACTCTGATAAACGGTGGTCGTGTTTATGGTACAGACTATAGGGTAGGAACTGCAGCTGGCAGAGTACTCTGATAAACGGTGGTCGTGTTTATGGTACAGACTGTGGGGTTGGAACTGCAGCTGGCAGAGTACTCTGATAAACGGTGGTCGTGTTTATGGTGCAGACTGTGGGGTAGGAACTGCAGCTGGCAGAGTACTCTGATAAACGGTGGTCGTGTTTATGGTGCAGACTGTGGGTTGGAACTGCAGCTGGCAGAGTACTCTGATGGACGGTGGTCGTGTTTATGGTGCAGACTGTAGGGTTGGAACTGCAGCTGGCAGAGTACTCTGATCGGTGGTCGTGTTTATGGTGCAGACTGTGGGGTTGGAACTGCAGCTGGCAGAGTACTCTGATAAACGGTGGTCGTGTTTATGGTGCAGACTGTGGGGTTGGAACTGCAGCTGGCAGAGTACTCTGATAAACGGTGGTCGTGTTTATGGTGCAGACTGTGGGGTTGGAACTGCAGCTGGCAGAGTACTCTGATAAACGGTGGTCGTGTTTATGGTGCAGACTGTGGGGTAGGAACTGCAGCTGGCAGAGTACTCTGATGGACGGTGGTCGTGTTTATGGTGCAGACTGTGGGGTTGGAACTGCAGCTGGCAGGGTACTCTGATGGACGGTGTTCGTGTTTATGGTACAGACTATAGGGTAGGAACTGCAGCTGGCAGTGTACTCTGATAAACGGTGGTCCTGTTTATGGTGCAGACTGTGGGGTAGGAACTGCAGCTGGCAGAGTACTCTGATGGACGGTGGTCGTGTTTATGGTGCAGACTATAGGGTTGGAACTGCAGCTGGCAGAGTACTCTGATAAACGGTGGTCCTGTTTATGGTGCAGACTGTGGGGTAGGAACTGCAGCTGGCAGAGTACTCTGATGGATGGTGGTCGTGTTTATGGTACAAACTGTGGGGTAGGAACTGCAGCTGGCAGAGTACTCTGATAAACGGTGGTCCTGTTTATGGTGCAGACTGTGGGGTAGGAACTGCAGCTGGCAGAGTACTCTGATGGACGGTGGTCGTGTTTATGGTGCAGACTATAGGGTTGGAACTGCAGCTGGCAGAGTACTATGATAAACGGTGGTCGTGTTTATGGTGCAGACTGTGGGGTTGGAACTGCAGCTGGCAGAGTACTCTGATAAACGGTGGTCGTGTTTATGGTGCAGACTGTGGGGTTGGAACTGCAGCTGGCAGAGTACTCTGATAAACGGTGGTCGTGTTTATGGTGCAGACTGTGGGGTTGGAACTGCAGCTGGCAGAGTACTCTGATGGACGGTGGTCGTGTTTATGGTGCAGACTGTGGGGTTGGAACTGCAGCTGGCAGAGTACTCTGATGGACGGTAGTCGTGTTTATGGTACAGACTGTGGGGTTGGAACTGCAGCTGGCAGAGTACTCTGATAAACGGTGGTCGTGTTTATGGTACAGACTATAGGGTAGGAACTGCAGCTGGCAGAGTACTCTGATGGACGGTAGTCGTGTTTATGGTGCAGACTATAGGGTAGGAACTGCAGCTGGCAGAGTACTCTGATAAACGGTGGTCCTGTTTATGGTACAGACTGTGGGGTTGGAACTGCAGCTGGCAGAGTACTCTGATGGACGGTGGTCGTGTTTATGGTGCAGACTATAGGGTAGGAACTGCAGCTGGCAGAGTACTCTGATAAACGGTGGTCCTGTTTATGGTACAGACTGTGGGGTAGGAACTGCAGCTGGCAGAGTACTCTGATAAACGGTGGTCGTGTTTATGGTACAGACTGTGGGGTAGGAACTGCAGCTGGCAGAGTACTCTGATAAACGGTGGTCGTGTTTATGGTACAGACTATAGGGTAGGAACTGCAGCTGGCAGAGTACTCTGATGGACGGTGGTCGTGTTTATGGTGCAGACTGTGGGGTAGGAACTGCAGCTGGCAGAGTACTCTGATAAACGGTGGTCGTGTTTATGGTGCAGACTGTGGGGTAGGAACTGCAGCTGGCAGAGTACTCTGATAAACGGTGGTCGTGTTTATGGTGCAGACTGTGGGGTTGGAACTGCAGCTGGCAGAGTACTCTGATAAACGGTGGTCGTGTTTATGGTACAGACTGTGGGGTAGGAACTGCAGCTGGCAGAGTACTCTGATAAACGGTGGTCGTGTTTATGGTGCAGACTGTGGGGTTGGAACTGCAGCTGGCAGAGTACTCTGATAAACGGTGGTCGTGTTTATGGTGCAGACTGTGGGGTTGGAACTGCAGCTGGCAGAGTACTCTGATAAACGGTGGTCGTGTTTATGGTGCAGACTGTGGGGTTGGAACTGCAGCTGGCAGAGTACTCTGATAAACGGTGGTCGTGTTTATGGTGCAGACTGTGGGGTTGGAACTGCAGCTGGCAGAGTACTCTGATAAACGGTGGTCGTGTTTATGGTGCAGACTGTGGGGTTGGAACTGCAGCTGGCAGAGTACTCTGATAAACGGTGGTCCTGTTTATGGTGCAGACTGTGGGGTTGGAACTGCAGCTGGCAGAGTACTCTGATGGACGGTGGTCGTGTTTATGGTGCAGACTGGGGTTGGAACTGCAGCTGGCAGAGTACTCTGATCGGTGGTCCTGTTTATGGTGCAGACTGTGGGGTTGGAACTGCAGCTGGCAGAGTACTCTGATAAACGGTGGTCGTGTTTATGGTACAGACTGTGGGGTAGGAACTGCAGCTAGCAGAGTACTCTGGCGGATGGTGGTCGTGATTATGGTGCAGAATGTGGGGTTGGAACTGCAGCTGGCAGAGTACTCTGATAAACGGTGGTCGTGTTTATGGTACAGACTATAGGGTAGGAACTGCAGCTGGCAGAGTACTCTGATAAACGGTGGTCGTGTTTATGGTGCAGACTGTGGGGTTGGAACTGCAGCTGGCAGAGTACTCTGATAAACGGTGGTCGTGTTTATGGTACAGACTGTGGGGTAGGAACTGCAGCTGGCAGAGTACTATGATAAACGGTGGTCGTGTTTATGGTGCAGACTGTGGGGTTGGAACTGCAGCTGGCAGAGTACTCTGATAAACGGTGGTCCTGTTTATGGTGCAGACTGTGGGGTAGGAACTGCAGCTGGCAGAGTACTATGATAAACGGTGGTCGTGTTTATGGTGCAGACTGTGGGGTTGGAACTGCAGCTGGCAGAGTACTCTGATAAACGGTGGTCCTGTTTATGGTGCAGACTGTGGGGTTGGAACTGCAGCTGGCAGAGTACTCTGATGGACGGTGGTCGTGTTTATGGTGCAGACTGTGGGGTTGGAACTGCAGCTGGCAGAGTACTCTGATAAACGGTGGTCGTGTTTATGGTACAGACTATAGGGTAGGAACTGCAGCTGGCAGAGTACTCTGGCGGATGGTGGTCGTGTTTATGGTGCAGACTGTAGGGTTGGAACTGCAGCTGGCAGAGTACTCTGATGTTCGGTGGTCGTGTTTATGGTGCAAACTGTAGGGTTGGAATTGCAGCTGGCAGAGTACTCTGATGGACGGTGGTCGTGTTTATGGTGCAGACTATAGGGTAGGAACTGCAGCTGGCAGAGTACTCTGATAAACGGTGGTCGTGTTTATGGTGCAGACTATAGGGTAGGAACTGCAGCTGGCAGAGTACTCTGATGGACGGTGGTCGTGTTTATGGTGCAGACTATAGGGTTGGAACTGCAGCTGGCAGAGTACTCTGATAAACGGTGGTCGTGTTTATGGTGCAGACTATAGGGTAGGAACTGCAGCTGGCAGAGTACTCAGACGGACGATGGTCGTGTTTATGGTCCAGACTCTGAGGTAGGAACTTCATCCGGCAAATCGCTCTGGTTTCTGTAACTGAATTAATATATTTTTTTGCCAGTTTTTCCTCTGTGATAAGGCTTATAATCTGTCCAATAGAAGCAGTTTATAGCTTTAAAAACAATAGCAATTAATAGGCTTAATAATATGCTTAATAAGCAATTAATATGCTTGATCAAATTGCGCTGTCAAAAAGATAAAACTAGCAGAAAATTTGATTAGTTTAGAAAAATGCTATATTAAACGAAAAAGTTGACACTGTAGACCAAATTATTCATGTCATAGAAATAACTACATAAAGATTTATCCTTTTTTGTGCTTTAGTAATTTTCTTTTGAGTATGTCCATCCAATTATCAAGTTTATATGTGTTTACCGCTCTGGCAAAATCAGTGGGTGGGGGGGTGTTTCAGCCCTAAAATTCGATGTTTCCGATAGATTTGTCGCTCGACACCGTCGATGATCGATGAACTGTCTTTGGCAGCCGCCTGCCCCGTCACGCTGACGAACACGGAGCACGGAGATCAGTAACAGATTGCTCCCAGCGTATTGAAACAACACTCTACTAACATTATGACAGTATACGTTTTGATTTTGATCAAACGGATTAAGATTCTACTATTTAGTTTCAGGCCCAAAAGAAAAGTGTTAATTTGTGACAGCATTGGCCAATGGTTTCTCGATAGTTGTCAAAAAGTGATGAGCTAAAACTGAACTTTAATTTTCATACTCTGCTTATAGGAATCTCTAAGTTATTGTAGATATTACCTTAGATACCTTAGGTGTCTGTTGGGCGATTAATTAACAGTTCTGTCTAAGGAACATATCAGCCTTAAGGCACACAGAAACAGACGCACGTCTGCAGACGTCTGCAGGCGGTCGAAGATAAAAATCGCTCCCCATGTTATCAGATGTTGCAACGCACACAGATGTTCGTATATCTGCCGACGTATGCATACATTTGTTTACATTTAATCACGTGGTGAGCGATTTTTCCTCCATCTGTCTGCATACGTGCGTCTGTTGCTGTGTGCGTTGGCCTTTAGTCAGTGACACGATTACAAGATCGTGCCACAATCATCCAGCACTCACTTCTCATGCTTGGCCTAAAATACCTTTCTGGGTGGGTTGCCATTTCCGTTAAAAGTAACCTTAAGTATAAACTATAAACAATTTTGAAATATACATTTTTTTTAGCACACTAATTCTCTTTTTCGAATTAGTAACAAGCCAATCTATCGCCCGAGATACATCGATCAGCCCGGTATGTAAAGGTGATCCGAAGGGCTAATCTCCTTGGCAACAGTAAATCTCAAGGTGGTGGCGAGGGGGGCAAGGGGGTGAGGGGGGTCGGTTGGAGATAAACTCCAGTGGTCAGTGACGAATACACTGCCAGTGACCCAGGGTGCCCCCACTAATCTTGGGGTAATTACACCGGCCTGCCATTGCCAACATTCCGGCACTCCGGGGATACGGTTGGCAACACTGCGCTGTCTCTATATTAATGTTCGATCCACATTAGAATAGTCTATATTAATTTGTACATCTTCATTTTATAGTTGCCTTTAAAATAGATGTCGACATTAATCATTGCCCTATTTGTGAACATCAGGCATCAGGCTACTGTAAAGATACTAAAAAAATTGTGAACAAAACATCTCATTTACTCTTTGGGAGAATTAATGATTGAGGATTCAAATGAATTGTCTTTATTTGCTTACCGGTTTTCCGTCTTATTTTCTCCTCTTAAACAAAGTTTTTGGATGAAGTATTGTATTCGTCAAAATCTTTGAATTTAAGTTGAGGGGTTCGCTGAGTAAAAAAAAATGTTTTCAAGCTGATGTCTGTCTGCCTTTGAGTCTGAACGTGTACAGATCTCGAGGCCCCTCCAATCGTCCGATGTTTATGAAATTTGGAAGTCCTACATAAGTGCGATTTGACTACATTTCAAGACCTTTTTTAATTTTTGATTTTGGGTAGTTAAAAATTAAACTTCTAATTTTTTTTAAATGTAAAAAATTATCAAAATCCACGTTAGAGTGGATTTTTATAAAACGTGGAGTCATATTGTCCACGTGCAACAAATTAAAACGTCACTGTATTAGCAAACCCGTAGGGCCTATACTTATAAAATTATTAAATTAATTCATTAAATTAAAAAAGTACATCCCAATTATTAGTATAGGCAACATTCCTCTTTGAATAAACAATCTGTCTGGTCTTAAAATTTAACGACTAAATAAACACTAACATGGCTGAAGGAGTACAACATTTTATTAAGATTGGATCTTTTTTATTCATCGTGTTTTGCCCCTATCTATAATCTTGAACAAATTGTGTTGTCAGCACCTGGTAACCATAACACACAAAACACTAAAAAGTTTATAATTTCCCTTACGAAGTTCTCTAGAACAAAATAAAAAAACTTTCTGAAAGATTTTAAACCAACCTCCGTAACACTGTAATTGCATCTTCACTTAAAATTTACAAGATAATTTGATTTCTTACTGTAACTGATACGATATTTTTACTAAATTCTGTTAGGTTGGCTGCAGCGGTTCCCCGGATGTGACACGTGTGATGATACCAAAGACTACAGAAGCCCACCGGTCGGTCTCGCCCCAGGCCGGTCTGCGTGTCCTCCAACATTCGACGAGCGTGAACACGATCTTTAATTCAAACATTATTCGGTCATCGCCGCAGGGTTATCAATTATATCTTTTATCCGGTGGAAGAGCACGCAGGTCGGCGATGGTCAGGTGCCACCTGGGACTTCGCCCGAGGCGACCGAGGGCTCGCGTGGAGTCGCGGGGCTTCCGACCTGCACGGCACGAATCTTCAATTGGACATGGTCAGAATATGTTGAGTCTACAGATTGTGTGGCGAGAGAGAAAGAGGAAGAGAGACAATCTGATAATCGCTTATTTATCCTGCCTTAGTTAGGACCAAATGTCCCCTCTTCCACTAAGACAGGCTTAAAATTCAACAGTACAGTAGTATACAGAGAAGAGGTTTAAAATAATCACCTATAACTAAAAATAAATTTCACACAATAAACATGTTATTAAATCCCCTCCAAAAAATAACTCAATAACACTACTTCTTGCGTAGTACCTAAAACGTGCAGCTTATAAACAAAAGATTTCTTTTCATTTCTTACCTACATAGCTACACAATTCTTATTTTTAGATTAAAACCCTTAGTTAAACTTGACTCCGCTTACACATTATCACATCTCTTTAACAATTTTATTTTTTAAATCTCTAGAAGAAGCTTAACATTTTATGTATCCCTTACCTCACGCTCCAATGTATTCAAAACTATGATGAACATTCATTTATTTCATTATGAATGTACAACGGCATGTCATCCAAATACAGCATTGGCTTACTATATCTAAAGAGTCAGGTATTCTGTTGATAGAAATACAAAATAAAAAAGCTGAAAACGTAGAACCCTGCGGTATACCAGTCTGTGTACTGGACATACAGATATATAGCCTAACTTTAGTCTAGACAATACATTACTACCAATTATAAATCTGCAAAGCCGATTGTAAACTAATTCATCTAAAACCTTTCCAAAAACAGGCAACATATTTATTGGCCTATAATCCTTACATTCTAATAGTTAATAATTATTGTTATTTTTTTTATATTTTAAGGAGGTGTCTAAAACCCCTGAACCAACCATCCAAGTTGGACCGGTTTTTATAGTGTTTTATAGTATAGAAGCAGTTCTGATAAAGTTTTCATTTACCGGTAATTCATTTGTGTCAAACGGATACCTTTCATGCATGGTATGCAATAAATCATAGGGTACACAAATGTACACTATACAATGTCCAAGATCTTAAGCAGAATCAGTATGTATATTCACGACTTAGTTCATATACAATAGTCACAAGAGAAATATAAATTACTCAACGAAAAAGATACAAAAACCGGTAAATAATATTTGAATTTCGAAACATGTATAAAATACAATAAGCGTTGGTCTTAGTAGCCTTTTATGTTCATTAGATGGTTGTCAACAGACTGACGATGTTGAGGCAATGTATTAGTTTATTGTTTAGGCGAAACAGCTGTTTGTAGCATGTGTCGATTAGATTAGTTACGTATTAGTTGTGTTTGACGGGAGATGGCGCCAATGGGCAGAATCACGCCGCACGACATACGCCTACTCCCTACACCCTACACGTCTTGTGGTAATATAGACTACGGAATATGGTTAGCTAGCATAACATTTTCACATATTTAACAATAGTTTGTATTTTGTGGAAATATTATAACATTTCCCTGATGAAATAGTAAAATATTCCCAGAAACGCGATTCGTTTATACTGCATGATAAAATTCACGATAAATATTAAATCTCGTGATTACGTAAAATATACTAGTATATACCTACCTATCAGTTCAAAGCATTAAACAAAAGAAGTTTTCTATTGATTTGTTGAATGCGATGGAAACATTTTACAAGTAAATAATTACACTACTTACCTACAGGTTGAAGGCTAGCTGACTAAGAAAAATGCAGTTTTAATAACCCTAAACAAAGCACAATTCCTTTAACATGAATTTTAATTTTTCCTTATCGTCCGTAAGATTAACATTGGGCTTCTAAAATACAACGTACAGTGTTTAGATTTTCAATAGCTTGGTAACCATTGGAGGTTTGGAGAGCAAAACTCTAAGATACTAAGTTGTGTAGTTTTTAAGCTAATTCTAATGGTAAAAGATAAAATAAAGAATTTCTAAAAAATACATATAGAAAACGTAAAAACTCATTTTTGGGGTTCAAACCCCTCCTCCCAAAACTATCCGTTTCGATTACCCGAAATATCTGGATTACGAACTCGTCCGAGTAAATGTAGAAATAAACAATTGGAGTAAAAAATGTACAATATGTCAATAAAATGTTAGATTTTAGATTCTGGTAAGAAATTCACGACCAAAGTAGGCTAGGTACGTCTTTCTCGGAATATTGTACGGCCACAAAAATTTTGAATTCATAATTATGGGAACGGTAGCAACCAGATTCTCCCATAACCTAAAATCAATCCAGATTTGGACCTGGGCTATGCAACACCCTTACAGAAGTCATATTCGAACTCATCAACGCCCAGACTAGGTCACCCAGACTAGGAAAAATATACAGCAGGGAGTCCTTAAATGTTTATTTTAGGGGTCAGGCTCTAGGATAGTAGACCCGGCAAGCCTTGAGACTATGCTGTAATTACATCCCCATAACATCTCTCTCAAGTAGATAGTAATATCACTATCTCAGAACTCCAGATTAGATCATTGAAATGACAACCATGCTACAATGTAGGTATTTTATGCCAAGTATGAATGAGGATTGAGTGTAGGATGATTGTGGCGTGATCTTGTAGTCTTGTTACTGACTAAGGCTGACATGTTCCTTAGACAGGACTGTTTGTTACTGACTAAGGCTGACATGTTCCTTAGACAGGACTGTTAATTGATAGCCCAACAGCCGATGGCAACTAATTGACCTACAGTTTAACGTGGAATCCGAACCATGGCTTCTGAATCATGAATTGGTTTAATTATGAGGATAGGCTTTGCGGATTAACGTAGTATTCAATAGTACGGACATTAATCCACACAAGAGAACACCACATCTGCCGACTATATCCACAATTCGTGACGTCTAAGTTGCTGAATCACAGGACGTCACCACCGTCTCACTGGTGGCAGTTATATATCTTTATTCCAGGTGTATATAATTTGTTTTCCACCAGAAAGACAGTTCGAGTGGTAAAGGCTCGAGGCATAGCTAGACACCTCAGAATCCCTAGAAGTCATAGCGGGGGCCTACTTCTCGACTTGATAGGCCCAATAGTCAACCAACCGATTCTGTCTTCACCCTTAACACAAACTAAACCAATCCTTTCTTTCTTATGTCCTCCCTTTTATTGTAAGGCCGCTGGAGGCTTCACTTGCACCCGTAGGATATGCCTTGTGTATAGATAAGATGCCGTGCTCCAAATCCTCATAAAAATAGCAAAAATAACAAACAACACACGACATACAAGAAACACACGACGGCTCGGACTGTGGTGATTAAACATGGCCACCGTCGCTGTAATTTGTCAACCGCTCCAAGCCGCCGGACGCGCGGCTCGGACGCTTTCATTAGCGATCCACGTCTCTTCGAAATTTATTCGGAGCGGAGACCGTCGCATAAAACAAAACCCTTGATAAAAACACGGCCGTTCGTTACGTCGCCGACTTATGCGGACCTGAGTTATACCGGGGCCGAAATTACCATCGGGGGGACCCGTAAATCAAATCGGTTTTGTTAATAAGCCCTCCCCCCGCGCCGCGGACCCAAAACCACCCTCTGATAATGAGTTGGCGCCCTTGCCTGCGCCGTTATACTCTGATCGGTCCTCGATGCGGTGGATGTTGTTGAATTAACATTGGAAGTCTAGGATTCACCAAGTCGATGTGTTGGTGAAGAAGTGCAATAACATTAGATTAGATTAGGTTATTAACATGGTGGCCATACTACAAGGTAGGTATTTTAAGCCAAGTATGAATGAGAATTGAGTGTAAGATGATTGTGTCGCGATCTTGTAGTCTAGTTACTGACAAGTCTGACATGTTTCTCAGACAATACTGTTAATAAATATCCCAACAGCCAATGGCAACTAAGGGTCCTACAGTTTAACGTGGAATCCGAACGACGGCCTCTGAATTACGAATTGGTCTAATTATGTAGATTGTCTTTGCGAAATAACGCAGCATTCAATAGTGCGGACATTAATCCACACAAGAGAACACTACACCCACCAACCGTCGCTGACAACTATCCACAATTCGTGACCTCCAAGTAGCTGGATTACAGGATGTCGCCACCATCCCAGTCAATAACATTACCAAAGCGAATTGTTTAACATTTGAGTTCGTTAGCGATAAGCATTTCCATGTTTATAATTAATTACTAAGGAAATGCCTTTTTGATACATAAAAAGGCTCTCATATTCGTTAAGATAGATATTTTAATTAATATTTTTTTATATTCGCTGAGATAGTTGTTTAATGAATGCTCTACCTTAAGCTACGTTATGTCACTAAAATACTCCTTTCTATTAATAAAAAAACCATAATAAACATGAAGCTCTCTGTTGTTGTTTTTCTGCAACGTTATGTTTTGGTGAGTCTTCATGTTTTAGCCTTTACCTTGTACATTATATAGCTCTTGGTTGAGAGGTGTACTGATACATAGTTTTTTTGTTATTGCTTTGAAACGTAACTGGGGACGTAAGAAATTATCTAATTATTAACAGCAGAAAGGTCTGGTAACAAAACACTTTATTTAGTTTTCCAGTACATTTGAATAAACAATTTTCCAAATTTGATTTTATTTAGCAAAAATGAACTCTCAAATGTTCTTCTTAGTCCTAAACTGTCAAAATGTAGTGTAATAGATTTATTAACTATAGATAACTAACTATAGATAGAGTAAGAGTTATCAACATTAGAAAAATGTAAACATTGGAACCTAGGACGTTCATGGCATTTTCTTCTTCTTCCCGAACTGTCGAATTTTAGTGTCCACAGCTGTTGACATTCAAGTAAGTTTATATTGAAATCCTTTGAAATGTAAACATTGAAACATAGGACTTCACGGGCGTAGCCTGAGGGGATATTAAAGAAATGAATGTGCCTATGAGTTGTATGAGTTTTAGATCTACCTTTCTGTAAAATTTCAAACTGGTATGTTTTGTATTTTTCACGTTTAGTTTCCACAACAGGCATGCACACAGAAACCACTTCTTCTTTATAATAGATTATCATTTATAATAGATTATCATGATAATAGATTATCAAAGAGAATCAAACTATTTATGTCTCATTCATACAAAAATTAACAAGTTAGTCTTGGTAATAATTCAACATGTGAGCTGACCATTCACATCGGGATATTAACCTCGAAAATGCGTTACCCATTTCCACCTAGGGGAATCTCAAGGACGTCTCAAGGTGAAAGTTGAAATAAGGATAAGATTTTCAGATGAAGCAATAATGGGTTTTGTCGACCGGATCAGCTGACAGAATGTAAATGATCATCAATGGCCTCTGTTTCCCACACTGTGGGTAATTGGTCGGAGATCGAGCACGATACTTCTTCGAAACTGGATGTGGGGTCACGCACAGTTGAGAAACTGGACCTCTACGCGCGCGCGTGTGTGAGTGTGTGTGCGTGTGTGAGCCTGTGTCACACGTGAACTGTGTAGAGGTGTGTGGAGAGAATACAACAATCACAAGAGTTCTTCTATGGTCCTTCACTTATTCTTTATAATCCATCAGCTTTCTCTACACCTATGCGTATTTCACTAGACTATAGCCCCCCTATCCACACCACAGAATGTTATCAATGGGAGTAAAAGTGTTTCTTTGGTGCTTTTTTACATATCCTTGATCAGTATTAACTTATACGCCAAAACCTTCACCTTTCATCCTCGAAATGGAAGCTAAATGCCCTACTGTATTTTGTGTACTTTCAAAACTAATAGTATTAAACTTGTTGATAAAGTCCAATCGAGGATTTAGGATATCTCCTCTCACGGCGAGGTATAATAGTTAAGTAATTATTTATCTAAACATAAAATAGACTATGTCTATGAAATCGCTGATGTAGGCCCTAAGTGACACAAAACACAACAAACGTTATATAACATAGAATCTATTTTTAATTTCGAACAGATAAAATTTCATAATGATTTTGTGTGTGCTAAATGAAACCGTTATTCATTGCTAATATTTTACTACAATTAGGATTCAATTAAAGGTGTTGAGGAGGACCCTTGGCCTAATGTTTTAAATTCATATGCAGTACAAAAAAAGTTAACGTTCGTCAAAATCAAGCAAACAAACGATGAGAATACGTATATGTAACATTACCACGTGAATCCTACTGCTATACAATTCACAATTCACTTTTTACCAACGCCTACAATTTCGTGCATAGGGCTCTCCGTTATTCACTCAGTATGTTGTAATTACTATAGAATAAGTTTAAATGCTACACCGTATCCTACATAATAAGCCTATTCGTACATTTAGACCCTAGTAGCAGTTTAGTCACCCAGTGATAATTTTTTTACTAAAATGTATTGACGTAAATTATTTATTGATTTCAAAATAGTGTATCTAGCTTGGACAGAGATGATTATGTATTTTCATACAGTAGCGAGCTCAGAGCTACCTCGGTGGAGAGCTGTGTGTTGGGGGGGGGAGTTGGGGGCATTTCGCAATTGGCGAGTGTCGCCAGGTATGGATTTTGTCGCGAGTCTGCGCCCCAGCCCGATGTCGCGTTGTCGTTGTCACCGCCGCAGTGACACTCTCTTCTCATTGGTCCTCCTGCCGTCCAATCACAAGTGTCACCTGCGTCGCCTGTGTCCCCATTGGTCACCTGGTGTGCGCATTGTCACCTGTGGAACCCTCTTTGTATTTGTATTCGTCAAGGATACGACCAACTGCAACTCGTATTTAAACAAGAGTTGTATTTTGTATAATTATCTCTGAACCGTTGGATTGTTCTATTACTATAGTATTTTAGTTTTAGCCCAAAGAATATGGGCTAAAACTGTAAAAAAGATTAAAAGTTTGAATTCTATGGGCTTAAGGATTATAAGCTCAAATTGTTCAAATCCTGTCTCAAGGGTTTGACAACAGTGAACACGGTTTGTAGAGGCCATGGGTAAAAGATCAGCTACTTTAGAAATTAAGCAGGGAGTACTGCAAGGATCGATCCTTGGACAGATAATGGTTTTAATTTTGACTAATAACATTTGATAAATATATTAACTATTTTTCCTGTGTATATATGCTGATGATTCTTCTATTGTTTCATGTCATAGTAGTTTTAAATATATCATTAAAAGTGGTTCACTTGTTCACTGTCAATGGTATTTTTATTGATGATTAAAAAAACAAAAAATTTGATCGTAAAACAATGATTTCTTGTATGTCCAGTTCTCTGATTGTTTTAAGCTTTTAGGTGTCAACATTGATTGTAAAATAACGTCGAAATGACAAAATGATAGACTTAGTATATAAAAGGCTGTCCAGGATTATTTTTTATTGGGTCTGTTAAAGAAATTTGTATCATATAAAATGGCAAACTTTGCATTTTTTAGAGTATCATAAGATATGGTCTCATTATCTTGGGTAGGCCTCATGGTGTTTGTACAGAGTATTAGTTTTGCAACAAATTACAATATGAATTTTTAACCATTGCTTCAATGTTAGATCATTGCCGTTCTCCTTTTTACAAACTGGAATATTAACCGTCACAAACTTATAATTTGTTTAAGTTATAAAGAACATAGATAAAGATGAATGGGTAACAGGTTCATTGTTATTTCATTTAGTTGTCTTAAAACATCAGGTTTTATACTGTTGGTTATTTGGTCAATTTTTATATATTTTTAATGCTAAATTTACTCAAGATTTATATGCATTGCTATTGCTAATTTTGTAATTTTTTCTCCAGTTAATCATCTCTCCATCAAGAAAATAGCCAATTGCTTATACCAGCGAGACCTATTATATTCCTGTAAACACAGAATGATTAACAAAGTGTCTTATTTGTTGTGATATGTATTTAAGCTCTATGGATTTATGATTAAGCATGGGGAGAGAGATAATGTATTGTGTAAACTCCTGGTACACCAATAAAGAAAAATGAAAAAATGTTGTTACTAGCCTATTATCTTCATGTGTGTGTGTGTGGTGTATTTTCACAAGTCTCGGCTTACATTTCACATCTAACACAGCTAGGCCTGGTCTCATCACCGTCTAGTTCTCACACGGCCAGTATGTAAATGTCAGATCGCATCTCTCACATCTCCCACCGGATAATCATGGTCGGCACCTGTAGTTCACAATGCACCTGCACTATTACCATTAGCGTAATTCAATTACGTCCCTAACTGACCCAACCCGAATATAATCGTAGAAAACAGGAAACGCCGGGGATAACTACAGAACAAAAGCGAGCCCTTTATTAGGCGAGGCTGTAATTTCGAATCATCGGTCGCATTATCGAAGCCGGATCGCGACGGGTCACGGTTTTTACATAAAACAACTCCAGTGGCCCACAGTCTTTATGTTTATTATAATTCCCGGCAATTGTATGTCTGCAGTCGCGAGTGGAAATTAAGTGTTTTGGGACCGATAATCTACGGACACGGTAGCGCCACAAAAAACCCTTTCGAAACAGACAATGTGAACGTTTATTAAGGCGGACGGAGATTATTCAAATTGCCGGCTGCCGATGTTCGGGTAAACACGATTGGCGGCCATCTCCAGTGTCCGTCACGAGATCTGTCCGCACTCCGCAACCTGTCCTTAGTCCTGTGTCTAGCTAGACCTGGCAGTGAGACAGATGTGCCAATCTGTGTTGGTGACGTCCACAGTCAATTCTTGGGATTGGCGGCCATCTCCAGTGTCCGTCACGAGATCTGTCCACACTCCGCAACCTGTCCTTAGTCCTGTGTCTAGCTAGACCTGGCAGTGAGACAGATGTGCCAATCTGTGTTGGTGACTTCCACAGTCAATTCTTGGGATTGGCGGCCATCTCCAGTGTCCGTCACGAGATCTGTCCACACTCCGCAACCTGTCCTTAGTCCTGTGTCTAGCTAGACCTGGCAGTGAGACAGATGTGCCAATCCGTGTTGGTGACTTCCACAGTCAATTCTTGGGATTGGCGGCCATCTCCAGTGTCCGTCACGAGATCTGTCCGCACTCCGCAACCTGTCCTTAGTCCTGTGTCTAGCTAGACCTGGCAGTGAGACAGATGTGCCAATCCGTGTTGGTGACTTCCACAGTCAATTCTTGGGATTGGCGGCCATCTCCAGTGTCCGTCACGAGATCTGTCCGCACTCCGCAACCTGTCCTTAGTCCTGTGTCTAGCTAGACCTGGCAGTGAGACAGATGTGCCAAACCGTGTTGGTGATTTCCACAGTCAATTCTTGGGATTGGCGGCCATCTCCAGTGTCCGTCACGAGATCTGTCCGCACTCCGCAACCTGTCCTTAGTCCTGTGTCTAGCTAGACCTGGCCGTGAGACAGATGTGCCAAACCGTGTTGGTGATTTCCACAGTCAATTCTTGGGATTGGCAGCCATTTCCAGTGTCCATCACGAGATCTTTTTGTAAACAATTGTTTATAATACACAACAACTTGATACAACAAATCGATATTGAATTTATTTGGAACAAATTTATATTTAGAACATAACGCCTAAAAATGTTGTGTAGAAGGCATTATTCTACTGTACCAAGCTGATTAGAATGACCAGTGACTGTTCCACTCTGCTCCCTCCAAATCCTCGCCCCCCCCTGGTCCAATCTCCGATCTGCTTGATCCCAACCAGACCATCAGCTGTTCCAACGTACAAGTATTAAGCGTTACACACGCGTTTCAGCAACTGTTCCTACGGCATATTCTTTTTGGACCAAGAAGAGTGTGGGATCAGCTGCAAACATTATTGAAAACAAAATTAACTGGCTGTTCACATGTAATATATATCAATTGCAATCTAAGCTTAACAAAAAGTATCTATTATGTGTACCTAAGCAATATTTCCAGATTATTTGTTTCCAAAAATACAGGAGTAGTACTTTTGGATAGAAAGAAACATTACCATCTTAAACACATATTCGGAAGTATGACATTTAAGAGCTATATTTAAACATATTTTGGTATTTTAAGAGCATATTTTACTATATGAGATTTTTATAAGCTAAAAATCAATAGAATAAGATAAAAATAAGTAGCAAAAGATCCAGTGGCCAATGTATAGTAGGCCTACTTTAAATTTTATTAAAATTATCATATAAACTTCACAACGCTAAAAGTTCATTGAAGTTTGATATTGTATAGGACCTACGTATCACAGTTGTACACGTTTCATTATGTAGCCTATCGGACCTAATTTTCATAATTCTGTATGTATAGGACCTACGTTTTATAATTCTGTAAGCTTCACCTTGTATAGGACCTACGTTCGTCAATTCTTTAAGTGTCGATATGTGTATACGTTCCCTAATTCTGTAAGTATGTGGCCTGATTCTGGCCACAATGGCAAATTCTGTAACTTTCATCATGTATAGAGTTTACTTTTCTGCGGATCATTGTCTAATGAAGTAGAACTAATATTAAAACATACTACACAGGAATAAAGAAAGTCATATCATCCAAAAAGCTGAGGTAAATTAGTTCACGTAGGCCAACATTTGAATTGTCATCTACAAAATTTCAGAGTTTATTATCTCTGGGTTTTTTTAGAGCGTAGGCCTAACGCTTATTGCTATCCGGCATAAAGCTAAAACTCAATCCGAATGTGTTGTGGTCATTTACTGCAGCCATTTCGCAGATACTCAATAACGAACGCGTGATGTAATACAGTGTACTGTGACGAATCAGTTTAGTGCACTGGTGCATTCCTGCGTTCCCTTGATGGGGCAAAGTCTTTATCCCTGAAACGAGGGCTGCGCGAAAATACTGGTACAGTACCAGTTCCCTCCAACACTAGTGTTCTTTGATTTCGTCTAAGAACTGGCAGGTCCTTCTGTACACTTACCGTTCACTTGTTGGAATGGTCATTAGTTAATAGAATCGAAATCAAAAATTATTACGTACTCTCCATTTGAAATAAGACATGTAAAGGTAACAGTGGACTGACACATACTTTCTCCATCAATTCAATAAAAAATTTCAAACAACTTTAATGAAACTACCAAATTCTTTAATTTTAATATTATTTAAAGATTTTATGCTACAAAAATAATCATCCAATTTCCTGAACTAATAGTAAATAATGTACGTTAAAAATAATTGTTACATTGTTTGGGGTCTTAGCACCAACTTCCCCAAGATAATACAAAACAGTTTGAGTGCATTTAGCTTCACATATGGTTAATATGGTCCTGCACTGCATACCAAATTCCATAGAAAATGGTTGGGAAATAAGGAATAAATTTATTTTTTACTCTCCATAATATGAAACATGTATTACGTTACTCTCAGACAACGTTTTACGGATAGTAAATTCAAATTTTCTCAGGAAAAAACAATAATTTGTGTATCTTGTGTATTTTTTGAGCTTGTTATAATAAGGACGGTAAGATTTTTTTAAATTTAACGATTTGACAGAAAATTGAAAAACGAATTTTCATTGG
Organism: Nephotettix cincticeps; assembly: GCA_023375725.1. Classification (NCBI taxonomy): domain Eukaryota; kingdom Metazoa; phylum Arthropoda; class Insecta; order Hemiptera; family Cicadellidae; genus Nephotettix; species Nephotettix cincticeps. Next base: position 57,513,864 of record CM041787.1, on the reverse strand, counting down.
GGCTTAAAAGCCCCATAGCTTTTGAATTTGTTTTACAGATATACAAGAGGCCTAAATGATTTGGGCACCTCTTAACTTAATTAACTATAATCTATGAAATTTTAATTAAAATCAGCAGTGGGGATTTTGATAATTTTTTTCACATCTTTAAGGTAATCTACCCTTAAAAAAATGTAAAATAAAATGTCGAAAGATATATTCAAAGAAAACCTGTACAACTAATTTCACAAAACTCTGAGGGCTTGAGTGGTCTCGGAGTTTGCACACAGACAGACATCAGTCCGAAAACCACTACTGTGTTTTGGATTTTGGACTCAAATTTGAAAATTTTTAGAAAACAATACTTATACTACCTTTGTGTAAGGAGAGAAAGGAAAAATAAATAATTAACATTTTGGACAGTCCATTCCAAGATGGGTGCAAGATTATTATTACGTTTGGTGATGCATTGTATAATCTGAAAGTGAAACATGTTTTTAAATACGATTATTTAATAAATTATTTTCAAATTTCAAAACGTATATATTAAAATTAATACATGTTTACATTAATGTAAGCAAAACGTTGCACGAGAAGTCCATTGTCTACCAAAAGCTGTCGATCATCACCTCTTATGCGTCTTACTTTATAGTGAGTTCCAGATGAGAATAAATTCGTATTAGTGGACTCACACATACTTTCTCCCTCAAGGAAAACAAAATACAGTCAATTATTAGTAGGATACTATTCCTAAACGCTTATTAAAATAACATAACAAACGTATATTTACAAATATACGTTACGGTAATATTAAATATTATATACGATAATATTAACCATATTAACCATTTACATGATAACTACGGTAAAGGCTTTTTCCCTATGGAAAATTTGCTGAAAAATTACACAGAAAATATTATACAGTTATAAAATGAAACATAGTAGCTGGCTAAACGTATAAGAGTCAGGTACAGTTTTATTTATTTCACCCATCTTATTTTTATTTTCTTAGAGTATTTAAGTGTAAATGTAATTTTTTATGGAACTTGTAATTCAGACCTAATCTTAAGAAGTCCTAAATTTCCAGATACTTTGAATTTTTCTCATATACTTTTTAACTTAATAATACTTTTTATAACATCAGATAGTATACTAGATATTGCGAATTCACAATCTTTAAGAATTAAAATTTATAAATATCCGTCACAGTTAACATAGTTGATTAAAATATTTAAAACAATCTTCTGCACCTAACACATTAGCTAACAATGGTGTTCCATGATATTAAAATGCTATGTAAATATAACTTAAGATAAATTTTAGTCAAATATGTGTGGTGTCAAATGATTGTTTGTAAGGTAGTTCTTTACATTCCCCTCAATTTGGGAACTGTTTAAGATTTTGAAACAATGAATGTTTTGAAACAGCAGTAGTGGATTATTAACAATCATATGATGAGGAGGTAATCATTTTGTTATACGAGTAATTTTATCCTCTAGAAATAAACTGGTCTTAAATTCAACTTTAACTATGAGAAATCATGGAGAACACAATTAATATTATTAATGTTATGGAAATAAAATAATGAAAACGCTATTGGTAATAGCCTAATAATTACTAGTTTTGAACCAGTTAATATAATGATAACCTAATTGATACCAGAAGAAAATTGTAAAAATTTATATTTATAGCTTGCTTGGTTGATGAAGTGTGAACATTTAAGGGAAAAATACAGGGCTGCTTATGGAAAGCAAGACGCCATAGGGATTTATGTGGTACTATTCAATGGGGTTTCTTGGGAGCAGTAAATGATGTCATATATAATGTTTCTATGGGGAAATTCTGTGCTTACACAATTGTATTTTTATTTGAATAACCTACTTGATTGAAAACAGGATCTAAGTGAGTTTACTTCCCTTCGGAAAGTAACTTATTTAATGGATATTTCTACAGAGAATGTTTTCACTTCCTGTAAGTACAAAAACATGTCCTCGTAGCCACATGATGTCACTTACGTTACAATTTTTGCATCTAGCAAATCACTTACATCCCCTCAAGCTTACACATATCAATGTGTAAATTTCAGAATTGCCCAAAAAAAAAATTCAGATATGCCCAAAAGTTGGGTTAGATTTCCCTCGTCTAAGCTATGTGCAACTCCGAACCAGTGACAATGCATATCTTGAACATAACATAGTATTGACCTTTGGTAAATTCCTCATATCTTTAAATTTGACTTAGAATTTGTTCAAGCAAATTGCTATTCATACAATTTTGTGATTTAAAAAACGTAGTTCCATGCAAAATTTAAGCTCCCTATATTTATTTAAGCTCCCTACTATCTTAGTTTCATAAAATCTTGTATTTCCATACAGTTATTTTTAGGTCTTTACATAATTTTGTAGTCTCGCCGTATTCCGCAGTGTCATGGTCCATGGTCCCTCTCGTCCGGGTCACTCATTCGTCAACGTTGTGTCTTTGACAGAATGACTAATGACGTAGCTGGGTGTGACGTCATCCACGGATTGGTGGAGGTGACGCTCCACACGGTCACGTGACATGACAGTTCGTCAACGGTTGCTCGCTTGATTTTTAATTTTCTTTAAAAATCATTACAAAGCATGATATGGAATTACGGTAATGAACTTAAGCAATGTTAATTTATGTGTCAATGATTAATTCATAATAAAGTGTAATGAATCTATGAAATGTATTTCCATTAAATTGTATATACATTTAGATTCAATTCATGTATTTTTGACCATCTTGGATTAAAATTAACCTTACAGTATTTCGACAGAAAATTTACATGTTATTACAATTTAAAGTATAGCAGGTTTTGATAGATCAACTTCACAATGTAAAAATAAATATTTACACAACAAATATTGAATAAATCATATTAACTCACAGCTTACAGACCTTAGAATTTTAGATTAAACATTGTTTAACAAAAAAACTACCACTGCTATAAGCCAATCCCTTAAATACTAATTATGTTACATTAAATTCCATATCCATTTCCTGAGTTATTCCCCATAAATAAGTAATTCCTTTTTTTGTGAAACATTTGCAATTCATTGCCTAATACCCTCAAGGACAACAAATATACCGTATTTAATGTCAGAAGCACACAAGGGATAAGAGACATTTAGTTAATTTAGAGTGGATAATTAATGAAATGTTGACAAAATGGTATAACATTGAAAGGTTCACACAGTTGTAGGAGTAGTGTCCAGTGTCCAGTGTCCGTACCCTCGCCTCTTCGTGGCGTAAACCAGTGGGGCGCAGCCCTGTCCGGGCCCGCGCCTAATGAAGAGTGGACTCACGGCCCCGATAGCGCGCATAGCGACCTCCAACACATAAATCAGATCTCACGCGAACATAGGGATTTATCACTTGTCCGCCATGTTTACATGGATGCTAATTGGGCGGGTAATTAACGTATAAATCGTGACGTCATCAGATACCAAGACAGCTGACGTCTGCCGAGCGGTCGCACCCCTCCTTAATCACTTTGATCCGTATGATAAATTACCCCTTCAACTGTGCACATCGTGTATGTGGACGATTGTGGAAGATTTTTCACTAAGAGATTTTTTTCGACTTAGGACAAAATATTTCCATTTTGAAAACAAGTATTTTGTAAAAAAAAATTAAACTTAATGTTGCAAATAATAAACTGGTGGCGGGGTTGCTGTGTCCTCATAATCTGAGTCACCGGTTGATTATAAATAAAATCTTAAGAAAATGTTGTGGTGATTCGATTAACTAATGAACCTGGGAAATATGTGTCTTCCAAATCAAAATCTAACGTAGAATTCTAAAAACTGTATTTTCCTTTTTAGGAATCCTTGTACTGTAATTTATGTAAGTAACTGAGATGGCGGGGTGTCCTGTAATTCAGGTAGGTACTTTGGAGGTTAAGAATTGTGGAAAGTTAGTTGTAGGTCGCGGTATAGCGCTATACTGCGACCCAGAACATCTAAATCTTTCTCAACGAAGCCGTATTACCATTTGAACATGTCCAATCTTAAAGTCACACATATTTACTTTAGGACGTTACGAAGTTCGCTGGGCCAGCTAGTAATTCATACAAAAAATACAAAATACAGTATCAGCCAAAATAAACAGTACTGAAACTGAATCAGCTGTAGTTGCCTTCTAGATCAGCTGATTCAATTGGTGATTGTTGCCACGGCTTCGCGTTCATTACTTCTTTCTTATTTGAGGTTAGTTTTTGTTAACATGGTGCTAACAACTGTAGAAAAAACTTTTATCGTAGAGCATTATTTTCGCTCATACGGAAATGGACGTGCAGATGGTCCAAGCTTGTCACACACTGCTTTACGTTTTCAGGAACATTTCCACAAAACCCCGCCTAGTAATGCTGTGATTCTTAGTGTTGTTGAAAAATTTAGAAGAACAGATAGTGTTTTGACACAGCGAAAGGGCTTTTCAGGTCGCCCAACTACTGTCTGTACAAATGAAAACCATGCAAGAGTGTTGCAGCAAGTGTTACAGTCACCGAAAATAAGCCTAATGTGAGCTTCTCTTAAACTGAATATTAGCAATACGTCAATGAGAAAAATGTTCAAAAATATTGTGGTTTTCCATACAGGATACAAACTTCCAAGTTGTATACGTAGAATAAAGTATTACCATTTCAGTACTGTTTATTTTGGCTGATACTGTACTTTGTAAATATTTTCCTTATCTACTACTACTCCCAGGGCCATCTATATCTAAGTTGACATTTGGCCGCACCAACAAACTGTCTCCACGTAGTTCGTTCCTCAGCATCTCTTTCTGTCGCTCCAAGTCTCTCCATGTCAGTCTAAACCTGTTGCCACCATCTCTGTCTGGGTCTCCCACGGGGTCTTCTTCCTAGGGGGTTGGTTGTTAAAACTTTTTTCAGCTTGGACTCTTTTCCTCTTCTAAGTATGTGCCCGGCCCATTGTAACCTCCTACATTTTATTTCCTTATCTAAGGAAAATATACTTTCAATTTTGATACTTTATTGATATAACAAAGCTATGCAATAACCGTAATATATTTTTAAGTTAATCAACTCGAGGGTAGTCGTTGTTCGTCACAGATAAAGAAAAATGTTCGCAGATAGCTTCAAACACGTTTTTAGGCCTTTATTTTCAAAATTAAGGAGGATTATTTCCCGGGGGACCCCAAACCCCTCTATTTTCTTTAAGATATTTCATACCACCAGTTTTGTACCCCCTCCCACAACGATTACGAGCCGCTATTAATCGGTTCTTTAAGAAATTCTGGTGAGAATCACTGGCCAACATAAACCTGTCTCAGTGACAGAGATGAGGCAACTTTTAAGTATTCAACAGCTTTAAAGATTAAAATTCACCTTGAAAACAAATTGAAAATGCAAGTAATTCTTAATTTACCATCCCAAAGTTTTTCGTTCATAATCTAAATCTAAATAAATTAGCCAATTTAAAAGCCTACATTAACAGCTGAGGGAGGAATCATTTGTACATTTTATAGCTTTTACATTAAACGTTACATCGCCTTATATATAACCTGGGCGTAAACACGAGTTAGTTGAGCCAAGGATGGTAGGCGGTGGGAGGGGGGATGAGAGATCCCTGAGGCTCCGGCGTGATGCATTATCAATAAGGTCGGAATCAGAAGACACTAGGGTGTCAACCCCCTCCAAAAGTCACCCTAACTTGTTTAACACTTGTTTCTCAGATTGATGAACTCCGGCTTCTTCCCAGTCATTTTTCACCAGCTTGAAAAATAGTCTTTTCCTGTCCATCCCAAAGTGGTCAGTGTCGAGCACATTAATTCTATTGCATTTCAAAAATAAGATTTAACTATCAACTTTTTGATTATGCTATTTTAAAATAGCATAATCAAAAGCACTAATCAAGCACTACTTTAAAGTAGTGTGAATACTTTTACTATTTACTATGGAAATTTTTTGTGACATGGATATGTCTTATGGATATGCTTTGGGGGGGTTGGCGATTTTTAAGTTGGAAAACATGTAACAGGTTTCCATAAAAACTACCAGCTATTGTGTTGAATTTTAAATATAAAAGAATTAGAACAGCTGTTTAGATGAACTGAAACCATTCCCTTTAGACATATCCATGACCTAACCTATTTTCCACAGGGAAGTAAATACAAACATTTTATACCTTCTCTGCTCTATCTATCATAAAATATATCCTATTTTATAATCTATTAATAAATTGGATCAAGCAGTTTTTATGTTCATTTATTCGTTTTATGGAACAGTATTTAATTTTGCTTAATATTGACTGATTAAAAATATATCTTGAAAGGATAATCAAGTTGCATTACTTAATAATAAGCATTTTCAAATTACTTAAATTGATCTACATTAAATCAACGATTTCAAAGTAATTACATGCTCTTAGAGATTACAATAACAGGTGAATTAATTTTAGTATTCAGAGCCATTGTCTTGAATGATACATAACAACTGGATAGAGAGTGGTGTCACCCGAACAGAAGATTTGATCAGCTGATTAACATGTGTTACTAGAGATGAGAGGATTTGCGTGTACAATGTATCACTTAATAATAATTGTATATTTAATATCATGTACTTCTTAGTATTTAAAGCAATCTATTATTTTATATAAATTATAACTTCATTCATCGTGCAAAAAATCATTTACAGACGTTTATGAATCCCATCTTATAAAAACATTTTTTTTGAATAGGGTACAGTATTCATATAATTATTAAAATAGAAAATTATAGCTTAGGTTATTAGAAAAGCTTTGATTACTGTACAACTCTTTTAATAAGTCCATTAGAACTGTATGTATACGTGACAACTGTGGTTACTTTTTTCATTCAGTAAAACGCGAACATGGGAAGTCTAAAAAATTCCCTATTAGTTTTCATTTTTAAATAAATAAAGTAGAAAATATTGAAAATCCCAAAAACGTAACCATAAAAGCTTTCAATAGTAGCGGATAGGAATAACATATTTTTTAGTATATACGATTTAAGGGGTTATATTATTGTTCTATATATTTTTCAAATTGTAATTATGTCCTAGTGCTCTTGGTGACCAACGTAGTTAAGCGTATTTTATGTGAAGAATGAAAGCTAAACCAAAGTTTTTATTTATTAGATCAAGTGAGTAAAAAGGGTGAAATAGTTAATCTCTCCGTCCATCTTAAATATAATGATCTCATACATTTGTAACGTAAGATTTAAAATATAACACGACTTCAACTCGTGGATTATACGTCGTGTCATAGTGTATTAAATTTATTAGGAACTAGCCTGTTGAAAAGAAAATTGGAATTTTGTTATTATAAATTATTTCTTAGAACATAGGTTCACTGTTTTAAGATCATACAAACATACGTACGTAGAGACTGTAAATCGCTTTATCTGCAGGACTAAGCTTTTTTTATGTGTAATATCCTGAAGTCTTTAAGTTATAATTTTTGTGGGATCTTATGCAATACAAAAATATTAACTTTTGATTTTTTGTTTCCGATACTTATTTTTGTACATTTTTGTAGTGTTTGGAGATGGATATTTATGAGCGTTGGTGTTGTGCGGATTACGCCCACAATATGGAATACTGCATTAAGACTGTCTTTAGACCAAAAGTAATTCAGATCCCACATTAAACTGTTGGTTGCTTAGATGCTATTGGCTTTAGGGCTATTATTTAACAGTCCTGTCTAAGGAACATGTCAGCCTTAGTACCAAGACTACAAGATCCCGACACAATTATCTTCCACTAATTTCTCATTCGTACTTAAAATACCTACCTGGGTACGTAACAATTTCAGAGAGTTAATAGTAACATCACAGCGTCTGCAGTTTGATAAAGACTGTTGAAACCAATAATTAGAGTAGAGTATGAGGCCTCTGAGGGGATATTTACGTAGGCCCACTGAACCATGATCAGAACTCCGGAGGGACCCCTGACCAAGTGATGAGTTTTCGTTTGCACACGCAGTCACAGTCGCAGCAGGTACCAGCCACGAGGACAGCATACTGTGCCTAGTTACTGTGATTTATCTCAAGACTGGTCACGACCTCACCGCCATCTCACGGCCAGTAGTGGAACTGCTCGACCCGGCCACTCTGGAATCTTACAAATCTCAATTGTCACGTCGCAATGTGACTTCACGACACTTTGAAAGTGGTTTATTTCGTACTTATTCATTCCAATAATTTTGTTTGGATGAACAACTTTTCAAAATTAAAAAGAATATTAGTGCTAAAAAGCAATCCAAGTAATTCTTAATATAGAGAAAGAAAACTCTGTTAAAGAAAGTTTTAAAGAATTGTAAATAGGGACTTTTTTATTTCAGTACATACGGGCATATTTTATGTTAAAAAAATCTATTGAGCCTTCCAAGTTTGGGTTCCTCAAACAATTATTTATCTAGGCACAAAAAAAATTGTTTCTGAATGCGCTGGAGGTCTGCCACCTAAAGTAAAATTTATTAAAAACCGACATCCTCTGCCACGTAAAATAGCTAATATTCGACCTAAAATTTAGAATAGAGTTGAAGGTTTATCTATTCCAATTACCTCTATATTTCTCCCAAGAGTTTTTTGCAGGCCTTAACTTAGAATTAGAACTACAATTTGTAAGTTTTCGTTGTTAATCAATTATAAAACTGACGCAATTCACCCTCGTTTATATTTCATAAATAAAGATTATTTTGACCATTGACTTTCGATTATGTGGACTAGGAATACATAAGACGTGAAACTATTATACAGTATATCTCAATAAACCTTGTCATTTTTTATCTACTTCAAGAATTCACTTTTTCAATTTCATTCAGTTTGTAATATCGGTTAGCTTTTATTAGCTACCATCTAACAGTTAAAACATAGCTAATTGAATCAACTATTGAGCTGAAAATACTTCATGTTCAAAAAAGATAATATTTATACAGGCTGTTATGAAATTAAAATTAAATAAAAATTCTTGAGACTCCATTTATAAGACTTCTGGCAGTGGAGTCATAGTACCGTTGATGCCATTATCATACCGAGATTGAAACCATGATATACAGTAGTTGGGTCTTCAAATCGCGAGTAAAAGCTATGATTCTAAACATCATACCACATTTTAGTCACTACTCACTTTACAACTTACTCTTCTAAAACTACTTAGGTCTATCTACAGAAATCCACTAACAATTTACACACTTTATTCTTGAGCTCTGACCAACATTAGTCCCTTAGCAGGGGCAACAACACAAGGAATATAATTTTAAAATAAAAAAAATAAAAAGTGATCGTAAAAGTTTTCTTTTCTTCAAATAATTTGTATGATGTGAAACGTGTTTGAACAAATTCACATAACTATGGGGTAGTTAAACCTTTCTGACACTTAATATTAGTTTTTTACATGAAAATCTCTAAGATCTCTTAGTAGTCATTTTATTGCTACAATAAATAAAGATAAAGGAAAGTGCAAAATAAATATACACTCACAGTCAACGATCACTTAAATCGACTGGAAAATTTGTCCTTAATGATGAAAATCGTGTAAAGAGGATCAGAAAAAGTTTTGATGTTATAAAGACCATCTTGTCAGTTATGGGGTAAGGAGCTCAAAGGAAATGAGATTACAGACGTCTCGACTTAAAACTTCACTTTAGAGAATTTGACAGAACCCTCCTGCGACATGAGATCTAGACACCTCCTGCACATTCTGCACATCCTGGCCTACTGGCGGTGCAGTATAGCACAGCGTATAACACAATAATCATGTATAACGTGGCGAGTGTTACTGATCTCATAACCTGGTGGCAACATTTTCGTACCTTACTAAAATATAAGAACTGTATTCTTCTTGAGACAAAAAAATTTAAAAATAAGCAAGACAAAATGTACATGTAATTAAAGTATTTTATACTTTTAACAGAAATGGCGACATAACCCCACTGGGGTTAAATGTGAGTAATTAAAGAATCATAAATAATAACCATATTGAATTAATTAATATTAATCAGTAATTAATTATTAATTATTGGTCTTATAATCAAAGAATTGGAGCCCTTTATTTTGTGCAGCAGGAGTTTTACTGTGGGCTAGGATAGGATTCCGACTTCCAAGTCACATTAATACAACAAATTTAGAAATTAACGATAATTTTTTCCATTTAGTTAAGGCAATTTTTAAGTAATATAATTTTTATTTTATATACATAGATGTCCTTTGCATCTTGCTATGATATTTACTAGGCCTTATTGTGTTTACTCAGTTTTAATTTCAGTGAAAGTGATGGAAATAAATATCAAAACGAATAAGTAATGATAAGACGAGGACCGCTAAGAATCAAACAGATAGTTCCTTACATTTAAAAATAAGAATTTTACTATCAAATGAATAAAAAAATTAATTTATTTCCCATTACGAATAACATTACACTAAATACAAATTTGAGAACCGATCACAACGTCAACTAATGGGGCCAGCTATAATAAAATAATAAATTATAAGAGCATTATTTGATTTACCAACTCCGTTGCCCTAAAATACTAGGATTCCATATCATATAGTCCTTAGAATATCTGCTTAGTATTTTAATAAGAGGACATCAAGATAAATAATACGAGATAAAATGATTCCCTTTGAAATTTTAGATGTAATTATAAGTTTTTCTGTCTTAACTGGAATGAATACAACTACTTTTGGATACTAAGAGATACATTTTTTCTACATACCAATTAGCAAGTCAGCAGTACCTTGTGATACCGGTACCTGGAATTGTACTACTGTAGTTTATATAATTTTGCGATGCGACGGGTCGAAGAGGAGGAAAGGAGCCAAAACAAGAAGTGTGAATCTTGTCCGCCACAACTTTTCATTCAACCTTATACGCAAGTCCTCGAGCGCAAATCAATACAGGACGCCTCGTCACAGTCCACGGATCTACACGGTGTCCGAAAACAAAACACTTACGTCCGGTTTTCGGACATTCGATCCGGTGTCTTTTGATCGGTCGGGCGGCCGCCCTTGTCATTTTTGCCGCTCATGCCCCGCCACCCCTAATCATTTCCATTTTTGGTTATGAGGGCCGCGCATTGTTCCGTGGTAAACAACGCGGAAATGCGAAATGCTCGCAGAGAAAGAGGATTATTGAATGACAATGGGAATGTTGAAAATCGATCTATACGCAACATTGTGAGGAGTCGGTGTCTTTGGAGATGAGGTTGGGAGCGAGGTTTCAGATGCTCGTCCTCACGGTTATAAATCAGATATACTTTGTGTTTTGTGGAAATTCCTGACAAAGTTATAGCACAATGTTCGTTATTGCATTTGTAGATTAAAGGTAAATTACCTACTCTCATTTTGACACAATGCTAACAACGGACCACCAACGAGACCAAATTTACAATTTTTTAGATTCTTAAGGCCTGAACAGATTTTTATTAGAATTGTCCTTGCATTGCCAAGCGTGCTCAAAGTAGTGTGTAAATTTTTAGATAGTTCTGTAACGATTGAAATGAGAACTAAAACGTGGTATTTTTGAAGAGTTAATTTTTAATAACACCAATTTAGAGATCTTTATCTCTTAATTTGCTCAAAATCTACAAATTACGATAAAATAATAATGTTTTTCATAGTAAAAATCTTTTCTACGTTTTTCCTGTAATTCCAAAAAAACTTTTTAAGGTTTCTAGGTCACTTGTGGCGAGTTAATTACAATACATACATAAATTCAAAGAGAAAAATATTTCAATTCCCTATATAATTAAATATAATTGCACAACAAAAACTAGAAACTTGATACCGTACTGTAAAACATATTAGTTTAAAGTTCATTCCTATAAATGTTGAAGGCTAAGACAGATGTTTCTGTTGCTCCACTCCGAATTCCAAACAATACAGATCCGAACCACCTCCCGAATGTACATTGTAGACGACGAGTGCTACAGGGTTAACACGTGTTGAGATAGACATCAAGCGATGGCGGATGGCGACTGTGAAGGTTGTATGTTTCGGCTGTCAGCAGCGGAAGTGTCTTACAAGATATCGGCCCCGTGTCGGCAACACGCGACACGCCGACACGCCGACACGCTCGACACGCCACCTGGTGACCGTGATCGTTATCTATATCTACATGTTACACCACGTGTTCACTGGTTCTACTGTTACTGTCTAAAATAAAATACTTCAACTGTTTCAAAATTGAAGCTAGAAAACCCCTGTTTTTGAATCTACCTCCACACTCCTATACAAAGCATTTGTTTACCCGCACAACCGAGACGGCGTCAATTTGAAATTATTGAAAAACGCCCCACATAGCGCTGCGTGACGCGCGGAACGCACCCTCTCGGGCCATTACACCCTCCCAGGCCTGCGTAAGACTTTTTTAAGCGGCCGACACATTTATAATTCTTGTTAAGAGGGGTGTAACTCACCCTGGCGTCTGGCTCGACATCTCTCTTGACAGTTTTTCGCGGGGTGGAAATCCATTTTGCGCGGTGTCTAATGACTTAATCCCCCGTTGTAAGTAAACGCCAGAGTGGTGACATTGATCAAGCTGTTGCCAAGCGTTTTGTGGCTCATTTTTAAGCTGAATCAGTTTAAAGAGTTTGTGAAGAGGGTTGAGGGCGATTAGTTAGGGGCACTTCGTTTGGCACAGGTGAGCTTGATGGTTTAACTACAGTTTTTGTATTAGCGAATCCAAAGTATGCACTAAATTATAAAGAATAGATAGTACTTGGCATTTTTACTATTTAAAAGTAAAAGTTAACGATTCTTATATTTTTCTGGATAAGGTCAAGTGTAAAATTTTTCATGTCGTACCTCTAACATGACCTATCGATTACTTAAAATGTAGAAAGAACCAACAGTTTCACATGTATAAGCACCACGATGTCATACTGTAATGATAGTCTATTGGATAGTACTCTCTCTTCCGACCAAGCTGTGACAACCACATTATATTAATTTATAGTGCAGTCTACGCGATTATGAGTCCTCAGAGGTTAAAATATTAAAGGTTTTCATGTAAGGATGGACTTTCATCAAAATATTTACTCGTAGAAAGTGTATAAGGCTAGTGGAGTACTTGTACATGTTGAGACGAGTTAGAATCCTGCGCAGGATTTAAGTGGTTATACAGTAATTCGTAGAATACAATTGCTATTCAATCAAATATGTGTTGTATATTTGAGAGATAAACATATATCCTAAAATATTACGACATAAAACGAACTAATGTTTTAAAGTTATAGTTTCCCATTTTTTAAAAATTAAAATGACAATGTGCATTATATTAAAAAGTAAGAATTCTCAAAATTTAATTAGTTCGGAAAATTTTATTACTGGCGTGATTACAAACATGCATTTGAATGAAATAAGTGACGTTGCAAATATAAATAATAGAAGCAAATCATAATATTTTTAACAAACAAATCTAGAGATCTGTGTAAAAGATTTTCTTTAACGTTCCCTACTCCAACAGACAGCACACATGCAAATCACGCTGCATAAACTGGCCGTTAGGGGCGCTGCATGATGGGATTGACTCCTTGCCATGCAAACCGCCCCATCCATCTGTCTGTCGCATCCCACCTCCCCAACCCTCTGGTAGCTAGGTGATCGACACCAAGCAAACCTCTCTAGCCATCTGGCTGTTGTATACCGACACTGCAACTCACTGGTAGCTAGGTGATCGACACCAAGCAAACCTCTCTAGCCATCTTGCTGTTGTATACCGACACTGCAACTCACTGGTAGCTAGCTCTCTAGCCATCTGGCTGTTGTATACCGACACTGCAACTCACTGGTAGCTAGGTGATCGACACCAAGCAAACCTCTCTAGCCATCTGGCTGTTGTATACCGACACTGCAACTCACTGGTAGCTAGGTGATCGACACCAAGCAAACCTCTCTAGCCATCTGGCTGTTGTATACCGACACTGCAACTCACTGGTAGCTAGGTGATCGACACCAAGCAAACCTCTCTAGCTATCTGGCTGTTGTATACCGACACTGCAACTCACTGGTAGCTAGGTGATCGACACCAAGCAAACCTCTCTAGCCATCTGGCTGTTGTATACCGACACTGCAACTCACTGGTAGCTAGGTGATCGACACCAAGCAAACCTCTCTAGCTATCTGGCTGTTGTATACCGACACTGCAACTCACTGGTAGCTAGGTGATCGACACCAAGCAAACCTCTCTAGCCATCTGGCTGTTGTATACCGACACCAAAACCCACTGGAAACTATACCCAACTTCTCATCCACCCTTTCCCATGACATCCGTGTAGGAGGAAGGATCTGTCCGTGCCACTCCCGAATGTACCAGGACGGGTCGACTCCTCCCTCGCTTGACATCCACCCTCGGCAATTACCCCACAACCAGTAATCTTCATAACTTGCCGCCGCGCTGCTAATTGTGGTTTTGCGACCGCTTATTTATGAGGGGGAGGCGCCCGCTTTTATGGCACCTTTAGCCCCGGACAGACAGACGTGGACGGAGATGGAACGTCTGGACCACGGGAATTGTATCGCACCTTGCTCTTGCCGCGTCCCGCGTTCAGCTGCCAGATATGCAACACACGCACAGCCTAACCCTACAATTTCTATCTAACTGTCAAAAGGTACTTAAAAGTACAGTTTTCGTCAGGATGCGTATTTTTCTAATCATGTAACTGTATTTTCTTCATAGACAATGTCTTCTTTTAATGCAATTTCTACGCAACAACTCGGATTCTTTGTCAACTTGGATCAGTTGTCCAGACCTTGAGAATTTAATTTTTTCATCGATGTTAATATGTCTTCATCTTATCCAATTAATGTCCTTATCTATGTGTATGCCTATTTTAAAAGATTTAAGATATTTAAACTGCTATGCAAAAAGGTTTTACTTATTGTTTTTTTAACTACAGTCACAAATTCAATAACATTCTTTCATCCAAAAACTATCCCAAGTATCCTGGAATATTCACTGACCATACTTCTTGCACCCTAGGGATATAGGTCTTTAAGCAATATGATTTCCCTTGTCAAATAACGACTGCGACTGCGACTGGGACTGTGACTACGACTGGGACTGCGACTAGGACTGCGACTGCGACTAGGACTGCGACTGGGACTGAGACTAGGACTGCGACTGGGACTGAGACTAGGACTGCGACTGCGACTAGGACTGCGACTGTCACTGCAACTGGGACTGCCACTGCGACTGCGAAAGCGACTGGGACTGCGACTGCGACTGGGACTGCGACTGCGACTAGGAGTGCGACTGGGACTGAGACTAGGACTGCGACTGCGACTAGGACTGCGACTGTCACTGCAACTGGGACTGCCACTGCGACTGCGAAAGCGACTGGGACTGCGACTGCGACTGAGACTGCGACTAGGACTGCGACTGCGACTAGGACTGCGACTGGGACTGAGACTAGGACTGCAACTGCGACTAGGACTGCGACTGTCACTGCGACTGGGACTGCGACTGGGACTGCGACTGCTACAGCGACTGGGACTGGTACTGCGACTGGGACTGCGAGTGTGACAGCGACTGTGACAGCGACTGTGACTGGGACTGCGACTGCGACTGGGACTGGGACTGTGACTGGGACTGCGACTGGGACTGCGACTGGGACTGGGACTACTACTGGGACCGCGACTGCGACTGGGACTGGGACTGACACTACGACTGCGACTGTGACTAGGACTGTGACTGGGACTGGTATTGGGATTGGGACTGCAACTGGGACTGAGACGACTGAGACTGGGACTGCGACTGCGACTGGGACTGCGACTGCTACAGCGACTGGGACTGGGACTGGGACAGCGACTGCTACAGCGACTGCGACTGTGACAGCGACTGTGACAGTGACTGTGACAGCGACTGTGACTGGGACTGCGACTGCGACTGGGACTGCGACTGCTACAGCGACTGGGACTGGGACTGGGACAGCGACTGCTACAGCGACTGCGACTGTGACAGCGACTGTGACTGGGACTGCGACTGCGACTGGGACTGGGACTGTGACAGTGACTGTGACAGCGACTGTGACTGGGACTGCGACTGGGACTGCTACTGGGACTGCAACTGCGGCTGGGACTGGGACTGACACTACGACTGCGACTGTGACTAGGACTGTGACTGGGACTGGTATTGGGATTGGGACCGCGACTGGGACTGCGACTGCGACTGGGACTGCGACTGCTACAGCGACTGGGACTGGGACTGGGACTGGGACTGGGACTGGGACTGGGACTGGGACTGGGACTGGGACTGGGACTGGGACTGGGACTGGGACTGCGACTGGGACTGCGACTGTGACAGCGACTGTGACAGTGACTGTGACAGCGACTGTGACTGGGACTGCGACTGCGACTGGGACTGCGACTGCTACAGCGACTGGGACTGGGACTGGGACTGGGACTGGGACTGGGACTGGGACTGGGACTGGGACTGGGACTGGGACTGGGACTGCGACTGGGACTGCGACTGGGACTGGGACTGCGACTGTGACTGTGACAGCAACTGTGACTGGGACTGCGACTGCGACTGGGACTGGGACTGGGACTGCAACTGGGACTGCGACTGCGACTAAGACTGCGACTGCGGCTCCTGTCAGATCATGAGCGGTCACCTCTGGCTATAGGCTAGTTTATGTGATTCATACGGCTATGGCACTTCACTGGTACTCACGGATAGGCCCTAGGTTTTAGTGATGAGCAGTTGAAATTTTCCTAAAAAACGGTTTTATTAAAATTTCCTCATACTCCTACCACTCTGTCAATAGAAAATATTACAATACGAAATATAGTATTGACGGATTCGGTGGTGACATTACCTTTCACACTGTTGTCAGTTGTCAACGTCAGCTGGTCATCAGCTCGCGGCAAAGGTCACGTGACACGTGTTTGGGCTGCGCCCTGCTGGCCGTTCGGTTAATGACAGTGCCTTGTCTGATAGCAATTAGTACTCACTCCACTCTTGATGGCCCTTTCTTTGTCCGGTCGTCGAATCATCAGAGACTAACAAAACAAACACATCATCTCCTGCATCAATCCTCTACCGTCTGCTTTAATCGTTTTGCTGACTTACTACTTTTCTGAGCGGTACATTGCTCTAGCGACAGAACTATTCGTTTAGCTTTATCAATCCATGGATCTGTTTTTTTTAATATTAAATTAGTTTTTTGCAGAATTTCGTTTAGTTTAGTTTTGCAGGTTTGAAAAGATAAATTTGAAAAAACCGTGGTTCCTTGAAGTATTTTAAGAAGCTGTGGATTCTACAAAAAAAATTTTTTGAGCTCAGTCCGATTTATCATTTTAATATAATAAAATTATAAAGGAGTGATAAATAAAAAAAGGATCATCAGATGATAACGTAATTTCATAATCATTCATGTGAAATGAAATAGTGAAACAAACAATATATATTATGTACCGTAAAAAATAGCAGTTTGAGTGAATTTCTAGTTTAAATTATAAATTAAATTTCAGTTTATTAACAATTTTGTTCGTAATAGTGAGCTTTTCACATGACCTTCAAGGTCAAGTCTAAGACCAGGACCATGATATTTCTAGAAGAAAAGACCAGATTGGGGGGGTCACATTGAATGAGGGGTCATATATAATTGAATTTTAATAACATTTTGCTAGATCGTTCCTTTGTGTAATATCTTGGAAAAAGCTTTGTTTGGTAAAAAATCTCAAAAACTCTGTGATATGAACTAGAATAGAGGTAAATACTTAACGACTTATTTTGGAGTTTTTGAGTTCCAAAATGATTATTTTCGTCTCCCTTGCAATTAATTTGTAAATCAATTTCGTATCGGTAATAAGTAGTTCTATGTATAGGCCTATGCAATAGTGCTGTTGTTCATGCTTGTCAAAAAAAGGTTTAGATGGTTAAGAACTTCAGAGTAATTTTTTTATAAAGCCTCGTAGGGTGACATTTGGGGCCTTGAGGGTGAAAATTTTTTTCTTTGTAATTTATTTAAGTTATGTGTTTTTTATGTTGTTTCATTTCTAAAACCATATTTACTATCTTATGAAATATGACAGCCACAAATGTCTCCCAAGCGATACTACATATGGTATGGCCAGTACGAATAGCCCCCTTCGGTGTAGACTGTAGACTGTAGACTGTAGATAGCGCGGTATGCTCGCAGCATCCCCAACACAGCGCCGCTCCGGCCCGTCTGGACCATTTACAACTCAAATTGATCCTCTTCTAATGGATCAAGACCTGGCACAAGGCTCAATTGTTATTGCGGCAGTAAACCCAATAATTGTGCCACGGTAATGGCGCTGTTCGGCCGTCTTTGGTGACCTCGTGTTCGGACGCCTTTGTAGCGTTGTTCTAAAACACTGGACATAATTTCCAGGTGGAACTGGTTTCGGAACAACTAGAATTTAGTAATTTTCAACAGAAAGCTTTCAACACTAACAATAATGGCAGTGTTGTTTGAATGGTTTGCCTAATTTCATGAGTTCCCATTTATGCCTGGTTAATGTGAAAAATTAAATTAAGAAGTGTTTCTTGGATTGGTAGAAAGCATTGTTAACCTGATGGAACGTGTTGTAAAGTTTTCTCATGCCGAAGAGGTTATTTCTGGTTTGCACTTTTAATGTAATGATCATTTAAATATTATAATCAACTACTACTCCTTTTATGTATAATTTAACTTTTATGTAACTGACTCACTTTGATTTACCTGCTCGTGTTTGGATGACCCTTTCTAACTAAAATCATAGTATTTTAGTTTACCCAAATGTATATTTTCATTTTTACATAGTTTTATCTTAAGAACAATCATTAAAGGAATTTACTACGAAAAAATTAAAATACTTTATTATTTTCTAACAAAAACACTTGAATACTGGAATAACTGATTAGGCGGTACAGAGGACAACAATGCAACCAAATAATTAGCTCTTCTCTTATGTGTAGTTTAACTCTTAATTCGACATACCTCCGATATTTGTAACGCATTATGAGTTACATGTTATTGTATGGATTACATTTTCAAACTACAATCTAATATAATAAGCTAATATTATAAATTTTAATGAGCTACCCAAACGTGAATTTAGTTTTTTAGTATTTTAGCGCGTGTAGTCGTTAAAGGAATTGATTACGAAAAATGTTATAGCATAGTTTGTTCGTAAAACATGAAGCTTCATTGGAATGACTCAGTAGTACAGGGATAAAGTTTGATTACTGGGGTTCGAATCCAGAGGCGGGTGACTATTGTCACAGTTTAAGAGGTCATCCCTATGGAAGATATTGCTACAATAGGCTGAGAACCTATAATATTTTTAACCTATCATAGGTAGCCCAGGTTTTTCAAATATAAAGAACATAATTATGTTTAAACCTAGTAAAATTCACAAAAACTGTTGATATTGGTCAGGTTTCCATTTTATGCTAAGGGAAATAATGCAAGACACAGAAGCACATTTAAGGGAATAGAGACTAAGCGTCAAGGGCAAACAATCATTTATAAAATTACACCAATATAAACTGTGCCGAGGACAAAAGTTAGTGATAAGGACGGGGAAGGGACAGAATAAGACATATTTGGCCTCCCGGGAGGAGATGATCTATGGAGCCTATCCATAACTTCATATCGTCCCTCCCGGCAGTCACTGGCCTTTATCATCTTCTTATCAATTATTTTACTGGAATAACTGATTAGGCGGTACAGAGGACAACAATGCAACCAAATAATTAGCTCTTCTCTTATGTGTAGTTTAACTCTTAATTCGACACACCTCCGATATTTGTACCACATTATGAGTTACATGTTATTGTATGGATTACATTTTCAAACTACAATCTAATATAATAAGCTAATATTATAAATGTTAATGAACTACCCAAACGTGAATTTAGTTTTTTAGTGTTTTAGCGCGTGTAGTCGTTAAAGGAATTGATTACGAAAAATGTTATAGCATAGTTTGTTCGTAAAACATGAAGCTTCATTGGAATGACTCAGTAGTACAGGGATAAAGTTTGATTACTGGGGTTCGAATCCAGAGGCGGGTGACTATTGTCACAGTTTAAGAGGTCATCCCTATGGAAGATATTGCTACAATAGGCTGAGAACCTATAATATTTTTAACCTATCATAGGTAGCCCAGGTTTTTCAAATATAAAGAACATAATTATGTTTAAACCTAGTAAAATTCACAAAAACTGTTGATATTGGTCAGGTTTCCATTTTATGCTAAGGGAAATAATGCAAGACACAGAAGCACATTTAAGGGAATAAGAGACTAAGCGTCAAGGGCAAACAATCATTTATAAAATTACACCAATATAAACTGTGCCGAGGACAAAAGTTAGTGATAAGGACGGGGAAGGGACAGAATAAGACATATTTGGCCTCCCGGGAGGAGATGATCTATGGAGCCTATCCATAACTTCATATCGTCCCTCCCGGCAGTCACTGGCCTTTATCATCTTCTTATCAATTATTTGTTATCAAATATCTTCTTCTGGGACCGAAGTTGATCAATAAATGTGTGTGGAATTGGCTCGAAATGTAGAACATGTTTGATTGTTAAGGGTTTAGTTGTTTTGCTGAATGTGTGGTAAGTCACACCATAAATCATTGTGTGAATCAATGTCAATGATGAATCACACAGTGTTCATACTTTATTAAAGATTTATTAAAAACCATTAATTTCCTAATTAATTTTTAGGTTATACGATTCAATATTTCCTATAAAATCATACAAACGATCTTTTTTATGTATTTTTGCGTATGACGATGCTTGGTATTATGCATTGTTAAATAATTGTAGTTTGGGTAACCAATTATAACATAGTACAAACCAATTTTTCGGTGTTGTGTTAAAGGCGCAAACTCTGCTTGTCCTTTCAAGTTATTTTCTTGATTACTTGGCGAAAACAGGATTTCTTTCTCAGCAGTAGTTCTTTCAAAATGAACCTCTACATGAAGAATTATTTATCTACCATTTACTAAGAGTTTAACACACAATTTTGTGTAGACAAATTTCTGTTTAATTATATTTTTTAAATGCAAATTCAAAATTCAATCAATTTGCAAGAAAATTAAAACTATATTTTACCCAAATGAGCTGAAATTTTTTATGTTAAGGGTATATTTTTAAATAGTTTTATTTTGTTTTGAATTACTAACTTTCACAAATAAACTTATTACACTTAAATAAATATTTACTTTATTATATCTAAATTTATTCATAAAAGACTGTTTTATTCAAATGGATGGAACTGAGTTTAGTCTTGCTTTGTTTTAACTAATTACATAATATATTATCATTAGTATGATAAATCTATCAAAACAGTAATTGTACCTTTTTTGTAAGAATTTCTATATCAATACATTTCATTTTGTGTTCACAATCTTCTTACTAGTGATTCTTGATGAAAATATTATGAATCAGTGGAGTTAAATATGAGTCAAACAGGGCTGATCGGTATACGGGGTCACAATATTGACTGTTCAGCCTTCGCATCAGTCTCAGTTATGGATCACCCTGTATGTCATTGGGCCTCGATCCCCGTCGGACCGACTCCCTTGGGTTTTGACCCCTCATAATTTTCACACATAGCATCTTCCTCTATTTAATCGATAAAGCCCTGGATGGTTCAAGTGAAATTTTCTTAAGATTCAGTGAACAGTGGCAGTAAATTGTTATCTTTGAATAAAAATAAGCCTACATTTATTTAAACTTTATACTTGAAACTGAATATTATGAATAGGTTATGTATTTCAACGTGTTTTGAGGTGAAATACTACTACATGATGAACGTAGAGATGAGTTTAATAATTTAAATAAAGCGACTTCTGATTTCTTTTTACACTGTCAAGTAATGGAATTTTCGATAGTTATAACAACATCATTTCTGCCAGTTAAATTACCAATGAGTCATAAACTTATATAAATAATATTTTTTCTAATTTTATTGAGGGCATAAAAAGATATTGCCATATTTCAGATAGCAAAAATATCTAAATAGTATAGCTTGAACTTCTTAATTGTAAACAGTATCATTTTTGGTGTGTCAGGGAACCTCTTATAACAGTTCATATGACGACAAGAGTATTAATATTATTTAATAATTAAACACTTAAAAAGTCCATCTTTTACTTACTTTGAATGTTTTGAACTTCAAACAGTTAAAATTTGTGTAGGCTACACATGATAATAATCAATAATAGTTATTGATTGCCCAGTTCCAGTTATTTCATCAAATGCATTAATATCTCATTATAAGCTTTTTTACTGATCTTTTTTACTGAAATTTAGGAAGTTGACAGAATAAAACATTTGTTAACCATGATCATTTTTATTTATTGGTGGGAGTACCACCTACATTGACTATAATACATACAGTACGCTTATATATATAACAAAAGTACACGATGCTTTTTACATAATATCGAGGTACATACGACTTAGGGTCGCTTTTGATTACAAGTACACACTGGAGATCATAGAAACAAAATACACCACATTCACTCTCTCCATCAAGCAGACTGTGGATCAAATTAAGACAAATTTGCAAAAACTTATAAAATCTCATATATTAGCTAAAATATAAAAATGGCATATTCTTAGTTCAACATAGTAGATTTTTTTACTTAAAAGTGAGATTAGACTAATTAAATTAAATTTGTTCTTGGAACTTTATATTTCAATGGTTTGGCTTTGATATTATGCCTTTAATATGTATTTTAGTACTAAATACGAAGGGTTAAAACATATGTACTAGTTAATTTTATCCAAATTACAGTAATAAAAAATAACAAGTTCCTGAAACTTATATTTTCTTCGTATAATTTATAGTCCCATTTGCCACTTGACGAGTTTGATTCAGTTTTGATACACGTACTAATTATTGCTGGCAGACGAATTAAAATATTTTTAAAAAAGCTAAGAATATTTTTAAACCTAAAATGTCAGAAAACCAATAAATTATGAATAAACATTCTATAAAACTTTTACAAAACTGATATTAAATGTTAGTTATTTTTACAACGAAATTGCATATTGAAACATTCACAATAAGATCTATTTCATACTTGCCAGCCTAACAAAACAAAGAAATCACAATCATACAATAGTTACAAACATTCTTCGCCTTACCAGAAAGCCACTATGAACACTCGAAATCTTTAGACACTTTACATCATCAGTAACCTTCTAATGAAACGGAGTTGTGAAAGAGAATATCCGACGAATATCATAACTTATCTATCACTCCAAGTTAAAACGTAAAACTAATAGTAAACGGTAGATATACACAATATAATCACAGTAGAACCGATGTATAGGAGCAAGGAAGAGCGCTCTCTGAACAACCAACAATTGTCGATAAGATTCAGTATTCGATGGTCGTTCAGAGAGATGCACATTGCAAGGGACCGCGGTGGTATAGTAAATACAATCCGAGAAACTACACTATTCGTATACAAACACATATAGTCTACACCGTCCGCAACACTCACTTAAGATAAGGACTCGACCACTGCGAGCCTCGTAAAATTATTGCACTAACGATAAAAAAGGGAACTCGTCAGTTTTTTATACACACGCGAATATTTTACATTTATTACAAAATTTGATTACAATACGATCACTGGGAAGCAACTACCTAATTCTTAACGATTTTGATTATACAATACGTGGACTAACAATAAATACACGAAGGAACTGAGGCGAATGGATGGGATAGTCAATAGAGCTATTTGTGAAAATCACACAGTTTAAATGCTTAAGGATGATAAAAATTTGAAACTAAACATTTGTAAAGCTAACAGTTTACCGGTTGAAAAACATTAATTGAACGAGTCAATTACTGCAGAAAGTTATATCAATAATGCAACTCTATTAATTATCCCATCGTGAGGCGAGGGGTTGGCACTACCACCAAAGGGGTGGAGGGAGGCGGAGGGGGGGAGGTCACGACGAGGGCGCTGCCTGGTGGTCAGTCTCGGAGTGAGAGTCCCTTTTCCGCCTGGATGTGAAGATCCGGGAACACCCGGTGTGAGAGCACCGGAACACCTCGGACGCGTGAAGCTGCTCGTAGTGTTCGTAGAGAGCGGTGGCGTCGGCAAGAGGTTGGTGGCAGAAGCGGCATGGCAGGAGGCCGTCTCTGTCGGGGATGGGGAGGTCGTCTTCGTTGTGCGAGGTCGGCGAGGAGGCGGGGGAGTTGGGAGAAGCTGAACCGGACGAGTGTCCGTTGATGTTCTGCATCGGTTGAGAGAGGTGGGAGAAATTATTCATCCCGGGGAACCCTGGGAGGCCGCCCAGAGGAGGCAGGAAGATGGGGGGATGGGGAGGAAGACGATCACCATTCATGATACCGGGCGGTGGTAGATGCGGGGGGAGAGGCATCGACTGAGGGTCGCTGTAGAAGCGTGACAGGAATTCGTTGTGAAGAGCCGTGTTGGCGGCAATGGAGGAAAATGGAGAGTTTTCTAGGAACAAAGATCCGGTCTTGTCGGTTAATGAAGTTGATAACAGTTTCCGGTGCAGGTTTAGATTCGCACTGTGCCTGTCTCTGCTTCTCTTCGAAGGGAAAGCTGCGTTGCACCCTTCCACAGTGCATTTATGCATCAGCTTCAGGTGGACATTTTGGTAGTGCGTCTTGACCCCAAAATGATTCTGGAACATTTTTCCACAAGCCGTACACATCCTAGGGTTATCCTTGTCTATCGGGACATCCATTGTACTTATAAATGTTCCGTCTTGAAAGTGGCCATAGATGCCATCTCCGTTGTCTTCCGAGGGGTCTCCGGAACTTCCAGAGGATGAGTGCGATCTAGCTGGGCTTGGTGGGTCTTGGTTCATCATGAAGTTCAGTGGAAATGAATCATGTTGCCGATTCGCACTTAAGTCACCGAAGTTTCCCTGGGATAGGTTTTCTAGCTGTCTCAATGCATTTGATGAGTCCAATTGATCGTCGGGCTTTCCTATAGGAGATTTTGAAACGGTTAATTCTTCAGATTTATCATGCTTGAGGTTCTGGATTGGGATATTATTATTTTCGTTCCCATTCAATTCACTATCTCCTCCAATATTATCAGGGGTGTTCCTTCTACTGCTATTGTGGTTTTCGTAGTTTTTTGCTAACTCGTTTTTTTGGTTCTCTTCCTGTGTTTCCTTTTCTGGACAATCAGCATCGAGTTTGTTTTCAGGTAAAGGGCTTAGTTCGTTTGGTGATTTTGGAGGCGATTTTACACACAACGGTTCCTTCTCTGATAAATCTTGAGGCTGATCAGTATTTTCAAAGTTTTTTTCATCTTGATCTTTTTGTGCGCAGTTGACTTCATCTTTTTTTCCTGGTTGAAATACGTCGTTGGAATATTCTTCATCAGTCATGCCATCCTCGTCAGCAATACGAGAAGCAACAGCACATTTTGTGGGGTTTTGATTTTTTCTCTTTCTTACAGCTTTAGATAGGATTGCAGTACTTTCTCCAACATTTTCCTCCTTTGTACTTTGTGAATCAACAACACTCAACGAATCTTCATTACTATCCATGTTACTAACATCCTCATCCATATCCATGTCCGACTCTGAAAGCTTAAATCGTTTAGATTTTTCTTCATAATGTTTGTCTCCATTGTGTGTTTCTGAATCGCCATCATCGTCATCATCCCCATTTCCCACAACGACAATGCCTTCCTCATCATCATCATCCATCATGTAATCATCCATATGATCAGATGACGAATTTTCGTACCTTCTATGATCTTCATGCCTATGGAGACTCAAATCTAAACTTTGTTTCAGATCTAGAACAGCTTGTTGATGCCTCATATCCGGGGTTGGTGGTAGCAAGGGAAATGATCCGAAGGCAAGGGGATTGAGGGCTCCCGGAGGAATAGGTGGTATAAGAATAGGATGAGATTGAGCACTCCTACCATCATGGGGAGAAATCTTCCTTCTCAAATGTGGTGAATGTAGTTTAGGGTTTGGATTTGCACTATGCCTGTTCCTAGAGCGCCTTGAACTGAACATCATATTGCAGCCTTCTACAGTGCATTTATGCATTTCCCTTAGATGAACCGCTGAGAAATGGATTTTTAGAGCACCTTTGTCACAGAATGTTTTCAAACACACATTGCACTGGACCCTCTTCTTTCCTGTAGCAGGGTTTATTAACTGAGTCCCTAAGTTCAAAGGTAGAGGTGTTGAACCCCACTGTCGCTTCATCGGGGTTGCTGTCTTCCTCATGTGCTGAGGTCTATGCGGTCTAGGGAGTCTAGGTGCGGCATCCCTACTCAGGTTTAGAGCAGAATGAGAATTTTCCTCGTCATCGTCATCATCATCCGATCCGAACTCACTGCTCCCGGGACGGTCGGTGGAGGGAGATCTATGAGTCGTATAGATGGACATGGCTGTGCTAGTGGCCGGAATGGGTGGTGGTGGAGGTGGAGGACAGACGGGGTTGGGACTCGTCACACAGAGGTTCATCAACCCAGGAGGACTCGGCTCTGAGTTTTCAGAAGTTCTTCTTCTCTCTGGACTTCCCTTCATGGGCATGGATGCGCCTGAAGCGATCTTCCGGAAGTCGAACGGCTGCATACTCTGCAGTCTGTTGAGGGGGGATACACTCAGTGGACTGCTGCTTATACTGCTAGGGGGAGACGACGTGATGGGTCCATTACTGGTCGTAGCGGGAGTGCAAGTCAACCCCGTTGGAGGGAGTTTCAAAAAGTTCATCGGCGGCTTCTGGTGTGGCGACACAGGGGGCGGTGGCGGTCTGGACCCGAGAGGGTGTTGTCCCATTCCTGGATGGTGATTCTGTCCCGGGGTCGGAGGTGAGAGACCTCTCCTAGGAGGTTGTTGTAGTTGCTGGATGGGCTTGATGGATATCCTAGAGTTCCGGTCGTCCTCCTTGGTGGCAGGTAGTGTCCTTCCGGCAGCTCGCTCTATGAACTTCTTGATGTCAGACTCTATCCTCGGCAGACCCGAGCTGTGCAGAAGCAGCTGCTGGGTGATCGCCCTGGTCTCGCCAAACCTGAGGAACTGCTGCAGGACGAGGGGCTCCTCCTCTGGGCTACAGATGTTCCAACGGTCCAACACAGCTCCGTGCGGCTCCTGAAACAGCAACGTGCCTGCTGTAGTCACAAGTCGACCCTTACATTTACATTACAACTTACAATTTTAAAATCTAAAAAAAAATAAAAATTGATCTTAAGTACTTTGAATAAATGTTGTTTCATTGGGGGAAACAGCGATCAATAAACAACTTACTTGGGTTAAATTAAATTACTAGTTGAAATATTTTTGATAAAAAAGACTAATAACAATATTAGAGTATTAATGTTATCTGAGCCGGTATAAAATGATGATGCAATTAATTTTGATTTACTAAACAGTCAATTGATACAAAACAGCAGATTCATAAAACATTGTTTGTATATCATAAAAAAATTATAGAGTTATCAACAAAGTCTCCAAATTATAAAATATTTAACAACACAATTTAAATTAACCATTTTATAAATTAAATGGGCCTTTTGGGGCGTAAATTACCTAAAATGTTAAGGCCTCGAAAAATAACACTAGTCTAAATCAACAAAAGCATTTCTGTCTATAATGATCAAAACTTTGTCAACCACCTCCTTGTTTTGAGAATAATTAATTATGACTTTACTGAGAATTGAGTCCATATCTAGAAATATATACTAATGAAAAATAAACTTAATTTGAAACCATACTGAAGCTTTAAATAACTGAAATGAAATGGGAAACTGTAATAAATTGTAATACATGTAAGTAAAATAATACCATTAAACATATGATTATACATATAATATGTTTTAGAAGAATACTAGTTCACAGGTTTCATCAGTGCTCACTCATGGAATTCAAAGGAATAAACGAAAGGAAAAGTTATTTGGCTATACTGTATACAGTATAATATAACTAGAGGTACCAATACATTAAATTGGCTGGCTATACCACATTGGTCATTCCTACTACTGAGGAATTTAATTTGTTTTTCAATAAGAAATAATTCTATAAATATTTATGTTCATCCAAAAATAACACTTTAATGATTGACGATGAATTGCAATCGATAGGTACGATATTAAGAAAGAATTAATTAAATAAAATGTGATCAAAAGTCAACGATTTTTACGCATTATTTTTTTATTTATGATTCATACATATACGAATTTAACGTCTAATAGTTATTTAATAAAAGATATAAAAATGATTCCTTTAGTCTGTAACATCGTCTAATATCCTACTGATCACATAAATCATTCAGTACTTGGTCCTTCTAACAAAGAGGGGGACTAAATTAATAGTTAAGTTCCATTAAAGATTAGGATTAAAAATACGAAAATTAAATAAGAATGAGAGAATGTAAATACGTAAAGGTAATTTTCTTCTACATTTAAATTACGTTTTATAATTAGGATTAGAACAATTTATAAACAATCCGTATTAATCAATACATTATTCGTAAATTAGACTAATTGCGTCATAACTTTAAAAAAGAAAATCAAAAAGATCAAATAGTCCAAATAATATAGTGATTGTTCACTAGCTTGAGTTTTTCATTAAAGATTAAAGAAAATATACTCGTGATACCAGTTGTTTTGGACCAAAAGGTTTTGGTAATTTTATTCTAAGAATATAAATAATGTTATAATTCTTTTATTATATTCTTTTATTATAATTATGAAGAATAATTTTATTCTAGAATATTCTAAGAGTATATTAAGCATTAGAACGAACTTATTAAACTGTACTGCTTAAACGTTTTAGTGAATATAGTAGTTGAAACTTGTAGTAAACCATAATTTGTTAATTTTCAAAAGGATACTCAAAGAATTGTTTAACTAATAAGCAAATAATTAATGTGCTATTCTATTGTAATGTTTTATAGCACAACTAAAAATTGAAAAGAAAAACTGGTCTTGGAGTAAAATAGTTGGAAAAATAAAGCTCTAATTTATTTAATTTAGTCTAACTTTAATAACTTACTAAATCGTTAAAATAAAACTTTAATAACTAAAAATATATTAAAAGAATTTCATGTGTTTGTGCATATATTTGTTTTGAGTTTAACTTTTAACTTACAGATATTTATGAAAAAACTTGAGTATGTTAAACTTATGTAATAACTGTGACACAATAAAAGTAAGAGTAATTTTATAGAAAGAATAAAAGGTTTAATTCAGTTGTGATTCAATAAATAGCTTTAAAAGCTAAATATATACATAAGTTTATAAAATTAAAACCGGAATTCGTGATTACGTGATTCGTATACTATTTAAATATGTACTTGAAGTTTAATTTCTTATTCATTAATTTCCTCATAGGTCAGTTAAAAGTGAATTGTATAGTTAGTAGATTCATATTTATTAGGTGACTTATTATTGAATGGCTATCAAACGTGTTAAGAGAAATTGTAAAGTAATTAATTTTACTATCTGTCATTTATATGTTTCGCTGTACAATATAAACATCCAATACAAACACCTTATTCATTACTATTATTGTGGAGTTACGATTATCCAAACTATACATTCGATTTGTTTACAACACTTGGCGTTCATAAAAAATAGAATAGACTATTAAACAAAAAAGTTAGTAACTACCCAAAAAATTGTAATACGTATGAAGAACTTAAATGAAAGTTAAATCAATAATATAAAATAACACTAAGATAAAAGCAAAACACAAACAATACCACCAACATACCGGGAACAAAAAAAGCGGCAGTGGTTCCATCTAGACAGCCAGTCGCGGACTGAGCCGGCCCGCCGCCGCCATCTTGGATCCGAACACGTGACCACAAATTACACAGGGTGCCTACCGAGGGGGTTGGCCCGGGAATATATTTATTTTTTGTAGCCCGGATTCCAAAGACGGAGAAGAACTAATGGTTTAAACGCTCACGATTCTTAGATTACAGTATTTGACAAAACGGCCGTCGTCGCTACCGATGTAATGGGTGGGATTTTGAGTCCGTCGATTCCTTGTCCCTTAGATTACGGGTCTACACCCATTAATCCGTTTAAAATGTGATTTTACGCGATTACCGGAGACCCTTTTTTAATGAATTCACCGCGCGTTTACACTAAGTGTGCATTTTGTGTCATTAGCTTTTTGTCCGTTCGGGACGATTGTAATTGACAATTTATACCTGTTTTGTTTAATTGCGGTCTCCCAGTTAGGGTTAGGTTGCCGCAGGCTTAGTTGGCTATTTTTACCAGCTTAATTGAAAGGTTATTACGGTTGCGCCCTTTTAACTTTGGGCAGGTGAGGTTTTCAGTTTCGCGTGGTACTATTAAATTTGCATAAACTCTACATTAGGATTTGTATTATTATGTAAATGTGTGTACCTCTGAACTGATAAACTGCTAGTAAAACGTCTGAACATTTACAAAAATTAATAGGTTATATTCCATTTCAATTCAGTAGCTTAAGTGTAACGTGTAAAACTGTACACCGTCAATTGAGTAAATTAGATTAGACTTTTAGAAATATTAAAATAAAACATGATCTGAGACGTAATGTGAGACATTTTTTCCTTTCATACATAGTTTTAGGAACTGTGTCTCGTAAATAGTATATTAGTTTAAGACTCCGAGGGACTTCCACCTCAGGTATAAGCGGACAGGTGATATTTCAGTCAATAAATAAAGATTGTGGCGCGGCTGAGCGGGCGTCGGGAGAGTACTTACGCTGATAACAGCGTTATCGCGTTCTCTGTCATTCCCGCCAAAAATACCGCCGGATGACAAAGTGGGGGGAAACTGCTGCTACTTGCAGCACCGACCCAGTGATGCAAGAGTCACTGCGTTTGTAATACTTTTTATAATAATTAAGGTTAATTGTGTAACCATTATAGGCCTACAGTATTAATTAGTGTATATAAATATGGAGGTTTATCGGTGTAATAGAACCTACATCAGTTCATTATATGTAATTCACTTAACACTCATTTCTTGTTTACACTTGGCTTAAAATACCTACCTAGAACACTAATTCATAAATATATTAATAATATGCTACTTACTTTTGTTGATGGCGGTGTTTAATTTTCAGTAAAAATTATCACATTATATTAAAAATGTTATGAGAAGATAAATAAATGTATTTCGGAAGTTTTCGAAATACGTTATGAGATACAACGCGCATTCTGGATCTGGGAGGTACATGGGAGTTCGTTTGTAGTGTGGAATCGACTGAGGCAGTGGCACGTTCCAAGATAAAGTCACTTTTGAGGTAGAGTTAGTTAGAGCAAGTTGGGTTTGATTGGACGAGCCGGAGCGATGTTGGGCCTCAGGCGTCAAGTCGTGGGCGTCTGAGTGTTGAGTGCTGAGGAATACACTGGGTAGGTGTGTTTCGATTTGTCAAAAAGACCAATTTACCGTAGTGCTAGCTTATACATCTAGAAACTGCTTTCCCTTGTTCCAAACTTAATTTATAACCTGGAGATTTAGTTTTACATAGTTCGTAATTTTTCTCTTAGAACATGTTTGAATCTACATGACAAAAAAATAATGATGCTAACACGTAATATATTGAAATACAGTAGAGGAATTTAAAAAACAGACAACGTAATTTATTTCAGGGGTGAGGGTGAAATAAACTACAGATACATACTTTAAGAGTTATATATCTTTAAGAAATATACATAAATACGTTAAGAGTAAACATTGTTTACAGTCCATTTGCTGTTTTCACTTCAATGACACGTCAACATCTTCCAACCGGGAGAACCAAAAATATGAAATGATTGGTGAATCTCTGAGTATTTAAAACTCATAAATATCTTAGGAGAACAAGATACACGATGTTTATGAAGGAAGTTAAAATTAATTAATAATTACATCTATAGGTGATCATGTGGGTGAATAGTATGGAAAAATACGTATAGACCATTACGAAACAATGCTTGAGTTTTTTTACTTTAATTAAGTAACTCATTAGCTAATAAACTGCTGGCTCGTCCTCATACACATGATGGTTTTGAGAATCGTATTTTATTTTAAAACATTAGAAACGTCTGAAATCTTAGAATTTGTTGTGATATGAAACATATTCCCTCATGTTCATGGAACCAGCGAAGTCAGAGTCACACGAGAGCGAACCTGGTGATAGTTAATCAAAAGAGCGTCGAGGGGAACTTCCCTTCATAATTCATATAATCTCTTATCACTCCTGAAATCCTTTCCTGTGACGGGGTTTAAGTCTACAATAAAGCTGCTCCTTGATTACGGGAAGGGAGGAGTTAAGTTGGTGATTTATTAAAGACTGGAACGCAGAAAACCCTAGTGACAAAGGGTTTCCATTGGCCTGTCAGCTGAGAGGTGCTAATCAGTATGAATTCTGCATCACATTACGGTCATTTAATAATTCAATAATTATTTAATGAATAACAATTTATTAAGATAGTGAACCCATCCAGCCTTAAAAGCTATTCACATTTGCTTATACGTTTAAAATTAAATTTAAATATACATTACACGTTTAACATTTTCCAATAACACTTTCCCTAGCATGACTTTTACGTTCAAAACGTTTTTCTATTCCTTTTTTTGAAGTAACAAGGATATTAGATTTTAAAAAACGTCATTCATTAATCTATATTCACCTATAAAGAAAACTTCACTGAAATTCATTAACTGAACTCATTCATTTAAAGACGTATTTAAGAACGACATTAATTAAAGAAACCACAGTAAACTAGTAAAACCTGTAAGTCCCATTTCTTGAGTTCAAGTTTTTCTTTTTACATTTTTACTTTGAAATCGCTTTTGAAGCTAAGGTGGTACTGTCTTATCAAATGAAAAAAACATAAAAAATCGATTAGAAAATTCTATATGTTTACTTTCCCCAGTATTTTAGAGAGTGTAAAATTTCACTATCACCATATAAGACATTTTTCGGTTACCCGAAGTTTAGTATATATTATTGTTTAAATGAGTAAACATTTTACGTCTGGGCAGAAAATTAGTGGTGTTGTATTGGCGTAGACTACTGCAATGTGTTTAAACCCTCAGAGTGACAGACCGACATAAAATGTCGATTGATGTAACATTTTAAGCATTCTAAACACTGATGGATAGGAATGATTGCTCAATGAATTGAAGGCTGGGATTCTGGAGATTGATTTCATTACCACAATAAGTCGCAATAAGCATTCGCGTATAGTTTTTATCAGCAGTTACATCTGTGAGTAAAAGACGCCCTAACTCACGGAGGGCATTTTTGGTTTCAAAATCAACGAAATCAAGCAACTTCAACAAATAACAGCTGAGTTAATTTTCATTTTGACGAGAACGGTACAAATACAACAAGCATGAAATCGGCTTTAATTCAATATAACGTTCCAACAGCTGTTTAGGGATTTTAGACATTAGTCGTGTCACTATGTGTTCACAAAGTGGCGAAAATTCTGAACTCCATATATTAGTGTTCGTTTTATACACATGACCTTTTTAGGTGTATCGTAATGATACATATGGCTCCATTGGTAATACGCTTGTGTATCATTTATGGTACATTGCCAAGGTATTAATTACTTTATTTATTTTTTATATGAGATCTGAACTCTGTTAAACGTTTACAGGGAATATGCAAATAGACCATCACGTGTAAGAGGTGGCTACTGTTGGTCGTAGAACAAAGCAGTTCGAGCACATCCATATTGGGCGGTGGACTCTGTATCGGTCTGGGGTTATCTGGGCAAGGGTGACACAGCTTGACATCGGACCTGCGGTTCTGGGAATCTATCGCCCCACTGACGTACAACGGGCACCCGCCCGACGCGTGACAACGAGATGGCGTCGTGTTGCGTAAAGGTCAGTCGCTCGAGGCGATTGTCTCGTAGGGGGGTCTATTGTATACTGTCAAGCAAGCAAACATGTCAAAATGGATATAATTTAATCTGTACACCTAATTTTCCTTAACTTTTCAGATTTTTTTGTAATTTTAAAACTACTCAGAAGTTTCAGTGCATTTCAAAACCAAAAGATAGTTAAGAGTCTACAGTAAATCCGCCATCTTGGATTTTAGTTCTTTAAGATCAGTGATAACATTGTGAGTGCATTACAGATCACTCGATTGTCGTAAAAGGATGGTTGAAGTGTCAAATTGAAGGTAAAGTGTTTAGGGCATTGAATTTTTAATTTTTTCCACCACAAAAAAGATAACTACTTGTAGGTAATTGTGTGGTAATTATGTATTCCCGAATAATCACCTGATAGGGTTAGTAATGTAGTTCCCCAGATAATACTACCTTTAATGGGTCACCTCGTACGTTTTTTTACGATTATTGTTAAGTATTTTGTAACGAAATTAGCATTGTTCTCATGGAGCTAAAAAGCTTATCAATGACAAAAAAATACTTTATTGGATGATTTTATCATCTTTATTTGCTATAGGTAATTCCTCTTCATTTATTTATGAAGGCCTAAATTCTACAATCAACCACAACAAACGTCCTTATAGTGTTCTTATAGTAACTAAACCGTTTGTTAAAATTTTACAAAAAAAGTTTTAACTAATGGATAATGATTAGATAGATCGTTAGATATTAAAATTTCATTTGAAATGATACCAACTACAACGTTTTCTGGTACAAAACAACGTTTAGCCAGCTGTTAAAATTTAACACTGTTACTATAGAAAGTGAGTGTTTTTCCTGTCCGCCTTTTTTCTGAGGTACTGCAGACTCTTGTGGAAATACTTGGACGAATCGGAATTTTCAACAAATTCGAATTACTTAACTATTTGGGGTGTTAATAGCCTATTCCAGTACTCTCTGACTGTCAGACTTTAGTATATGATAGCTCAACACACAGATTCCAGTGACCGTCCGACTTTAGTACATGATAGCTCCACACCGATCCACTGTGACTGTCCGACTTTAAAGTCACATTTTGGTTTCGACTGATTTCCAACACGCATCAACAATGAGCCGACCGTAATTGGTCTGTTTGAACCCTATAATTCCCGCACTGACCGGCCAAGTCGCTTTGCGTGTGTGTTCCCCTACCTGTTATTATATTATATTTATACCCCAATCGCTTGAAAGAATGGCCCACGTTTCCAAGATAAATTGCCTTTTCATAACCCACCTGCCGCAAAGCGAGGAAGGGGCCGCCTCGGTTGTGTCAAAATCTTTATTTGTCTATTTTAGTGTCTTTGGTTCCTTTTGACTAGCACGATCTATTAAATATAGGCCAATTGGTTGGAATTACTTCGTGACCATGTTCTTATTAAGTATTTTTTTAGATAGTCTACTCATTTAACAAGTGATAAACTTTTCTCAAACACTAATCTGTGGCCACAACTGGTTGCTTTTTTTCTACTATATTCTCTGTAACGAAGAAGCCACCACTCAACGACGTGTCACTTACAACTTGCCCCAACTACTGTAATCGACTCCACGAGAGTCAATCTGCAATTCGAAGTCGGTGAGAATCCCAGGTTCTCGGAAACATCTGGAGAGTGCTTGTAACAATAGTAGAGTGGGGTGCGGAGCTCCGTTGGTTTTGGGCAGAAACCGAACACCCCGGAGCAGCTCTCAACCCTTCTTCTAATGGTGATTCAATTTGGACAACGTGGCCAAACAGCGGTACGTGACCGCCGGGGGGGAGGGGGTGAGCGACAAATTTGATTGTTGCCTCCAGACGTGACAAACTTGGACAGTTGTGAGTGCGGGGTTGTCTGAAGGACTACGTGACACTGGTAATTTTATCGAGATTTTGGACACATCTGTTTATGAATGTATCTTAGTGAAAAGTAAGATAACACTTGATATTTTTTTATTTCAAACCTTTAGTTAGGAGGTTTTTTTTACATTTCATTCCTAATAAGTATAGTACATTTTGGTAAAACCCTTACAGGAAAATATTATTAAATGGAGAAAATTTGTATTTTTAAAGGGGACAACGATATTAGCT
This sequence comes from Nephotettix cincticeps, assembly GCA_023375725.1. Taxonomy (NCBI): domain Eukaryota; kingdom Metazoa; phylum Arthropoda; class Insecta; order Hemiptera; family Cicadellidae; genus Nephotettix; species Nephotettix cincticeps. Next base: position 57,477,958 of record CM041787.1, on the reverse strand, counting down.
CTAAAATGTATTTTCTGAATTTTTTAGAGATAAAGGGATCTAATATATCCAACTTGATCTTATTAATTTAAAATTTTATTATCTATTACCTAGGCAGGTATTTTAAGACGCGATCTCGTATTCCTGTTACTGACTAGGGCTGGCATCTTCCTTAGACAGGGCTTAATAGTACATCTAAGGGACCTATAGTTTATCGTGGAATTCGAATTACTGTCTCTGATTAACAAACTGGTCTACTTATGAGGATGGTCTTTGCGGATGGACTTAATATTCAATAGTGCGAACATTAATCAATACCAAAGAGTATCTAAATCACCGACCATCGCTCACAACTATCCACAATTTGTGACCTCCGTGTAGCTGGATTGCAGGACAAGCCACAATTTTAATCTTGATTATCATCTCATATTTATTTATTTATCTACCTCAAATTTATTTTGAATTACGACTCCCTCTATCAAACAGCCTCCAACTTTCAAATTTGGATATATTTTTGAGAATATATTGAGCCTGTTGGGGAGGAAAATATAATACACTAGAAAAAATTTATATCTCAAAAAATATCTTATTAGTTTGATTACAACTTTTCAATCAAAAATTATTACCAACACACCAATCGGGAATGTGGATATAGTGAGATCGATTATAAGGTCACTGTAACAACCCAATCACATTGACATTGCTTATGTAGTATTAATGAGAGCGGGAAGCTTAAAGGTAACATGGCCATGTAGTAAGAGTCACCGTTTCGATGTGAAACTCTATGCAATTAATAATCGTACCATTTTTCCGTACGTTGTTAGTCTCTTTTTTCCCCTCACACGGACTACAGGTCAATAAGTTATCATTAATTAAGTTAAGTTGTTCATAATTGATTGCCAATGCAATGTTTGATAGTAATAATAATTTTATAATTCTGTTTACAAAAAAACTACATATACAGGAATAAAACATACCTGGAGGATGTAGCCTCGGGCGTAGTCCTCGTGGCTCCAGCCGAAGCCCCGGAGCACTTGGAGGACCTCCTCGCGCTGCAGGACGCTGAACAGGCGGTCAAGGAGGATCTTGAGACGAATAGGAAGTGCCTGGCAGCCGTAGAGCACCAGGGAGGCGATGTCGAAAGCGACGTTGGGTTGGACGGGCTCTACAGGACTTTGGCCGAACACGTGACGAAATCCAAGCTTGTCCAAGGCTGTAACAGAAATACGTCCGTCAGGCAATGAGGAAAATCACATGGAAACAGCTGTTTGAATATTGGAACCAAACAATTCAAACCAGGAAACAAGAGATTCATTGTATGTTTTTTCTATAATTCATTGTTTAGTATTAACTGAACTGAACATTTTGTTATCATAGAGTCGCTGCAATATTTTTGGACAATTGCTAAGACAATATGGCTACCACGCTGGCAGTTTATATTGTGTTCGATGTTAACGATAATATAACGATGTTGAAATATCAATTTATTTTACATGTTATTTAAAAATGACTGCGTGACTAAGATTAGCCAAAATTGTTTAGGAATAGTTACAGCTACAACCAGAGAACTAGAGGGTTTAAATCAAAAGTGAACATCTAATTTTGCATATTTTATCGTCTTTTTAATGTTGGGGGATGATATTTGAGTACCTCACTAACGTATGAACCTAAAGTATATGTGTTAGAATCATAATAATCATGTTAGGTTATCTAAAACAGGAGCTTGACGCAGTAACAGCTAGACAACTTCTATAAGCGAGGTGATGTTGGTAATGCAATCGATATTGAAAATTATAAAATAAAACAAATAACCTTGACTTTTTCAATAGCTCTTATACCTTCCCAATAAAGTACATATCAAAATATGTCAAACCACTTATTGAGATATTGGGTTCGAAGACAGCAACGGATAAAAATTACAATTATTAATTACTAAATGGCCTATCGCGCGAGAAATATTGTGGAAACACTTTACGTCCGAAGTTTACGCCAAGGTTGAATAATTAACTACGAGATGAAGTGTTCGTAACGACATCACGCTTGCTCATGAATATATCAGGTAGAACCTTTGTCAAAGTGTCGTATGAAAGTTTAAACGAGGGCGTCTTGTGTTTTGACAGCCGTCCAGTCAGCTGATGCGATTATCGAGTGACACCCCTTCAATATTACAGCGATCCTTAATTCCTCAAGTGGCCGATGCCACCCCTAATTTTTCTATAAAGGGGGTTGAAGAGAGGGTTCTTGAAATTATTGTCTCCTGAAACCATCAAAAAAGATTGTCAAATTTAACTAACGCTATAGTAGTTAATCATGTTTAATGTATTTTATAATTATAATATTAACCTTAAAATTTTCTTCCAATCCCTAATACTTATCGCTAGTATTTTTGTGGATTGTAAGGACCAATAGCAGAGCGAACTTTTAACGATTTGACAGGGAATGAACCCAAACCATTGTTTTGTCAACTTGTTAACAGATTGTGAAGTAATTATAGCCTAATTAAAAAGTGTACGGATTTGAATATGCAACCAACCTACCAGGTATGAAAACTAATCTAAGTTTATATATTTTAGCTCAGGAATGGAATATTGTATTGATATTACCAGTTTGAAGTGTTGTTACTGAATTACAGTTTTTTTACTTCCCACTTCTCATTCTAGCACTCTCTAGGTCATCGCCAAGTACAACGTTTTGTTTACGTGACTCTTGCCTAGGTTAGGTTAGTTTAGGCTATGTTAGGTTATGTTAGACTAGGTTAGGTTAGGATAGGTTAGGCTAAGCTAGGTTAGGTTAGGTTAGGTTTACTTCGTAACAGTAGTAGCAAAACTGGAATTTAACATGTTAGGGTGCAATTTTCCTGATAGCCCGCAGTCCCCGACATAACATTCGCTTTCGCAACTCTCCTCTGCATCACTTCCTCGAATGTAACAGTTTTTTTAGCCATTTAGCAATCACCTAATAGGGTTAGGGCAATTTGAGATTCCTTTTAGGCCAATAGGCTACGATAGTTAAGCGATCGCATTGATTAGCTAGTTTGAAGCTACTAGTAACTCGAATCTGTGATTGCGGTTTACTCTCTAATAATGTCTAACCATACTGTTTATTTTTTACGATCGTCTAGTAGACATATCACTTCAACCATGGTAGGTGTCGTGTGAGACAGGTCACTATCGTCGGTTGCATCATCGTATACTCGCCAGAGTACACGCATGTACAAAGCGGGCCTCACCAGCGAGTGGCGATGTCTGTGAGCCACGGGAGGTTCACTGGATAGCGGTGTGGCGCTGGTCTGTGACCCTCATGCATACTCCAGCCAATACCGAGGATGTAAGGAGAAGCACGGGCCTTGGGGACACCGCGAGTACGAGGTGTCGTGTGAGACCACGGGAGGTTCACTGGATGTCCGCGGTGTGGCGCTGGTGTCTGTGACGACACCTCATGGCGTATACTCCAGCCAGATACACGACATTGTAAGGAGAAAGCGCGGGTCGTGGGGGCACCGGACGAGTGGTTGAGGTGTCGTGTGAGACCACGGGAGGTTCACTGGATGTCCGCGGTGTGGCGCTGGTGTCTGTGACGACACCTCATGGCGTATACTCCAGACAGAGTACACGAGGAACATTGTAAGGAGAGAGCACGGGCCACGGGGACACCAGACGAGTGGACGAGGTGTCGTGTGAGACCACGGGAGGTTCACTGGATGTCCGCGGTGTGGCGCTGGTGTCTGTGACGACACCTCATGGCGTATACTCCAGACAGAGTACACGAGGAACATTGTAAGGAGAAAGCACGGGCCTTGGGGACACCAGACGAGTGGACGAGGTGTCGTGTGAGACCACGGGAGATTCACTGGATGTCCGCGGTGTGGCGCTGGTGTCTGTGACGACACCTCATGGCGTATACTCCAGCCAGAGTACACGAGGAACATAGTAAGGAGAAAGCACGGGCCTTGGGGACACCAGACGAGTGGACGAGGTGTCGTGTGAGACCACGGGAGGTTCACTGGATGTCCGCGGTGTGGCGCTGGTGTCTGTGACGACACCTCATGGCGTATACTCCAGCCAGAGTACACGAGGAACATTGTAAGGAGAAAACAAAACTGAATGAATTAAATATGTTATCAATGCGTAGTAAACTAATTTGATAAAGGATATACAATTGTAATTATGCTCGAGTGTTCCGTTTCAATCACACGTTGGACTTAGTTTTTAAATTTTGAAATAGATAACAATTGTTTCGTCAAGCAGTATAATCGATAAGTACAGTTTTCTATCCTCTGTAAAGTTATATTTATTATGCTTTGTTAACTCAATTAGTCCGTTCTAAAAGCCTTTTACTGGAACTTCATGTTTGACACTATTGCAGCTGAGGTAGACCGGATCCTTAACATTTATAATATATAAGAGCAAGTATGCATTTATGTTTATATATATGCATGTTATGTATAGACTCCAGAACCACTCAACAGATTTCAATGAAACGAGATCGTACGCAGCACACTGGCGTGAGAAGAGCGAATTTAATACAACTTAAAATCGAGTGCCGCTGAATCCCACCGTAGTACTGAGCATGCAGGCTTGCTGTGTTAAGGGCTGTTTTTACGTGGAACTAAGCCTAGATGAAGGCTATTAAGTAAGTAAAAACACGTACTAAATTTTATAAAATTATGTCAATTTATCTATTCCCCATTAAAATTACGTGAACAATGAGTACGTAGGTTTTCGGCCATAGGAAACATTAAATTTGGAGTTTTTATGGATGTATTACTAAAACCCAACTAGATGTACTTGCATACCAAATTGTTGAAGAATATAAAATGACAAAATAATTTACGATAATAACTAAAAAAGGTTTTTCGAGGTTCAAGTAATCCCGCGTTACACGGCGCCTAATGGGTTTTTGAACAACTGGTAATCCGGTGATAAAAAGTTTTGAAATAAACAAGGCGAGCTTTAGTGAATTAGACTTTCGGCCGTCGGGCAACACGGGTTGTGATTGTTGATAAATGCAATGTTGATCATTTCGATGTTGACCAGATGATTGATTTATCTGTTTATATTCGCTAATCCACCGATATGATTGGTTTGCTCTTGGCGCATACATTTTGGGCGGTACATAATCGCCCGATGGAGGAAACTGATGGGTAAATAGAACCGGATTATCTGCCGTCATTGGTGCAATATTTACGTGAAAAAATCATTTCCAGGGTCTGATTAAGTGTTACAAGTGCTATTTGTAATGTTTGTCGTGTCTTTAATTTACTTAAATAATATATATTATTGTGAGAAAATCAATGGATTACATAGCGTCTACAGTTAAATACAAATTGGCACAACAAATAACTTAGTGATAGTTAAGCCTTAAGATTATGGGTTAAAATTTCAAAGCTAAAGGGTTTTTATGAATTTTAGGAGTAAAATAAGATAAAATATTAATATATTTAAATGTGAAATAGGAATGTTTTAGTTTATCTAATTAGTTGTCCTTATAAAGAAATGACGTCACTTCCGTTTCAAATTTTGCTCTGAAGGATTGCCAATATCCCCCTCAACAGAGCTAAGACATATCCATGACAAAGTGGGAATTTATTTTGTTAGAATATAGAATAGGAGCATTTTAGATGTTTACTTTCCCACAAGGAATGAATCAATAATGATAAAAATATTTCTATAATACAAAAACAATGTTATCCACATAGGATAGTGTGTCAATTTATTTATCATACGATTAATTTAACTTAAAATAAACATGCAATATTTACATTAAAAACAAAAATGAAATATTTTAAATAACTGATAGCGTTGGGGTCGAAATTGGTAAATGGAAAGCATCCCCATGGATTTCCTTTTGTGTTTATCACACCACAGACTAAAAGGAAATCCAATTTCAAGTAAAACACCGTTGATCCATACGTATTTACAGAACAATGTTTTATGACAATGTTTGAACAACTTAAAATACACTGCATATAGTTATTTAGAGGAAATAATCAAATAAGGAAAATAATTTTTCACGAATTGTTTGCTGTGTTGTGTATGCCAGAAGCGTGTACTGCCACGTGCATTTGTATTTACGTAGTTTATGTAAACAAAGGATCCAATGAACTTAAACAATCGATAGAATAATCTTTTCGTTTGACGTTTGATAAAATAATCGCGAAAAACAAATCGTATAGAAACTGATTCAATCCGTCAAGTCATAGTAAAACATGCGTCATCAATTTTCAAAATTATCGCTTAATCTTTGATAATTTCAATATTCTAATGATAGATGTGCATTATAATGTGACAACTTGGTTGTTTAGATAAGGCGATTTCTCTTATGAGCTAAATAATGATTATCTGATGGAAAATGGTTGAACTTATAGAGTCGGTTTCAGTATAAATATATGTTATTGGTGTGAATGCCATATTTTATTAGGTATGATCTTTCACTTTACTAAACACTTTTCAATGTAAAGATTATCTGAATTATCAGAAGTTTACAATACCTTCAAAACTAATGTGATTTGATAGCAATTAGTGTTCTGGATGACTTAAGAATGCATATTAAGTTATATAAAAAATGGGACAGATATTTTTTTGATGAATTAAATATTGTTTCTCAATATTTCTTATTTTTCATTCCTTATCCTTTTCAAAGTCTGGGTCATTACACTACTAAAAACGATTGGAGCAAAATAAAACATTTAAAAGTTACCTTTGTTATGGCTACAAACTAAAGAGGGCATTTGTGTTGTAAATTATTGCTGAATCCCAAATACAAATATAATAATTAATTAACGATGGTACAAAGTAGAGCTAAGATTCAGTAATAAGTAACGTTGAACTAGAACAGCTGACGATTGCATTAGAAACTTATAACTAAAAACCACTGAAAAAGGATTGAGTGCCCCAAATATTAAGGGAGCCTTCCATTTGCGGCGGAAAGTAATTCGAGCGGGACGGTTGGCTGTCCTGCGTCAATTACGGGCCCCCGGAGTCCCAAAATTGATTTGCTCCGTCACTGTCCCCGGGGCAAAGCCGCTTGACCCATTACCACCAAAATGTACATTTTGGATCGATATTCAGCCCGGCATGAACACACTTTCAACCTTTTATTTTGTTCGATTTGAGCTTAAATAAAGTTATCTTCATTTTCCCTTTTTTTAAAGTGCAAAATAAAATCTAAATTATTTTGTTACCTTATTTTTGAACTTTAATAAAACTAGTTTGTACGTACTTAAGTGGTTACAAATTGTTTCTGTCGTAAAATATGGTCATGAAAAACCACCAAAACGATTACCTATAGAGTCTAGATTTGTATGCCATGCAGAATTTGATTTATTAAGGAAAATATAAATATCTTAACAAGGTATATTTCACTTTAAGTAAAAGCCTAAATTGTTACCTTATGAGAACCCCTTTTTCAGTTTACAAGATACAAAAATACGATCTTTTATAGATCATGTTAAGTCGTATGGGCCAGAAGAGGTTTCAGAACGAGATGAGCATGAAATCTGAAAAAGCTAAATTGAACATTTTCATATCAGTACTATCAAATAATAGTCTATAGGTATGAAAAATAACCTAATTTAAAATTTACGACGCTCTTACCCTTTTTTTAATTGTAGTCCAATACTATATCCAACTTAAATTCAAATTATCCTCACTCATGACTCCTACCTTTCACATTAAAATATCAACCTAGTTGGGTCAGTGCCTCAAGAATACGAATAAGAAATTTCGCAAAATGGCTAAGTTCAACTTATAGGGATATATGTCAGTGATTTTTTAGATAATTATAACTTAGATTAGGGCTTGTGATACACCACCATGAATGGCGTTACATAGCTTAAGACCCCACCGTTGGACCACCAATGAAGACTCCATACGAGGAGCTGGGCGAAGCACGGAGGCCGTCCCCCGGATGGTTTCTCATGTCCGAATTCGTCGCTGGTCAGACCTCAGACCTCAGCCTTCGTGACCCTCGAGTAATCGCTCTATTGTGGACAGACAAAGCGGAGATGGCGGGATAAAATGCAAATCCCTCCTACTCTGATAACATCGCCCTTATCAGTTCGGTCGGCCGCGTGCGATTTCTCTAGTTATCATACAATGAGTGACCAGTCCTGGCCGGTGGAGGACGTCATGGTCGGACGGTCGTGGTCTTGGAGAGTGGAGGAGTGGAGGAGTGGAGGGCCTGTTGATGGAATATTGCGAAACAAGTACTACACGAAATAGCGATAGATTAGACAGCTTTACTGCCATCTTCCTAATTTTCGTTTTACGACTTATGGTGGAAGGGCTTTGGTTAAAAGCCCTTCCACCTTCTCCCACATTTTTACGATATATATTGGTGAAATAAATGACGAATACATTTAAATAAGTGTCAATCACGTAACAGTATAAAAAGTCGTGAAATAAAATCCTGAAACTGAAGATTTCTGAATGATTTACTGTTTAAATCATTTCATATTACTAAGCGGTGTAAACATTAGATTTCAAAATGAGTAACATGGTGCATTGCAACGGTTTTTAATCAAGAACAATCACAAGGGGAGGCGGTGAACACCTTAGGATGACTCGGCTCGGAGGTATCGGGTTCGAATCTCCGAGGTGTTGTCGCGTGGGTTCCTCGCCCTACACTTAGTCGTCCAGATCTCTGCTAGATAGCGCCACCGTCCTTTCATCCACGTATTATTTATTGAGTCCTTTTAGCGGCTATGCTCTCTGGTCCTGACCGCCCCCTCGGGCCCGGAGAAATTCCATCGAATGATAAATATGGCAGAATGTTCTTTAAGGAGGAGGATTCGATGAAATAAATTATTTGGACCTTAAGTAAATTACAAAATAAACCACAGAATAGGCCTGCGAAAGTGAAAATTATCGCAAAACTTTATTAAATTTATCTCCGAACGGTTTACTGTAGGCAAATACATAAATAATAATTTAAACGTAAACGTTTAAATTATTATTTATGTACAAGCCTATTTTATTTTTTAACGGCAGCTGTTTTTGTGCTCAATAAGTTTAACACATTTCATAGTTTATAGAAAGAACCTAAATATTAAGCTTCCATGTAGGTTTTTGCGAAGATAAGAAAATATATTTTAGTTTTCCTTAATGAATAAACGAGACCCGGAATGAGAAGATAAAACTCGAACTTTGACTCAAGCGATGAGCTCATCAATGATTTTTCCGCCGAGAGAGAAAATGTTAAATAATTAATTGAAAAAAGATAACCCACGGTTTACGTCGAACGTGATGTTTACAGATATGTGGAATACTTTTTCAATACACCCCCATGGCCAATTGTAAATGTTTAAACAATCTAAGCTTTAAAATTTTAACGGGCATTTAATCGTCTTGAAAATTACAAAAATATTTTATGACAAGCGTTGTTTATTAGCGTTGAAATAAAGTGCCTGAAACTGCTGCACGGAGCATTGCGTGTTGCGTTTACGCCTTGTCCCCAAACAATCCGTTACCGTTATAAATTTCCTATTTAAATGTAAATTCTTTTACATTTACTTGATGGTTGGGTATTACATTCAATTCACTTCGTTTTATCGAACAACTGCAGAATAATTAATTTAACATATTCAGTTGATCTAATAATGCAATCATGTAAATTTTCCACTTCTTAATTCATTTAAACTTTAAGTCTTGACACCAACTCTCAGTACGTACGTTAATGTGTGTTATCAATCTAGTTGGTTGTACAATGTATTCGTTACATGCATCGCAATTGCAGTCACAATTTCCAAACCCCCAACTGCCCAACCCCCTACCCCCTGCCGACCGAACCCGGTGTTCTATTTACACTAAGCGGCCCTTGGAACATCTGCCTCCCCCACTATTTTTTGGGATCCCATCATCCCGGATTAAGCACTCTCTAGCTCTCCCCTTTCACTACATTCATGTTTTTGTGACCGCCTCATTGTCCCGTGCCCCCTCTGGGTGCCCTGTGCAGGGGACACCCCGCCCCCGCCATTTTGGTCCTTGTCACTAGGGGAAGTGGTTTTTTGACATGGCCGCTAATATTTCCGGGTAAATAGTTCACATGATGAGAAATTACCACAACAATAGTCCACGATGCGGGGCTCGGTTTTGCGCCAAACAATAAAATGATTAGCATTTTACGATCGAAAGATTTAATTAATTGAAAAAATAGGGCTGTATTGATCGTACGATAATGCCGTCAATACTGGGCTACTCCTGAGTTGAATGTTTATTTTCCCGCCATGTAACCTTCCAAACCTTAACGTTTTCTGGAGTAATCAGCCAACGTTGTCAAAAAATAAAAAAAACATTTTCTACATTTATGAATTGTCTGATGAAAATAACACACTGAAAATGTATCCTGTCGGTTTGGATGGAATTAAAACTAAAAATAGAAAAAACTCTGATGCGATGACAAACTCTGTACTTTGTATGATAATGCATTCAATTATCGTTCAAGACTTTTTCCTCATTTCGCAACACTTGCAAATCGTTGATTGACATGTGTTTTACATTAGTTATCGCATTGGACGTTCAACAGTCCTTTGACTAACGATCAGCTGAGTCTACTTCATATATCAGCTTACATAATACTCATGAGAATATACAACTAAGCTGACAAGAATTAAGTGAAAATGTTTTACATAATCATTGTTTTAATGCTCCCACGTGTCGTTATTTATCAACTATTAATCGGTAAGGAAAGAGATTGTTCTGAGAACTTAATAATCATTTTTAATATTAGACAATAAATCAATCTTTTTCAGTGTTACATAAAATAATAATCAAAATATTGCTGATTTTACCCATGCTAATAATATTATTATATTTGACCTCCATTTGAACATTGTAAATAAGCTTTTCTGTAATCAGCGATCAGCTGAGTCCGGCTACTTAGACTAAGTAGCATTACTACGTATGTGACAAGCGACAAGTGACAAAGCCACAAGTGAAATGTTGCAGCGTGGATTTGCTAGTTAGTCAAATGTAATCGTGTTTCGTACCATGGGACAAACAAATCAAACTGGTCTTTGGCTGGATTGTGTTCAGAGCAGACCTAAATATGTGTACATGACCAGCAATGGTATAAGTTATTTAGTTTTGACATGAGGCATTGTTGAAATACGCTGGTCGAGGAGTACTCCCAACCTTCGACCAGCACTGAAAGTGACGTCACCGTCCAGGTGACACAGCGAGGGAGTGAGCGCGTGGATTTATAGGTTAGGTCAGACCGTAATTGAGTTGTAAATGAACAAGATGGCGCCCAACATCTGTCGTACAGCTGGGAGACTCTTCTCGTTCCGTGACGTCCATTTCTGATGGGCCGCAAATAATTTACGGGGGGGAGGAATTTGTGCAATTCATTGGCGTTCGATAGGCGAGTGCGTGTGTTAAACCGGTGATGGGTTCATTAGGGGAAATGGCTGACGGGATTATATGACAGTAGAGCAGGCGAGGGATTACGAGGATAAAAGGTGTACATTATGGGAGTCACTGTATGCAGCGGAGAGGAAATAATCAGTCAAAATTACAATAGTTTTAGTGAAAACTCAACGATCAATTAAATAATTATTAAGTGACATACTTTGTATATTTTTCCAAAAAAACCCACATCGTAATAAGCAACAGTGGTCGCCACATCATAAATCCTACCCAAGATATCTAATACATTATTCATCTTTCCAATATCAAAATAAATCCTGCCTTGCAGCCAAAGTAGTTTTGAAATTCTAAAGCGCCAGTCACGATAAAGAACCATAAAATTCTATCATGACAGCGAATCCGGGTGAAACAATCGAAGCTGCTACGTTGACTATGACTGGGCCGTGGCCTTGGAAAGGTCACAGTGAATGGTATTCCGTCATTCCGACCTTCGCTGTGTCACCGCGCCGGCGCAACACGAGTGGACCTGGCGCAGACCCCTGGGGGACGCCGCACTCGTCAACCCAGCCTAGGCCTACTGCTTCGTCCAGTGCAATCACGATTAAAACTGTAACGAGATATTATCAAGTACTCAAGATCTTTTCAAAACTTTCGCATTAATTTTATAAATAAAATAATTTTAGATTTGTCAAATAGCTCCAGAAAGTGTCTAGTTCATAAATTGAAACGGTAAGAAATCTCGAGTTAAATTAAGGAGGTTTGTCTTCTAAAATTTAAAGTAATTTATAATAATCTCGTTACGACTAACATATTTTATACTTTAGGCGTATAATTTTATTAAAATTGTATTATAATATTATCTAATCTGATATACAACTTCCAAACATTATGAATCAAAACTTTATGATGTGCACGTCATTAAAAAACGTAATCTAATCATAGTAAATTGGTGTTCCCGAAAACTAATTTTGTATTAAATAAGTAGACCAACTTATATAAGAGTAGGACATTTGTCTATAATGATAGATATACTCACTAACAAATGTGTACAGAGCGAATGTATTGGTAAAGCACTCACAGTCTCTCGCGAAGGTCCCCTCTCGACGATGTCCTGCCAACGAATGGTCCTATGTCCCTGACTCTGTGATGTCCTGCCGGCGAATGATCCTGTCCCTGTCCCCGCGGTCCTGTGAGGTCCGAGTCCTCTGTCACCCGAACACGAGGATTACACAAAAATAATGGCATCTATCACGGAGCGCGGTCGCTTTGTGGCGCTACCTGCCGACCAAATCCAATTTAAGGGACAAAAAGTGAGCCGAAAACAAGGGCGATACAAAGACCCCCCGGGTACCGGCGGCGCCCGACCCCTTGCCTTCGTCCCTTACGCCTACGCGGGGTGGTTTAACACGGGGACTTATGGGGATCGGATACAAACTCAATCCTGGGCAAGGTACAGCGTGAAATACCCGTTACTACGGGACCAGCCAGGCTCTTTACATGGTATTATTAAATGGTGCCCAATGACACCCTTTGGCCATTTAAGGCTATTACTGATTTGGTGAAAATTAGTAAACATACACAGCCCTAATGAAGAATAACTTTACTGGTATAAGAGTTTCAAAAAAATTTATAATGTGTATTCGTACAAGGATCTTATTGGCGTCAGTGATTTTGACACAAATCCCTAACTACGTTTTATCAATTACTTTAGTAGTTACTCACTTCGACGTTATGATCAAGACTAGAGTTTGAACCGTTCCCTGTAAAAAAACTAAAAAAATACCTCTTAGTTGGAAATTAAAATTTATAGATAACTCCGAACCATCAAATATTTTTACAAATAGACTATTACGTGACGCTTGTTTGTTGGTAAACAGCAAAATATGTAATTTTTTGATTTTTAGGTTTGGGGTATTAGAATCTCGCGTCCCGTGAAAATTGTATTAGAAGTGACGTCATACAGCTATAAGGACAACTGTTAAAATAAACTGAAAAAATCTCCTTTAAAAATATCCATGACCTAAGCTGTTTCCTAAAGGGAAGTAAGTACATTTTTTAATTCAATGCACACCAAAAAAACGGAGATCTATGATGCCTTGTCTAAGTTTAAGAGGTAAAGTAATAAAGAGACAATTCACGGTTCACGTACAGTTTGAAAACAAAGTTTAAACACGTACTCGTTGATTAGGGGTAACGGCGACGTCGCTGGAGAGGAATGATTATGCCAAGGCCATCTCCAGAGGCACGTAAGGACGGTCTGATAACACACTACCGCTTAATTGATAACGATTCAAGGTCGATTCCTCAAGTAGGTCGCTGCCAATCCACGTTGTTTTCACTGAATAATTATACACTCTGTGTTTATAATCTTGCGCTGGATGTATGTAGATTGGATTAAATTGTTGGAGTGTGCTGATTATTTCATTCGTCCAAAAATAGTTTTAATGAACTAAATAAATTAAAGGTTTATGTATAATTTCGTATAGTTTTTAATCAATGACTATGTTTAAAATTGTATACAACACTCGTAGTATCCCTTACGTTTTGACATGGGTATGTCTTAGCTCTGGAGGGGGGGCTTTGACAAATTGCTAGACCAAAATTTGTAACAGTGACGTCATTTGGTAAGTTACGTCATGGTTTGGCTACAAAACAGCTGTTTAGATCAACGTTTCCTTTAGACACATCCATCATCTAACCTATTTCTCACAGGGAAGTTTATAGAAACATAATACAGTTTACAGTTACAACAACAGTTTATACATTTTTTCCGTGTCCAGCCTTCTCATCCCTGGACTGTCTAGTGTTTACACCATTATTTGGGCCCGTTTTAAACATAACTTCAGGCTAAATATGGTGGGTTACGATATTATCACTTAGCGAAAAGCCATTGGTAGGATTAGAACCCGCGACCTTGGGCACCATAGTCCCTCGCTCTACCCCTAGACCATCGTGCAATATCTCTTACTACAGTTTCGATATTTATTACATTTTTATGGAGATCGGGATCAAACATTTTTATGTCGAATTTTTTTAAAATTATAATTATACAACGTATTTGGAATCTCAAAAAATAGTTTGATAACAAGGGAGTACTGCTTCGTTCAACTTCAACGCAGGTGAATTACTGATTCGGAAATTATATTTAACATAAAACCTTGATGACAAAAATCAATCCGTTTACCCTTGAAATTTGCTTGTGAAAATGAAGAAGCTAGGGACGCACAATCCACGGATATGAACCTTATTAAAGAATCAAGAGCAGGTAGAAGTCCCGGGGGTCGGGAAATCGGAAAGAAAGCGATGTTTTATACACAGGGCGGTCAGCGGCGGAGCTCTTATGAAAATGAAACGAAGCGCGCCGCGAAATCCTTTTAAAAAAGAAAGCCCTCGCCGCCGGGTGCATTAGGCTTTAAATACTTAAGGGCGGCTCAGAAAAACGGATAAGTAAAACGGATCCGGAAGATAACCCGTGCCAACTTCCGCGGAACGATGAAAAGGCGGGCAGGTGGTTGGAGGAAAGGGTTTTTTTCTGGAGGGCGCGGGAGGAACTCATGCATATTGATGTGGCTGATGTGCGGCTGGAAAAATGGTCTTGTAATTAATTTACTCAAGATGGATGTGTGGACCGGTCTTTGTCTGAATGAAGCTCCCGCCACAGCCTGCTGCGAGCGCTTGCAATTGTTGACACGTTTCCGGAGATAACATTTATCAAAGATTTTTATCAAGTAATAAAATATATTCGAATACTTGAAAACGGGGGAGTATTTTCAACAGACACGTTGAGTATTTAAAAACATGGACGCCTTGAAAAGTACAATAAAATATTAGAACGATTATAAAAATCTTTAGAAAATATAGTATAGACGTTTAATGCGTAGGGAGAAACATTAATTTCTCTGTTACTTCCCTTAAGGGAATTTTGGAAGCAATTTTGAAAACAATAAAAACATTTTTAAAGTTACAAGACCATAAACAGCCTATATTTTTAAGCCATAAAAGTTAGTATAAAAGTAAAAAAAAGATAAGCCTATATTAAAATGTGCGTATTAATAAATTATATCCTGAAGTATAAATAAATCCTGAAGCTCTAATCCGGCTAATTTTAAAACAACAGGGAGGAACCTTTCTTGAAATTTATGCCTCTCAATATAACACGCCTCCAACACAGTTTAAAATTGATTAAGATATCCAAGCTTATCACGAAGTCTTCGTGACCCCTTGAGTTACAGTGTAATTGAAAATATGAAAAATGAACACGATATTAATTGTGTAATGAGGCTTCTAGCGTGCTACATGTCGCCTGCCTTCCAATTTGGAACGGTGTGGAAATGCAAATACGGGTAAATCATAGGAAACAAAACGGGTCCCAGCACGCAGCCCTGTTAACACCCGTGTAGGACAAGATGGCCGGTTGATAAGGGCTTATCAGATGGGCAGGTGAGAGTCGGCACGTATCCGTCCTACCCGCCATCCCCCGCCCTTCACCCTCCCTCGACACAGACGCGCCCTGCGGTAAAAACTACTAATTTCTACGAGCCGGCTGCAAGGAGCATCTGTCCTGTGCTAGACAGAAACTATTACAGTATAAATCATTTTATTGTTTTATGATTCAAGTTTACATCTTGAACGAATACGATATAGGAAATTACATAAAGTTCATTTTTCAAACGAATGAACCCGATGAAGTTTAAAGACAACACAAAGCTAAAATAATCAGTGGGAACAAATATAGGATTTAAAAAGTCTGAGTTCGGTTGGAATCAACAGACTCTCATAAAAGATTGTGGAGACGTTCGCCCCAGCGGTTGGCCTTGGTAATCTTCGCAGGGTCAATCTGCGGATGCTACGGGGGATTGCTCCGGCGCATCAGTCCAGCAGCCCCTACAGCTGATGACTCAGTGGAGCTGTTTTTAATATGCAGAGTTCGACCAGCTGGAAGTAACCGACCCGGACAAAGGATCCTTCCTTTATCCTTTGTTTAGCGATGTTTAATTAATTTTTCTTGTGCGATTGGCATTTCATTATTTGTATTTCGGACGGGCAGTTTCGTTCAGCTCGCTACAGTATCGACTGGTTCGACAAACTTGTCGATTGTTGGGAATGCTTTATGGGATCGGCAAAGAAATTAAGTTGAGCTCTATTCGTTGGAATTGGGCAAGTTCTGCAAGTTTTGAGTAGCAATACGAAAGTATAGTGACTCAAAACTGTAATGAAGATATTGTCACTGTTTGAGTATCGGTTGATAGAGATTTATTTCTTTATTTTTATACATGTGGGAAATCCATTTTTCTTGATGTTACGAATGTCAATATAGTTTACAACGTTAGGAAGGTGTAGTTTTGCCTAGTTTCCTCTAGTAACTTATGTGAAAGTGAATATATAAACGATATAAATAACAGTAATACATAGAAATTGTATATGTATAAGTTTGGTGAAAAAATCACATTCATTTCCGATTATTTTATCAAACTACATGAAGTATCTAAAACTAATATACTTGAAACCTCTTTACCCCTTAATTAAATATTTACTTTAATATATGACCGAAAAAGGAGCTTCTGACGAAAATCCCTAAATAATCAACATCTATTGATCCATCTATGTGTTCAATAAAAACCAAACACTTGTTACCCCTCACCGAACCGCACATACGTGAATGTAAAGTGTCATTTAGCCGTAAGTCAGAAGACAATAACAGTAATGTTGCGTTTCGAGGGTCATTAGATGTCGTAAGTGTGAAGCATATGGTTCGGAATGGCACATGGAGGGGTGGCAGTACACTCCACATGATCACGTCATCGTGTGGGGAACTTGCGGCGTGAAAGGAGCTGAAAATCTATATAAATAAAATTTATACAGTTATAACAGTTCTAAATTATAACAGTTCTGTGCCTGCATTTCTTGGAATTGTGATATTTTAGGTAATTTTTATATTTTATGCAACAAAACACCCGAAATGGGTCTTATCTCAGTTTTTGTATGTATGTCTGTCTGTCTATCCGTTTGTCTGTCTGTTTTTCTGTAATGCTTCCCGTGAAAACCAAAAACTATTGTATGATGAAACTTTTAGAGAAGGGGTTAGTTTACTTTAAAACTGACCCAACCAATTAAAATAAAGTAATGAACTTTAAAAAAGCGATATTTGGAAAGGATTTTTCAAGTTTTACTGAACATGTGATCTATTAAAGTTACTTAAAATAATACAATATATACAAAAATCTGAATGAAAACCAAACTTTACTAATGATACATTGGTTTCTAATTCATCTAATTTGAAATTAGTACACTAAATATTTTAACCTAAAAATTTTTTTCCCTCTTTTGTTTTAACTTTCACTTATTTTGATTTAAGGCTTGTATTTATTCGTAATAATAAGTATTTTTTCCTTAACGCTGAATTTTCTATCCCTTATAATGGACGGGCTAAATAGTCAATAAAACCACCTAATACAGAAATTGGAACTGATAAAAAATCTTAACTTACTACTAACTACTTTTATAACTTACTTGTTGTTTTAATAAAATATAATTTTACATAAATATAATTTTCATAAAAAACAACGACACAGGCCTACGTACAGACCACTCTAGGTCCATGTAGGACATTTCCTATTTTTACGTTATTTTTTCTTTACTTATTAAGTTTACATATAGATTTTTTATGTTTTTTAAAATATAATTCTGTTACTAATCATTTAAAAAAAATGCGTGTAGTTTATTCTATAGCATATTTTATCTGGTATAGATTTTGAGTTGACTTGATTTGATAACAGATTTTCGTAGACCTTAGAACGTAACCAGTATCAATATAATATTTAATATTCTTAAAGATATTCATATAAAACAGTTTTCTATGATCATTTACGACTAAAAGTGATTTTATGGTTGTTTGTTTTTAGAGTAACATTCAGGTCAAGGTCTAGTGTTAAGGTTTCAGGTCACACACGTCTCACGTGAGTGATCTGGCGACTACTTATGTAACTGGGATCAATAGCTTAACGTGTCTTCAGAAAACACGGTGGCATTGAGAGGAATTAAACCTAGGTATTTTGAGTTGTAGGCCAATATGACTACATCTAAAGTATTATTTTGGGTTCATAGACGTCACTTTTTAAGTAAAAAATATTAATATCCAGTATTGTTACAGTATATATTCATGAATAAACAGTATGAAGTTTAACGGTGTGTTTTGGATAGTTAAAGTGTTCAGCCCCTAACAGAAGGGTAGTCGTGAAGGGTGGAAGGAAGATAAGTCAATATTTGACGTATTTGTGGACACAGCTCCTCACCTAAACACTTGACCGTAGAAAAATACTGTCTTGACTTGAAGTGTTCTTGGGGGAGTCCGTGTGCGAGGAGATTAGGGATCTTTATGGTTCACGGTTCACCTCAACACACTCCTGTACGACTGCCAGTAAAACATTGATTACCGTATACATGCTTGCCAATATGTCTCTGAATAATTTGTACATTTGTTCAGTAAAAACTTTTAATAATTATTTTTCCCCTTCCCCTTATCATTATACTATATTTTATTCTCATTATTGTTTGTTTCTATCATTTTTTTCTTTCAATTTTTAGACATTTGTAACAGTTTTATGAGGTACTAGCTGACCCGGCGAACTTCGTAACGCCTGACAGTAAATACATGTTAACTTTAAGATTGGCCATGTTTGAAGTCGAATAGCAATACGGCTTCATTGTGAAAGGTTATATATCCTGGGTCGCGGCATAGAGAATAAAAATACTGAAACGATAAGACATATAATAACATTCCTATAAAACAAATAAGTCTGAGTGGATTAATTCACAATTTTCGAATCCAATCCAAACCCAAACGAAACCTAACTGTAATACGACTTTTATAGGAAAGATATACAACAGCTGATTATTATAATAAACGTAATAATATAAACATTGTAATTATTATATAAACACGTGACTTTAATCAGACAGAAAATGAAAATATAAATACATAAACCCCCCAAAACCGAAACTATTAACGTGGTGAATAAAGCTGTTCATTTTTTACAGTACACATTTACTTCATAGTTTAACATTAATGAATGATTCAGATGGCATTGGATAGTAAAGCATACGGTATTGCTAATGGAAAGTAAACCAATCAGCTGTAGCTAAGATATCAAATGTTTTCATTGTAGAAATTTGTAAACAAACATACTCTCCATAAGGTTAACATTAGAAATTTAAAACGCCATAAAATGGAAACTTATGGTGTTTTCGAAAATATTTTTTCACTAAAACCTTCCCGGACACATATAGAGCAACTTCCTAAAATTTCATGGCGATCGGATGAGTAGTTTGGCAACGCATAAAGGACATACATACATACAGACAGACATACATTCAATTTTATATATAGAGATAAAATGAATTACTGCATTTAAGGATGAATTGTTAACGACTTTTAAAAACTGAAATATGATATTTTACGCTGTGCAGATTCGAGACCATTGTTTATATGGCATTTATTAACCACTTTGACTCTAGATAAACGTACTACTGTATAAGTATAAGCATGATTTATGAATTTTATCTTAATAAATGTATGCATAAAATAGTACAGAAACAAGCACACATATATAGAGCTTAGCATTTTGGAGGTTCCTCCTGTACACTTACTCATAATAAAAAAAAATTAAAAATAACAGCGATCATAAAGATATAAAACTAAAATAACATAATCTCCTGAAACCAAAAGTGCCATTCAGAGATTTATAATCAAAAAGTATACAAAATAAAGTAAGAAGAAAGTAAAGACAATACTAGTTCAAGTACTTTGAGATCTGCAAGAAAAAGGTAAATAAACGAAAAGTGAAAGTGGTGATCACAAGAATGCACATACGGGAAACATTACTTTCTTACTGTATTCCAATTAAGTCTGTGAGATTTATTCTCCAATGTTATAACCTTCAAGCACATGTTCGGTAGATAACCGATCGGAACTAGACTAGACGAGTGGTGGAGCGCCACTTGAGAAGCAATTATGCTAATATATTCATATTCGGTGAGGGTAAACACAACCGAGCCTCCTCAACGACGGACACTCGCCGCTGCTGCTGCGGTGTTATTCCACATGCATCAGAAGCGAGTGTGTTCGAAGCCACTTCACTATGAGGCCCACCTATAATTACACAGGTCCTCCGGTCGCCGGCATGGCAGCCATTAAACCGGCAAATGTCATTCTTCTCATGACTCGGCTTCTGGTGGAATGTGACCCTCACATCAGCTGGAGCGGTCATCTTCTCCCATTAGAATCTTCGTCGTTGTCGTTAATGCAGCTTGAGTAAATTTTGAAGTAACTTAATAATCTGAACTTAAATTGTTTTCTACCCTAATAGTAACTCTACCCTCGTACTTCATACTTGAAAAATCCGCACATTCCGTAGTTTAAGTTATATTTTTATTACATTAGATTATATTATTGAAATGGTAACCTTCCCAGGTAGGTATTTTAAGCCAAGTATGTATGAGAAATGACTGTAGGATGATTGTGGCGCGACCTTGTACCCTTGTTACTGACTAAGGCTGAGACAAGACTGTAAATTGCGGTCCAACAGCCGCATTTATTTATTTTTATATAAAACTTAGTTACCATTGAAACTGTATTTCAATGGTAATATGGTTTTCTCAATTAATTCCTGTAGTTCCTTATACGCTTATTTATGGAATATTTTGACGTAGATATGTCTAAGCTCTTGGGGGGAGGGGTTTTGGCTATTCGTGTCACGCGAAAGTTATAACGGAAGTGACGTCACCTAGTTATAAGAAAATCTGTTTAGAGGAACTGAAACCATTCTATTTAGGTATAACCATGATCCAAGCTATTTCCAAAAGGTAAGTAAATACATGTTCGTTTAATTGTTTATTTACATTTGGCTATAGACGGAAATAGTTAATTAATTGTACATTCCAATGTTGCATGGTGTTGAACTTTTTTTAATTTTCACCTTGAACATAGTAAAAACAATACTTGAGAATAGTTGACAGCTAGAAAATTATTTGTAGTTTTTTCCTAGCTTCGTGGATCTATTAATCATGGAACTGCTCACATAAACTAGAGTGACGTAAAACAATTCCTTTGAAAGCCGTGAACTATAGTTTAAACCCTAAATGAAAAATGTGTATGGAGAAGTCTACAAAGCGTGCACAGGATCAGATATACGACTGCCAGTTTACTATCGCACTAAAGAACACAGCCGTGAAGCAGAAATTAAAGCGTCGCTGCGCCGGTCGATATTAAGTTATAAATTAGCAATGTCAACGACAAGTACATAAGTATGATTTAAAGAAGTTTAATGGCCGGGTCCGCGGACTGGTTCCGCTCCACAGCGCGCATAAACAAATCCGCGGGACTGACGATAAATTAGAGCAGAGTGCAGCGGCAAAAAGTGCAAAGTGCATCGACTGCGACGCCGCCCCGCAGCAAAAGGGACGGAAGATGGGTACGTCTGCGAACTGTGGGGAGTGGCTGTGACTGTCTGCGGATGGTATTGTGTTAGAGGAGGGGTGATTTACTCTGGAGTCTTGAAAACTGTTTATGATGCTTATAAGATGACGATACTTTCGAACCTCTACGGATAAAACTGTGAACGCGAGAACTTTGCGTGCGAACGTCCAAAGAGAAAACTTTGATATTCTGGGATTCCTTCCGAAAAAAATCGATTTAAATTGAGGGAGTTACAAATCTACACAATTTTTACAATTAGAGCTTGTACTATAGTTATTTTTAGGTAAAATCGTTGATTCGTAGTACAAACATTATTTAAGGAACACAATTATGGATGGTTAATATTTCAAGATACGGTTGCTAACTTAGGTAAAATTCGATTTCTCAAACTGAAAATTTCTAAACACCGGACTAATGTTTCTATCCAGTACATATATTTAAAAAGTACTAGTAGAACACCCCACCATAAAAGTTAAAACACATAATTATAATCTAATCGAATATTTTACTAGTTCAGCTAACATAGGAATGTTCAACTTTTTTTAGGCCAATGAGCTATACAAGAGTTTCCTTGGATAGCTTGACGACACCAGAGACTACCAGTTAACCCCCTTGGGCAATGGCAATGTAGAGGTCCAACGCCTCGCTCGCTGCTCCGTCACACTAGCCCGGGGTCAGGCTGGATTATCAATGGGAGGGCAGATGATTTGTAGAGGCGGCGCTCCGCCGATGTCATACCCGGACTATTATAGATCGGACCTCGCTTATAATGGGCCTCCAATCTCGAGTATTTCGTTAGCGGGGCCCTGTCCAGAAAATTCCTCGTTTTTATAAGTGTCCGATTTCAAGACATTTTTTGAAAGATAACTCTATCAACGATGAAAGTGTTTATTATTGGTGGTTCCTTTAAACAGGGTGGCGTAGTTGTTAGCGTGACAGGCTCTAAACTTTGGGTTATCGGTTCAGAACCTAGAGTTGCCAAACAGTATTTTCAGTACTTGTACTTAGTTGGCTAGCCCAATCATTTCCATTTATTTATCCATTTGAAGGGGCGGATACTTCCAAGGCACTTCAGCCGTAGCGGCTTTTTTCGCACCCCTAAACTTCTCTCTCCTGGAGAATCAGGAATCTTCTAAATGAAGAGACCTGGAGAACTGCAAACAACCTGTCGATGAGCTTGTCTGGAGGCACCGTGACCAGTGACGATACCTGTGACAAGTTTGGCATCCTTCCTGCCAAGTTTCAGAAACCTCTACGCAACCTGATGAGATGGAGAACACAGAGAACTTACACACCCTATGCAGAAACCAATTTGATGTGTCAAGTACAAAACAACGAATAAATATCATTATTGACTCTCAAAAATTACACTTAATTACTTTAAAAATTTTAAAATTATTTTGTACCACCGTCACAGATCTGTCACGTCGGTGGTCTGGAGGAGAGGCGAGGGTGGCCGTAACGATACCCCTTCATCCCGGCCACGTGAAATATCTATTTGGGAAATAAGCGTGTAAATAGGGCGGCCGATCGGGACCGTATATTATTCATAGCCGAACCCGAGGCCCGAAACTAACGAGACGACCTTCACTGCGGTCTTCAAATTAATTAACTTCTTTCTCTGTATTCATAAGGCGCAACCGTCGCGTCGACGCGATGCGGCTACCCAGGTCAACAATGCCATCGTCGTTTACGATTGTATTCGGTTGATTTATTCGGTTTACCATTAGCTGTTCGATTGTCGATTGTCGTCTGTTGACTTAGGATTATATTGTGTCAGTGTGTAGGCCTAGCGTGTAATCGCGTTTTATTGGGTTAACCGAGCCTTCACAAGAACAGATTAGGATTCGGATCAATGAAGTTTGTTACGCATGTCAGTTAAAAATGTAATTTGTGATTATAATAAGTAAATAGGTTAAGTAAAAGGTTAATTAAAATTGTAATCATTAGCACTGTACGTAGTTGGGCTAAGATAAATAAACTGCAAAACTAATGGTACATGAATAAATTTTAGTGAGTTGAATTATTTTATTTCATATAGCACTGACCATCTTACCCGATAGTATACAAGACAATTTTAGCTCATTTAAATACTTTCTTCTAAGATAACAAAGTGTTTTACAATAATAAATTGTTTACATAGTTTCCAAAATTACATACCTACATTTGTCATAACCTGTAGGTATAATCTGAAATATATTAACGTTATAATAAGAAGAATATGATAAAAATGTTAAGGATACTCCGTTAATTCTTTTAACTCTGCTTACGTATTGATTCATACTAAATATTAGAGTAAATTATTACTATATATTGTATATTATTTATTATATTACCATAAATTTATCATTTAATAAACATTGTCTCTGTTATTAGTAATATATTTGGATAACTTAGCAGGATTAACGATTTTAACACATAACGAAATACTATGTTTTTTGTTAAATATCATGTGTGAAATTCACGTTTGTGAATATGAAGAATATCTATTTTTTCTGGAGTAGCTGTGGATCATCGGAGGTTAACATCCGACATCCCCCACGGCTTGCCCCAACCCCATATGGTAACATTGATCACTCCTAGGGGTGGATGTCATTTAGCGATCGACCCCCAGGCGAGTGTCGGCAGCAAACCGTTTCATCCCTAATTTCTTACCCCTTCCCGAGCCAAACGAAGTTATGTTATTATATCTCATGGAATATGGATCCACCTAACTACCCTTAACAAGCCTCCCGGAAGGGGACCCTCTTTGGCCTCTGTGACAAGAGTCGTGTTTTTAATTGGAGAACAGAAGGTGCTTACCATATGGAGTTCAATGTCAAGTTATTCAAAGTTATTAATGTTTCTTTTAATTGGCCCGTGTTCTTATCAGGAACACTTATAACAATAATTAATTGACGTTAATTAGTTGAAATTATACGTGTTTTTATGAGTTGATACTTGGTCCGTTACATATATTGAATTTTTCGCCGATTTAAAATATAAAAATATTTTTAATTCCGGTGCCATAAAAAGTGTAATGAAGAATAAAGATTAAAAAGCGAGCAAAGAGAATATTTTGTTGCTCAACATTTCATTGGACAGCTCATAATGTTTACTTCCATAGTAATACTATAGCAAACGATTGTGTGAGAGCTTTTGTTTACTTTATCTACCTACGTAGACCACATATTTTATAGGTTAGGTTGAGAGCCCAATTCCTAATCGAGAGTGCAAGTTCCGAATCTAGCTACCCTCATACTACCCGATCTCATGTAACACCCATTTTACATAACATGTTTGATAACGTATACCAGCAAGGTAATACTAGGATCCTAACCTTGATTTTGCTGAATTAGAATTTGACATCCGTTAACCCTGCCACATCCTTAGTTGCTCAGTTACCAGAACCCACATACCAAACCCCTCCCCAGGTTATCAGGTCGGTAACGAACGACATCTACCGGCCACAAGTGTAACTGTCGCCCTCCATCATCGGTCCAAAACCGATCGCCCGCCTTAATTGCTGCCAGACAGTCGCGCGCGTAATAAAAATCGTTGCTCATCAAGGAACAAAGACAATACGATCGAAACGGTCGTAAAGTTTGGTCATCGAGGGTCGAGTAGACTATAAATGCGAGCATCGATCGTTCGGTTAGGCTGTTCTCATTACATAAACCACGGACCGATAGCCCTTCACCGCGGGCCTTGTCGCGTCAAGGTCAAGGCTGCCTAAACCTCAGTCGTGGGTAACGGGCGGTCAGCTGTCAACTGTCAACTGTCAGCTGGCTTGACAATCCGGCGTCGCGTCGTGTCGCAGGACATGTGAACCCCGTATCGTGCGTTACACATGTCTACGCATGCTGTGGGTCGTAGAGGTGGCGATGGTAAATAGTAGTCTTCAACTAACAAATTTATTAATTCAGAAAAAATTGTAGGTAACTGCAGAAAAACGTAACGACGGGAGAGCTTCGTGATAAATAACTTACGGTGTAATCCGACGGTCACTGATTCGATACCAAATCAGTCACCATTTCTAATTGGTCTGTAAATTACCTGTCTAACAACAATGTTTGGCTGTAACCAGATTAAGGTTTAGACAGTCCTGTATTAAAATGTAGTTTAAAACATATGACATAGCAAAATGAATTAAAAGACTGCTGAACAATTTATCAAGTCTAAATCGGTACTGTAATTTCGTCAACCAACAAATCTATGATTTTGGAACACTTAAAATCTCAACGGAACGTACCAACTGTATGAGAAGATATACTAACATAAATTTGAATATAGTTCTTAATAGCAGTGATCAAATTTGTAAGATTTTGTAAAACTTTTTGGGTATAAATATAATAAAATAATTGTTGGCACTACGTGTAGGCCCGCTTTTGGAGATAATATGCTTACTATATAATCATAATTACCGCACAAAATTAACTTGTTCAGAAAAAACTCGATTGTTTAACGAAAAATAAAAATAGGGTTTTATGCACAACGAACCAGGAATAAACCAGTGATAAAATCGATTTACCTTATACAACTTTAAGGTTAGTTTCGAGATTGCCAGCAGTGTCTTCTCTGGTGAGACAGTTGAGCAGACAGCTCAATCAGCTGATAGGCAGATATCAGGTGGGGTGCACGGTGCGCGTGACAGCCGCCAAAAAGCGCCCGGTTTGAAATGTTAATGCTCACCCCTCGGGCGACACGGGACCATTTGCGAATCACAAACACGTCTGTCTCACGACAAGCCGAGGGAGGGGGTGGGTCATAAAAAGTATCAATGTGACCTGCAAGTGATCCACCCTATCGAGCAATGAGCACTACATCAGTATTGGCTTTGTTGTGGTGACTCAATGAGAATGGGAGGTTGCCGTTTTTTACTAACATGAAAATGGGGGCAGAATTTCAGGGGTAAATTGCAGTAATTGAACAAACCTTAATTGTTTGTCTGACGTGTCTACGTAAATGAGTTCAAACTATTAGAATCAGAGCTGGTGTTTGACACAGACCATTTATAATTCCAAAAAAAAACTTAACGCACTGACCCAGTATGTCAAAGTTTCTGGATCGAAACCAGTGGCCGTCGACTCCTGTCAGATCATGAGCGGTTATCTCTGGCTAGCCCTGGGTGTCTCACACCATCTTGATACGTTGCTGTCTTTAATTCAACCCATAGGCCTTAGGCCCTTGCCGATGAACAGTTTAGGCTTTTTAAGTATAAGTATTTAATTTTTTTGTTTAAAAACTGTTGTTATTAAGGTTTTATGGTAATCGCGGACTACTCGATAGAATGTGAAACTTAGACTGAGATTTTTGGACGGGACCTACTCCCAGAAACCTATGATTCCTGACCTAGGATACACATATCAACCATGTTGAGTTTACAGCTTTCTATTTTAGTTTCCACAAGTGTAACTAACTTAAGGAAAACCCACCTAAATCCACAATTACTGAGTTGTCCCCCAACCCGAGGAAACGCAAATAAACGAAAGAGACAGACGCAATCAGTCGCCAAGGTCACGTCGTATCTCGGACCAATCCGGGACTCAAGGTGAGTAAAAAGTGACATTGGCCGTGTCGTCTGTTATCAACCAAATTATTCCAATCGAGATCCAATCTCTGTCGCTCACCTGTGGTTACTCCGGTGTCCCACAGCATCATTACCGTGATTGGCCCGCGATTGGTTTTTTGTGGGGACGCGGACGGACGTGACCGCCTCAGGACGGACCGCAGCTTGTCGGGACACGGAACATGGGACGCGGAACACGGGACGCGGGACGCGGGACTCGGTGTCAGTGTCAACCGGGTTTAGCATAACAAAACGCTCTTCGCGCTATCTGTCGGCCCGTGACTCCCGTGAAATCCGACTCCCTCCCCGCATTATTTCGGATAAAGCTGTGACGTTTATCCAGGCTTGTGAATGTTTTGTTAAAATGTTCCCGGGACGGGCTATAGGTTAGGGAACGTCGTGGCTATGAAGGGAGTTGTTGAATTTGTGAAAACTTGCATTATTTAATTTCCACCACCTTTAATCCACCATCGTAAGATTAAATCGTGTTTTGTGTAACAGTTTTATCTTGTACAAAGTTGATTGTTGTTTCATCCCAGTCACACGACTTGCAACCAATACGTTAAATTCGTATTTCATTACCAGAAAATTGTCGTATATGTTCTCCGACATCGTTTATAATAGTTTTAAACATTTAATTCCCATAGCTGTATCACAAGATCAACTAACGCGTGACACCAGGTTACGTGTAAATATAGAAATCGTAACACGGATCCCCTGGTAAATTATTATTCTCACAAAACACAAACCTCACAGACTGATGAAAAATCCTCCCGTCTCAAAAAGAATAAACTCTCAAAGGAAGGTGAGCCGGTGACGAGTGAAATTGGGCGGTTGGATTTAGAGGGTCTCTCTAGGGGGTGGGGAGAATTTGGTGACAAAAAGCGGGTAAGTGGCTAAGCCGTTGGGCGCGTGTCGTTCTTTGTCGCGCGGCGGCAACAAGTGTCCCATCCCCCTTGGATCACCTTCAGCCACTTTCGTCGTGGATTTCCTCCCTCTTTTGTTGTCGTCTAGTTGACTTTATGGCTCTTGATTGTTTTCACACTTCTCTCCCCTTTTTTAATTAGCTTCCGTGGTTTTCTCTTTGAAATATTGTCGTTTTCTAGTTAATTCCAGCTTTTTTACACCAATGCAATTGGTTCTTCTATTAGCGAATTTCCCATAGGGAAGAAGCTATTACCGTAGGTCTCATGGTGAGACTTAAGCCCGGGACCATGTTATTTTTTCTTCTTTAGGTGCCCAGAGTCCAAAAACAATAGTCGTTAAAATTTTTATATATATATATATATATATATATATGTATATATGTATATATGTATATATGTATATATGTATATATGTATATATGTATATATGTATATATATATATGTATATATATATATATATATATATATGTGTCTGTGAACACGATAACTCTCGTAAAAATGGTCCAATCAAGTCCAAATTTGGTAGAGACGTGTATTCCTACAAATGCTCGGACGAGTTCGTAAACCAGACATATCGGTCAATGGGAACGGGTAGTTTGGGGGGGTTTTGTACCCCAAAATGGGGTTTTTTGCGTATTTCACATGTAATTTTTAAAAGTTTATGACTTTATATTTCACCATTAGAATCAGCTTGAAAAACTACACAATTAAGTTCCTTAAAGTTTTTCTCTATCTCCAACGGTTACCGAGATATTAAAAAATCTAAACACAGTACGTTGTATTGTGGGGCTCCAATGTTAATCTTATGGAGGATAGGGAAAAATTAATATTTCCCATATTAATGAATATTTTTGGATAAAACTTGATATTTAGCTTCATGTGGTTGAGATCTATCCATTTATGCTTAAAAATCATAGTTTATGTGTTTATCATGGCAGCAAACCTGCATAATCTTTTCCCATAATAGTCATATAGGGAATAGGCAATCTCCTTTATTTATGGACAGATGTTGATGAAAGTTGGTATAAATGTTAAGATAAAAATTATTTATGGTAGAAATGCCTAATTTCAGTGTTCCTCACAGCAGCAAACCTGCACACTCTTTGCCATGTTAATCTTGTGGAGAATAGGCAAATAATTCTCATGTTTATCGACAGATTTTTTTAAAACTTGTCATATATTATTTTTATATTATTGATTTGGAAATTCGCTGAGTACGCAGGTCTGCTGCGACGGGGGTATTTTTCCTTACTGTCATGTGTTTTAAAGTTCAGTTTATTAGATACTTTAAATACGTAGTCTACTAAGGTACATCTAATAAATGTATCAGAGTGTGCTTGCCGTTGCGCTGGCTTGTTTCCCTTCTACCAACAGACTCCTTGCTGTTCCCTGTGTTAGTTTTTTTCTGTAATATTGGCTAGAAATCTAAATTATAAGAAATTTTATTTCTAATTTCAAACTAAGCCTTTTTAGTATCTATTTTACATTCATGTTTCACATTGAAACTGTACGCCATGTTTTCAATTTGTTTTTAAATATTTTTTGAAAAGAACAGCTGAATTTGGCTGCCTATCAGAGCTGAGGTGTTTAAACATTTAGTCTTAATACCGGAAATAGTCAAGAATACAAAAAATTAAGTAATGTACTCCTTAATTGCCTTAAACTCTCTTCCTGATTTGATGGACTTTTATATTCCTCTAAACCAACATATAATTTAGTAATATAATATGCTCAACATTTGTCTCTTTCCTGTTCCACCTGAAGTCTCCCTCAACTCCACTTAACATTTATCCTGAGACTACGACGGTTCTGTTCCTCCCTGTCACCCTGTTCTGTTCCGCAGCCAATCTACTCCTCCGCCAATCCTCAGTTCCTCGTTGTCGTCCTGTCGCGGTAAACCCACTGGCACAATGGTCCACAACAATGGCCGCCGGTTTCACGGAGATCACGAGCAAAAACGCGACCGCATGCAATATTTTGTCAACGGCTAGACCAGCACTAATCGCCTCTTCATGGTAGCGTGACAGCGACGTTCACACGGTGTCATATAATCCGGCTAATGTCCGTGTCATATCTTCCCATGTCCAGGTTGACACCGGCTAGAGGCTAGAGAGAGTTCCAACCCGGCGCTCAGCTCGAGGCTACTCACGCTTCCGGATACGGAAATTGATTAAGGGACATGTCAGCCTTAGTCAGTAACAAGACTACATGATTGCGCACCTTGCACTCATGTCTCATTCATACTCGGCTTAAAATACCTACGTGAGTAGATTGGGGTTTCAGAAATGTTATAAGGTAATAAATGTTTTAATCATAGCAACTTACGAGAGCACAATTTTTAATCGTTGATCTTAACACTAAAAATAAAGTGGGAATCAGACTCGCGAGAGATTTCATCATAAAACATTTAAGATATTGACATTGTCGGACGGTCTTTTGTTAAGGGAGTGCGCCAATCACAAAAAGCAAACAGGGGCTTAAATGAAAAGAAAATAAGTGGGTCACATCCGAGTTAATCAACACCGCTCAGGATCAACCCCGTCGGTTCCGTTCTGTTAAGATTTTTTAACCCTCGCATAGAGTGACCACTACATTAGTAAACAGCCTTTTCTGCCACCCTTAATTAAAAAATGAAGGTAGATCATTATTTATGCAGGTGGAGACGAAGGGTTGAATTACTTCAGATGCGATGAAAAAACAATTCCATTAGGGGCTTGTGTAATTTTGTTTTCTTTTACGTGCTACACGAATCCGTACCCTTTGGTCCCGAGAGGGTTAGGGACGACTACATTTTTTATAATTTTTAAGTCAATGAGTGGTAACAAAAGTTAAAAAATTTAATCACAGAGACCCCCTAGAACATCTACTTTCAGTCACACACAAAGCTCGCGATGAAGAAGAAAAACCGCAATCCGCAAGTCAGTCTGGGTGCGTGTCCTGGCATTCCATAGTTGTAAAATTTCGTTTAGAGCACGGCTATTAAAAATCGCGTTATTTTATAATACCTATAATTTGAGGGCCTCTAACAAATTGGAGGGTCAGGCGGCAATAATCATACCCTTATTAGGGTTTTTGCGGACGCGGATTTTATGAGGTTGTCAAACGAAGGAACGTCGGCGGGCGTGGCCGACCCATCGCACGTCTTCTGTGACAGCATTGATTACGGCGATCCTGTGTCACCGGTCGGCGGCGGAGGCCATCTTTGTTGAAACAAGAACAAAGCCGCTTGTGTCGTAGAGGACCCTGTCCGTGTAACAGTGTGTGTAGGCTCCCGCGCGCACGCTTTGCAGCGCCTTCGCCGACGAGTTTATTTATAGTCGCACGGCCTTACGGCCGCAGCGCACTCTATATAATATGCAGACCACATATAGGTTAGGTTTGATGTAAATTGAGTCCGATGCTCGTCGTATTTATGGACGTGGCGTGCATTGATTTAGTTCGGTAGCCGGAACGTGTAGCGCGCCGGTTTACAAGGCTGGGCCTGCTAGACGCTTTAATTCAATAGGCGGCGAACTCGGTTAAAGCGGTTAAACAACGAAATATTGCCTTCCATGTAGTCTCGGTCGTTAGTATCCCCCGGCTCCGCGCGATTGAATACTGGTAACCTACGAGGACTAGGCACGAGATCGGGAACGCTACCTACTGAGACACATCTACTGGAGAAAAATACTAAACAGAACACCGTCACCTTCACAAGCCATAGGCCTACCAATCCTCTTACAACATCGTTTCAGTTATCGTTCAACATCCAGTAACAGAAATAGCCTACACCTGTATTACTATTAGTATAACCTTTTAAAACGGTGACCTATCCAGGTAATTATTTTCAGCAAAATATGAATAAGAAATGAGTTTAAGACATGTTCCCTAGACAGGACTGTTAATTATTAGCGAAACAGCCGATGTCATCTAAAAGAACATGGTTTCACCATATTACAAAATTGATTGTATAAACAATTGACGTGACAAGAATAAAGAATCCCATTTGACAGTTAATGAAATAAATGTAATCAATGTAAACTACGGTTTCCGGCCACACCTCGCATTAGTTTCGAAAAGTAGGACGGAGGCGGTATGTAATAGAATCTGCAATAATTAATTTCCGCAATAAAGTTCAAGGGGACACTACAATACGAGCTCGGCGCAAGCCAAGTTACGACTGCGTAGGGAGAAACACACTTCAATCATCTCTCTTTGGAGAATGTCCACAGGCCCTCTTATATTCTTATCGAGTTATTTACTAAGTGAAAATAAGTAAAATTCATATATACGACCTGAGTAGGTCTACATTTGTAGTTAAGTCAGGTAATGTTAGAATTATAAAAGTACTGTAGGCTATATGAAAATCTAAAACATTTACTATAACAATATACACAGCTGTACCTGCAAGCGTGATACAACCTTTGATGAATTCTTACTTTGTATGCATTATGCGCGTTTTATGAATTATTGTTCTTAATGGTTCATTAATTTATTCGTGCGTGAACCCGACGAGTCTGAATATATTGACTTTTACCAGAGGTCAATGGATCGAGTGTCGAGTGACCCCCCTCACTGGAACGTTCTAGATTATTTTACACATTCCAAGATTTCATAGGTATTGACTTGTAAGAATGGAGTCACAGGGTGTGACGGAATGTTCTAGCCACATGGCTCGCTGTAATGACATATGTAATGCTGGGGTCCGAGAGCCGTAATAAGCCGAGGTCCGTGTGAATGGAGGGCTTCTGCGGGAGCGGCCCGTCACGAGTGTTGAAGATGCAGACACTGTACAGACACTAGAGTCCAGGGTACGCATAGGTTTGCAGTTTATATTTCTGTCTTTTTTTCTAAAAATAATAAATAAATGTCAAAAATGTGGTTATATTTTCCTTTACCATAGTTATGAACTATTAGATAAATATCTCCAAAGTTTAGTCACGTTTCGATATGTGACCTTTGGAGGCACCACACCCCTCGACTTAATCGGTGTATCGAAATATTAAACAAATGTTCGAGATAATTATCGATGTACTCAACGTATCTTCCAACTATCCGATCGGGTTGAGTTTCTATTTGAAAGGATATGGTTATAATGACACCAAAGCGTAGTATCTCGACGAGCAACTGGTTCCCATAATTTAGTTTCACTTTTATTATTGTCGTTAAGATAGAAAGAGTATCAAATGACGTACTTGTCTACTGTTATACTAATCCATCTCTCGTTTATAGTAACATCTAACAGTAAATTATATAAGTTTTGAAGTTCTTTGTATCTTTTCCATAATAATTCTGGAAAAATTGACATCTCATAGATTGAATTTAAACAAAATGTACACATACACGTTGGAATCGTAGGGAAAAAGAATATCTCCAACCACCTTTTCCCCTCCCAACAAATATGGCGGAGAACAGCAAAGGTTAGGTTATAGTCCACCGGATGGACCATATGAAACATAATCCCCAGAATAATAACGGCAGACAATGACAACAATCGGGCCCTTGTGCGGATTATTTGGGCGTGCGGGAGGCAAACAAGGGCATAACACTGAAACTGAAACTGGGAAAACAATCTTGGAGTAGCGACCCGGCATTAGTTCCGAGCCGGTCTCTCCACAATAGAACACATGTTAGCCGATCATCATCAGCTTTTTGTGCGCTTAGCTTATGAAAAATGACAGATCCTATTTTGTTCCTTTTTTGTCAATGAGGCGCATCGTTTCGCATTGGAGGGCTCCTTTGTCGATACAATATTTGGGGACCAGCATTGTGTTCGATTTTAAAACTAGACACTGAATGAATTGCATCAATAGACATTTTGATTGTTTGCTTTATTGCAGAAACGCAATTTTTACCCAGGAAAGTTAAATTATATACTGTACTACATATTTGTAATTGATACAGAAGCTGTTTCATACTGTTTGTATATCCATTAAAATTTAGATTTAATTTAATTTAAGTTAGTGGGATGTCGAAAATGAACTGAGTGAAGAATGTCAAGGTCTGAAAGGGATTCGTAGGTCCAGACTCATCAGCTGTTCTCAGATCGGCGACTTATAAAGAGCCGGAGATGACCGACGCTTGTGTTGTGTAGTCTCTAATTATAAGGTAGGCGCTTCAGAGGCTTAATTCCAAGGTAATTTTGTCACTGGTAGATTAGCCTTGACGTTGACAGATGTCCCCTTGTGTCCGAGGACATTCCTCGGTGTAATAACCCGCGTCATCCTGCTATCCTGCCGCAGACACCCATTTAATTGTGGCCTATCACACCGCTCGACGCTCGAGATGGCTCATTCCACGTGTGCGTGTGTGTGCGAGTGCGTGTGATTGCGTGTCCGAGGTCGTCCTTCATCACAAACGTGATTGCGGGATTATATTGGACGTTTCCCGCTTGAAATCACACGGATATTTGTGTTCGCGTTTAATTTGCGGGACCTGGCAACGTTGGTTATCCGGACAAATATCCGGATAGCCAATCCGGCTATCCGGATATTTGTCCGGATAAATGTAACACTTTGTCCGTGGTTAAAAAACATATAAATTCAATGTATTTATACTTAAGACTACAACCTTGAATGAATACTTACTTGGTATTTTGAATTTAACATGTGTGAAGGGCTAGTGTGATGTCTGTAATTAATTTTTATGAAATGTAGCTCTGTTACTGTATATTCGTCAGGTTCATGGGTTGATAGCAATGATCAAAGACAGCTACGTCGAGTATTAAAAAGAATTGTGTCAAGGTTCGAACTTGTGTCCTGTAGTTTTGAATAGTGGCGTACTAAACTCCCAAAAGAAAGAAAAATCCACACGTTTAAATGGCTCTTTTAACCTAAATCCAATTGTACACGTAAATTTTACATTTGAGTAAGTCGAAACCGCTTGTAGTTTTCATCTCACGGATCTAAATATAGAAATCCAACGGAAAAATAGATATTACACTATTTTGCAAAAAAAACTCTCACGTCCTTGGAGTAAAAAATCTTAGACAAGTTTCTTTGAGCGAATACAAATCAATAAAGCGTCCACTCGAATCAGAGGCAAGGCTCTCCATCTCCAACTAATCTGGCCCGAATGACAAGAGGGCCGAAACTCACATCGCCATTGCGAAAAGATACTTGAAAATGAATAAGTCTATTGAGGGCGAGCAGGGATGGGCACGGCGTTTCTGTTCCATATTTCGAGGATTACAGTGTCTTTTATGATATGACGCGGGCGCGGGCGGTGCTCGGTGGAGTGGATGGATCGACAAAGAGGCTCCCTCGAGGGCGCCCTTCATGATGTGTATTCACATCCGCGATCGCCGGAGAGAGACGAGAGACGAGAGACGCTCGCTCGAGTGTGGCGAGTAGTGGTAGTGTGCCTACCTGCCTGCGGCTCGTGGAACAAAAGGGATGGTTATAATATCGGTGCGTTAATAAGATCCTACCGAGTAAAACACATCCTGTTAAAAAAATCGCACTTTAAATTTATTTGTATTACACAATTGAGAAAATACATTATATTTCTTTTAGACCATGGATTTATCTAAAGGGAATTCCTTTAAACAGCTTTTTTATAACCACAATATGTCACCTCTGTTACACGTTTGCGTCCCGAAAATTGCTAACACCCCCCTAGAGCATATTCATGTGACTGTCAAAAATAGAGAACTAGTTTGAAAGGACCACATAAGATTAAAAAATGCAAGCTACTTTTTTTCTCGCTAAAGGAAAATATGTCGTAATTAATATGATTACTTGTACAATAACAACAAAAAGTAGAGGTTTTAAAATGAAAAATAATCTTCCAATAATACTACTTTGTTACGAGTAAAAATTTTCATTCACACTTATATACCTTATATACCATTCACAAATATATGAGACGTATTTAAATGGCATCTGTCTTACTTTTAATCTGTCTGCTGAGACGTTAGACAGCTATTTTGAATTTATCGTTTAATTCAATCATTCCATGTCTTTCACAATAACTACATAAAAATGTATCCATAACTACATAAAGGCAATAGTTTTGACGTCTTAATAATTATTCATTCGTCCAACCATAACAAAGGCCACAGTAGTAGTTATTTAGTTAAATTGCGACCTGCCCGGGTGGGATTTTAAGTCAAGAACAAATGAGAAATGAGTGCAAGATGATTGTGGCGCGGTCTTTTAGTCTTGTTACTGACTGAGGCTGACATGTTCCTCAGACAGAACTGTTAATTCATAGCCCAACAGCAGATGGCATATCTAAAGGACTTAAAGCTTATCGCAGGATTCAAATAACTCCCTCTGAACTATGAACCGGTCTAATTATGAGAATTACATTTGTGGATTAACGTAGTATTCAATAGTGCGGACGTTAATCCAGACAAAAAACACTCACAACTATCCACAATTCGGGACCTCTAAGTAGCTGGGTTACAGGACACGCCACAGTCCCAGTCCAGTATCCATAGTATCCATTACTCCGGGAATCAGACTGGGTTCCCACCCAATACCATTCTTGGAAACCCAATCAGGTACCTGAGATAGAATTGCCAAAAGCCAATCATCAATAACTTTACCATTATTGATAATACCGTAACCCACTAAGTTAGGCCAAAAATAATGTTAAAAGGTTCCAGATAAAGGCCTAAATAATGAGAAGGAAAGATGAGACCGTAGAACATAATATATAAACTATACGATATAGTTAAGGAATTGTGTTTATCAATAGCTGATGATAGTGATGACTATGAATACATTTACTTTTAGTAGGTGATAAATTACTTTGCCAACACTGATGTTGTCGACGTTCATTTTAAATTGAATACTCATTGTACAAGTCATTATCTGATACATTGAACGTTTATCTGGCTATTTACATATAAATAGCCATGAAGGTAGGATTTGTTGTATTTGCTTATGATACCGAATTTAAATCTAAATTAGAGATTTGAAAATTTTAGAGATCGTGTCGTTTTATTTAAAATACCATACCATATAATTTGTTAGAAGTGTGCCGTATAAACTTCATACCCAAATATTTAAATGACAGAAATTTAAATTTTGAGGAGTATAAGAAAAATTCATAGGAGTAGTAAAAACCACCATGACAATTACAGTAGTTCATGACTCAACCAATTTGAAGGGTTTAATTTATTAATCATCAAATTGAAGATCATAGGCATCACAAACACAGAAACATATTAACCGTAACGAAATTTAAAAAGATAGGTGTTCTATAAAAACTGTCTTGTTGATATGAAAATTAAATGGAAATAAAGTTTCAATAAAAGTAATTTTCTTAATTATTTTAAAATAATTAAAAGTTTTAACGTTTACTAAACCTTCCCAATTCATAAATAATTACAGATTTAAAGAAAATGTTAGTAAAACTATTCGGGACCTTTTATTCAATTGAATTAACATGTAATGGCAATTTTAACACAAGACGCAGTAACGTTCTTGATTACTACAACATTCTGACTTTAATCACCCCCTCGAGTTCTACGAAGTACAGCCCAAGTCTGACCGTGACGTCATATCCAGGTACTTGTTCCTCAGTTCCACAGCCAGCCAGCTCAAAGCTTGTTGAATAATATTGGCCAGATTTAATCACTCGAGCGGCCATTTCACGGATGAGCAGTCAAAGTTCTACCAGGCGGCTGTGACATACGTTTGTCAAAACAGGAACTTTCTACGCTCCAAACTGTTTTTATAAAGTAGTTTTGCTTTTTAATTTATTAAACCAATCTATAAATAAGCACTCGTAGTGACAAAATATACTCTTTGTTGTAGCAAACCTGACACAATTTATTTAGTAATTAATCGAGATAGTTCAACCTAAGTTTAGTCATGGGTTGAATAAGGAGGCTATATGAATTTACTCATTATCAATGAGAATAACATGGGGAAAGAGGATGCATGTTTGCTGTTGTGGGAAAAAATAATTTAGGCTTTTCAAAAAAGTTTTAAACCTCAAATAGTCTGAGATAGTCTATAGATCTATAGATATCTAGTCTATTTGAGACGGGAAGTTAATGAATTTGTATATTGAATGCATAATCTAACCTTGTAATTCTCATGACGGACCTTTCTTCTCCTATAAAATTTCCTCAAGCTTTTTCAAATTAAAATTACCGTTATTTAAATATTTCGGTATGAGTTCCTGAATTGTGCAGATTTAGTTTATTATAAAATTCCGAATTACGCGATTATTTCGGTCAAACACAAATCTTACAAATTTTTAAACCACTAAAAGTCAAGAATCATAAATAGAGCGGTTGAAAATGTAATTTAATAAAATAAAGAAAAACAAATTAAACGCTCATAAAAATCGAAGAAAAATATTTTTAACCTTTAATTTTAATAGAAGCTGTTAGTTTATTCGTAAATCGGAGAAATGAGGCAGCATTAACCATGTACGCAGTCTTGCCACTACACAAGCGTCTATTTACCTCCGAGGGACATTTTATTTGACTTATTTCCCTCCCCGTCACTTTTGTTGGGTCCTTTGTTCCGGCCTTTTGTTTTGTTTGCCTATTGTCCGCAGACTTGTGTTGTTTTCGGTTTGTTCCGTCCTTTTATTCATTGTAACTTTGTTTATTGTGGCAACTTGCCTTTTTCACCGTTACTCTGTTTACTTTGCACACAACCGACAATCGCAAGTATTTGCAAAGTGGTTTGTTTTGTTCCAAATCGTTTCAGGGGTTTTGGCAATATTAGCTTTGAACTGGCAGGTAGTTTCTTATAAATCTTTTTACTCAATCTAAGTATAAATATTTAAAACGTTTATAAAGACGTTTAATTGAAATAATATTCTATATTTATTTTAATCAACGAACTGAAATTGTTTGGAATTGTTTGCACTTTGTCCAAACAGGCAATAATTAATTATACATTTGGATATACTGTGTGGTCCTTACTCGAAAAATAAAATGAAAAACTTAATCGTTAAGTAAAAAATCATTTCAAAATATTCAAAACCAAGGTTTATTATAATTTCTATTTAGTTCTTTTTCTTACGCCAGAGGCATTATAAAGAATTACAGAATGATTATACAGGAACATTTTTAGGAAAATAATCAATCAATCCAAACCCAAATGGGCATCCAGGGGGTTGAATCTGTGAACCAAGATTTAACATTCTAAACACCAGGCTATCATGACACTGAAAAATAATACAGAAGCGGTCAGATACGGAAAATTTATTTTGCGTCGTTGTCAACTATTGGTCTATAACGTAAAGGATATAAGAACAACTTTTATGTAATTGCACGATCTGACAAAAGTGCTTACCAAGCCGTACCTCTGGTTAACCAAAACACATGTCTGATGTCACTACATGTAACATTGCAAAATGTACAGTGTTTAATTCTCTGTACGAAATAAGTTACATTATGGATATGTCTAAAGGAAATGTTTTCAGTTACTCATAACCATATGACGTCCCTTCCGTAACACTTTTGTGTCCAGCAAATTGCTAACGCGTCTATAGAGCTTAGACAAATGACAAAACTACATCTGAACCTAGTTTCCTTGCTACTTAAATTATATTTCGTCAGGATCATAAATATCCCAATAATAAAAAGGAGCTGAACCCAGTACGGAATTGAACGGGCTACCTTTAGTTTATGATAAACATCAACATAAAATTAACTTGCTACAAAATGGCCGACTACTTCGTAGCGGATAAGTTCACAACGACGTATAACCGAGAATCGACATGTGCACTGTGGCTGACGCCCGACGCCCGACTCCCACACACGGGGTTATCCGCGCCTCGGTTATCCGGAGGTTATCCGGCGACCCTCTGACGTCACGTGTCATCCGCGCCCTCTGTTATTAAATGTAATAACCTGGCGGAGCCCGGGTGTTTAGCTGGGCAGCTTCCGCCGCGACCGTGAGATACGCTCGTCCACGTCCGTGGCCGCGGTCGCCCGCCTCCTTCTGGGAACCGGAGATGACGATCTGGCTGGTAATTAACTTTAGTTGACTGTTGCGCTGTGAAACATGTCGTGTTCCAGTGTCAATATTTGTGACGTGCTGTTGAACATCAATATCGATTAGATTTACGTAATCTACGTGGAGGTGTAGGCGTAGTTTATGAAAGATTCTCGATTACTAAATGGATTAAAAATTACGTAAATAGGGAAACTACTATTTTATGTGAATATACCTGGAAGATCCACTATAGGGAAACAACGTAACCTGCTCAGCTAAAGCCTGACACAGCAACGCAATGACAATATTTTTCAATTTATATATTTAGGCTATTATTTATGATTAACATCTGTTAATTTTACACAGTTATTCCAGCACCTACAATGAAAATGCTAATGCTGTGATTCGTTCAAGTGAAGCCCTTGCCTTGGTGTGTAAGTTGGTCACACACGTATGGACGGATGGGAATAGTTGGGTTTAGTTTGGGTATACACTGCAGTGAGTCAACGGTGGGAGTAACCCCCACAGGAGCGGGGGTACTCATAAAGAATTACCATTCCCCCCCCTCAAAAAAGTGAATATCGGGGTACTAGCTTATATAATTTGAAATAAGATAAGGTCAGCTGTTGTTATGGTGTGAAAGTCAGGGGACACTTAAATATTGGTTCTAGTTTCAAATTAATTGTAAAATAGCAAAGTAATGTTAATAACACGTTTAATAGCAAATAAGATGGCCGGATATATTGCACGTAACGCTGACTATTATAAACTAGCACAGTTTATAATAGTCAGCATTGTCTAACGAAATAAAAAATAAAATTGTGGCTCCACATTATTGTAAGATTAAAATTAAAATTACGTTGCGTCTTTATTATTTGTAGTACCACATTAAGATTTTATCCTCAAGAGAACAATCTTAATCTATTGTCCCCATTACTGTTCACCCGATAGTTACGTCGTTAAGTCGTTAATTACATCTAAGTGATCGCGATGATGAAGTGGGAAAATATTTTTTACTTCAAAAGAACAAATTATAAAACTAGAAATCAATTTTATTTATGAAAGTCCTGTAAAAACTTCAAAATAAGCAAAATGAAAGCTAAAAACCGCGCGATTCGTGGAATCCAAGCAGGTGATAATTAAAAAAATAAATAACTGTGGCAAAAACAAAAGACCCCTGTCCTATAAATCCCAAGTCGGAGAATAAGGGCTCGAGCCCATTGTCGGGTGATTATTGGCCCCATGCATCACGCTAGAGGGGAGGGGTGGAGGGGGTGCACACTTACCCTCTTATTTATATTGTAGGAAACCTATCATTAGAGGCTTGTTAGAGAATTAGGTGGATTCCGGAGACACCAGCTACCATGCACTTGTCTTGACATTTATCAGTAGAGGGTAGTTAGTGGCGTTGTAGTGTTGTAGGGTTACTTTTGACACGAGGGTCGGTTACATGTGGAGAGGGTGCATTTAAAGTATTCGGAAAAGGCAGGTATATTTTCTGAGCATATTCAATGTGTTGTAGCTTTAGTAAGTTGTTTGCTATAACTTCACTCATCGTCATTTGGACCAGTTGTCCCGAGGTCGGCAGGAGTCAGTGGGAACCGTCCGGCTCGGGAGGCGTTTCACATTAACCATTTTTGAAACCCGGCAAATAGGAATGTTTTAATGGACGCACGCTTATGGACAATAGCGGTCCCTAAATTACAGACCCGCGTCGCTTTTACTTACCCGCCGTTCGTTCTCTCGATTGTCACGCCATTTTTGCCGTTTGATAATATTGTTACCCATTGACAGCCGCCCATTACAGACCCACTCGTTTTAATTGTTTACGGCACCACATTATAATTGCGAATCATTGTTTCGACTTTATCTTTTCGCTTTCGATTTGTTATTCCTATAATTATAAGTGGTCGTTCCCTCGAAAGGGAGTTTTATGGGGATCGGCTTCAAGAGTAAAACCGCCGGTTTTTCTAATTGGTTCTCACTGAAAGAGGAAGATCGCGTACAAAACCTAAGTAAAGGTATAAGTTTAGATCGAAATTCTAATAACTGTTTTTATTTATTCGTCACACTTAGTACGTTTTATGTACTTTTTTAGTACGTTTTGACATGGATATTTCTTAATTCTGGGGTGGGAAGGGGTCTTGGTAATTTTTAAGACCAAAATTTGAAATAGTGACGTCATATGGTTACTGTATGGACAATTATTTAGAGGAATTGGAAACATTCCTTTTAGACATATCCATGGTCTATCCTATTTCCCACAGGGAAGTACATACAATAATCTTTACAAGGAGCTTTAAAATGTTCAAATGTCACACATTCAACACTCTAGAGTGCAATTTCAAACTATTATAGGGCTAAATTTTAAATATTTAAAGTTGGATCTTTAATAATTTATTTCATACGTACAACATATACGTACGTTTACCTACGTACGTACCTATTCATGATTGCTTGTGATATGTTTACTACCAAGATCCTCATACTAAACTACAAGTGGCACACACGTCATACTTTTGTTTCCTATCAAAATACACGTATGTTACGACTAATCACTATGATTTTATTGAATTAAAATTGATTTATTTATTTGTACTCAATTAAAATCTTTAGATATAGTGTACATAAATAGTACATCCAGTGTGAACAAATAGAAAGCACAGTTTGAATGGTATGTTTATAAGCCGGGAAAGGTATGTATTCTTAATTTCTAATTAGGCTAGAAAAGTACACACCTATGCGTGAAGAATAAATCAATACTATAAAGAAATAAAAAGACGAGGTGACACATAAGAGAAAAGCCTACCATCACAATACCCCGCACAAATAGTACATCCTATACATAGACACAATATTCATTGTACACACTATCGCTATTATCATACTTTGCTAATAATAATAAGTGTATTCTAAACAAATTTATACAACGTATAAAGTAAAAAAACTATATGTTGAGTGGACCTATTTCCAATTAATATTACAATTATATATTTTAATCACTAGCTAGGATAAAATATATCATGTCAATTAGTTGCCAATTTGCAGAAGTTAAATATATAACAAAAAACCGCCTATAATTACCGAAACGAGTCGACTAAAAGTATCGAAACGTACATGCATAACAAGTCTGACGTGGTCACCACTGACAGGGAATCGCGTGTCCTGTAATCCGGCTACTTGGAGGTCACGAATTGTGGATAGTTGTGAGCGATGACCGGCGGATGTGATACACCCTGGTGTGGATTGAATACTACGTTTATTCACTAATACCATCCTCATCCGCAAAATTATGTTTTGTATCCCACGTTAAAGTGTAGGTTTCTTAGATGTGATTTGCTGTCGTATAATTAGTTAATCCTGTCCGTGGAGCGTGTCAGTCTTGCTCAGGAACAAGACCATATTACATATTACACAATTATATTACACCTATTTTCATTCATACTTGGCTTAAAATACCAAAATGAGT
This sequence comes from Nephotettix cincticeps, assembly GCA_023375725.1. Taxonomy (NCBI): domain Eukaryota; kingdom Metazoa; phylum Arthropoda; class Insecta; order Hemiptera; family Cicadellidae; genus Nephotettix; species Nephotettix cincticeps. Next base: position 57,434,304 of record CM041787.1, on the reverse strand, counting down.
AGGTTACAATTTCAGAAGGTTAATAGTAATAATAATCAACAGACGTTCTAATTAATTACGTAACGAGTTAAAAGAACCCGATAGCAACATTTCCAGAAGAGTGGGCAGCCGTGGCTGTGTCAAAGTAAAGATCCAAACGCCAATGTCGCTCACCAGAGGGGGCTATTGTCGTCCCAAGGTCACCTCGATTAATCATCGGGCCATTATTCAAAAAACAATTAATACAGGAGGAGTGGGCCTTTTGTCGGCTTAGAGACAAGGCTGCACAGCGGGGTTGTCACCAACCGGGCCCAAAATATACACAGGATCGCCGTGCCGTCCTAGCCTCGCGCCGGGGTGCCGTGCCGCGCCGCGCTACTTGCCGGTCTAAATTAACCGCTACAATTAAACAGATATTTACCGAACGTGTTCCGACTGCGAGCCAGATAAATCGATCCCACTCGAAATTCCGCATTTACATACGTTGTTTATTTGGCGACCGAACCGTGTACCAAATTGATTTCGGACTTTTATTGTTACGTATGGCCGCTCAGCGCACTTAGAGCGGTGTCGTCGCGCGCCCCACTTCGTCTTGGGCGGATTTATCTTTCCGGCACGAGCGGGTGGGTTTGGATCATGAATATGTAACTGTGATTTTTGTGTAACTGTGACCGGGAGGTAACTGACTTTTGACAGAGTCCGTTGTTCAAACACTTAACGTGCTGTATTAAATTTGTTTTGTAGTATAAGATTTTGTGAGAGGTTTGTAAGGTTTTTGGTTAGTAATGATTTTCATTGTTCGATGCAATAATAACCGAAGCATCTATGTGTAATATGCAGTTTATTGATAAAACTGGTAGATTAATCGAACTGATGGTTTGATTATCGAATTACAGTATCTCATTTAGACCTGCTATTCCAATTTTGGAACATTTATATTTTGCATAGTTGGAGAGGAATATTCAAGATTATGTGAGATTTTTTGGGCCTAGCCAGTAAAAAAATTAAAGGTGGTAACCCTACTTTCCCTATCACAGTTGGTAAGTTGGTATATTTAAATAAAATTAAACCTCATGGAATGGTATACTTTAAATTTTTCTATAACTCGTAATAGTTTCCAATACAAAATAGTGTAATCAAATTCAAATAAAAGTATGGTTAGTTACGATTGTTTAGCTAATTTAAAAAACTTGAACTCAATTTTGCTCTGGGTTCAAATGAATTTTCGAATAAGGGGGTACCGGAGGAATTTAATCGCCAAACTACACGTGTATGTATACGTAACCAACTGTTGGAGAAATGTCCAAGACTAAAAATATCGCCAAACAAACAAGTGGAGGACGGCGAAATGTGGAGATGTGATCTGTGTAAACTGTGATATCGCCTACCTCTCCTCCAGCTGTAGGTCTGCTGGCTGTCTCGCACTTACCTGCAACAGAACAAACCAGATTATAGTAACATTAAGTACACACATTACCAATAAGATTTTCCAGAACTTTACTAAAACTAGAATAATTATTAGATTACGGCAAATGGTAACAATATAAGTTGCCTTGTGTAAATTATCTACTCACACCTTCGAATGAAAATTAATATACGCCTAACAGTTAAATTACCCAGTAAATATAGCTCAAAATATGTTACATTTATACTTGTAGAAAGGGGTAATGTTAAAGATATATAAGAAATATTTCGAAACAAATGGTAAGATAGTCTATACGAAATGCGTTTGATATGAACGTATGTAAGAAGAATTTTGCACCAGTGTCTATGCTTTTATTAGAATTGTAGCCTGCATAAACGTTTACACCTCTGAAGACATGTTTATTAAATATATCTACAAAATCATATCTTTCATAATTTTTCCTTCATTACTTTCAGTAAAAACAGTCTCAGTTAAAACATTCAACTACAGACATCTCACCGTATAATGAACAACCATGCAGATAGTGGAAGAAGACTCGCACATATCAAACCTTATATTTCCTTGCGATAAAAACATCGGGGAACGTATAAAACCTTCATTATCACCGAGGCTGGCGGTGCGCAACTTTTAAATTGACACGGAATGATTTCCCGGCTGTTTTCATAAGGCTGGGGCGGAGCGGGATTTGGGCGGAAACTTTTGCTCAGATATGAAAAGCAGAGATTTTCCGCTGCATCAGCCTACCCAAGGGAGGAGACTCGGCGCTTGTCTCTCCCGGCACGGCACAGGGCAGAGGAGGGATGTAAGAAATAAAAAGACATGACTAGTAGCCTGCTAAATTGGAGCACGGGGGGGAGGAACTCTCGAGGGGCGAATAAAACGTGGAAAGGGTTGAGCCGTTTTATACACCGAGTAAAGCGTCTTATGGAAAGTTTTATAGGGTGAAATTAGCCTCTAGATTAACTGCCACCCTTCGCCGAGCAACTTTTATAGATATTTTAATTACTCCTTGTGCTCACTTCTTCAACTATATTTTTGAAGAGGTTCTTTACTGGCTGATTTGCATATTTGAAATGTCCTTTGAACGGGTTAATTAAGGCTGAGTATTCTTTTTCAGAATTTTAAGTAAGTTCTCTTGAGAAGGAGTTGAATATTATTCTTTATAAGTTCAAGTTTACTAAAATAATTAACGACGTTTTCATTTTGATTGCTTCAAACTCATTTTTATTTTTGTACTAATTCCAGACTTAAATTTCCTAATTTCATTGAAAATCATATAACATGAATTTAACATGTTTCACTTTAGGCGTACTTATTATCATAAAATTATTTAATTCTGAAAATCATTGTGTTTAAAATTTCCCAGAAACAATCTTTGGAGACTGGTATAGGGGTAAAAATAATTTCTAATTAGGCTTGCAGGTTTTCAGACGAAGTGCGGCTAATTTGTTTACAGGGGTCGGGTCTGGGAGAAGGGCTTATCAAATCAAGAGCTTACGTTCTGTAAATTAATTCCGCAAGATAATTGCTCCGAAAGGACGAAAAGTTCTCTGTCATAAAGTACAAAGTTGAGATTGTACCCTATAATTACTACACGGAGTTTTGTCAAAATTCTAAAAATGAACAAAGCGTAACGTCTCCCCAAGGGTTTAATTATGAAAGGTGGATGAGTAAGAAAGGGTGGATTCGCAAGGGCGCCGAAAATTAACAATTTACGCTGGGGGATACCAGATAAGTTACACATTTATATCGCGTTTTTACGTTAAATCCAAGGAAACGAGCGATTTTCTAAATCCGTTAAGAGTTAATAATACTGTGCTAAAAAATGTTAACATTATTCTTGAAACACCTAATTTAATATTTGTCAAAGAGACACAAGACTAGTGACAGGGGCGGGTAGGCAATTTACATACAGTATTGAAGTTGCCTATCTGCGCCTGGGGTTTGCAACGAAGTTTTGGTTTCGGGAGTCACGAATACTTAAATAAGATAGTTAATATTCCTACTATTTTACGTCATTAATCACTGTCTACTTATTATATTTCTAGAATATTTTAAATCTGATTTCTACCGTTAGTATAATTATGATTATGAATGTTTTGTGCTGTAGAATGTGGTTAAATGAAACGTAGTGCTTTGCCAATCAAAGTTTTTCAGAATCCATTTATTTTCTCCTTAATTTTTTTCACTCTCATTAAACGAGTATTAATTACTATAAACTATCCTATATTACTAATAGCAATTGATCTTTTCCTTCGAAGTAATTTCGTATCTTAAGAGAGAAACTATGTTATTCACATAATATTGATTTAATCCATAACTGTGCAGTTTGCAAGATTACAACGAATTATTTCCGTGTGATACTTCATATTATATCGAGCCCTTTGCAATAGTCTGAATAATATATAGAGTTAATTATGCATAGATATGCATATGATATGATATGATAGATATGATTAATATGCATAGTTAATACTAAAGTACGGTAAGAATGTATCATACAATGTGTAAAGCATATAGAAGTGTTATGAGTTACTGACGTGCACTATTTTGAATATAAATACATGGGAATACTCCTAACACTGTCTAGATGTGTGAGCTAGTATTTCGTAGACATTTCGCTCCATAAACTTTTACAAATGGTTTTTAAAATATAAGAGATTTAAATCCACGTGAAAACATTTATCTAGGTTATATTGTACTATTGTTTTTTCTTTTTATTTAAGAGATTATGTAGCGATGTTATATTTTCTGGAAATAAATTATTTTTTGACTTTGACTTTGTATTTTCAATCAAATATCATCCGAATACTACATTAGTTAGTACCTGATGGTCTAATAGACTATAACATCGTTTTCAGATATATAATTAGTTAATTTCATGGCCTGTCTCAAAATAAAATCAGCCTCGGTGCTACGAAATAAGGTCAGATGAGGAAAATTAGTTGAGAGTTGATGAAATTACGAAGAATTCAGTTTTTAACAGATCAATCAACTTATTCTTGCGCAGTTAACGGCTTATTATAGAATGTATAAAATTGTACAATTACTGTAGTATCCAGTTTCAATCACCCCTATAAGTTGACCAGAATGATGATTTTTATTGTAACTTGTAAGTTAAAATGAATAATCTCTTCTTCGTACAAACAATTATTTTGATAGGTCTGTTTTATAATGTCAGAACGTAACATACCAGTATAAACACTACTGTCTATCTTGTATCAATAACTGTTTACTGTTCTGTGCCATTAAATTTACTGCGATATAAAACAGGAATCTTCGTTCTATGGTATCCCGGCTGGGGTAGATCTTTATCAGCCAAATTATTTACATGTTGCGACTTTCCTGTATCACAATGACGTGTTACTGTTTTTTCACCGTTTATTCCCGGACTCTGTCACGAGAGTCGATACCATAGCAAATATCTCGTGCAGTTGGAAAGCGCAGTGAGCCTTCGGTGATTGCCTGTCTCCTAATCACACCCGCGGACGGTCGGGCATTTTAACAAGGGGCAGGCCGCGGCCGAGCGGCTGCGCCCAAAAAGGAATGGCAGCGCCTGCGGCAGCCTGTGACAGGCGCCCCAATCAGCCAAAAGAGAAAAAGTGGTTTTATTTTTTTTCAAAGATACCACGAAAACCACTGTGGAAGCAGTGCTTGTTCAATATTAATGGAGGGGGCGTGGCTGGGCAAAAGACGGGGAAAAAACCGAAGCTTCGTAAACGAGAATTTGATTTATGGGAGTGACTCTTGGTTTGTTTTTGAGAGGACTAAACAATGCCTGCTTTATGATTATTAACTCCGTCGTATACGTCGATGTACGTCGTGCGTGGTGCATCTTGCTTGGACAAGGACATGCTCACATGCCAGGGCGTCGATGTGCGTCGTGCGTGATGTTGGGGAGTTGCGTCATGCTTGGACAAGGGCATGCTCAGATGCCAGGGCGTCGATGTGCGTCGTGCGTGGTGATGGGGGAGTTGCGTCATGCTTGGACAATGGCATGCTCAGATGCCAGGGCGTCGATGTGCGTCGTGCGTGGTGATGGGGGAGTTGCGTCATGCTTGGACAAGGGCATGCTCAGATGTCAGGGCGTCGATGTGCGTCGTGCGTGGTGATGGGGGAGTTGCGTCATGCTTGGACAATGGCATGCTCAGATGCCAGGGCGTCGATGTGCGTCGTGCGTGGTGATGGGGGAGTTGCGTCATGCTTGGACAAGGGCATGCTCAGATGTCAGGGCTTAAGTGGCACGAGGGTTTTTATATCTGATTTACTGTATGTATTATACTTCTTACATTTATTACTCACTAAATAATTTCATTTGTTTTAAATAAAATCAGCTAAGCATTAAAACCATTGACTGGTAATTTAGAGCAATTATTATATTATATAACGTAAATATTCAATTACGATTTTTTCATCAATTTTCACTTTAATTTAAAGATAAAAAGGTGCGTAAATTAATTGAGCTATTTAAACTTTTTTACTCATAGTCAATGCACTCTCAACTTCCGTTAAAACCTCTGTTAATTACAAGAACTGGGAGCCGAAGACGAGAAGGTTTAATTTCAATATTTACGATCTGTATAAAAAGTTATTTGCAAACTAATGAAGACCGGACTAACTAACTAGGTTCAAATTGCGAATGGCTCATAAATACAGAAGTAGAAACATAAACAAGAAGACAGATTATTAGCATGGATATTGGGAAGACAACCTATCCCTTTTATTTAGAGATAATTACTTAAGCTTTAAACTCGTGCATAGTCATTAGAAAGGTCATAGTATGAACATATCAGTGCCTGATTAATATGTTTATTGTTTTTAAGGTTTTATCTTAAATCATTATTTCCTAGTTCCACTAAATATTTGACTTAATTTAACTATACCAATCTGTCTCGTCTTTTCTCTTATTTCAAGATTCTTTTTCTGGTATTTCTTTGATTTTACAATAGATTTTTTTTCCTTTTTAGATGGTACATTTAATTTACACTTATCCCTGAGTACTCTGGTAGACCCTTTTAGGCTTACTCTTCATTCTATGGGAAGCAGTTTTTCTTAACATTGGTTTCTTAAACAATGGTTCCCCGCTGCCACATAAAATATCAAGTATAAATCTTCCATCACTATCGACGTCTCTCAGTATACCTCTCTGATACACCTTCTAATTAGCTGTTTTGTATCCTTAAGCATAATACTTAGCAAAACCTGTGTAATACTATACCCAGGTACTGATGGGTATATTTATATACATTTCAGACAGATTTCAGTCACAACCCAAATGCATTTCACTTTTAAGAATATTGTTTAATTGAAATTACACCCAAGTGCAACAAGGTTACACATACACACGACTCGGCTCGACCGGATGATGGTACGACCGGCCGCCTCGCCAGTCATCCGGTGTAACGATCGTGCTTAATTACTCTCACGCCTCCGGGCTCTTTTTGAAATGAATTAAATTACGGTTTTAATGATACGGCGAGACGCTGTCACCCGCGCTTGACAAATGACACGGTCTGAAAGGCAGCACTAGAGGCTTGGCGCCGCCTGTATCATTACGGCAGCATTCAGCACCTCTGATCAGCGACTATAGACACCGGATGACCCTACGGACCAGATCAGAGCCGGTGACTTTGGCACACAAGCGGCTATCACCGGATGATCTTCGATAATCATCGAGTGACCATACGAACCGTAATTGCCGGATATTTACTGTATTGTTGCATTCTCACTTAATCTTACTCAATTGCTATGTTTTCCCCAATTAAATACTAATAGTACACCGTTGGAGATGTTTTAAATGATCTATAATTAGGCCGGAGCAGTAGTAGAGTCTTTGTCACATATCTTTGTCACAGGATCAGTATTAGAGTATTTGTCACACATCTTTGTCACAGGAGCAGTATTAGAGTTTTTATGACACGTCTTTGTCACAGGAGCATTATTAGAGTATTTGTCACACATCTTTGTTACAGGAGCAGTATTAGAGTATTTGCTACACATCTTTGTTACAGGAGCAGTATTAGAATATTTGTCACACATCTTTGTCACAGGAGCAGTATTAGAGTATTTGTCACACATCTTTGTCACAGGAGCAGTATTAGAGTATTTGTCACACATTCTTGTTACAGGAGCAGTATTAGAGTATTTGCTACACATCTTCGTTACAGAGTGAGATTCTATTTTTTCTTAGCCTTTACCGGATGTCCTCAATACTTTTCCTAACCAGACTAGAAAGACTAACCCAGTAGGCCTAATCGTTAGACGGTTTAAATAAACACTAAACCACGGATCATTCACGTTAAAATCACCCCTAAAAGTTTTCAAATGTTCTTAGAGTTTGTTTTTAGGATGTTCCGAACCTGAATGACAATAAACACTTGCTGTTTGTTGGGGTCACTGGATTGTAGCCTCGGTAAAGACCAATGATGATCTTTTACTGAATGACATAACAAACACACAAAAATTAAAAGTATTTTGTTTAATTATGGTTTGTCTCTTCGATTCGTAGTATTCTCAATGTCAAAATTAGTGTAGCTAAGAGAATCATAGAGGTCCAACAATACACGTTCGATATACAATATTTATGTAACAAAATATTCCAACTACGGATTCAAGTTAAAAGAGCTTCGTGTTAAACCGAAACACAAAAGAAGTCAAATTAATAATCTCGTCACCCCAGTCACCACCAACAATGTACAATTGAGTGAACAGTATAATCATAATTACCCCACAATGGCGGGAAGGGAGCAACCAAAGGGTTGAATGGAGCTATGGCAGCCCGGGGCGCTTCCTTCAAAAATATAAAGCCTTTTGAGACTTAATACAGAAATTCTTCTACGTAAACAATCTTTTGTTGAGCGGAATTTCGATGTTCCGGAGCTGAATTTTATTGCGTCCGTATTTGCGTTCTGACTTCCGATATTTTATTACAATAACTTCCCCCGCTCCGATGCTCGGCCCGCCTTGCTTCCTCGGTTTTCACCGTCTTCTTGTCCGCGGGCTCGCCGACTAATTAAGAGATCTTTACGAAATTTTTACTTTCTCGGTTTTCGGTTCAAAACCAATATTGGATCTTTTTGTTATCCCGGTGAAAGGTGCTAAAGAAAAACAAAAGGTTGTTTTAACAAACCCTGATGAAGGAAGGATTTGTTTGGACTTTGTTATTGGACGAATCGAAATATCTAAAATTGTGAGTTTGAGAAATATATTTTTCTTTACAGTTTGAAGATCTAAAACTACGAGTAACGCTCTACATTTACCTTTAAGGTAATCCTTATCCATAAATATTATTTAATTTCATTTGTTATCACAACTAAAATTAATTAATAACAACAGTCTAAAGCAGAGTATTATTTACTAAGAGTCTGAAAGAGTGAGGAAATATTTTGTTTTAGTCCCCAAAGAAAAATGTAAATTGTTATGACAGTGATTGGGTTATACGAAATTCGTAAATATTTTTGATTTTTTACTTTTTTGTGATAGAAAAATAAAACATTTTAAATTTAATTCCTTAGATAAACGCTTAACCTGTAGTATAGTAACAAAATTTTGAATCAGTTTTAAGTAAAACTACTTGAAACAAAAATAATACATTTTAATCCAATTTTCCTCCACCTATTCGTTTTTAACCAATTCTTTTCCTTGACTATCTATCCAACAAAGACAGCTCATGTATCGGCTCATTGCAGCTCCACGCTGAAGTCACTCTGTATGCAAGAGGCCCTAGGCTGTAGTTTAATTAAAGTGTCCACAATGACATGGAACAATGAAACCCGTTCATTGCTGTCCTTGGTTTTACATTCTCTCATACTGGGAGAATTCTCTGCTCAACGAATACATGACGCAGTCCATTGAGCATTCGACTTATTTCCAATGTTATCATTGTGTTAAATTTTTATAATCCTACAAATTTGCCCTTCTTTTAAATACTCAATTTTTATGTAAAATTTACCTTCCCATTTTTATCACACGTTTTTTTCAATACGTTGCAGACACTTCAACTCAATGGATCTGCACATCATCAATGTCTTAAGTCTCCGGGGTCTGCTGTCAATGACGTAACGTCATATGAAGCTCGTTCACAGCTGATTGTTGTGATAGTCGTAGGCGACAGCTGATTGCGTTTGTCAGCTGATTGATCAAATCAGCTGATTATTATGTTTGTAAGAGACGTTAGATATGAATAATATAAAGTTATGAACAGTAATTCACACACGCTCACTTTGATCTGCTTATTTGGTATTTTCGTGAGAAATTACTTTTTTCTAAAGTAAAGCTTAAATTAAAAGTATAAATTGTCACTAGGACCTTAAATGTCAGTGTTTCATATAAGGTAAAGAAAAATAAGCGAGGACGAAAAACACACTCTAAGCTAAAGTGATGAACTATATTTTTAGTCTTACTGCAGATTTAATGATAATTAAATGATTAAATTTAATGATTTAAGTTGAATATTCCGAGAATATATCCCTTTACAATTAATTTAACTTATAACTATCCTCATAAAACGGCTCCCACCTAATTCTTGCTGTTTCAAACAGCTGATTCAGATTTTTAGTTATTGACAAAGTAACCTGGGCTACCTTGTCTGTGTTACTAATGACCAAAAAATAGAAGATTTTTTTCCCTCAGGAGGAAATATTTTTCGTTTTTTTCTTATTACTTTTTACGTATTTTTTACTTCATCTGTATAGGAAACAGCTGTTTTCCAAGCAGTATAACGAAAAATAAATTGTTTTGTATATATTTTTCTCTCCTAGGGAGTGAGTAGGGAGGGGTTATTTTTTATGTAAACAACGTTTCAGTCACTTTGAATATACACGTTATAACGAGACACGGCTCACGGCCCACGGAGCCGGTCTGATGGTATTTCATTACCCGCTTGTTGAAGGCAAACAGACGATTCGCCCTCTAATTGTGTGACGTCAACACGGGATATTATATTTGCCGCGTCCTCTATCCGTCCGTAATTAACGCATAACTACTTAACCCTGTATTACATTTCATTGCCATCTTCATTCAACCACCCTACGTAAGGAGCATACAATAAATGCCAAATAACGGTAAAATTATTTTATGAGCATTTTTTATTGCAGGATTAAAGTCGAAGTGAATTGTGTTAAAATATTTGTATACAGTAATCATGACAACTTTACATATTATATTAAATAGCTTAACTTCAATGAAAACTAATCCAATTTCGTGGATATTCACATGGTTTTCTTTGTAACGAAATTTAGGTCCAGATTTGAACACACTTGTTGACTGCACATTTTAATATCTTTTTACTATTATTGTGTCTTTCAAAACATCTATTTAATAAAAGCCTCCTAAATTAAAACAATCATTATTAGATTTGCCGATCAAACTGAATTCAAATTTCAAAAATCGAAGTTGCTATAAAAACCAATGGCATTATTCAACAACTTATTTTTGTTCACGTTACGTCATCTTAAGGATTGAAATTTTTTATGAGCGATGACCGGTGAATGCAACATTCCTTGGAGGGGATTAACGCTCGCACTATTGGATACTACGTTCAACCGCAAAGATAATTTTATAATTAAACCAATTCATAAATCGGAGGTTGAATTGTGGTTCGGATCCCATGTTAAACTCTGTCCAAGTGTTTTGTAGTCTTAGACTACAAAATCGCACCACAATAGTCTTAGATTTATTTATCAAAACGTGATTTCGAAAAGGTAATAATGGTATTAGGTGGACGAATTAAGGTAGATAGACACAACTTTGACAAGCCAGGTAGTCATAGACGAGGCGCGAGGGTTGTAGGAAATTATACCCGCCGGCTTGGCTGGCTGAGCGAGTCCGAGCGCCTGCCTCCGCTACGTGAGTGGCATGGCCCGCCTCAGCAGCGGCGATGACAAATGCCGGCCCTCGCGGGATCCTGACCGCATCGCGTATTCATGGGATTGTTCCGGCTCGTTCCCTCGGTCAGCTGATCGCCTCGTGGATGTGGATGATCACCCGCCTCTCCGTCACTCGACCTTGCCCCGTGAATAATAAACGACCGTCAGAGTACTGGTCGCTGGGTCGCTGCTACCTTCCGATATCGTGTTATAGACGTTGTATATACTGTCTCCATTAACTTCACGAATATCCGTAGAAACTAAACCAATGAGAATTCTCAAAATATCTAATTAATCCCTAAATAGTTTGGAAACGTCTAGATTAAGATAATTTGTATGACGTATGTATAAAAATAATACAACTTATTTTGTAAACTCTGTGATCGAAATAGCTAATTAATGCGTGAAGCGCATCCAACATAATACTTGCGAAAAGCAAAACAAATATGGTAATTATTTAGAATGTAAATTAGTGAAACTACCTCAATGTCGTAATTGAGTACTCATAAAAATTGGTAACATTGCTTGAACACATACATTTTAATGAAATGGTCAAAACTATTCTCCTTTATATCTTACACTTAAAGTGAAATGGTGACCTACCAGGTAGGTATTTTAAGCAAAGTATGAATGAGAAATGAGTGTAAGATGATTAAAGCACGATGTTGTAGTCTTGTTACTGACTAAGGCTGACACGTTCCTTAGACAGAACTGTTAATTAATAGCCCAACAGCAAATGGTATCTAAGGGACCTTCAGTTTAACGATGGATCCGTCCTACTTTGCACCAAACTAGCTTTCCTATCTTTCTGTTTTTTTAATAGTTCCTCTTGCCATTCGATGCGGCGTACTAGAGTGATCCTCATCATTCTATAACTATAACTAGTTACACGAAACTGTTACAACGCATCTATTTCCCAAATACTTACTCGACTGCATTTCTCCATCTTACATCCTCCATCCTGGTCGCGGTTTCTCCTCCAACAGGGAGCGACCTATCAGTGAGCAGCTATTGTCTCACTCCCATACCAGTTACTCGTACTCGTTACACGAACTGGTCGAAACAATGGTCAATTATGTCAGTATTGATGATTTGGGAACTGGTCCCGCAGCCGCGAGCGGTATCGTCATGTGTGTGTGTGTGTGTGTGCGTGAGAGGCAGTACAGCAGTCAACTCGCCTTCCGTTCGGGCAGACTTGTCTTCGTTTTCGCCCACCTCCCATCACTCGCTCACCCACTACGACGGCGAATACTTCAATAAATATGATTTCGACACGACGCGTTCGGAGGTGACGACACGAGCGTAGACGACCCGCCGTAGTTTACAGCAGGGCAGGGCGCGAGTTATGGCGACACGCCGGGTCTCCCACTTACCCGACGGACAATTATTTATTCGACTGTACCCGGTGTGAACAATGAATTTGACACGACGCGGGTTACTTAAAAAAACAGCGAGAAGTTTGAATACAGCTGTCGTAACTCTCAAATGCACAAATTGTGATCTCAAACGAAACCCATTCTAAATCACGCAATGGAGTTTGTTTACTTATATACAAAATACTATCGGTTATCAGAGCCAAATAGCTAGTAGCCCTAATCACAGTATGACGTTTTGTTATCTGGAAACTGTTCCGCCGTTACGTGGGCATAACAAAAATTATGATAAATAAGTATATATTTGAACAGAAAAGGTTATATAGTATTTTATAAATTGAAAAGCTTAAATAAAATAACAAATTCAGGACACCTGAGCAGTGCGCACCTGCGGTAGCTAGACTCCGTCACGGACGGTCGACGCAGACCCCAACAAGTGCTGAGACAACTTTCACTGCCATTGGCTGAGAACGGCGCGGCGGTCTCACACAAGGTTGGTATGTAAATACAATGATATTTCAACGTGTGAACAGAGCATAGGTCAAGGTCTGCGCAGTATCGTTGCCTGTATACATGCGTGACACTGCCTATATTGTAGTGATTTACTGATTATATTCCTCCTGCAGGTGACTATTCTGCCGCCGGACATGAACATGTTCACCTTGTTTGTGTCGGTCTTTTGCTAGTTTCCTCCTTCAATGCTGCATATATATTCGTTACAACTGATCGTTCTGTATATTCATCACCAGAGATTTAGATGGTAGTAAAACGTTATTTAAAGTGAGCTTGTGAATTTCTGTATTATCTTAGTCTTTATTAAGTATTTCAATTTCCAAGACAAGTAGATAGTGAGGGTTCCTTAATAAAGTTTTTATTCGAAGTATTAACTTATTATGAGTTAATTATTATGAGTTATTACTTGTATTGAGTTGACTTCTTATGAGTTATTATGAGCCTTCAATTTATTATGAGTTGGACAACTTTGGCCGCAAAAGTTTAAGCCATGTCCAAAAAATGTAATGATTCCAATTTCAAACACATAAATAACATAATTACTATTTCAGTAGATTTCAAACATTTTACAAGCTATTGTTGGGGAAAGTATAAATTATGGAAGAACTTTGTTATTCTTTAAACATTCAGGGTCAAATCTGGACCTCTTGTTTTCTCCCCCTGATATTTTTTCCATGAGTCGGACCTACCAAGGCACATGTGGCTAATTTAAATGTCCTGCCTCCTGAATCGCGTCTCCGGGGACTGGGGAGCAAGTAATCTGGGAGATTGATGTGGCAGTGAATTATGCAGGGTCCGCGGCCACCTAGATACGAGACGCGCTGCCTCCTTGACCGCACCAACGCTCGAGGAGGCTGTGTCGATTTAGCTTCAGAGCATATGTGTAAAACTATCCATCCTACTATCACATTAGTCGGATAGGTCATGTAAATCTAAATAATAGATAATTAAAAATATTTTCTGAATAAAAATGACGATAAAATTCTAAAAATAAATGTAAAAGACCATCGTGTCAGTGTTCATTGTGAAAAACTACACACATTGGTGGAAAAAACTATCCCAGCTAGTCATGTTTATAAAGGATAGTCGTTTAACATTTCATTTTTTCGTCACACAATTTGACCGTGGTATGTGTCAAATATTATTTAGTAGGCTCTTAATAGGTATTAAATAACCAAGAGTTTGACAGATGTTATAAGACTTTACCGTATTGTAATTTTTATAGCCTGGGCAGTAGTTCTGAGTTAGTTCAGCTTCATATCGACGAAATCCAGTGACTTACTGTACACGGTTCATAAGGAAGCAATTTTTTCCTTGAAATACTTCAACACGCAGAGGTGTTCAACTCCAACGTCTCCGGAGTAGCCCACAGTTACGAACCTACGCTGGAAAAACCACCAATATTTAAAACGCTTCTTGTCGATTTTCGAATGATATTCACAGCCCACTGATATAATTACATATAACTGCCGCCATTAACGGTCGTAAACAAAAAGACACGGTCCGGGAACAGGTTCCCGCCAGCGGTGGGAGGATAGAATCTTGGACACCGACTATTAGAAAAATTGATGTTATTAAGTCAGCATTAACTAAGAGGAGGGGACCGGGAGCGGCGATTTCATGCGTCCTCACAAATTGCGAGCTTAATCTGCAACCCGATTCCGCAATCGTGAATGAAAACGGATAATTGCGTGAGATAATTGGCCGAGGACGTGATAGATCGGCGATGGCGGGGATGTGGAGATGGCGGGCTGCTGTGGAGAATCTCAAATTGCGACTGGATTATCACTTAGACACTGCGACGTTGCCCGCGATCTGGGCCGTGACCTCCGTACAACACTGTACTCTGTCTGCTGTGAGGGTGTGGGGTGATAGTGCTGACAAATTAATTTGATCTTCAAAACTATATCGGAACTTAAAACATCCAACACTAACCAAGGCTAT
This sequence comes from Nephotettix cincticeps, assembly GCA_023375725.1. Classification (NCBI taxonomy): domain Eukaryota; kingdom Metazoa; phylum Arthropoda; class Insecta; order Hemiptera; family Cicadellidae; genus Nephotettix; species Nephotettix cincticeps. The sequence goes on along the minus strand of CM041787.1, from coordinate 57,419,203 downwards.
TTTTCAGTATTTGAAGAAGAAGTATTACAAGTTACTTATTTCTTTTTAACCTCGCAATTTTATAACTATACAAGTGCGGTAGGTTGACTGCACTGCTGTTTGGTTTTTGAGACGTGCGTTTGACATGTGTCTGCTTTAATGCCTTCATTGCCACTATATAAAACCGTGTTCTTAGAACATCGCAATTGTTTAAAGGTCACAGAATAAGTTTAAACGTATGAATTGAAGTGAGGTTGCGTAAAAATGAAACAATACTGAAGAATTTTCATTTTTCATTCGTTCATCGTGCTACAACTATACTGTTGTACATTATACTTGAAGGCAGTAAAATAGGAAATACACTGAACACATAAACTTGGAACGCAACTAAAACATTGAACGTCAGATAGGCTTAATCATTCGGAAGAACGAGATATTCGCAGTATAGAGTTGCGAGACAGTAAATTTATAAGAGGCTCATCTTCCTTACGTAATTCAAAAACTTAACGTCCACTAGCATAAAACTATTTCCTCGTTTGTAAATGATATACCTCTCGTCCACCGTGCGCAACCGGCAGCGTTACATTTCCAGTGTGCCGAGGCCTACACGGCATACCAATTATCGCAGAGACCTCTATCGGCCGTGCATCGCACTGCCGTGTAATTGAGTTATAAATCACCAGGTAGTGCTAGTAGCGCTGCTCAAATTCTACATGGTTTATGCCGCGGAGCCTACGGCCGCACAAAATATTGGCACTGGCTGTCTCTTCGGGTCACGATCCTATCTCGCTAATTTTACCTCGGACGTTCGTTCATGTGGGGATATAAAACATTCTTTGACTGCACGAAGTCGACTGACCGCCTCGTCTGGCGCGGTGTTCGCGGGTGAAAGTTCACGTGTTCCCGCGACTAGTTTATTCCGCGCTCCGCTCTTATGAATTTAAATTAGTTGGTAAACACAAGGTGTATTGAAAATGTTGTAACGCAAAATACTAATATGAATCATTATGGTGGGAAGTTACTTTAATAACATGAGTTTCTTGCCGATTAAAAAAGCTATTTATTTGACTTATTTATAGGAAACATGTGTTAAAAAGATTAGAGTTACATCTAAGCTCTTTACAGTACTAAAAAAATGCAAATTAAACACTCCTTTAGGACAAAATGGTAGCATTTTTACTGTCAGCACATGACTTTATAGTCATTGTTAACTGCTAAAAACTTATGATGGGATAATTAAATGACTGGGACGTTTGCGTGTCCTTCAGCAGATGTTTGCTTATCCCGTAGCAGCAGACCTGCATTCTAGCGAATTTCCATTTATTTAGGAATTAATTGTGAACATTAAAACTAAATTTAATGAAAGGTAAAATGAAGAAGGTGTGTATATAAATTAACTTATTCTTCAAATGAATATAGGAAAAAATTTACAATGTTTTCGAGCTTGATCGAATAATTGCACATTTAGATTTCTGTACCGAATCTTATTGCAATAGGAGGTTTTTAATAAAGTTATCGTGTTTATAGAGCCACATATAAACAATGTGTATATATCATATGTACTACATATTTTTTATTTAATTTTAGTTGAAATATGATCACTTGACTTTATACCAAAATATACTATAGTTAATGTGTAATTAATGAATTATGAATTAACTATGTCTGTATTTATCCATGTCTATGTCTACATAATATATAAATACATTTGTAACTAAATTGTTTGTATAAATTGTTTTATATCTAGGGGGCACAAAACACAAAAACTATCGTAATATCCGAGGTAGGCCTATGTCGGACCATGCCACCTACGGCGATAACTTCTTCCTTATAAAAAATTAACTAAAATATAAACTGAAGAAAATATTTGTAAACAAATATTTAATAAATAACCCAAGAAATAAATTATGAATTATAAAAAAGGGAAAACTATTCGCATGTAGTAATGAATGCGATGCAAATGTCAAATCGATACAAGAATCGAAAACATTTCAGTTATTCATCGAAAACAAATCAAAGACAAAACCAAAACGCAAGAAAACAAATGCCGCCTCTAAGCTAGCGAGCCGACGGAGACCAATTTGGAAAATTGATTCGGATAGGGAATGAAAATCGATGCTGGTTTCCATACAGCATCATGTAAATTTATTCATGGCTAAAAATAATGAAAGGTGATACATTCGGAGGCGACAGGGGTGTGAGTGTGTTAGCGTGTGAGTGTGTTGTGAACGACTGGAGGGAGAGAGAGGGAGAGAGAGAGAGAGTATCAATAACAAGGAGAGGTTCATTATACTTGCATGGGAGTGAGGAAGAGCGCGTCAAGTTGAAAGTTGAACTAAGCGTAGGAAATCTGTTATCAGGAACGGCTCGGTGACAGTTGTTCCTTGCATGATTACACTCAATAACTTTATTTTCTGCTACTTACGTCATGTTTTAGCAGACTAAAATTTAACCAGCTACCACCTGTAAATTGTTTAGGTGCAGCCGTCTAACTATTTACCCGCTCAAAACTGCTTAAATAAATCATATGTTTAACGATTAGTTCATGTTGTCTTGAATTCATTTGACTGTAACTAGTGATGTTGGGTTTATGTTATTGTGGGCATTTTCCATCATGATTATTTTAACAATAATAAACCAAGCTTCACGACGTTTCGGGATCTGGTCTTGTGCCTTCCTCAGGTGGACTGGAATCTAGATAACGACAAGATTAGTACATGATCCGGACTAAGCCGGTATAAAGCTGAAAACAAAAATGTTTAAAGCAATAAAAAAACTTAAAAGAGGCATGTCTGTGTTTTTGAGCCCTCGTGGTATGTAGTCATAGACTATTGTTTTTTCTCTAGTGTTTTGTGCTTTGTGTCAGGTTTTTAACCGCTTTAAATATATTTGTGTTCAGCTTTCTACCAGCTTAGATTGTGTACTGATATTGTCATTATCTAAATCCCAGTTCACCTTAGGACGGGAACCCGAAACGTCATATTTTGTATTTAAATATTTCACGCCCATAAAAGAGACACTTCATAAAATAGGTTTAGAGATTATCTAGATCAAACTTAAATATCGAATATGAAATGCAAACGTGTTGTAAAACATTTATCAATGTAACTGTCCGTTCAAAGAAGTAGAAGCTATGTTATTATCTGTATCAACTTAACAATTCAGACCAAATGCCCAATAGAACATTGTAAGAAAACTATAGTTTAAATTTCTTTATATAATCGGTCTGGTTGTTTAGTATTCACTGGAACCCCTTGTCATTGGGTTATTAATTAATTAATGATCGTGCCAAATGGAACAGCTGGTATTTGTCAGAAGCAAAGGTATGTATGTTCTCAAATCCATTACACTTGACTTGGCTCATCTTTACCAGTAAGCTGTTCGACTGAGGATGTCATTCCATTGTTGTCGTCCACCAAGACGGTAGCGGCTCTTCCTTTATCTGCTCGGGTCATCTGTGTATTTGCATGTAATTGTGAGGTTCGCTTGTTTTGCAATTCAGAGCGAGTCTAATTGCGCCACCAGACACGCCACCCCCTCACCCCTCCCCACGACGACGGGTCAAAAATGAGTCTTCCTCCCTATCGCGATAGCATCGCTGGATTTATGGGACTCTAGTTCTCGAACTGGCCACCGCGCTGTGATGCGCTGCTCTTTGGAAAACTGTCAAGTCCAGTAGAGTAGTGTTCCATAAAACGTATTTGTGTCAAAATATCGTTAATGAGGTCTAATTTTACCTATGGTATGCGTTTACCGATACCGAACTTCATATTTACAAACCACACCAAAAGATAAAAAATAACATCTTTGCGTACATTTTATAGTAAGAACTCTCAGTAGATAGTTCAATATCCCTCTAAACTATTAAGAGGTTTAATCTATGCTTAGGACTAGTCTACATATTTTTAAACTTTATATGAAGATGTTTTATTGAATTTTCACCTGCTAACAAACTAAAGGTTTACTTGATCCTTTGTATATTTCCAACGACAATGGAAGGAAACTGTCCAATCAAGGATCGCTTTTCGGTTTCCCATCGCGCAACGCCATTTTTTCAGAGGAGACACTAATGTTTTTTATAGAAAAGCGGTTTAAACCCCAAATCGTTTTGTGTACATCCCAGAAATCGAATGCATTTCTTCTTGAACTGAACTCGAAAACTGTAACCATAAATCTTTTTGTTCTAATTAAACCTTCCGTAAAAATCCATGACTTATTCCTCAATTCTTATATAATTGAAAAGGTTCAAAGAAACCTGCGGGTTGAAAAAGTTAAATGAAAAGGTTCTTCATTTGTTTCAATTATATGAACTGTAAATTCGGAATCGAAATGTAATACAGGGTTAAGTAGTTAATGCGTTAATTACGGACGGATAGAGGACGCGGCAAATATAATATCCCGTGTTGACGTCACACAATTAGAGGGCGAATCGACTGTTTGCCTTCAACAAGCGGGTAATGAAATACCATCAGACCGGCTCCGCGGGCCGTGTCTCGTTACTTACTGACGTTACGGTAAACATTGTGGACGGTTTTTAAAACGGTATTGATTTTTTGTTATTGATGTAGTTAGAAATTACAATGCATCTTTATCTATCTGAAAAAACGAGTTTGATAAAAATGGGTACTAGTGTGTATTCATCCACTTAACTAAATATAGCTTCACACTAGAGTAGAGCAGTATGTGACGGTTTTGTAAATCACTTTAGGAATCACAAGAATATAACTTTTGGAACTCATTTGAACCCGTAGGGAGGTCAGGTTCAGGCAAATTAAACCGACTTGGAACCTATAGTAGGGGACCGAGCGTTGTTTGGTGAAAGACAATCGTCTATTTAAAAACATCTTAACAAATGCACTTTTAAAATTTATATATACTGTAGTTAATTTAATAAATAATGCAAATATTGTCAGGGAATTTTTCACAATGTTCTAGACAACTTACCCTAAATAGAGCATAATCAGTTTGTTCGTTTATCTTTGTTTATTTTTTATTGTAGGTCTATATTATATACATAGACAGAACCTACTGTATTAACAGACGAATTTCTTAGATTTTAAAATCAAATTATCACTAAGATTATTATTAATGTTAACATAACATAAATAGTTATATTTGAAATAATTTTAGCCCGACCATAGCTAAGTATTTAGCTTAGCTTTTTAAATATAATATTTTTATGGAAAAATATTATAGAACTTGAGTTTTATGGAGATTTGAACCATCTAGAACTTATTTTTACCCATACATTTTAAAGGAACACACTGCAGTACTGCATAGGATCGGAGAACCTCTCACTAAAACCTAGAAGATTCTGATGGCCTTGCATCTTTCCCCACTTCCGCTCCTGAGCGGTCACTAAAACATCCCCGTTTATGCAGACCTTGAGTTTATGGGCTCTTAGGATTTGCATGGAATGCCCGAGGGAGTCGACCGCGGTGCTTAGGATTCCGCCCCTCGGCCCTAGGCCCGATGCCACGTCAGACGTCCCTTCAGTGTCGGGTTGTCTCATATTGTTTCATGCAGGATTGCTTCAGCACATTTCATCCTTCATCTTACAATTGGCGATGGGACGGTGACGTGTCTTGTAATCCGGTTACTTTGAGGTCACTAGTTGTGGATGGTTATAAGTGGATAAGATATTCCCACGTGTGGATTAATATCCGCTTACTTGAAAACTACGTTCATCCAAGAAGATCAAACTCATCACTAGACCAATCCGTAATTCATAGGTGAAATTGTAGTTTGGTCCAATGCTAAACTGTAGACCCCTTCGATACCATTGGATGTAGGGCTATTAATTAACCATCCTGTCTAAGGAACATGTCACTTATTCATACCTTTCTCAAAATACCTACCTGGGTAGATTGCTATTTAAGTGAACATTGAGGAAAAATACAGGTAAATCAACGAATCTGAGGATATTAGTGTTGGGGGTTATCATAGGTATTGTCGGATATAAATTAGGTTATTGGTACTTCTCGTTCAATTAGGTAGACTGCGTATGTCTTTACTTTTTGATCTTTATGAATCCCTTCTTTTCTGTGGGTTTACAACATTCTTTAGGAAGACGTGGCTATCAAGCTTTGCTGCAGCCTCTTAAATCTCAATGCTTAATTACTTTTAATGCATTGCCTGCAGACTATTCTACGAGTACTTACCATGAGGTACCCAGCCGTGCGAGCAACTCTCACAGTACCGGATGTGCAGCTTGCCAGGGGTGAAGCACTCGCAGGAGCACCCGGGGACGGTACACCGGATGGCCTGTAACACGAGAATGACCGTCAGTAGTTGCAGAAATACTATAGGTTATAACTATGACCAATAGGTGAAATCAATGATATAGTAGTACGGGTTTGTAAAATATGTTTCATACCCAGTGGATATCTAATTAATATACTTCCTTGAGTAACCAATATAGGTGATGGTACACGGAGTAAATGTTGTACAAGACTGTCGTTTCGTGTCATTCCAGTTCACCAAATGACACGAAATGTCATCATTTATGAATTGGAAAGCAACCGAATTTGCCCACAAGACAAAAACGTCATAAAGATAAAATCTGTATAGCGTGTCTAAGCATAAAACTAATATAGTTTTGTAAATCAAAGTTTGTGAATCAAACATTAAAAAAGTTTATATAAGATAAAGTGCACTCTTTAGTCTTTGGGATAAAAGAATAGGTCTCGTAGTATACAAAATTAAATCATCAACATAATGCAAAGAATGTAGCTTTTGGAAATTTGATTATTATTTACTATGTAATGAATGCATTACAGTGCAAACCTATAACACATATGATATATTTGCATACTATAAACCAGGATCACCCACACCCACCGGGGGGGGGAGAGGGATGAAGGGCAGTTTGTATCCAAGTGGGCAGTCCCACCCCGAGCCCCGAGGTCAGGCGTAAGGACTAGTAACGCCTTATTCAAATTGGGGTTATGTGTTTGCCCCTGGGTGCCATAACCAAGGGCTACAATGCCCTCCGCATTTGTTTCTTTTTCATTTTCTAAAGTGGACAAGAAAATTCAGTCCCGCTCGGATGTTCTGTTTGTTATTCTCAGGTGTTCATTTGAATATTCTCGCTCACCTCTAGGTCGGTCCGGTCCGTCCCTTTTGTTTTATTGAATTTTTTGAAACAGTTTCACTGCTTTATACAGATGTAGGCTGAATTTTTCGTTCATCAGTCATAACCGTAGGAAAATAAAAAAATTACGGTATGTTAAAAAAGTATAATACCGAATTTTAACTAATATTTTTTGTTAAACATATGTATAAGTATATTAAAAAATAGAATAATTACAAGTGTTAAATTGTATCAGAAACAGTCTCTTTGCACACTACAATAACACAAGTAAGAGTGATGCAGGACACTGTCCGTTCCACATCATGTTGGCATGCAGTAACATGTATCAGTAGGTGCAGTAGTGGGCTGCGTCAGTAGCAGTCTCTGTTTACAACACCTAGATGTTAACTCTAGCGCCGGCGCCGCCTTGCACGTGTAAACTGGAGGAGTGAAGCAGAACACTGTCCGTTCCACATCATGTTGGCATGCAGTAACATGTATCAGTAGGTGCATTAGTGGGCTGCGTCAGTAGCAGTCTCTGTTTACAACACCTAGATGTTAACTGTAGCGCCGGCGCCGCCTTGCACGTGTAAACTGGAGGAGTGAAGCAGAACACTGTCCGTTCCACATCATGTTGGCATGCAGTAACATGTATCAGTAGGTGCATTAGTGGGCTGCGTCAGTAGCAATCTCTGTGTACAATACCTAGATGTTAACTGTAGCGCCGGCGCCGCCTTGCACGTGTACACAAGTGGAATGAAGCAGGACACTGTTCGTTCCACATTATGTTGGTATGTAGTAACATGTATCAGTAGGTGCATTAGTGGGCTGCGTCAGTAGCAGTCTCTGTTTACAACACCTAGATGTTAACTGTAGCGCCGGCGCCGCCTTGCACGTGTAAACTGGAGGAGTGAAGCAGAACACTGTCCGTTCCATGTCATGTTGGCATGTAGTATCATGTATCAGTAGGTGCATTAGTGGGCTGCGTCAGTAGCAGTCTCTGTTTACAACACCTAGATGTTAACTGTAGCGCCGGCGCCGCCTTGCACGTGTCAACTGGAGGAGTGAAGCAGAACACTGTCCGTTCCACATCATGTTGGCATGCAGTAACATGTATCAGTAGGTGCAGTAGTGGGCTGCGTCAGTAGCAGTCTCTGTTTACAACACCTAGATGTTAACTGTAGCGCCGGCGCCGCCTTGCACGTGTAAACTGGAGGAGTGAAGCAGAACACTGTCCGTTCCATATCATGTTGGCATGTAGTAACATGTATCAGTAGGTGCATTAGTGGGCTGCGTCAGTAGCAGTCTCTGTGTACAACACCTAGATGTTAACTGTAGCGCCGGCGCCGCCTTGCACGTGTTAACTAGAGGAGTGAAGCAGAACACTGTCCGTTCCACATCATGTTGGCATGCACTAACATGTATCAGTAGGTGCAGTAGTGGGCTGCGTCAGTAGCAGTCTCTGTTTACAACACCTAGATGTTAACTGTAGCGCCGGCGCCGCCTTGCACGTGTACACAAGTGGAATGAAGCAGGACACTGTTCGTTCCACATTATGTTGGTATGTAGTAACATGTATCAGTAGGTGCATTAGTGGGCTGCGTCAGTAGCAGTCTCTGTTTACAACACCTAGATGTTAACTGTAGCGCCGGCGCCGCCTTGCACGTGTAAACTGGAGGAGTGAAGCAGAACACTGTCCGTTCCACATCATGTTGGCATGTAGTATCATGTATCAGTAGGTGCAGTAGTGGGCTGCGTCAGTAGCAGTCTCTGTTTACAACACCTAGATGTTAACTGTAGCGCCGGCGCACGTGTAAACTGGAGGAGTGACTCAGAACACTGTCCGTTCTAAGTTATGTTGGCACGCAGTAAAAGTAGCTGTATTTTTTAATTCCCTTTGTTTCACTATATTTATTTCATTTCCTAGTTTAATAAGGTAAAAAGCAATATTACACCGGCGTGGAGGGTGGCTGGGTCCCGTAATGAGGGCGTCAAGTGGAGCGCAGGTCGAGTACTCGAGTACTCGAGCACTGAGCACCTGTCGCCATGGAAACCGTCATAATTACTACATTATGCACAAGTGTCATCCGCGGATCACTCTGGTGCGGAATCGATAAAACCTTCAACCTCAATAGCACTGCAGTTTCCTATATTGCCATGTTCTGCAGGTACGATGCTTTAAAGAGTGTAAACTACGGAAATCTGTCTAAAGTTTAAATACGTTTGCACCATTTCCAAATGGAAAAATCTCGAAACAAAGTCTACGTATCTCACTTTTCATCATTAATTAAAACCAATTAAGCAAACATACTATTTTAAAACATATCGACAAGTATTTTTTTTATTAAATTAAAAGTTATCAACAGAAACACATGGTTTCTTTTGGTAAAGCATGCAGTCCAAACTATAAATAATTATTCGGGCTACACTCCAACTCGAATTGAACCCTCTTTTGTATGCTTTGATAAAACCCTGCTGAAAGTGGAGGATCTTCCCCACTTTATAAAACTTGATTGATGGCGCTCCAGTGGAAGAAGCCTGTTGACAAAGAGGCCCATTCTGCTCCGAGTTTCAAAATTGAAAACCAAACAGCCGTTGGGGCGGTTCATTATCAAAATCAATATTTTTTGTGACGATCAGCGGCTCTGCTGACTCACGCCTCAGCACCTGTCGTGTCATCTGCACGTAATTGCGTCAGCCTTTATGCCTCCAAATTAACGTGTTTCGATTGACATTTGAATTGTCCCCGGTTCTGACGCTAGTTGGACGTAATTTGGCCGGTAAGGGCCACTTTTCCATCGGCTGGCTTCCTTTCCACGGTTACCTGCGCGTTTCTACTTTATTGAGGGTGCCGCCAACGGTTAAAATCAAATTTTTCCATACATATTGTCTGGGCAAATATTATTTGTACGACAAGCATTAAAGTTACAATTTTATAGCATTTATTTGTACAAAAGATATAAAATAATATAAACAAAAAAACACAAATTTTAAATTTTATTTTTGTTACAGTTTATACAATGATATTGGATTTTTCAACTAAAAGTGGTTATAAAACAGCCGATATTATTTTACTGGCTTTTAATGTACTGAAAGGAGACTCAACTCTCAAACCAGTAGGTGTTATAGCTTTATTTTTTCATATAGTGAGAAAGGTTAAGTAGTTGGTGTGCCTTGCTAACTCTAGGGACAATTGTTCAAGTTCAGTTAGTTAATTAATAATTCCGGATCCATACAGAGAATCAATTCCTTGTTTGAGATTCATTGATGGTTGGTTTATTTTAGTTGAATAAAACATCAACAACATTCTTCGTTTTATGTCTTCAATATTAGTTCCATCGGTTTTCGATTAGTCATATTTTCGTATGAATAAACTGACAATTCATGTCATTAATTGTGATTGTTATAAAATTAGAGGTCTTAAAAAGTAAACCATATTGCTACTATGTATAACAAATTTGAACTTTGATTATAAATATTTTAAAAAACATATATTCATTCTTAAATCATCGAGGCTTCCATAATCTGGCTTTCATATAAAATACGTTACTACCTTTTAATTACCAAATAACCACGACATCGAAATGCAAGTTCCAAAAAGCTATTTCCAAGACAACAAACGGCTCTCGTCGGCCTCTAATGGGGTAACCACTAACGAAACAAACGGCTTCCAAATGGCCCGAGGATTACAAATGTGTTCGCGCCCTCGCGATATTTCCATTTTATTCGAAAAGGAAATAATAAGGAGGCCGCGGCGTTGTGACATATTAAAATGACTCCCCAGGGCGGCAGTTTAGAACCCTTGCTGTTCCCTGTGTCACTGCCCTATTACAGGGGCATGATTTATGGTCCGTACAAATGCCCAGATATATAAGCGGCGATCCGTCTTACTGGTGACACTACAGTCTATCCCCGGTAAACGCCCGCCGTGTTTACTTACACGTCACAACACATTTTGATCGATTCGGAGGAATTATAACTTTTGAAGAGGAATTTTTTTATGCCTCTTACTTGGGTCTAAACTTGGGATAAAACATTTTATAACACTTTTCGTAGATAAGTGACACTTATAGGTGAAGAAAATATACTCTTGCAACGAATTCAGATTACATAATCGTCTAACTCACATTACTATTTAATTTTTTCAAGCTAAAATTATAATTCATTGTTCTGGTATATACATGATCACTAAACAAATGTTTTTTTTTATTTATTTAGCAGCTATATTTATTCTTTTTCGGCACTAGATAGTGTACCGTTCTCATGATTCAGAGTTTGTGGGAAAATACTTACATTATTATGTTTTGTTTTTCTATATTCAACCTAAACCCATTTTCACTCCCATAAACCTAGCCTTATTCACCCTTTTGTATTAAACTTTTCAGGTCTTGAATGACCAAGGGGTGGAATAAATGAAAAAAAATTAATCCACTGAGATCACCAGAACAAACTTGAAATCAGACAGCATAGTGGTATAAATTAATTATTCATTAAGAGAAAAAAAATCATCAACAGTAAGTCCCGTTTCCGTGATAATGAGTGACACTAAACACACTCAACCTTACCGATTAGTCCAATGTACTCGTTGTTATTAGATTCGCTCAGCATTATAAAAGTACACAGTGCACATTCTGTTGCTTGTTTGTTCCCATCTGTCGAGTTGAGTGTGAGGCTCTCACAGTCTCTCGCAACACATGTTGACGTTTGACATTTCAAGAGTCGCCGTTCAGCCCCGAGGTGTGAACACTCCTCCACTCCTCGCACCCTCGAGTGTCGCGGCTCCGGGTGATCACAGGAACAAAGGACCTGCGGAGTGCAAGGGCTTCGTCACTGGGAAGGTGATGTTGACATGTGGAGGACAAAAAACACCGGTGTGAAGCGAAACTGAGAACTGATGAGATTGATATTAAGCGAGTGCGCTCCTTTCGAAGATTCCAACGAATTTTGACATAATCTTTTTTCTTGTGTCTACATTTTTTATTGATTGAAGGAATGATAGATATCACGCAAGCCCCAACTAAAATAACGCTTGAAATGTAATTTTAGACGCCAACCACTAGGTTAGATGCTAGCATACATACTTAGTGGTAGATAATAAATATCTAATAACTAAACCAGCATTTTTGCTAGACATTATATTTCAAAACTTTATTTAGGTTACACTGGTGGTGATCATATTATAAATTCATTTTTATTTATAAGCCTCCTGAATTGGTGGATATATTAAATAACAGGTTACTAACCTTATAATCCGTCAGTCCAATAATTCTATCCTGTCAACAACAACTTTGTAACCCGGGTTTCGACAATATATGTTCATTCTCAAACAGATGTTAAGCTAATCACTCCATTGGAGGTCGTTATAATCTTCAATACTCAAACACAAAACAACTTTACATTAAAATTCAAATTTAAAAACTTCACATATAAAACTTTAAACCAAGTTACAACAATACTATGCATGGCATGTAACGGCCGGTCTCTACTATCAGACTGGTTAACTCCAATGGAGTGATTAATTTAACATCTGTTTGAGAGTGAACATATATTGTTCGAAACCCGTGTCACAAAGTTGTTGTTGACAGGAAAGAATTTGACTGACAGATTATAAGGTTAGTAACCTGTTATTTAATATTATATATTGTTAGACTATTATTAAAAATGTGAAGTGTATGCATCATTAATGAAGGTCATCCATAGGCTTCTTCATACTTGGTTAGGATACCTACCCGAGAAGGTTGCCTTTTCAAAATACTGAGTAATAGCATAATTAAAAAATATAACTAGACTGATCTATTTCAGCTGTTTATTTATGAAAAATTAGGAGGAATCAAAGTCGTTTCATTAGATGCGATAACTTTGAATTGTACACGTTTTACATCCTTTTCAAACAGAACACTTGAGTTTTAAAAATTGAGTTCGTTTACCGTCCTGAAAGTGGACACATTTTGTTAAAATCGCCGATAATGCAGCTTGTAGCCAATAAAACAACAGTTTAATAGTTTCAATCCCGCGTCGACCGCCGAGCGAATCGTCGAAGCCATCTCGCTGGTAAACCACATACCGGGCTCGCCACAAAATTGAAACGTGCCAGATCCATCAGGGAGACCAGTTACGGGCTATAAACTGTAATTTACAGGTAATTAAATGGGATCGGGTGTAGAGACCGGTTGTGTAATTATCGGATATTTATAAGGACCTGGGTTCGCACGGTCTCGGAGTCGGGGTCAGAGGCGGGAATATTAGTGACACTTCCTCAGACCGACACTTCCGCCGCCCTCTTGGGAGTGGAGTCGTAAGGAAAGCATCCTCAGGACCTGCATGGAGGCTTGGCCATAAAGTGTCCATTCAACAGCCGATGGAGCAAATTACCTCCTCAAATTTTTGATAGATTGTTAGAAATTCAGTAATAGTTTCTTAACAGCCTACAAAATTGGGCTTTACGATTTGTGCTGAACCCTCAGAAGTTTGACCATGTAAGCGACTTAAAATATAGCTAAATTATAACGTGTGCAATTCTGCCATCTAATAGAACTACAATGAGGTGACGTAGCTTCAATGAGTCACCCCTGAGCTGCTGAGTGGGTAGTTCGTTCACACGGTAAAATGGCTATTTTAAATAAATATCCTCCTAAGTACCTAATTAGTAAATTTAATTTCTTGTTTGGCAGTTTGTTGAGAAATTAATGGTGATAGCTCTAAACTAAAAGTAGACACTCTTCAACTCTCCCTCACTAGGATGGATTGATGCATCACGAGGGATGAACATAGATATCTCTAGCTCCCAAGTTGGTAACTAATTACTTCATGAAGAAGACCAACCCCCTTGTGTAGTACCTAACCTTGTGACTACTGTTTAACATGTTTTATTTGCTTTAGGTTAAAATGTGTTTTTCATTCGTAAATTCGCGAGAAGTACAATTCATATTGAATTAAGAAATTATTTAAGTTACGAATAAGTATCCCACATAAAATGGTTGCTCATACGTCATACATCGCGCGGATGCACGTACTCTCCAACAGGGTAGCGATAGAACATTACAGTAGTGTCTGAAGGGTGTACTGAAGGCTTGATGATGAGGGGGCAGGGGGGAGAGGGTGAAGAGTCATTACGATCTCTGATGAAGAGGAGAGCAAACAGTCGAGCTCCACAAGCCTCTCGATACGTCCTTGTTGCGGCGCCGGGATACGTCTTGTTGCCGCTCGCAAGTCATCCACCCACGACTTGGCTCATGGCTCATGACCGTGCGCAATGAGCAGAATCTCGCATTAAACTGATGGTTTGTTGGTAAGGATACAAAAATTTGTGAGAAGTTGGGTTGTTAAAAATACACAAAAAGAAAACTTTTTTTTACAAAAAAATTTTCATATATAGAAAGTCATATATAGAATGACTAAAAGCAAAGATAATTTTGTAACAGCACTACTGGTTATACGTATATAGTCTTAAAAATATGGATAAGGTGTTGCAGGTATAGAGATATTTTAGTGCTAGAGAATAACAATATTCATTTTTATTTGATTTACTGGGAAAATAGAATTACCATGCAATCTTATTCGATGGTTATCAAGCAATCAACTTTTCTTAGACAGAAAAAATGGAACTAGATAACCTTCCTTAGATAAATCCCTTTTTATGTGAGAGAATTACTATTACTTTTAAAGGTGTTGAAATGACTTTTATATACTGTATTATTTGCTTCTTGCTAAAAAGATTGTTATCCTCACAATTTAAAGTTACTGAGTAATATATTTGAACCTGCTCCTCTTCGAAAGTTATCCGTTAGATTATTGTAATTATTCAAGAATGCAAAATTTTCCCACGAATTATTCAATCATATATGTATAATTAGAGTCTCTAGTAATATAGTTCTCAGCTGTTAATCACCAAACTCCGACTTAGAGAACGTTAGACGCCACAAACAGCTGGGATTGCCCAACATTTTCGCGCGTATGTGACAGCCGACAATTTCCCCGACTTCAATCCCTGGCCCAATTGCGGATGGTTCGCGTTACGAAACCCGTCATTAAATCAATTTAGAGGCGCTAGTGTGTAATTATAACTGATGAGAGTGTCGTCAGCGTCACCTGGCGGCGAGGACCGCAACTAATCGCGAGACTGGCCGCTAGATAGCGCGGGGGTGGGACAGACTGGGACGACGACGACCACGGGACGCCAGATTGCCATTATAATCGCCGCTTTTATGGGTAACCAATACAGGCACAAGGCCGGCCGGCGGTACGATCTACGTGCTACGCATGCTAACCGCCCGGCTAATGACAAATTCTAGCTTCCCTTTCACTCACTGTTTTATTGGTCGAGACCAGCTTTTAGTAGGGCGTTGCGATGTTGCGGTGCAGACACATTCCTGCGTATACTGCAGATTATTCAGTATGAAAAAGCACTCTCCAGATGTTAGATAAAATTTATTTCAGACATTACGTAGGAAATTAATACTTGGTTAACACGGTTGTTTTTAGTATTGGGGGTTTTATAAGTGTTTTAGGTTAGGTTCGTGATTCGTATTATAAAATAATATCCATTACTCTCTTATCTAAGGCGATTCATTCAAATTTTGGTAATGGCAAAGTCCCCTTACACTAATGTGCCGGTATGCCGCTAAATGGTACTTTGATACCTAAAACGATAGTCAATTCGAAAAATATCTATCAATATTCATACGGCTAAATCTACCAATTCAAGAGATCGTTTAGTTTGAAAACGCAGGTAGTGAAATATTCCAAAAACTATTTTATTTACTGTAAAGTCCCTTTTCCATAAAACTTCCAATAAAGCTTTGAAAGGTGGTGGTGAACAGATTCATAACTTTTCGTTTAGGAGAAATTCGTTCGCAGTTGGGATGAACGAAGATAATCTCGTCATGTTTGGGGTATCTAAGACACTAGCGCCACCTGTGTTGCAGCGGTGGAAGTATTTCCAGAGCGGCCCGGGGCGAGTCGAATCAATCGAAAGAGTTAGTTAAGAAGCGGAGCAAACAAGGTGATTCTTAGCCGCGTCACGAACAAGTCTATCTCCTGCACCACCTGCCGTTCACAAAGGGTTGAACTGACCTTATCTTAATTACCGGCACTTAACGAGTTGGCACCAACCGAACGGCACAAAAATATCGTGCTTTGTCATGACAAGCGGGGACGTCGCGGAAAAGGGTTGAACGACGCTGTTATCGCCGACGAAATTATCGTATGTTGACATGCACGGATTGGGACCTGAAAGGGTATTAGGCAGTAGGGACTGAACAACGCCGGACACTTACAGGCAACTATGGGGCATACATAAGTTTTAATACTGCATTTACTTGTATACATCACTTACAATACAATCTCTAAAAATATATAAACTGAATGAAAAAGTAGCATTAATTGACTGGTGAAAAATAATCCCAGAATAGGTTTCGAACCAGTATTTGTTTTCATATTTTCTTTCATCCCGCCATTATTCATTTCAATAAAAATAGAATATTTTACATTCCAGCACTATTAAATAGTAAACTATAAAACAATATACAATATTTTAATACAAATAAAACTGAATCGGTGACTTTGTTTTGTATATATGCATTTTACACTAATGGATACAAAACATATAGATTTATTTTTATGCAGCGTTATCTCCATGTTCAATAAAAATTTACACAATGGCAAATGAAACAAAGAATGGCCAAGGATGGTTTCCGATGGCAATAACAAAAAAACGCGCAATTTTTGCTACAGAGGCAGAAAGAATTTATGAATTTTGTATACCTTGTGTATGTTCCTCTTATCTAGAATGCCGACAACTGGGGAAGTAACCGAAAAAACAGTCTAAATCAAACACTATTCAATGCAGATACCTTTGTGAAATAGAGCGGTTGATTTACATTTGTTAGAAAGGTAGACTATATAATAAAAGGTAGACTATATAATATTAATATTCTTTGTGAATTTACATCTTGAAAAGAAAATGTGAAGAGTTATTATTAAATCGGTCTCCATCTACGTTTTGGGCAGCATTCCGGTTCATTAATGCTACAGTATGATGGCATGGAGCTACCTTTTTCCATCGATATATTAAACTTATTGAATCAATTTAACAATCTACTGAATAATACTGCAGTTCTATACTAGACCCTGTCGCCTTTGTTCATTACTTAAATGACAGGACATTAATCAAATATCCTGGGAAATGAATCAGCTTGTCATTGTCAATAATAAAACAACAGGTCGTAAAATCCATGACACCATCATACTCTCCCGGCCCTCTTATTCGCCCTCAAATGCCCACGTAGTGGATGTGTAAAATATACATATATTTTTCCACCTTCTCAGCCAAAAGTGGATCCAAGGGGCCTTTGGGGGCTGCAGCCCCCCTTTGGCCTAATATGTATATATAGACAAAATAATCGCAAAAATTATATAAAAAGCAGACGTAGCAAAATTCGAGTTCTCCCTCGGGAACGTATTAATATTTCTTACTTTAATCCTGTACTTTTTAGCTTCTAATACTGTAGATAAACCAACATCAACTCATTGCAACAAATACACTTGATGACGTAACAATCGAAGCACTTTATGTTGACAGTACGACGGCCGGTGTCCAAATGCCTCAAGCCAAAAGTGCTAGTAATGACGGAAACATAATGGTGGTAGTTTCTTTAAGCGAAGTGAATATTTTTACGGTAAAGTACAAATACAGATACTCCGATTAGGTTAGGTTCTTTTATAAAAGATAAATCAAGTCAAACATTTCTTTATTGCGGTTGCACATTACATAGCATTGGCCTGCAACATGCATGAAATTGTATTAAAATAGAAAAAGAGACAAATATGAGTACATATTTTCTTACATACCTAATCCTTAACGCTATAAAACATTCTCTAATCGGATATTAATTAAGTCTTTTTGGTTGGATACCATCAACCATTTCGTTCAACGATGGAACTCACCGTTCCAGAAAACATCTGATACCATCTGGTACCAACATTTCTAACTTACCTCTAAACCTTTTGTGCATTAAGTATAACAACTCCTAAGGAAAAGTTGTTTGAAACCTGAATTTTAATACTGTATCTGTTTAAGTTATGCCTAGATCTATTAAATGTATAGCAATTCTTATAACTCTTCATATTGAAAACCCCTGAATACCTTAAAATTGTTCAGTGGATGGCCCCCTCTCTATTCAACCAGACTTCCCGGAACAGCCCCCCTTTTCAACATGTCGGATTCGCCCATGTTCTCAGACCAGGAAATATTTCAATCTATTACTTCAGGATAGACATAGTGGATTATGGTTTTATTACACAGCGAAAAGCTATTATTGATTGTTGGGATTTAAACCCGGGACTCCGGGGATTGAAGTCCTGCGCTTTTCCCTTTTGACCAGCGCGCTTCCCTTTATCGATTGAAATAGAATACTCACATTTCCAACCGAGTAGGTGATTTCCGTTTCCGGTGGCCCCGAGTTACCCAGAATGCTCCAGAAGCCGTCAAAGAGACCGGGAATTATCACGTGTTGGCTACCGCGGCGCGGCCTGCCGGAGACTTTGCCCAAGCAATTGTCACGAACCTCCCCTTGGCGAGGGTGTTGTCCCAACTCGTTATACCCTGGGTGTGGCCGAGGCTTTGACCCCACACGCTCCTCTCTGATTGACGGCGCATTAGGATGGACATTACCGGCACTGGCTGAGCTGCTGACTGCTGACCACGAGGCCTATCTTCGTACGATTACTTAGAAATCATTTATTTTCCACGTATGTTAAATTGAAATAGTTTTAAAGTGGACCGCCCAGAGTGATTTCATCATCTGTAATATTTTTCCAAACCTAATGGAATATTTGTAAGCTGAAATTAGCGTAATACTGTACTGACGTAAGGAAAGACATATTCACCGACCTAAGAATAAAGTGGAATTTTTAAGGTGAACACCATTGAAGGGTTCGAGTTTGTGAGTTTACTGGGTTGTAAAATGATCAAAGGTACCTTGGTTTACGATGATATAATCTGTCTCAACTGATTATATATGTGTTATGTTTCAAGTCCACATGAATACACTCATTTCATTACATATAATCTGGCTTAAAATACCTAGATATGCTACAATTTCCGAAAGGTAATAATGATTAATTAATATGATTCATATTTGCTAGTGAATCTGAACCTAATTAATCATACATCGCAGCAACGTGCGACAGGTAACGCTAGTTTATCATTAAATGTCTTATAATCTGGTATACTTCTCCTAATGATTAGTGCTCTCTTGAACATAGACAAATCTAACATAATTGACCGAATACATAGCGCGAGGGTGCTCAAAACTCAGGGGTCAAATTTGATTGACGGACGCTCTAGAATTTTATTAAATTCCTCGGACCGTTGCCGCTAATTAAATCTGACCAGTGCAGCGGACACGCTAGCGAGGGTTTGTGGGGGGCTACCAGGGGGGGCGACAAACATTCGCCGATCACCGGAGTAGAAACAGAATGCGATCCGACCAAACCGATGACGGGACAAAAATGTCAACAATGCCAAAGGGATTTCACGACTGGGTTATCCCGATGCGGCGGCGTCTCTGTGCGCGTGTGCGTGCGTGTGTGTGTGTGGGCGATGTCAAAACACACCGAGCGACATTTTAATTTGGCGAATCCGCGGGGCAGCTCCAATTATCTGCTTGTGGCGGTTAATGACAATCAGCAGCGCGTCCTGGGGTCCAGGGTATACTGGTCGTGCGATGAATATCCCCCCTCACCATCCACCACCACCCCGCCATGCACGCTCGCCCTTTGCACAGATTTTATTAAAACATTTTGTTTATCCTTTAATACCCGCGGGTTTTTCATTTGTCGGCTCGCAATCATCGACTGTTGGAGCGAATGTGATTTCCCCGTCCCTGGTCGCGTTTTACATTGTTTCGTGATGGAAATAACTTTAGCAAGATTTAATTGTTGCTTTTACAGCCACATGAATGAAAAACTTTACTTTGTTTTTAGTTAAATGTCTCTAATTTTTGCTGTCAGAGTTATATCAGAGAAATTCACTAAAATAATTTTATTCCAGCATTATGATTATCTGCTTAATACTAAATACATTTGTGATAATATTTACAAAATTCAACTTTATTTCATGTTTTTACAAAATTTGCATTTTTGCTGGATTTTTAGTGTCCAAATATATTTTATTCTACAAACTACGCCAGAGATATTTTAACTTATTGATATTACACCATTTTAAGGAAAGTGGCACTAACCCAAACGGGCATCCTGGGATTTAAACCTTTACAACTAAGTCAAATCCAAAATTCTAAACCACTAGCAAAGAAAACTTTTTAAAGCCTTAAAAACATCGTTCAAAGTACGATGAGTGGTGGTAAACAACTGACTTTTCACTCTCAAAATTTATTAATCATCAGTATAGGGGAAATTTGTAAATATTTATTTACTCCTTTAACCTTATATCGGTAATAAATCCAAAAGTCGTAGACTACTACAGTATTTATAACACAAACAAAACCACGAAGGTCGTTCACGAATCACAATAACTCAAAGAATTCCTCGGAAACATCCTAAATCCTTCGCAACAGCCTTGTTCCGATCTGCAAGGCCGCACGAGCTCTTATCTTATCAGCTGATCCACAGCGACTGTGGACTGTCCTCACTCGGCCCACGGGCACGTTGGGCAACGGACACCCGGCTCACGCATCTGACATTACCGCGTGGCACATGGCGGCGATGTCCTCTATCTCTATACAACAATCCCCGGCGGAGATCTGCCCTGCACGATGCTCTGGCGATCTCTATCACGTCCTAAACAATTACACCCACCAGCTCCAGCTCAGGTGGCCCGCAGCCCGCAGCCCGCAACAATGGCCATTCAACGGAGATTCGACTGCTAGATACTCTCTGTTTTGCAAAGCCCCATTTGCCGGATGGGGTTCTCACGAGGTAGCGAACGTCGCCGACGGACCGCGAAGATGGACGATTCTCAACGCTTCTGTCCGTCGTCGTGCAGATAGCGTTGGTGCTGCTGTAATTAGACCGCTCTGTGACCTTTGGTTCGACGTGTAATACTTCGTTTGTTGCTTGTAACAGGTATATCGGGTATTCTGCGTTGCAAAACGGTTAATCGGTTCATAAATAGCAAACAATCCCTCGTTCAGATATTTAAACCGAAATGTTAGCGTTTGGGGCTTCGGTACAAGAGGTCACGAGTTCTGAAAAAAGTTAAGGTTTTGGCCTTATTCTTGTTTAGGAAAAGTCTTTTGGCATCTGCATACAATAAATGGGTTAGGTTTATTAATATGGATTTAAAACGGGTTTAAATAATTTACATTACGATGAAGAATTTTATCATAGGTTAGGTTTTTGGACTTCGATGTAAAAGGCCCATACTCAACACGTAGATGTGTTATTTCATCCCCAGGATGTCAAAAATTTAAAGTTTTGACCTCTCTCCTATTTAAGAAATCGACGTTGGTATCGATAGATTGAAAAACGGTATAATTGAGTACAGTATCATGGATTAAAATCTGGTTTATTAATTTGCAGCTAAATTAAGAAGGTGTAGTACCAAATCATAGGCACAGGTATGCCGGTTGGCCTGTAATTGGGGTTTTGTGTGGTAACACATTTTATCAGTTCTCAAATAGGCAACGATTCCCCCTAGAAGTAGCCTATAGGGCCTACACTAAATTGATATACGGTATATCATGTTTTAGGGGTTGTAGCTATAAATATTCAAAATAGCGCAGTAATTAATCGGTAAAGTATAAAATATGGTATGAAACATCACTCTTGAAAGGGAAATACAAAACATTATTTCATATATAATATTCATAAAAGTTGAATATGCTGTCTTCGAGTGGTTATCGTTTATTAAAAATCAATAATCTTAAATCTTAAATTTACCATAAGTTCAAATACAATTCACATAGGCCTATCATCTTTGTAAGGGTATGTATGGTTATCATGTAGTTGCTACCGTAATGGCGAGCAAATCTGAGACACAACACCATATCCTGTTATTTCCATGACGATTTTGCCGCATAGTAAAACGCAATTCCGCTCCTATCCCACTACAGTTTATCCGGAGATGAGCAGCTGTTCCAACTCTTTGGGCAGCTGGCGTACAAGCGGCTTACATTTAAACAGGGGTTGAGAGCACCCCCACCCACCCCACGGGGATGTAAGGGTTGACGGATGCATACTAAGCCTATTATTGACCGCTGTCACCCCTGTCGCCAGCCAATCAGAGGGCTCCCTCGAGCCGCCATCTTAATTCATTAGTCAGATCCTCATGCCACGCGTCGTCTGCTCGAGACGTTAAGCTTTGCTGAAAATGAAGTGCAAATTTGAATTGTCGATATTGCATTATAAACAAGCTATAAGTGAGAATACAGACATGTTAACTTATAAAGGGTAAATATTTTATATTTATATCAAACTACCTACTTTCGATTATCTCCTAAGATTATACCAAATTGTTATCGTCATACTTATATTGTTGCAATATTTATACTTACTTATAGTTTCTTGGGTAAAAGCAGAATTATTGCACTTTTGTGTGAAACCTCGATATAAGCATTATAATCTCAATATTTAGTGAAGAAGTACGCTTCAAGCAAGAATTTTTGAATAGTTTTTCTTGCTCATTTCTAAGTCAGAGATCGACATCCCAGGATTTGAACCCGTCACCTCTTGCACTGAAGTTCGAGACATTTAAATGAAGTTTAAATAAAAACTAGGCTAGCAAGACACCCTATTTATTGTTTTAATCTACTTAGAGTTATCTATTTAATTGTGTTGCTTGGATAGTATGAAATAATAAACATATAACTGAACCCCCATTTTCAACATTAATTGACAATAAGATTGTTATGTGAGGCTAGAATTATTTTAATCTATCTGAAGTAAAATTTTGAACAACAAAACCTCATTAGTACCTGTAGCTTCATAAAAAGTTCGTCCTATTTTAATTTTAACAAACCGTTTATTACATAATTATTTAATTGAATTAGACAACTAATCTGAATTATGAAGAAAACATTGAATAAATAAATTATAGTTGAAATGAAAACCAGGAAAATTCGAATTATGAAAGAAGCCAATTATTCCATCAACGGGATCGCTGAGTTCGGAGTGGCCGGTCAAGCACAGCCGAATTAAACTGGAAAGATTCCAGACAAAGAAATTTGAAGGGCACTTCTTGTTAATTAATCGGTAAAAAATCCGACTGGAGGTCCTTTATTACCCATTTAACCGAGGTTAATTCGCGACTTGGTCTTTTGTAAGTATATGAAAGGAGCGATCCAAGGTACAATGGCGGCCCGTGAATAACCAGGACCTCGGACTGTTTGGTTCTGACCACTTCAACTTGGTCTAATTAAAAGTCGTTAGAATTAGGGGAATCACAGGATAAAAAGGTTATTAGATCCAACTAGATGGCAGTGATTCTTAAACTATTCAACAACATGAAATTAGTTTTATGATTAATCATTTTGGATATGTTCAGCACATTATGTTTGAACCCAGGTCGTAGACATATATTCTAGAAAATTGTTAGTCTAAGATATGACCACGACTCGATTTTGTACGATGACTATATAATAGTCTACAGTAAATATGATCAATAATATCTTAAACATTACACTATGATATTTTCCCTCTAATAAACCTTAAGACATAGAATCACGATGTAACACAGATCTCAGCATGATACAATAATATTTTTGTTTTATAGATTATTTTAATAATACAATTTAAATCTATAAAAACTGACTAGACTCTTTGAACATGATGACGAAAGAGGAAGGGGAATACATGTGGATTAAAGACGCATTCAAAGTGCTCTGAAACAATATATATAAAGGTCTGAAACCGACACTTTGGCCAGAATGGTGTTCGGATTGCGTATAACGGCGGTTGGGAGTGCCCCAAGGCAATATTCTGGCGCCCTTATTCTTACAAACTGAGGTTTCAGGTAGCATCAAAGCCAATGTTCGTAGCACAATGTTGAAGTGGAAGGGTTACAAGAAGAGCAGCACATGTTACGTGTACATATACATTTCAATATCGTTAGGAGTAAATTTCGTACAGCTAATATTTAAGAATAAATAACTTTAAATTTATCAATAATAACTGTGTGGTTCTTGTAAATCAAGATGATATTTGTAAAAAATGTCCTATATATTTTACTACGATAAATCTATTACATACAGCACAGATTGTACAAGTCTTTAATAAATATGATGCAAACATGTAAGGGAATTAATTTTAAAAGCCTTTTGAGATGCACTAAAAATATGAGGGATTAAAAATTATGGTATAAAACATTAATCGAATCCGCTTTTAGAAACATAATAAATCTGTTTCTGGTTATTTCACACTGTTTAAAAAAATTAGATTGGGGAAATGGTGCAATCATCCGTCAATTAACCGGTGGCAAGTATCAGCACTGTTTTGAAATTGCATTAATCAATATTCATAAACTCCTCCAACGCTCGAAATCGATACTCCCACTATTCGGGAGTGCCACAAGGTGCTGTTTTACGACCTTCACTGTTCCCATTTCCACAATCCACCTGCGATTATTACTCCCCCCTCCCGTGACACTGTTACATGTAGCCTTGTAGGTGGAGGTGTCTGCGGGTCTTGTACGACAATTAGCGGGCCGGTGTGGATCGATGGTAGACAACGGTGCAAGGCACAGGCATGACGTGACAAGCCATTCAATTGTCGTTCCGCCACCAATTGAAAGCTGTTACTTGACGTGAGGGCCGCACTCGAGCGGTGTCTTTATACACAAGTACGCTTATCGCGGCCAAACGGTGGGAAAAGAACGTTCGAGTGCTTTTGGAAAGGGGGGATTCTATTTGTGTTTACTCCGATCTTCACACACTCCGGTAGATACATATACGACCGACGTATTGTGAAACAAATTTAT
This sequence comes from Nephotettix cincticeps, assembly GCA_023375725.1. NCBI lineage: Eukaryota > Metazoa > Arthropoda > Insecta > Hemiptera > Cicadellidae > Nephotettix > Nephotettix cincticeps. Next base: position 57,394,220 of record CM041787.1, on the reverse strand, counting down.
AAAATTTATTAAAGGTCGGCAGAACCTCCGCATCATAGACTTTAGTCCCATAAGTACAATGTTGATTTTGTGACAGCTTTACTGAACAAACATGAGTCGTAAAAGATGATTGAGGGTGTCAAATTAAAGGCAGAAGTATTTTCTAGGGACTTAAATTTCCCATATTTTCATTTTCCTATCATAAAAACGTTACCTATTCATTATTCATTATGTTAACTATCGTGTAACAATTATAATGCTGTCACACGATTAAAGTAATTGTTCTAATGGGTCGAAAAATAAATATTCCACCAGTAAGGCACTAAAAAGGTTATTTCCAATGTTATTTCCAAATGTATTTCTTTCTTTAAAACTTTCTAAAAAACAAGCTTACAGTAAAAAAACAATATTGGAACCTTTTATATAAACCTTTGTGTTATCTCATGAGGAAATTCGTTTCCCATATTAGTATTCAAGGGTATGTTTTCCTTCCATATGGCCTTTACCCTATTACAACACACCGACGGCCTCCGGAGAGAAAACACAAATGGACAGGTTTGGCAATAATCGGATCCCATAGGACGGTGATGAGCGTCGGATTTAATCTCGGTAAGAGTACGTAATGGAAGATGGGATCGATCGGGAATCGATCGTGATTGCACAGCCGGTGGTGAAGTCGCCACAATCACAATCGGCGGTGATTGCGCGAGGAGACAAGAAAGAAGACCGGTCCCAGATCCCAGCGGTGACCCCTGAGGAACGCCGGACAAAACAACTCATCAGCCCAAAGCCTCGGGACACTTATCAAAATCTTGCCTCCAAAAATCAACATTCAAAGGGTCGTGTAATTTTAAAACAATTAAAGTGGCTGATGAGCGGCATGCTATTAATGCCGGGCGCGTAATGAGCCATATTGTTTGGGACCACCGCGGACGCAGACATCGCCTCCTCGATTTTTCAACTCCTACAACGGACGGGCCTGCAGGCAGCCTCTGGAGTCTGGACTGACAGACCATTTAAACCGCTGTAATCACCGCACGGTCGCACTCCGACTGAATCGATTATGCTCGCGGATGTTGTTTCGTGGCTAAATACCTCTTTAGGATGCGCTAACTTATCATACGTTGGGGTAATTAACGTTACTCTGCGGTGAGCCTTGGTCTTGTCACCTCGGGGCGTCCGCTTTCACCTGCTTTACTAAGAAAAATTTTCTAGAATCTATGTTTTATTAGTTTATTAACAGATATGGCTCACATAAATTTTAAAGGTGCAGTTACACATCCATTGAGGAAGTTTTTTAATACAATGTTAGAATAATCTATAAAAAGAGGTATATATCTTTAACGTGTTTTAAATCGTATCATCAAATAAAAGTAAACATTTCACATTCCCACTTGTCATATGGCCTCGCTACGTAGGGTGACTGCGCTGAAGCGGATTTCCGAGGGTTGTTCCGTTTTTCAAAAAAATGCCATTCGAATAATGACCAAGCTGCAGTTCAGAGAGTGCAGTAGGAATAACTTCAGGTAGATGGAGATTCTTACTCTGGCTAGTCTGTACATACTATAAACAGCTTCATTCTGCAAATTTAAGTGCATGCCCATTCAAGGTGCATATATACACGACTACCCCATGAGAGAGAAAGTTTTAAAGACTATCCCAGAACAGATCCAATGCTGCCATGAACCTACCGTCTAAAACAAGGGTCAAGTTCTTAAACAACCTCACTGAAGATGTCAGGCTAGAGGGAAACTCGAAGAGTTTCAGGAGTCACCTTAAGCGCTTCTTGGTTCAGGGAGAGGTTTACCATGTGGGTGAGTTAATGGACCACACAAGATAGGGTGACTGTGTCGCTAAGTGAAACTATGTATAATTATGCTATGGCTGTTTACCTAATTATGTTTGCCACGTAATTCTATAGTATTGTATTATGGCAATAAAATAATTAATATTATTATTAGTATATATCTATATTAAGCACATATTCATATACGTCATGAAATTTCCAAGACTATATCTGGCACATCTTTCCTGCTCACTGAGGAAACCATAAAAATACACCAAGGAATAATTTCTGTTAGAGGAGATATCCGACCAGTTCTCAGATGCACTCCGCCGACCTAGACCTCCAATGATATGAATCAGCTGATGATACAGGTTATGCAGAATTAAGCCGTGAGTTGGCACGCTGTCAAGTTTGACAACCGGTCCAAGCCTGCCTTATCCTGGCTATCATGGCTATGGAACTGCCAGTAAAAATATGAACAAGTATCAACTCTCGCTCATTTCCTAGTATGAAGTGCGCTGTATTCATCTTTGTACAAGCTAGTTTTAACATGGATATGTTTTAGCTCTGGAGGGGGGTGTTGGTGATTTTTAAGATAGAAAATATATAACAGGTTCCATTGGAAACTACCAGTTATTGTATTAAATTTTTAACAAAAAAGAATAAGAACAGCTGGTTAGATGAACTGAATATTCCCTTTAGACATATGCATGATCCAACCTATTTCCCACAGGGAAGTAAATACAAAAATTTTAATTGTTTTTTCTGAAGGTGTGTGTATACAGAAAAATATTAAAAATTGCATTACTCTGATGTTTGTATTTATTAGGAGCGTTATTTTAGTACTGTTATTGATTAGAAAATTGTTGAAACCCTACATACCTGAACCACCCACAAGAATAAACTCGTCACATGGAATCAACATGGTAACTTTATCATATACTTTTAAGAATATATTTTTTGAAATAAATTTGAATCAACAATTTTTAATCTGCTTGTTGTACAATAATTGTTGTACACAATTATTGTGAATGAAACAAATAAGTAACAGCAGTTTTAAAGAGTATTTTTCGGTAAAATAAAATTAAGGTATTTTGTTAACACTCAGTGAACATTTTTAATAGTTCAAAACATAGAAGTTTTAAATGGAAATTCGCGTAGGAACCGAAGCAGACTCTGGATTTTCCCCACCCCCAGGCACGTCCCGGACGTAAACCGCGTTCCCGCTCTCCGAGAGGCAGTTTGTTTGACATATCGCTCTGGTTATACCGACCTCACATCCCTGACATATCGCCCTATATATGTCCACCATAATACGCCCGCTGAATCACAGACGCTATAAACGTACCGGGGAAAGGTGAACATAACTGCAATACCGGAATGCCACAAGATAGTACACTCGGTGCTGTTTTATTCCTCGGAAGCCATGTTTAGTTTGTATTGTTTTATTTATAAATGGTTTAAATGCCTTACTATCTGCTGTGTTTTTTCACAACTGCAGTTTCAACCTGCAAGGGGTCTTCATCAGGTGTTAACCACAGAGCGTCAAATTAGTCCAACATATTTCGTCAATTTACACATACGTAAAAACTGAGAGAACACAAACACGTATAAATACATAACACAAACATTACTACCGGTCCTGACCGCAATACGTACGAGAAGCTAGTCTGGACTGGCGTTATCACAGTTATCAGGGCCGTGTGTAGTCCTTTGTTCTCACCCTCCCCTATCATTTGTTGACGTTTGTTAGACTGGCCACACTGTTATTGCTGATTCACATACTATGTTAGATCTGAAGAGCTGACCAATAATCGGCCTTTATTGCATATATGGAGACTTTTGAGATTACAGTATCATGAATGTTGGAGTAGTTATGATTGCTGTTAATTGAATGATTGGCGTATGAAGAGGTGAACCTGGTGTGAGGCTTTCCTGGTAAATGTTCTCAATATCCGATATTAGGTTTTCTATTAAGAATCTGATGCATTGTTTTGTAGTTATCTGGAGGATAAATAAAACGATTTTTTCAATCCTTTATTCTAGATTGTCGTACAGTACAAAAGCTCTTAAAATTGTCGTTGCGTAATAACTTATTTCTCTGAACGACAAATATAATTAATTATAAAACAGATCGTGTTTAGTTAACGAATTAATTGTTTGTAGAATTCTTTCATAAACTAATATAATTTAGTTTCCCTTTAGAATTATTATCATTTTATTTAGTTAAAATAACTAATAAATACTTAACCAGAAATTGTACTGATTTTCTACTGAAATTAGCGTACAGTTAAACCGTTATGATTGTTTGTCGTTTATTCATATCACTCTGAATATATTCCGGGGGATTAAAAAATCATCAGAAGAAAGTGTAGTTAACGACGTAACAGCCCAAAAAGCACGACAGAGCCCAATTGAAACAACTGATGAGCCTGAAGAAGCGAGACGTTCGTGTTTTTTCGTGTAACAAGCCCCCAAATTGCCTCGGGAGTGTCGTATCAATTTGGAGCGTGGTTACAAGTCGACACTTTTTGTGTCTACGACGAGTAGGCCCTACAGACCCCCTGACATTAGTAGGCCTGCTGCGATGTCTCCCTTTTAATAAACCTGGCAGTCACGCGATCCAGTGACGCCGTCACGTTAGCGTCACGTTAGACACGTCCTTCCTGATAACCAAACAGGTCGTCCGTCACGTTATCAGTTCACGTCACCGAGTTGTTTCACTTAACTACCGCTAGGGGCGGGGCTAGCGTGCGCCACCCTTACAACCTGCGATTAAACTTGTAATTGGAAAACAATGACAGAATAAAATTATAAAAGATAGGCCCCTAAATTATGAATATATCTGAACAATTTTAACTATAAAATTGGTGTTAAAAGGAACTACTATGCACTTTCATGCAAATATGCGGAATGTATTCGGTCAATATATGTTAAGTAGGATTTTATTATTTGAAAAAATATATGATTGATTCTTTCATAGACTCTGAAGCATTTTCATCATTCAGTATTCTAACTCATATTTCATATTTTATTAAAAATAAAAGTAGCTTGAAGACAAAGTTCATCCAATAGAACGCATCTACCTTCAGACAAATTCTATAAGATGAGCGGTGCACAAGCGTATGTTGCAGTCTGTTCTCCACTAATTATTTTAGGCCCACGGGAAAGCTACAACTGCGCCTCACCGTCAGAAGTGAACCCTCACCAGAGTGTCTTCAAAACGATAACTATTATGACTGGCAACAAGACTACTACTTGATGATGAATAATATTAAAGAATAAAACTTACTAAAGTGTCGATGTTATAATATAATAAACTAGTCGAATAGCCGGGATCACGCTGAATAAAAAAACTGTTGTGTAGCCTTTATGTTTTATGTTCAACTCAACCAAACACATTCATTTTTATGAATGGATTGAAGACTTACAGATAACGACTTATATTCAAATAAAAACGACAAATGAATCAGAAAACCAAGGAACTCTAAACGTTATAAAATACAGACGTTTTTTCTCAATTCAAAACATTTGTTATAAAAAATATCGAATTTGTTCTAAAAACGTGATCTGTAAAAAAACAGCAAAGCCATGAAGTTATTATTTTTGTTTATATTCACAAATAGGCTATATTAACAATAATTTTTGATAGTATTTTCAATTTAAAACTTATACGACATAAAAATCAGACATCTGTTCCATAAAAGATTTGCAGACACAAAGAAAGCAAGACGCTCCTCGTGGCGAACTCTATAACTACTCTAAATCGTTAGAGCAAAAGACATTCAGAAGGGTTATTACTCAATTATCCGTGTGATCACTTTCTCGTGTTGCTTTATTTCTATCAAAGTTGTTTTTTTTCAATGTTATTCGGATGAAAATAAAACTCATTACTTCGGAACTGTTGAATAAAATAAAATAACTTTTTTTTTATTGCTATGAACTTAATTTTTTTTCATCATGCAGTTTAAACATTAGATTTATCATAATCTTTACTAAATATTTTAACAATCTAACGTTTGTTTTTATTGTTTATATAAAAAAATATTGAAAAATTTGTCTCTGTTTTTCCACGCACTGGTTTTCCTATGTGGAAATTCCAATAAAAAAAATACAAAATACAAGTAAAAATCTATTTCTATATATGTATAACCGTTTTAAAATATGATTAGTGTCAAAAATGGATACAATTTGTTCATACCAGATAGACATTTTGATTCACTTTGATTTATTGATTCTACAAAAAAAGTATTTTTGAATAAAACTTAGAACGGATGTCAAACAAGCCGAAATGAGATTGACCGTCTGATTGGCATTCCTGGAAGCAGTGCTGCCACTACAGAGAAGCGATATTACCACAGGGATGCCAACCTAACATAGCGGGCATTCCTAGCCATTAATTACTTACTCCTGAGCATTTACTGCAGGCCTGTATTTATTGAAAACAAACCACGGTAAATATGTTGGTAATTAAATTTTATTGAAGTACTCATTCTTCGGAATTGAAATAAAATTTCTTATAGCTACATATGTTTATTGCTTTCAGTAATTCCTTGAATGTTGAAGTTTCATAGTGTTTTGAGTGCACGTTATAAACTATAATTGCATTAATCTATAATACCATAAAATATTAAATTCAATTATAGTATGAAATATGATAAGGAGTTTAACATATATAGATTTATATTCTTATTAAGAATATTTTTTTGGAGGTTTAGTACTTTTTATTTTCGTAAACTATAATGCAACCGATTAGATGAAATAGTAGGCATAGGCTAATACAAGCACTGTTTTGAGAAATTAATCACGTAGTTTTTGGTAACAAAGGATAGAATGCATTTTAACATATTAAGCACTCATTATTCACTCGTATTTTGCTGATATATAAGCATTCATCGTATAATTTAAAACTATAGCTAACATAAAGTCTTACTGGTGAAGTAAAACACCGATAACTTGTGTAAGGAACGTTAAGTTCCCATTTTTCCCGTCCCGGATAGGAGCGCGTCCGGAGGGACTCGCCCCGGCCATTAAAGGGTCCATTAGGGTTGTCAATTTCCGAGATGTCCCGCGAAGGAGGTCCCGAGATATGTAATGAATAGCCGTGTCCAGGGATGTACGACACGACACGCGGCACGGCAGCTCGGCACGCATACCTGGCGTTGCGTGTTGCACGCATTGCGTCGCTATTGACACTTACCGCTGGAATGACAGCAGATCTCCGCTCCGTGTGTCCACTCACAACAGCTGTGCTTTGTCACAGATGTACCTTACGTTGAGGTCTTTGGTTGTGATTTCTATTTTGTGTATTATCAGTAACTGTTACATTACATCGACCTATTATTTATTACCTATTACTTTTTTAATGGTGACCTAAATTATCGTGGCGCGATCTTGTAGTCTTGTAACTGACTAGGTTGATATGCTCCTTAGACAGGACTGTCTAAGGGACATGTAATGAATATCCCAATAAATGGAATTAAAGGGACCTACAGTTTAACAAGAGATCCGAAACACTTTTGCCTTTGAATCAAATACTGTACAGTATTAGTATAGTGCAAATGTTAGCCTAATCCACACCACAGAATACCACAACCACCGCCACCGCCCGTCTAAAATACCAATAATAGTCATTATTTATTTAGTATTGTTAGCATTATTAAAAATTACAACTGGTCATTTAGTCCGAGATTGAACTTGTATTTATTCATTGAAGGCTACTATAGTTTGAAATCACCTTAAAGGTGTATTATACATAACAAACTAGCATAACCTGTTAACTAAACTATATAATGTTAAAATTTATATGTAATTCGTTTTATAAAGGATGTATAATTTCAAGTCGTTCATAAGATTTAATTTGTTAAAATCTAAATATCACAGAATTATTATTTTGTTTTGGTTTCATTAAAGTGCATAAGTAAATTAGTTGATTTTTAGTCACTCTCCATTAGATTAAGATTAGACAACGTTATAACGTTGAAAATATGAATTACTGGAATGTAAAGTCTAATTCTTTTGCAAATTATTTTGACAATGGATACCACGGCCGTCTAAAATACAATTAGATGAAAATTTGAATATTTTTATCTGGTCTATGATGGGTGTACATTGCAAATAGTCTACAATTATGATAAAATATTCGCTGAAACTCACCCAAAATTCAAAATCGAAAACCGGGCTGTAGCCCAAAGACAGTATCGGAACGCCCGAGGGTGCGCCTGGGAGTCGTCTAATCTTCATGACGGAGGAAAAAGCAGTGACTGTAGCGCGCCACGCGGCCGATGAACGCGCTAATAAATATTTAACGACCTCTAATCGAGAAGCTTCCCAAAATGGATACGGAACAACCGAGAGAAACTGTTTAACTTTTTGCCGCGATGCCGCAAATGTAAACTGATTCTTTGAAAAGCGGTTAGTCCTTAACCATTCTCTCGAGAGGGTTTTCTGTAGCGGGTTAGAAGTTAATATATATTCATAGGTGATGAAGATGTAGGGCGACGGGTAAAAAATGTCCCGCAGATTAGTGGTTCGGCGGGGACAAAAAAGGGGCTACCGCACTTGAGGTGATGGGTTAGCTAAAGGTGTTCGGAGCTCAGATGGTTCATCATATGGCTTCATTTAAATGAAACATTCCACAGTCAGTTAACTTAGGATATAATTAATGTAAAATGTTCTTAGTCTTCCTTGCACAAAACAATCAAGAAAATATCCATCGTCGTGAGACTATAAAAACTTAAAAAACTAAAACCTTGTGAAAATAAACCACTAAATTCTTAGAATTCAAAAATTCAGATTTTCCACCATGAATAATTTCTACTGATAACATTAGTATTTTTTAAACAGGAATGTCACTGATTTAGATTTTTCTTTGTCTAAGAATTCTTTATAGGGATATCTCTCGGCTCTGGGGGGTGGGGTAATTGCAATTCGGGAGATGAAAATTTGAATATTTTTATCTGGTCTATGATGGGTGTACATTGCAAATAGTCTACAATTATGATAAAATATTCGCTGAAACTCACCCAAAATTCAAAATCGAAAACCGGGCTGTAGCCCAAAGACAGTATCGGAACGCCCGAGGGTGCGCCTGGGAGTCGTCTAATCTTCATGACGGAGGAAAAAGCAGTGACTGTAGCGCGCCACGCGGCCGATGAACGCGCTAATAAATATTTAACGACCTCTAATCGAGAAGCTTCCCAAAATGGATACGGAACAACCGAGAGAAACTGTTTAACTTTTTGCCGCGATGCCGCAAATGTAAACTGATTCTTTGAAAAGCGGTTAGTCCTTAACCATTCTCTCGAGAGGGTTTTCTGTAGCGGGTTAGAAGTTAATATATATTCATAGGTGATGAAGATGTAGGGCGACGGGTAAAAAATGTCCCGCAGATTAGTGGTTCGGCGGGGACAAAAAAGGGGCTACCGCACTTGAGGTGATGGGTTAGCTAAAGGTGTTCGGAGCTCAGATGGTTCATCATATGGCTTCATTTAAATGAAACATTCCACTGTCAGTTAACTTAGGATATAATTAATGTAAAATGTTCTTAGTCTTCCTTGCACAAAACAATCAAGAAAATATCCATCGTCGTGAGACTATAAAAACTTAAAAAACTAAAACCTTGTGAAAATAAACCACTAAATTCTTAGAATTCAAAAATTCAGATTTTCCACCATGAATAATTTCTACTGATAACATTAGTATTTTTTAAACAGGAATGTCACTGATTGAGATTTTTCTTTGTCTAAGAATTCTTTATAGATATAGGCCCTAAATACTTTAAAAAGTGGCTGATTTTTATTGAGTGGCCTTTACAAAATTTATTTTTCATCTTAGGTGGTTGGTTTGATTAGTAAGAGCTGTACGCAATTTGCAGATACGATTGAAACCACTCATTCGTTAGGCTAACACCAGTAAAGTATAGAAAAAATAATAATAATATTGGATACTCAACACCATTTGGAATATGGAAAAATACGTAGAATATATATGTAAGATTCAGTATCAAACTGTATTTATGGATATATTTTTATACAGAGTGTTCATGAAAAATGATTCAGGACTTCGGTGAGTGATTGTGTACTTTAAAAGGAAGAAAAAAGTTCCATTGGAGGTATGGCCTTAAACGCTTTTTTCTCAGATATCCGCCATTTTGTATCTTTAAAAAAATATTTTTCATTTCGAACATTTTTAACAGATTATTTTAAAATTTGGTATGTGTTTTACACAAGTATATTAGTATTGTTAAAAAATAACTAGCATGATACTAGCACAATATCCAAAATGGCGGCCATTTTAAATTTTACCGTTAATAAAGTATTTTAGTTTTAAAAAAATAAATGGCCGCCTTTTTGAATTTTGGGCTGGAATCATGCTAGTTATTTTTTTAATAATAGTAGTAGTCTACTAGTGTAAAACACATACCAAATTTGAAAATAATCCGTTAAAAATGTTTGAAATGAAAAATACAAAATGGCAGATATCCGAGAAAATGGGCGTTTTATGCCATACCTCCATTGGAACCTTTTTCTTTTATATGTACCCAATGACTCGCCGAAGTCCTGAAACGTTTTTCATGGACACACTGTATATGTCTAATCTGATCCGTCTCGTGTACTGGTGGCCCCCCACTGAGAGTTCATTCTATTTTCAACACCAAGCATCGCGGAGAAACAACAAAATCATAACTGTCGTAACCTTGGCCCTGGGCGTCAGATGATGACGTCACCCTCCCTTCTACTCTCCTTGACACCCAACTGCCAACTGTCCCATCTCCAACACCATTCCCACGTTGACGGCCTCCCTCCGACCTTTACCCTCCCGGCGCATGGACGATTTCCCCCAAAGATTTAGATCACCGAAATTGGCCTCATGGAGATGAATGGTCGTTTTTTCTACGATTTGACAGATTAATTCGACCGCGACCTTTGTTTTGGCGGACGGGCGGCGATTACACTGTACTGTCATTATCGCGGCGTGAGCTGTCGCACCTGTCCGCCGCTAGATGGCAGCCAGCTCGCTCTCACGACCACGACCGGCGCTGATTGGTTACAACGTATCCTTTGGCGACTCTGACAGTGGAACGTGGAACGGGCCTGAGAAAATAACTGGGAGTGGCACACTGTTTTGTGAGTTTTATTTCTAGAGGTCGTTCCTAGCTAATAAGGAAAAAACCGTGTAACCTGAATACTGAATATTGTTACCAACGAATTGAGTAATAGAGTAGGTGAAGTAAATAAACAAAATTTATTTGATCATATTTGACCAATGGTCATCGATTAACCGTGTCTTGGCGGGAGGAAGCAATATAGTAAAGGGAGACTACCTCCGACCTACATTTATATATTTACACCTAACCTAACCCCGCAGAGCTCTGTCTAGGGCGTCTCCTCCATCAGACACAGGTGGGGAGACGATGGACCGAACGCCTGTGGACTGGATGAGATCCTTCCACCTGAATCCTCATCTCATTGGGTAACTAATTAATATTACTCACAAAGAAATCAAAAAGCTTTCAAATGTTTCAGCATGTGGCATGAGGTGGTCTACCACCTCATGCCACATACCTACTAGTATTTTATATATCTGTCCAAAGTAAATATTATCATATAATTGTTATTTTTTGTAATTTATTGTTATTGTTCCAGCTAACAAAGTCCTCGATGTTAAGTTTTAATTTCACTTATCGAGGCCAGTAAGTAAAAGTGATGCTATTTTTTTAGGGCTTTTAAGCTTCTTTCCAGCATCCTTAAAGTCGTAATGAGTAAGAAAATTGGTGCAAGTGAATCGGCAATAATCTTCTCTGGGCTGTAAAATAAGTTAATTAATATGACCACCACCTGGTTTATCTTCACATGGACCGGAATTTCTCACATCTCGACGTTCATTGCTTCCTAGCCGTGACCGACATCCATGCGATTCCCACGGCTTAGCCGGTTAGCCGGTTGGATTTCCGGTTACACCGGTGCCGGAAACCATAAAATGACGTCATTCGTCGTCATCGCTCGATGTGACGCGTTACCCACGAGGTCTTGTACAACCTTTCATGCGCTTTAATGTGTTCATGAATAACAGATTTATGCAGTCTAGCGCTGACACGACGCTAGGGATAGTGCGCCTATAAAAATCTTGGATCAATACCAAGCATTAGTGGTTTATCAATAAATGTCCTATTCATGTGAAAACGTAGCTATGTAATTTTATAATTGAGATAAATCTATGATAAGTTTAGTTGTAGAAGCTTCAGAAAATGGCTACGGGGCTGAGTGGTTATGGTTTCCCTTCATAATCTCAAGGTCGTTGATTCAATAACAGGGCTTTATATCATAATTTTTTCCCATTTAAAAATAAAAACCTTGGTGTTAATTTTACTCTCTTCCACTTTTCCCCTACTAAGTTAAGTTTGTTTGGTTGGTAATAGTTTAAAATTAATTATGAAATGCTCACTCGTTAATTTTACGACCGCACTATTGAATCCGTAAAGACAATACTCGTAATTACATCAGTTCGTAATTTAGAGTAAAAACTGGTTCGGATCTCACGTTAAACTGTAGATCCCTTAGACACCACTGGCTAATGTGTAGCCTAGTCAGTAACAAGACTAGAAGATCGCGTCACATCTTATACTCATTAATTTTTTGGTTTGAAATACCTTCCTGGGTAGGTTGGTAATTATTAAATAGTTTAACTTAGTGCAGTATCGAACCCTGACCTTCAGATTACGAAGCGACCACTACAACCACCGAGCTACTTGGCACGCCCACATAGACGTCAGATAAGACAGTATTTTCATCAACACAAACACGTACAATAACAGCAATCACACTAGGAAAATCAACAGCAACACCATATTGAATTCCGATCTCGGCGGGAATGATCAAGTTTGGCCGAGCGGAACGTGTACATCTCGGCCATTTGGCTGTCAGAGTCTGGGGTCGTGCCGGCCGGTCACGCAGGCAAGCTACTATATCTTGGAAATTGGTATAATTTATCTAGATTCGGGTGGGCGTAGCACCACCACTTACGGCCCGTACCGGAGATTTTGTCGTCTGCTAATTGCTGGCCGTGTGATTACTCTCGCACCTGGCCCGCCGCCACGATTATACATTTGCCGCTTAATGTCGCCCCATTACCGGCTCTTCTGTATTAATTTGCTGCCACGATTGTTGTGTTAGCAGAGAAATTCGTGTTTATTTTGTGTGGTAGTAGCATACGCCATCTTGGATTTCAGTCAAGCATTACTGTAAAAATATGGTTGAAGCGTCAACACATAGGTAACGTGGCTATCTAGAGAATTGCGCTTATATTTTTGCATTATAAAAGATAATTACTTGTTAACAATGGCATGATAATTGTGTGTAAACTAAATTTACCTTGAAAATAATATAAACAAATTATTGTATTTACCTCCCTGTGGGAAATAGGCTTGAGAATGTCTAAAGGGAATGTTTTCAGATCCTCTAAACAGCTGTAACCATATGACGCCACCGTTTCAAATTTTGGTGTGACGTATTGCCAATATCCCACCCAAAAACTAAGACATATCCTTGTAAAAATTTAGGATTATTATATAATTCCTCGTGATAACCCTTTTCACTTTATTTAACACCTTAACCACCTTGTTAAGACTATTGTAAATCCAGTAATACTGTCACAAAATTACCATTAATCTTATGGGGCTCGCAGTCTTATGCAGTCGCTTAAGAGTAGGGTGGTAAATAAAGCAAATTGCGATTTATATCGTATTATAGTACATTTTCTATACCAACAAACTTCCATCAGTGATCAAAATAATTTTACACGGAAGAACATTTGTTCCTAGATATTTATTCCTTATTCAAACGTCATCACTGTAACTGAGGTTCCACTTTATTTTGGAACTAAAAGAAACTTAAACACATCCCAATCAATCATCCCAACGATACCTATATAAATGAAGATTTGTCTACTAATGACGCGGGGGCAATGATGATTTGTTATCACGTATATTATTCTACGTCATTTCATAACACAAAAATTGGGTTCATTATCTCCCTTTTATGTTAATATTCCATTTCAATATAATATTCCGCAATATTTTATGTATACAGAAACTATGTGTTGTATGTCTTCCATAATTAAAACAATTAATAATTGAAGGCATTTCACGTTTTCTGCTGCGATCATTTGGAAAAGTAGTTTTAAGGGGTAAGATGCAAAATGAGTACACTATAACTTTTTGCCGTTTACATTTTGCAGGCGTTTTAAAAAGTTTTAAGGGGATCTGGTAAACTGTGCATGTTAAATTTGATATTTTTGTCATACACTTATCTCAGCAACTAGTAAAGATAATTGAATGCAATTTTACCAGGTTTTTGTGGTTGCTAAAGCACACATTTTTTCTAGAGTTTTTTTCGACGTTTCGTTTTTTCGTTTATATTTTTAATGATTTTAAACTAAAATGTCCATTTTAAACCAATCTGATATAATGGTAGTCAGTATAGGGATCGGTCCTAACCGTGCTTAGGCCTACCGTGCAGATGGTGGGCGCGAGAGCGAGGTGGGGCTCGGCCGAAGGCCGGGGTGGGTTGGAGGCGGCTCCGCTGGTCGGGGTCACGGTGTTGGCCTCAGGCCTGAAGAACCATGAAGCCACTGATGCCCACTGTGAACATAAACAGACAGGCTATAGTTTTACACATAAATCTTATGTGATCAATTATTTATTCACATGCTCATAGGCAGTTAAGGTTAAATAATAGAAAAAAGTGTAATTCTCAATTGTCTGAACACAAGCCACCACCTTGGATTTCAATTTTGTAAGAACAATGTTAATTAAGTAACAGTATTACTGACCTCACGATGGTCGTATAAGGATTGTCGACACCTCAAATTAAATAAGTGGTTATCTAGTAAATTACACTTTCCTTTTTAGCGAATTTCCCATAGGGAAGAAGCTATTACCGTAGGTCTCATGGCAAGAGTTAAGCCCGAGACCATGTTATTTTTTCTTCTTTAGGTGCCCAGAGTCCAAAAACAATAGTCATTAAAATTTATATATATATATATATATATATATATATATATATGTGTGTGTGTGTGTGTGTGTGTGTGTGTGTGTATGTGTGTGTGTGTGTGTGTGTGTGTGTGTGTGTGTGTGTGTGTGTGTGTGTGTGTGTGTGTCTGTGAACACGATAACTCTCGTAAAAATGGCCCGATGAAGACCAAATTTGGTAGAGACGTGTATTCCTACAAATGCTCGGACGAGTTCGTAAACCAGACATATCGGTCAATGGGAACGGGTAGTTTGGGGGGGTTTTGTACCCCAAAATGAGGTTTTTTGCGTTTTTCACATGTAATTTTTAAAAATTTCTAATTTTATATTTCACCATTGGAATCAGTCTAAAAAACTACTCAATTAAGTTCCTTAAAGTTTTTCTCTATCTTCAACGGTTACCGAGATATAAAAAAATCTAAACACAGTACGTTGTATTTTGAGGCTCCAATGTTAATCTTATGGAGGATTAGAAAAAATTAATTTTTCACTTATTATCTGATATTTTTGGATGAAACTTGATATTTAGCTTCATGTGGTTGAGATCCATAGATTTGTGCTAAAAAATCATAGTTTATGTGTTTATCATGGCAGCAAACCTGCATACTCTTTTCCCATGTTAATCATATGGAGATTAGGCAAACTCCTTTATTTATACAGATGTTGATAAAAGTTGATATAAATGTTAAAAATAAAATTTTTGATGGTATAAATGGCTACTTCCAGTGTTCCTCACAGCAGCAAACCTACTCACTCTTTCCCATTTTAATCTTATGGAGAATAGGCAAATAATTCTCATGTTTATCGACAGATTTTGACCGAACTTGTCATATATTATTATTATTATTATATTATTGATTTGGAAATTCGCTGAGTACGCAGGTCTGCTGCGACGGGGGTATTTTAACTTTATATAATTAAAAGGATAGGTAATTTCTAACTAACTCATATGATTGTGGCGTTTAAATGTTTTTTCTTCTCTTTGATATCATTTATATATTGATATCTATAAAGGGAATGTTTGTAGTCACTGTAAACAGCTGTCTATCCTTATATAACGTCACTTCTAGATTTTTGTAAACGTGAACCGAAAAAACCCCCCTCCCCCCGAGATTACTAGATAATAACTTTACCTCAATTTGATACATCTACCGTCTTTATAACCAGTAATGCTGTCTCAAAACTAATATTGTTCTTATCTCGAAATATTTCTCCACTCTTGTAAAGGTCTCAAGTTCAATCCTCAAAGACCCATATTATTTAAATACTTCGACCCACTTCACCTTAAAACTATTTAGATCTCATGTGTAAAATTGAATTGCCCTTATTCCAAAATGAAGTCTGCTCTTACGTAAGAGATGCCCAAATCGAAGAACAAAGGCCATAGACAGTCGACAGTCCCATATATCGGGTCCGTGAAACAAGGCCGCATTAACCTCGCCCGACGCCGGTCCAATATAAAAGTTAGATTGGTTTTGGTTCGGAGACATCATTTTTCATGGTTTGTCCCGGGAGCCCCCCTCCCCCCCTCTCCACCCCTCTCCACCTAATTCCTGGCACTACAGATAATCAAGGCAGATTATCTAGTAGACGCGGAATCATCGACCGTACATAATGACGGGGTCGGACTGCCTCGCCGTGTAACGTTCCTGGTTTTCACCTATGTCGCCTAATGTGTTTAATTATCGTCCAGAGTTTCACACTTTTTTTAGTTCACGATTTAATTATTTGTGTTAAAGTTTTTGGTTTGTTTTTTTGCGCTGAAAAAATTCTTTGGAATCGTCAAATTATGTAACCGTGAGAGTCGATCAAATTAGACGCATTTAATTATCCACATTGTGAATTATATTGATGTAATTTATAATTACAACAGCTATTAATTACAAACACGAATTTTGGTTGTGTTTCAGTAAATATGTTTTACTTTTGTAAAACAACGGTTCCGCATTACAAACAGAGTTTATGAACATCGATTTATTAAACAAAATTACAGCGATGGTCAGAGAAAGATTACAACGAACACACACTTGTTAAAATGGTCACACAATGTGATTGTAAAATCATGACAGTAGTAGATTAAGTGCATAATGTATACAAAATGCGTTTAACAATTATTTTAAGATATTCACGTCTCAATCAAACTGTCTACATCCGTTTGAACCTAAATATACTTAGGTATATAATTCACAAGGCTTGTTCAAGGAAAGGTCAAAAACCTACCGAGGTTTGAGGAGTCGCATGGATAAGTTAGGTACAGTAATAACTGTATAAATAGTTTTAAGACTCATGGCAAACTATAATCTCACACCACAGTTTTGAGCTACTGATATAATAACCTAATAAACCAATTATCAAAATAGAACCATTAAATATACGTTATTAGTATTTATTTATTTAGTGTTTAACATAATTAAAGCAATTTTATCAAATGGGAAATCAAAGTGACCAAATTAATATTTATAAAAACAGCGATTGCCTTTCCCAGAGAACGCTTCAAGTGAATACTAACCACCCTTGTCCCCACTTCAAAAGTGCCAGAATGACATTGACAATCACAAAAAGACCGCGGTCAAGACCCACGACTCGAGAGGTCTGGCCTATGTCAGGCGACTCTCGACCCTCGTGTTTACTTTTAATTACCAGCGGCAAATTGTCCGTATCTAATGCCCGGGACGACACTCGTACTACAAAATTATAGTTATTTTGTCACCGGTAATTCGGCGTGACGCGGCCTATTTCCGTGTCCGGTGCGAGTCCGACACCTGCACTTAGTGTCATCCCGTGACGGTGACGCGTGTCAGGGACAGGGGACAGGTGTCGCTGCTAGCGGCGACCATTGGAACTGGTCATCTTACCCATTACATAGTAGAGATGTACCCACTTTTCATATCAAGTATCTAAGGAATGCTGCAGGATATAACTGTTTTAATGATTACCCAGCCAGCTTGTTTTACAGATGAATCGGTTGATACATTCTAGTAACATTACTGGAAACAGCGTTTTCATTATTACTAGTTTAAGAGTATTTCCAATTTTTGATTCTTATACTTGAAACTACGTAGATATTTTATTGTGGATATGAGTGAAGAGGAGTGTTAAAGTAATGATTTGATATTAAAGTATCTTACGTTGTATTTGACAAACTTCAACTGGGTTCATTTACCAAATGCAACTGAGAATGGAACCATTACAAAATCGTGTTAAGATTTGGTTTAGGTTTGAACAGTGAGCCTTTAGATTATGAAGTGAGCTACCAGTCAAAAAGGCATTAAGATCAGATTTCCATTCGCAAACCAGAGGTCATGAATGACAAGTTTTAATTAAGCTAGGTTTCAATTCCTACCCTCGTAATAAGAAACATCAGCAATGACATTGTGGAAGCGACAGTACATAACGTAGACGGAGCGCAACGGAGCGTGAAATTTCAATAAGGCACACAGGTGGCTGGCCGTTATGCAAGGAGAGGACGATTGTTTAATCTCCGTCGTCGATAATTGCGACCCGGGGCCCGAGGCCCGCATGCTAAGCAGGCTGCCCGCTGCCCGGTGAGGGCAACACAATCTCAAAATCAATTTCCCCCGGGATCACCGACGAGTCGCAATCGGTTTTGAGGCACGTTTCAAAAATCAACTTTCCACCGTAAGGTCGCGGCCGGGCCCCGGGCAAGTGACACTGTCAAATTACGGTTCCCACCGGCTCCAACGGGGCTTCGCCCCGGGCGCATTGCGATCGTGGACGTCGCCTTTTTTGGCGACACTGATTTACCCCGCGACAAATTACAGCTGCCGCGGGCCCCAACTCCGAACCGTCCGGTTGTGATGGCGAAATTATCTCCTCTCCAGTTCAACTCATTATTTATACTTTATTATGGCTCATTAGCTTCGCCCCGATAACTCATTTTCTTAGTGTAATTTACCACCAGATGTAATAAAGACATACAATGTTGTTGAGGTTAAGTGTTCCACTTTTGAGATTTTTTGATCATTTTCCCATTAGCTGAATTGGATTTTTCAGGTAGTTATTCAATTGGTTTGCTAAGGCGAAATAATCATGTATGTTTAGCTAAGTCATTGTATTTTTTTTTTAAATCAAACCCATCACAATAGTATTAAGATTACAAAAATCAACATTAAATTATTCATTCATTCTTTTCATTTCTTATTGACAACGAAAAACAAAAGCCGTGTGTTCATTTTCAATGATAATATAAATTAATCGTTTTATAGCCAAATCAATAGTTAATATTTTAAGAAATGTTTTATATAGTACCTAAAAATTTTGTATAATCCATACAGACAACTATTGAATACTCTAAAAAATATTTCAAATTCACATTATAAAACAATAACAACCCTTCTTACAACAAATTCTCCACATAGAAGTAGTTTTCTCTCATACTTTCAGAGTTGCGGAATCCGTTCCATTCTCTTTCGGTTTAAAATTAGATGTAAAAGAATCTTTCGGAATCTGTAGACTGCCGAAGCCCCCACCATAAGCTGTGACAGGCGTTAACTGATAAATACCAACCCACGACACTAAACAAGATATTTTGGTTTGTTTGTGTACTCACGGCCACAGCAGCAGCGCATAGTGCTGCGCCCTGCCGACTAGCGACAAAATTAGCGTTGCTTCGAGGTGAGTTCGTCTGTAGACAGTACACGGTGATATTATTTAAACAATAATCTCTACTTACATACGGTTGAAAACTGTTTGAGCGTTAACTGTTATCAACGTTATGACATTATAGTAGCACTACAGCAGTTGCAATATACGTTTCGTATACGGTCGTAAATTAGACGTAAAGAGATAACTATGACCACAGTGTTGTAAGCTGAAGGTAAAATTAAATTACCAAGTAAATATCGATAACGTTGATTCAACATTACTTGGTGGTGGTTGGCATGATTACCTCCATTCGCTTTATTGTAATGTGTATTCCACAATACAGTACACGTGTACATGTGTGTATTGGATTGTGTAACATTAAACGCATACTTGCACTTTACACAAGTACCGGTAACACTTGATACAGCTACAGATATCGATACACTATTGTGGAAAGAAAATAGTTTTGAAATTAGGCACTTCTCGTCAAACAGTTCAACTGGTTGAAAAATTAATTTTCTATAAAAGTCTTCAACAATATAGTTTTTTGGTCTGTGAACATTCTAATTGTAAACTTTATAAAAGCCATATAGGTAATTTATCCAGACATACTCAACTTATTTAAAACAAAGTAAACACCCCCCTTTCAAAGTAAATATAGCATTTCTTTGGGTAAATGCAACATTTTCCTGTGCAAGTATAGTATAATATTTTCCTATGCAAGTATAGTATTTTACTGTGCAAGTATATCATATCCCTCTATAGATATAACATTTCCCCGAGTAAGTATAACATTTCCCTGAGCAAGTATAACAACATTTCCCTGTGTAACTATAAAATTTCCCTGTGTAATTATAACATTTCCCTGAGCAAATATAATAAAATTTCCTTGTTCAAGTATAACAACATTTACCTGTGTAATTATAATATTTCCCTGTGTAATTATAACATTTCCCATCGCAAGTATAACAACATTTCCCTGTGTAAGTAGAACAGCCGTGGCGCAGAGAAGCGAGGTGTCCGCCAATCACGTAAAAGCTATTTGATGGATGTCGGTCTCCTCCAGGCCATAAATTTGTCAAGGACGATCTCCGCCGTCGGACATGATCGTTGAACGTCGGCTGGCCGGATTACAGGGTGATCCGTTAACAGGGATGGACGAGGAGAACCCCTCCGCGCCCCGCGGACAACGGTGTGTAAATAACATTGCTTAAGGGATGAATTCATGAGAATCTATCCAAAATTACGTATAATCTATATTGCACAACAACATTTCCGATTTGTGCCAGTTATTGATTTCATATCTAACAATAGCAGACGTTAGTAGAAAGTAATAACACCATAGATTAGACCGCATCCTACAAATACTGCAGGCGTTTGATAAACAAATCAAGGTTTCGTTCAAATCACCTGATTTAAATCTAAATTGTACCTTTAAAACTTTAAAGTCTTTTCTAAATTAACAGATGGAATCGGTTAAGAAACAAACGTCTAATATGAAAGATTTCGTTAGCATTTAGGCACGCAGATGTAGGTATTATTGTGGAAATGATCCAATGTAATTTTCTTTTGTTTTCCTATATATTGTTTAGTTTCAGGACGTAAAAATATGGGGTAACTAAAATAAAACTAAGGATAAAGGATTAAGGTTATTTGAAGCTCAGCACGGTAAATTCTTTGGTTGAACTAGACACACAAATGAGTAATCTACTTCCAAGTTATCTGTCTATAACGAACTATATTTAAAATTAATTCACATATTTTCTGTGGTTATAGCTAAAACGAAATACTAATGTGGTCGTTACCGTAAATGATGCAAATAATGTAGGCCTGTATCGACCGCTTGTCACAGCTTATCAGGCGGCTGTCAGAGGTGACGTCAGTGAGGGCAGGCACTTACTGTTTGCAGGTATAGGCAAACTCTCTGCCCACCACGTCTACGTCCACGTCACCCTCCCTGACATGTCGTGTCCGAGGGAAGGGTGTTGAGAATCTCGATCTAATAGTAGTGCATTCGCTCGCGATACATTTCAACTTTAACAAAATAAAGTATAGCGACATGTTACGAAGAGTGATAATAAATTTCTGAAGTGAATATTTCTTCAAACATTAACTTCATCTCCACCCTATACACAGTCTTTAAAGTCTTTACAGTGTGATTGCAGACAGAGAAGTATCGTAGCGGTTTAGTCATACAGGCTAGTCAGAGGTGACAGGAGAATTGAACTGTATTGCCAACTATATGAGGTGTTGAACTTACTATTTATATTAATGAATATGTATCCGACTTTGTTATATTTAATCATCTGTATCATACTTAGACCTTTCCCTCTACCACCTTAGTGGATAAGACCTCCTAAAGAGGGAGGGATATTCCACATACCCCCTCTCACTACACGGAGTTACCATCGAACTAAAGAAAACCTCCCCCAACTCGACCAATCGCACTAATTTCTTACACTTTGGCAACAGTTACTCTTTACTCTCTATCGAATATCCAAATACACATGAGACGTTCTTTTTACACACAGCTATTCTGTCCCCTCGAGTACACATACCTGGACCGCTAGTACCGTGTTCTCACGCAGGGAGCGCTGGAGGTCGCGATGCAGATACAAAACTGGTTTAGCGGCGGCACTTCTGACATTTCATTTCACAGAGAATCATGATTAACACGAGAGTGTGGGCGTTTCGAGGGGGAGGGAGCTCGGGGCTGGGGGCCCGTCGGTGTCACAACTCCACGAAATGTGTTCTCTTGTTTGAAAAGTAGATCCGCCGCTGACCGGTTCCGAACCATCACTTCACCACGGCAATCACGATGGTATCTGGGCGGCGGCCGGCGACGTGTCGCTTGCTACACGAATTAGCGTCTCTGGCTTTGTTTGATGTAGATTACATCCTGGACTCGTGTTGGGGTGTTTTGTCTTTTTGAACACTTGTAACAGCAATGGAAACACCTGTTACGATGTTTCACCGATCGTTACATGGGGTTTTTCGCGCGAGTTGCGCATGCGCAACTATGGTGTTTGACAGACCTCAACTGCGCTGCGTTGAAAAGTACCCTAACTGCGCAGTTTATCCAAAACGTAAATTAAATGCCGTAGTTAATAATAGTAACTTAATTTAGAGCCTAGTTTGTGTTTAATGAAATACAAACTACATATGAAATACATAAATACATACTCGTGTTTCGTGCACCATTAAAACAAGAGTGAAACTTAAGATCTTTCCCAAGATTAGTCAACAAAAGTATCTACTTTTATATTACTTTTCCCGCCACATAGTCTATAAAACTACTTCAGGTCTGTGTGTAGGACGTATGAAGTAAACATAGGAGTGAGCCAACACAGTGATGGAACATAATGACACAATCTGACGGGTCCAAACCAGGTTAGGGTCATTATTGACCCAGGTTTGGATTCCGTCATTCTAACTCTTTGACCAAACATCGCACTCGTTAGTCAAGTTACAGGATTCTCTAAAAAAAATTGCAAACAAATGTACAACTAAACAACAAATGAAATTTACAACACACTTTTCTTTCTCATTGATAGTTGGTTTTATCAGAAGAGACACTATAATTTTACAATAACTTTTTACGATTTTCATTTCACAAAATAGACATTTCATGACTGAGACAGTGGCGTTGTTCTGTAACCTAGCTACTTGGAGGTCACAAATTGTGGATAGTTGTGAGCGATGTTTGGTGGGTGAAGTGTTTTTTTGTGTGGATTAAAGTCCGCACTACTGAATACTATGTTAATCCGCAAAGATTTTCACCATAATGAGACCAGTTCGTAATTTAGAGGCAGTGATTCAAACTCCACGTTAAACTATAGGTCCCTTAGGTATTCCGTTGACTGTGTTGGGTTATTATTACAGAATTAACAATTCAGTCCAAGGAACATGTCTACCTTAGTCAGTAACAAGACTACAAGATCGCGCCACAATCATCTTACACTCAATCCTCGTTCATACTTAGCTTAAAACACCTACCTTGTGGTAGAGTCACCATTTCAATAATTTAACCTAATCCAAACTATAATGAACCTCATTCTCGATCTACTGTACGATGTCCGAAGTCTTCACGTATCGCCTGGCTGGCTCCCAAGCCCCATCAACACATCAGTGTCGGCCCCGTCTTAGATACGAGCTCGTATACGACCCGGCGGCAACTTTATGGACATATTTTATTATGTGACACTGTCTCCATTTTACAAGTTTGTTTATTAATCCGCCTGTTTATTCAGGTGGCAGCGCGTGTTTACGGGCGAGTTAGATCGTTTACAACGTCCCCAGCTTGGTACCCTTTATTACACAGTTGACGGTTGACACCGGCTACGTTTTTACGATGTAAATTATTATTTAAACCTACACGTAATAAATTATTTTGGTATTTCACTCGGTTTATGCACCTACGAACGATGCTTCGTTGGAAGGTTCGTTATCTTCTAATCCTTCATGTTATTTCCTTTTTTAAACTCAACCTCCCATCAACACAGGGCTGTATTGATTTTCGAAATTTGAGGTAATTATTTCTATTGTAATTGGTTCTGGGAGGGTATTCCACTCCGAACAACCGGTGACACAAAAAGATTTATTATAAATAGCTGACCTGTGGAGAGGGATTTAAATTTTCGTGTCTAGTTCTCTAGTACCTCTAGTATACAGTGAATGTTCTATGTTGTATAGAATTATTCTATACCTCCTACTCCTTCTCTAGTATACAGAGAGGTACAGTATAGCGTGAGTCGAATAGGCTAACCAGAGGTGACCACTCAAAAACTAAAGCGGTACAAGATAATTGTACATATAAGTTGCTAATAATGTAAGAGGTTATTTTTATTATGCAATTAGGAATTACTTTATTTGGAAACGACACTAGCCAAGGGTTTTGCCCACGAGGAGGCCCCAGGCTCAAATCGTAATTGCTAATGGGTTTTCACTAATTGCAACCCACTGGGTCCAGTGCGAGGTAACGTGTAAACAGTTCCAGGAGGCGGTCTTGATTGGATGCTTAAATACAGGTCTTGACCCAGAAAATTTGGGAGAAATAGTGTTTAGAGGTATATTTAAATTATATATTTAATTTCCACAAAATTTAAAAACAACTTTAATTCCTAATGTGATTTCACAGAAAAAAAGGGTAAAATTAACCAAGTATTTTCAATATGTTTGTTATGGTGAATAATAAGGCCATATCATTATGTTTTATGTAATATTATTCTACATAAAATTGAAAGAAATTGGGAAGCAATTAACAAAACCCATACCTATGGTAGGGGGTGGGGGGAGCGCGGCGAATTGCAAACCTGGCGCCTCACTTTACACCAGTCATTATGGCTTCATGTTTTATGCATGTCATAACCTTCATTTTGGCCTCCTGATGCGTGCACTGAAGTAAACATACATGGAAAGATATAATTAGAAGAATATCTGAAATTCCTCTTCTGCTATACTGTAACATTATTTTGAAAATGTAATAATGTACAATTTGTGATATGTAAGATCATAGGATGAACTGGTAACTTTAGTTCAACGTTGTTCAAAACTGTTTGTTTTTTATAAAAAAATTGTATTCCTGTGACCTGACAAATGGTCAACCCCGTTTTCTCGTTACTCCACCATATTTCTTTTTGTAAATATTACCCAAAATGTATTTATATTTATACTACTAATAACCGACCTAATTCATCTCCGCAGAGCACTGTCTGGGGGCGTGTCCTCACCTTCTGACGAAATGGGAATCGATCAGTCGATCGTAGGTGGTATCGATCAAGATCCTCCAAAAAACCTCTATTTAAAACAATTAAAAACCCTCACCAGGAACGTTTGATAATTTTACAACCAAGCCGCTCCACAGATTTCTCGGTTGTGATGTATTATTACAGCAAGACTCCCCCATCTCCCCACTGTCTGACATGTCACCCCTTCTTAATGAATATGCGACCCCCTCCCCGCAACCCTCCAACCCTTTGCTTCCGCCAGATCATCCCTTTGCATATTTATTAGCGAGCGTCCCCCAAGATCTGGTTACCGCCAAATTTCAACCCCCTCCCCGTTTTATTCTCGTCCATTGTCTAAGTTGCCCTCCCTTCCACCGGGCCCATTATGGCTTGTTGACAAGCCACGTTAGTACGTCTGGAGCATGCTTGGTCTCGGTGAACGGTAAAGTTCCTTATTTTAAAGTAATTTCTTAAGTTCGAGCGTAATGTTTTTGTGAAACAACTATAATTAAGTTAAATGTTTTAGCCAAATATATCTGAATTTTCTATGGATATGTCTTAGGATGGAGAGCATTGGAAGTATTGGCAAACTGCCCGACCAAAATTTAGCAGAAGTGACACCATATAGTTATTATATAAACATAGCTTTTTAAAGGAACTGAAAACATTCCTTCAGACATATCTATGTCCATGAAGTCCATAGCTATTTACCAAAGGGAAGTAAATACATTCATTTTAAGTAAATTATTTCTGCCTAAGCAAAGTACTTCGGGAGGACTTACGGATATTAAAAAGTTGGGTTTACGGAAGTGATTATTGTTCCCATACATAATGCAGTTGGCGTGCGAAGGACTACGACTTCCGGACGCGTGTTGCAAAAATGACTGAAACGTAACTAAGATAAGACGAATAAGCTGTTGCCCATATGGGACATAATACGAGATCTGTATCGTTCCAGGAACTTGGCGGTTGTTGTAGAAGTACATACATGTCGTACTTGTAGTCTAC
Organism: Nephotettix cincticeps; assembly: GCA_023375725.1. Classification (NCBI taxonomy): domain Eukaryota; kingdom Metazoa; phylum Arthropoda; class Insecta; order Hemiptera; family Cicadellidae; genus Nephotettix; species Nephotettix cincticeps. Next base: position 57,368,086 of record CM041787.1, on the reverse strand, counting down.
GTGTAGACCTGCATACATCTTGGTTGCATGTTGCACTTAAGAAGGCTAATGAGTGAACTGCTATTTAATTTTGTCAAGCTTTCTTTTCATGTTTCTAATCACACATTTTGGAAGAAAGCGGTTCGTATCATATGCGGTGCTTACTATCTGGCCTTCTGTAAGCCACACTTTATTGAAACTCCAATTAATATATATTTTCCAGGCTCTTTTGCCGTAAAACTTATTGAAAATTATCTTATATTAAATTGTGATGTCCACCATCATTGAAAGAGTGTAGTAGGAGTGCATCATAAATTTAATAGACTAAGCTCAACACAAAATTTTTTTCCTGTTTTAGGTATGTCTAATTATTGTCTTCCACTAAATTATATCATTGTGTGGCTCTAAATGTATTAGTAGTGTAATGTTTTGCTCCTTCAAAATTGATTTTATTTACTTTAGGAATCCTTTGAGGCCATGAGGTTAAAAATAATCTATCCAATTGTTATTCAGGTATGCAATTTTATATTATTTGCTGCATTGTTTGCTGTGAGAGTTTGCAGTGCTGGTAAGTGGTTTTGTGATGTATTATGTTTATTTTTACTCTATTTTAGATCATGTTTTATGTTTTATGTTTGCCATAGCTAATTGTTTGTGTAACATACCTAATGTCCGAATAAAATCTCTGAAATTAATAAATACGTATGTGTAAGTGAATTGCACCAATGTCAAATTTTAAAATCTACGAATAATAGAGTTATAACATCATTTATAGGAGTTGTGAACAAACCATTTTGTTGTAATACTTAGTCTACGTATACTCGTATACTTACATGAGATGGATGATCGTCGTGAACATCAGATGACTTTATTAATTTGATAATTACGTGATAATAATCATATTTACAAATATTCCGTAATGACAAATGTGTAAGCCTACCCTATCTACCATATATTTATTTGTAAAAAATTAAAGGCATATCGGTAGCTTTACCACCTCATGATAATTAGAATGAAAATCACAAATTGTTTATCAAATGAAGAGAACAAAAAATGTACGCCTATTTACTCCCCTTCGGCAAATATCTTAGATCATGGATGGGTCTAAAGGGAATGTTTCCAATCCTAGTAAAACAGCTGACTAACAACCGTATGACGTTACTAACCATTGACGTCAACGTTTAAAATTTTGGTCTGTCGGATTGCCAATACAGCATCCAGATCTAAGAAATATTCATGTCAAAACTTAGCATTTTAACTTGAAAATTTGAATGTGATTCAACACAGGCTCCTTTGAGTGTCAACCACGTCACATCATGTTCAAGATGTTAAATGTTTCGCCCTTGGTATAAGATGGCATCAGAGTGTTACTTCGCAGTACTGACGACGCCATGTCTTGATTCACGATGACAACCATCTCTTTTTATTACAGATACCTCAATTAGGTGGTTTAACGAGCTTCGAAGCTTGAAGAAATAGAAGAAACCCCCTCCTCCACCCCTTAGGAAACTTTCGTCGGCCGAATCTCCGGAAACCAAAAGTAAACACCCTGGGGTGGGATCGCGGAAGTGGGGGTGGGAGAATCGCTGACCTCGCAAAAAGGGAGGAGGCCGACCCCGGCAAACAGTGAACCCTTTGTTGCCGACATCTACATTGCCGACGCCGATAATGACGAATAATACCCTGTAATTGGTCAGTCAAGAAGGGAGCGATCTGTCAAGGGTTGAGCCACAATGCCCCGGTCCACGGCCATATTAAAATCCCCAGCCTTATGTTCCGCCATAGTGTTTGCTCTGTTCAAGCACAGTCTTTTATTGGACGTTTCAAGCCCCTTTACCCCCTTTATGAAGCCAATTGATTATCGATTTTTCTGAATAATTAATTATTTCTCAAAATTAACCTCTGCAGAAAAACATATTATAAATATATTTAAACTAAAAATAGGTGTTCAGTATTAACAATTTTTTCCATTCTAAAAAAAAAAATTATGTTTATAAAAGTGATACAAATTAGAATCGACTAGTCTAAGCAAACAGAACACAATCAATAACTTTTAAAGTTCAATTATTGTTAGCATACGGCTTTTTCATTATCTGGGGCCCTCAGCATTATTAACGATACATTTTAATCAAAATTGCTATACGTTTGTACAGCAATTAATTTTTTTCGGGGGTTTTACGTGAGAATTAGTGTAAATGCGTATACCCATGTATAATTTTTCTGTCACGAAATGAAAAGCATACAGATCACTGGCGTGGGCATATCAAACGTCAAACGTATCCAGAAACACGAGTACGGTATCCAAAATCCCGGCACCACGGAGACATTGAAACTCAAATTTGGCGAGATGCGCCCTGGGCGACTAGGCAGGTGGGCCTACATCTGCCTGGACAGCTGCCCAACCCAAATCTCCCGTCAAAAAACGTAATTACCGTAATGGAACCTTACCGGTTAGCGGCTCAAAATTGGGCTACATCCTTTTAATAGGCGAATTCGAAACAGTGGTGGAAAATTGCGTGTAATAGCCCAATATATTTTGGCGTGAAATTAGCCGCTATCAATTGTATATCAAACGATCTCAAGTTGGCCTTTCGGTACTCGTATCTTGCGAAACAGCTGATTGTGGATGGGTAGCAGCTGTTTTGAAACTGTTTATTAGTCAGGTAGGCCAATATGGAAATGATGAGATGTGAGTAATCAAAGTGTGACCTGAATGTTATTGGTAAATCAATTTGTGTTAATCCATGTTTGTAGGGAACACATTTTAATTATTTAGTATTTAGGCCTAACTTTTTAGTTAACATACTCGTCTCTCAAAAATAATAATTTTTTGTTTAGTTTTTAGGTTAATATCAATTCATTTAGTATATATTTGTTCTTGATGGTACATGGATATTTGAAAAAGAACAAAACTCCGTACTTAACAACTTTATAGATTTATTAGTTTAGTTATCTAATTGATAAACGATGTTATAAATAATATTGGTAATATTTCTAGGGCCTTTTGTATTTTAGGGAACGTTTTTTATATTTTTTAAAATAAATGTTCTAAACTGGTTAGTATCTTCGACTTTGGTGAAAGAGGTTCTAATCCCGAAATTCCCATTTCAGTTTAGACCACACTCCCAAAAATTGTTTTATTAATATCACATTCGGCTCAATTTAAATGATTGTGACAGATACAAGCATTACTTTTTTTAAATGGCGACCTTCTCAGGTAGGTACTTAAGCGAAGTATGAATGAGAAATGACTGTAAGTTAATTTTGGACGATCTTGTAGTCTTGTTACTTGGGCTGACATGTTCCTTAGACATGACTGTTAATTAATAGCCCAACAGCCAATGGCTTCTAAGGGACCTCCAGTTTAACGTTGAATTCGAATTACTTTTGAATTTGAATTACGAACTGGTCTAATTATGATAATGGTCTCTGTGGATGAATGTATTATTTAATGGTGCCGACGTTAATCCACACAAGAGAACACCACACCCACCGACTATCTACAATTCGTGACCTCCAAGTAGCTGGATTATAGGATATCTCAGGTGTTGCAGATCTACATTCGATCGACCCGACCAGGAACGCGAGCGGTCTCATAACACGTTTACATCAAGTAATCAGAACACGAAGTATCACAATGTTTTATGTAACGTGGAGGCCGTCCGCCGCCGTATCGTTGGTCATTGCGCTTTCCTTCATGCATATGCAACAACCCTGATTGAGCTATAAACTGGGGTGACATCTACCGGAGCGGTGGCCAATCAGAATCGGCCCTTGGTTAAGGAGTTGCCCTTGGCGAATCCGGACTCAGAGAGATGAGTCGTAGATTCACAACTAACAACCGGCGTGAACTGACGAATTTTGATCGATTTATTCAACACAAAAATTTCAACCACCGACGCTTTTACATTTTTTTACAATGTTTGACCAAGAGAGTAAATTTAGACATCGATAGTACTTCCTCACCCACGCAGTAATTTTCAACAAAGAGACGAAGGAGTAGCGAAATAGTTCGTTCTATCTACAATGAGAACAATGTTAATTCTATGAAATCATTACAGGATTATCGTAAAATGATGAATATATTTAGGGAATTAAGCCTACATTATTAATTTTCCAGGAAAATTTTATTACAACCCAATTATATTGGATCATTGACAAGTAATGATCTTTTACATGATAGAAAGAAACGTTTAAACTTATAAATGTAATTCTCTACCTAACCACTTTACTTTATATTTGACAGCTCAACCATATTGTATGACCATTGAGTGATCAGTAAAGCTTTCACAAAATCAAAATGATCCATGTGAGGCACTATAGTCTTATTTTTAGTTTTATATTAACTTTATAAAATACGTTAGAGACATGTTTTATGTTTAGGTAGAGAGTGGTCCGGAACTTGGTTTTGTTTCTATCAATTTTGAATCTATATCAATTGATGGTTACTGAGATATTCAAATTGTTAAACACAGTACATTGTGTAATGCTAATCTTATAACAATCACAATCTTCTAAAAATCAATTACTCACTTATTTACTCAAATATTCTTCCACAGTTTGGTACGCAGGTTAATCTAAATAGTTTTTATGAACACAGCAAAAAAAACCCAAATGTTATGTTTCTTATGGCAGCAAACCTACGTAGGTAAATTGCTATAGCTCACTTGCTCATGCAAGAGTATTGCGTGCGATCTCGCTTTTATTTATTTAATTTAGAAGTTAACTTTACTTTAACAGTAAGTTACCACATAACCGACTTCGGTATTTCAATATTAAACTTCGGTTTGATAATCGATAGATTATTATTGCACGCCTTAAAAAGCATTCTACTGACATCACAGCATAGTTTAAAACTAAGACATAAATCAAAGTGAACAACAGTCAATATTGTTTTTGCATGGAGTAAAACCTTTTGAACTTCAAACAAAAGAAATTACGCCGCAAATATAAGAGGGAAGAGGCAATTAAAACTAAACGTCCGCCATTTTACCAGTAGACGCTCGCTTCTAGAATGCAGTAAGTAATGAATACTTTGGTCTTACTCGACAATTGAAGGTTGGGCGAAACAGTACTGGAAGTCGAGCAAGAACCAGCCACAATAATTATAGTTAGGATCAGCTGTTGGGATTGCCCATTGTTGAACACGTGGAACCACCTGATTGGCTGATGAACAACATAGTTGCCAACATTGCTACCGATGTGGTACGTTGCATACACTGCTTGTTGAAGTAATAAATAGTCTGATTTAACAAATTCGTATATAATGTGCAATAAGTTTGATTGACCAGTGGAAGATTACCTACAAGTCAAATGAAAACCTGGATATAAACAACACAAAGAAACAGTATCTTATTTTTTTATGAAATACTGGTATTCTACACCCATAAATCATCGGGATTACTGTAATTATATGATAACGTTTTACATTTTATATAAATCTAGTTAACGTATTATCTATAGTAGCTATTATATTTGCTTTGTAGACTCATAGATTTTAAAAGTAAGAAGAAAATTTATTAATTTTTAAATTAAATATTGAAAATTGTACTGGAATATCCTTGTGAGAGTGGTATGCAATATTGAATAAGGTCTACCTTCGGAAGGACGTAGGAGAGTCGCAGGATATTCGTTGGTATCGTGCGAACGAGGACTCGTGGCGCGCACGTAATGTTTGGGGTCTTGAGTAAAGGTGTCAGGGACTGAACACGTCATCCACGAGGTTCACCGTTCGATGCTGGGCAACGTCATAGTAGTTCATAGACTAATAGTGCTCCACACAAAATTTACGGGTCACCAGTTCGAATAAAGCTATTAATTAATTCCCATCAAACTATTTCATAATATATTTTTATTGTTTAACAGGTTGGAAATTAGGTAGTAACAAGATTTTATTGTTCGAACCGATCAACCAAAGAACACTATGAAAACAATTAGGTTGTAATATGTCACTATCATTTAAAATATATTCGAATTATTACTTCTCTTCGGGATATATCTTAGATCATGGATATGTCTAAAGGGAATGTTTCAGTTTATCTAAACAGCTGTCCTTATAACTATCCATACCACATCCATATCACACAGTTAAATTAAATAAATAAACAAAATAAATATAAATAAATAACCATAATATTGCAGTTCTGGAAGTAAAAAACATTGTAATTATGTTTTTGGATGAGATACGAAATTTCATACAACCAATTTAAAATGTTGATTTTTGTTGACTACATTGATTCTATAAATATTGTCACTGTCTTAGATATGAATAAAGTCTATTAGTCTATTTTACGTATTTTATTTTCTGTTTGTGAATTCAGAAATTGTTCCAGAATATTTAAAACAAAAATAAATGCTTATTTAAATCATTCATCGCTGGAAACGTTAGAATATCCAATTGAAATTTTGCCGTTGAATTAAACGGGAATAGGAAACAAAATATGTTTTTGTCTAAAGAGTTAATAGGTAATTATTTAAACGTCTCTTTTTTATTTTATATTCCAAGTGTACGTAAAATTATTCAAAATAATGTTATGTCTAATGTAAATATAATCTAACGTATTACTACGCCAACCGTACTATAAATTATTTTGGAAAATTCTCATTGTTTTCTTTCCAATAGGCCTAGCAAAATCACAGCAAATTGAAGTAATCTTACAGAAAATATTACATAACCAAAACAATTAATGTAGTTGACCTGTGGAACTTTAAATAAAGTAAATCCCTAAAACGCGTCTCCGGACGACGCGTCATTAAGTTTACCCAATTACGGCGTGGAGTGTCGGAGTGCCGGAGGCGTGGCCCATGACCCCACAGCAAGTGCACTCCTGTAATGACCGGTTCCGCCATTAATGACGATCATTAATATCCTTTAATTACGTAATAGATTAATAAATCAGCATATCATTATTTATATGGGTCGCCGGCGGCGGCGGCGGCGGCTTGACGCGGAGCTGTTTGTTTATAACCGCGTTATCGCATTAATAAATCTCGCCTCGGTCACACTAAGTAGTGTGGGACTTTCCCGAGGCCCTAAGGTGGAGTCAAAGTTGCTCGGGGACGTGTTTGTGACGTCACCGAATACATTGTATTGTAATAAAGTAAAGTGTGGTTGAAGTGGAGAGAGTTTTGTATACGAAAAAGGCGTCTTAGAACACCACAAGGTGTCTTATAACCAGGAGAAACGCGATGACTCAGTAGGTTAACCGGTCACCTCTGGCTAAACTCACACCACGATGGTACCTAGATAACCCTTGGCACATTGTGATGGGCAGTTCAGTTCAATAAATAATATATATTTTAGAGTCAATACAAAAAGTTTAAAGTAAATTTACCCTTGCTGGATGGCTAGCACCTTTAAACGCAGCACAGTAGGGGCGCACGACGCGGTTAACACCTTTAGACGCGGTTAATCATTTCGCCACATTTACTACGCTGTATTTCGCGAAACAACTTATAGAGTGCATGGTGACGTTGCTTTTGCCTCTATGTACTCACAAAACGAATCTGGCGGCTTTGTTAGAATATTTAGTGACTGAAATCCGTTTCTAGGCAACTTTGGCCAGTATTCGCTCGCTCTTGTTCTGCTGTTTACGCTTATATACGCGAGTCTTTACGGCTAGCTGTTTTCACTTTTAATAACCTTTATTGTTGACATTTTTATTGATTTATGTTTATTGTCACTGTGTTTAGCGGTAAATAATATATATTGTGTGTATGTTTTTAATATATAGGATTTATTAACTAATTATTATTAACTGAGATAACTCATCCAAACGAAGAAACCTTTTTTCAAAACCTAAAAATAGTCTTAAATAGTAAAAATGAAGCAGTAAGAAGAAGTATGAAGTATGAAGAAGTAAGAATTAGTTACAAACTATGAAACCAATAAAATAATTCACATAAATCGTATAGATAAGATTTCATGCTAGCCGATTGTTTAGCATCTTGAACAACAGTCTAAGAGGAGACGGGTTCAAATCAGGTTTGGAACACTGTGTGATTCGATTCAATACTGCTTGGCTCAGTAAAACTACTTCTGGTGCAGATAAAAAAATTGTATTAACACATGTAGATAAAATATTTTATAATACTGAGGATATAGTCGACTTTTCGATATTTGAAAAGAAACAGTTAAAACCGTTTTTACACGGTAAAAAATTTTATTTTTAGTCTTATGCAAAGAGTTAGACTCTATAAGTACTATGCAAATAATATTTTAAAAGGCCATACATGTGGTATACTTATAGAAATTAAAATGCATAAAACCACATTATATTGGTGATATTTAAATATCTTATTACCACCACTTTATACAGTACGTACAGTGTACGACGACGAATATAAAGTGAGCGGTGGTCGCGACCAGTGTTTAGCCCGCGCTGCAGCTGATTCTCCCGCCAAAAGAGCTGCCTGCCCGCGCTATCGATCCCACGTCAGACACGGGCGAGACAGAAGCAGTCTATCTAACCTACTGCCACTGTCTCAACGACTCCTCGGCCAATCGATGAACCTAGTGTGTTAACCAGTCGGATATACTCAGGGGATGACGTCACTCGACATCCCCTTGTCACGAACACGGTTACGTTTGTTCTGGGGAATTGTACAAAAAATGATATTAAAAGAATTTGAGTATAGTCAAGATATATGTAAACGAAAGAAAGCGTTTATAACAAAAATTAACACGGAAAATTAATTATATAAGAGATGCATTGATGTATCAAAGATATTCGGTATCTAACTATAAAAATATTTCATTCGTTCATTGTCAACTAAATGTGAACAAATAGTTAAATAAAGCGTTGAAATAAATCATAAGAAGCTATGTCATTTAAAACTTCCTGATAATCAGTGCTAATTTTATAGCCTAAAACCTTTCATAACCTGTTTGTTCAACTATTTACTTTTGTTTGACTTTAGTAACATTAAAAACGAAAAAAGGGGGCGTTGCTGATGCGAAACTAGCAGCTCACTTTTTATATGAATACAAAAATATAATTCAAGCTTAAAATATCACTCAGATTTTACTTTTGGTGATGACTTTCATGTAATAATTTATTTTTCATTCAAAGTTGTAAATAAAATCCAAAGTAGAAATCAAGCTTAATTACTTTAAACTGTGGAGTAATACAAGGTTACGTAAGGCAGCTTAGATCTCCAAGGGGTAAAATGTGATAATCGATTAAAAAAATAATATATAGTTAGGGTTGATGGTTGTATTTGGGTCCGTGTCCACTCCGTACAAAGGGGACAAATGCGATGTCCGTATTTTCGGTTGAGGGCCTAAAATATCACAAAAAGGGTATGGTATACCACGTAGGTTTTAGTAAGATCATTAATAATGCCACTACCAAATTAGTCTGTTGTTTTTGTTTTATTTATATCATCATTAAAGTAGGCAAGTTTTTTTTAAACACAACACACATTTTATAGTTTCAAATTCCTTCAAAATTTTACAAAATTTATTATAATAACTGATGATTGTGGTATTCATAAAAAGTTTTTAGATAATCTTGCTTAAAACATTTTAGAGCTCAAATGTTTAGGGTAGAAACTGATTAGTAAAACTCAACATTGTGCATTAAATTCTTTATTCATTTTGTCAGTATACAAACTTGATTTGAGTGTAACTTTTATATATTTAAACTTAAATCGTGTAGTAGTCAGAATCCTTAGCTTGATTCGAAATTTTTCGCAGAATAATAGTCTGTTTGGAATGACATATTAACTACTAAAATTGCCAAAGATTATACCATTTTGCTCCCTCTTGGTTGGGGGATATTCTATACTCCCCAAACCCCAAGGTTAGCCCCTTACAGGTAGCCTAAGTGTCCGTATTTTTGTTCTCAAATTAGTGGCAACCCTAAAGGTAGTTAAATGGGATATTTTATTTGTTTTCTTTCTATGAAAACTAAGACAATTAATCCATTTAAGAAAATTAAATGATCTTTTTAATAACTTAGATTAGAACAGGCGGTATGAACTTATATAGACAATTTAACAAGATAAAGAGGATAATCTCCATAAACACAATTCTCAAACCAGTACATACCACTACTTATTACAGTTATTAAAGCATAGAAAAATTCGCAATCTACATAAACACGGAATCAAAGCCAGTACAAATCACCGGAGCACCTAATACAGGCAGTTCCCACGTCACAAAATTTGCCTAATAAATTGCCGATTTAACGGAACAGGCAATAAAGTCAAAAATGATCTACTCGACCAGTGAATAAGCAAACAGAGAATTACGCGGGAATGCAGAGATTTGCATATCGTTGCACAAATTGGTTCGCGGCAGCAGCGGCATTACAACATTACCCGACCTGTTCAGTGTTCAGCTAACGCCGCCTCTACACATGTTTAATTAGTTCGTACATAATCGGGTAAAACCGAGTTTTGCCGAAGGCTATAAGGCGGCAAATACACCGACGATTCTCAAATACACATTCCTTTACTTCGCTTTCAACCTGTAGTAAAAAAATACTAAAACGTGACTGATTCATCATATTCTTGTAAATTTGGTCTCAATTAACTTTCTGTGGGGTATTTAATGGTTTGTATTAAAGCTAAGTTCCTAGTCTTTTATCCAACATGTTGGTCACTGTAAGACTTCTGGTCTGGCTGAAATATTGCTTGTCATCGTAAATTAAAATAGATTCCAATGGTTTAGTATTTGAAATTGTTTGACATGGATATGTCTTAGTTCTTGGGAGGTTATTGGCAATCTTTCAGACCGAAATTTGAAACGGAATTGACGTCATATCATTGTAATACAACTGCTTAGTGGAACTGAACATTCCTTTTAAATATATCCATTACCTAAGATATTTTCCCAAGGGGAGTAAATACATTATTTTATCTTTATGGCATGGTTTATACTCGGTTCACTATGGATTTAGTATGCATGAATATACTCATTTGATTAAAACAATCCATTTAACATTCATTATTTGTATCTTTATTTAAGACTGTACAAGTGAACTTATTCTTGATGGAGAATTGGGAATCGAAATCAGAGTTTTTCCAGTTTATGGTAATATTTTTAATGAACTAGATCAACAATTCATCCAACTATTCTATAATTTTTTAACTTACTTTGTTGTGCAACAAAAAGATTCGACGTACTTTCAGTATAAGCTCAACAACAATAATTAGTAGTTATGCTTAAGCATGCTTTAAAAGTATATAGCTTATACAGTAGTCAAATGTTTGCAGAACGGAGACCTGCTATATCCCCGGACCACCACGGACTCACCCTCCGACCACCTTGACACGATATATAATTAATCGCCGATTAAAAGACAGTTCGGTTCTCACGTCGGGTTAAGGCTAACCGGTTAATGGTTAATGACATATTTCGCGTTGTGATGTTGGCAGTACTATGTAATTATAGCGGAAAGGTTGGTATATGCCTTCCGCCGGCCGGTAATCGACGGATTAAGAAATTCCCTTCCCATTCTCATCTGGTCGACGCCATTAAATATAATAGCCCATTGGCGAGCTAATCGCAAAACAAGATATCGGACGTCGCGAATGTTTGAGGACGGGACTGTTTAATTATATTATAATGGACGCGGTGGCCGATGTTTACGAGACGCGACGCCAGAGGGCAGCTCCAACCGGACTCTTGATTGTACCGGTCCGTTTATCATATTCTAATGTGAAATTGATTAGATACTTAATCCATATTGTAAGCCAACGCAAACGCAGTAGATTTGTATAAAATTTTAACAAAACTACTTAGGTATGCATTATATACGGTACTGTGCGGAAATCCTTCGGGGTATCGTAAGGTTCAATTTAGTAATTTACCAACATTGGCACAATTTAATCGAAAAAATGAAAACTTTTTTCTTCCGTCTGTCCTGGAAAGTGGTTGTTTTCACATTAAAACCCCGAGGTAAAACAAGTGATTTGTGATTTTTAACCTTTGTAATTTTACTATTAGCATCGTTCACTTTCTTTCCTCAATCCAATGTTTCAACTTTGGAACTTAAAATATTAACAGTATCATTTACTACAGCCGGAATAAAGCTGGTAACTGTGGATATAATCATTTGATCCATTATGGGGTAGTTCCTGACTGACTTAATAAAACAACGTACAAAAACCTGTAAACTAGTTAGAGAAGTATAGTCACCGGTAGCGATAAATAGGCAGCTTAGTTTCGTTAGGTTACGTTACTTTATATTAGCTAAAAGTCATATGGGCATAGATGTAGATTAAATAATTAAATAATGAAATGTTAATACTGTAGCTTATTTATTTGCTACAATACGTCTGAAAATATTTGCTAGACGTAGGCAAAATTTAGCATTGACCTCTTGCGCAAAGTGCCCCTACTGCACTCTGGAGACTGCTCTGTTTAAAAAATAAACACTTTCAATGTCAATTTTGCTCACTTGTTGAAATAACTATTGTTATGCGGGAGACCTAAAATATATTGTAACGTTAAACTGTAAACTATTTTAGATTGTAATTTAACCAATATGATGCACATTATTATTTCAAGTGGGTAATGAGTTACCGGTAATTCCTTGCACTTTAAAGCCGGCGATAGCAATACACTGAGGTACAAATTGGCCGGTTTCTCCTGCACTATCGACATGGGAGAGATGGACGAGATGCATATCTGTTTCCCAGGCCGGGTTCCCATGAGAGGCTTCCGCTACTGACCGGGGCCGGGAACGGAGCCTGGGCCGGGGTCGTCAGAGGTACAAACTTGCGTGTGTCGGACATGGCGTGGAGGTGCACCTATGTACGATACTTGTAATAGACTGTGGGGACACGTAGAATAATTTGCGTAACAGCGTACTTCAGACTCAAATTTATATTATTCCCCACAAACTACCATATATAAAAATTAAAATTAATCACCAAACTTACAAAAATGCATACAAGTGATGAGAAATACAAGTTTCATAAGGGGTATCTTACCATTACACTAAAACTGATAACACCGAAATGTGACTGATTCACCCTATTCTTATAAATTTAGTATCAAGTAAATTTGTTCTGGGGTATATAGAGGTTTGTATTGATATTAAATCTAAGTCCTAATCTTTGTGCATTAAAGCTACGTCCTTAATCTTTGATCCGACTTTTTGGTCCCTGTAAGATATAAGGTCTTGCTAAAATACATCTTGTCGTGCCTACATTGTAAACTTATTTAATGTTCAATGGTTTAGTATTTGAAACATTTTGACAAGGATATGTCTTAGTTCTGATTCAGATGCTAGGATATCTGATATAAATGGTATAATATTACGTTAATACAGTTTTTCCAAAAGGAAAATGTTTTTTTTAATATCACTCCTTGAATCAGAAGGAGTCCTCTGGTGTGGATCCAAGCAAACAAATTTTCATACCTTTTACAACCTTACTACACACATTCGCTTCGTTGTACATAATATTAAAAATATTTAGTTTGTACATACTAATTCAAAAGAAATTTATTAAGACTTTACCAAAAAATAAAAATTTAAAAATTTTGTTATGTTAAAATAATATTCTCTTTCATAGTAAGCAATAGGATAAACATATTTACTGTGGAAAATTAGAGATAAAGAGAATATTTAGAATGAATTTCAAAAAGTAGTACAAAGACTATCAGGCTGTGTGCAGACATAAACTGTTAGAAGAATTGGAAACCCGAAGACTATAGTTGTCTATAGCGTCAATAATAATACGTAATTGTGAGGTAGCAAGAGATTTTACTTTTTCTCGTAAGTCGCAAAATATTAAAATCTCAATATAAGCTTGTTTTCGTCAACAAAATCAGTCAGAAGTCAAAAATGAAAAAGAGCGCACACGCAAGACGAGTGGAGATCAGGTTACAGCCGATGGGTTCTGATACAAAATTGATAACCGCTTGAGTTGAGGGTAACTAATGAGATCATACGCTCCCGGGTGGCCAGCGGGGAAGACCTTAGAATTTCTACAATAAGACGAGACGAACTGCGCTGCACGATATGCAAGCCTGTGCATCTCCCGGTTGTCAACTATCAAATATGCACGGCGACGGCATGGCAGCGTGCCCATAGACAAGGAGGTTCGGTTACGTGTTTACCAGTCCAGAGCAAAAACTGAACACCTGATAGGCCTACAGCATGGGAAGGTAGTTTTTGTGGGTATGCTAAAGGTTGGTGAATATGAGTAGCCAGTCCAGAAAAGTTAACGAACAAAGTTTTCACGGTCAATGTATTTTTAGATAATCTGAATTAAAACTTTCCTGACACCTGAAATGTCTCACCCGTCTAAAATTAAACATAACTCATCTCCATAGAACAATGAATCTGTAGATTTACGTAGGCCTACAAGTGTAAAAAAATTAGTTGGATTTATAAAGAATATATTTTGAGAAATCTAATAATCAGACTTCAGAATCATCGTGATCTTAAAATTAGAAACTCATGACTAGTTTTTGAACTTTGAGAGTTTATATAGAAAAATTGGTACTAAATATATACCTAAAGATAATCTTTGTACGTAGGGTAATCCATGTTTATTTCTTCTTCTCTTATAAGGAATTTGTTAATATTTAGACACCGACAACTCAGGTGTTGGATAAAGCGAATATGAGTGTGATCAATTTATTATTTGTTTACTGATAAAGGCTGGATGATTAATTTAATAGCCTAAAGAAAAATCAACCGGGTTCAGTTTCGATCAATAAAAAATCGTCTACATTTTATCTTAAATATCGAACCGATAAATGTATCTCATGAAACGGGACTATAATTCCAAAATTAATATTGTAAGGCCTAAAACATTAAATTAAATTTTTTTTATTCTAACAAATTGCAACATCGCATAAACGAGGTAAGGTAAAGAAAGATAAATAGGGCCTACAGCCCTATCTGAGTGACTGGCTCACAACAAGCTAACATCACCATGTCCGCATGAGGGAAGTTTGAGGGGTTGCCGTCCCAAAGTTCGCCCGGACGGGACGCTGTCCGTAACTTGGTTGATAAACTCTCTGTTGATAGGCTCCGGACAGCTTCTGGCGTTATTTACAAAACCCGCCAACCGGTCATCAATTGAACCTTTCCATTTCGGTTTGTTATGACTTTGCTACGGAAGCACTGATTACTTAAGAATTGTTGTAAGCAAGGGGCTATATTCTTAGCCGTTCCAGAAAGCGGTTCCATGTGAATACTAATCTGATACTTGATAGCTTGGTGTAGAGTTAAGACACATTTACAGATAAATTCATTCAACAAAACCATTTACGTCTAAATACCTGTAGAAAAATGACATCCAAAAAGACTATAGGCCCAATGGAAAATTGAGTTTCCCCTATATCTGTATAGTATTATTAGTAATATAGAATTTGTATGGTAAAATTTTGAATGTTAAAGTACTTCTTTCTATTTAACAATGATAATATGTAATTCATATTTGTAACAATATTTGTTTTAATAATCAGTTTAAATTGACTGCCAAATAGTTTAGATTCAAACATTTGCCATTCAGCAACTTAAAAAATATAAATTTCACTACCAGACCTAAATTACTAAGAATAAGAATATGTTTTAATACTATTTGTAATACTGAAAAATAACTTACTTAAATATTCTATTATATTTCCATAACAGTGTTCTATTCACATTCTTTGGAGGTTATTTTTAAATATTGATACTCATCTATAATCTTGGAATTTATAAATTAGTAATAAGATTGGATATTCATATACTTAATGTTTATCTAGGGAATTAATTAATTATGTTATTAGTACTGATGTGTTATAGTAGTCCTAAAAGTTATTTTGTATCCTAAAACAGTGCCATAGCCAATGCTAAATATGTGTGCCTAAAAGTCCAAAATAGTTTAACAAATTAGCTCTTGCATTGACAGTGTAGCCTAACTTAGTTGATCAAATATTAAATTTTTGCCGAGACCAAAAAGTGCTTTCAATTTTAAATTCTATCAATTCCATTCATCGTTACTACTGTAATATTGAACTTATTGAACTGTCATAAAGGTAGGCCTATAATTTATATAGAATCGTGAGACTTTTGTACCGATAACAATTAAAAAATAATAGGCCTAAGCATTCTCATTTAATCCACAAAGAGAATTAAAAATTCTGTTTTAATATTAAAACCCTTTTTCCCATTTATATCTCTAAATATATCTACCTATTTATTCATAAACACATTTTTATAGACCAGTAGAAATATTAGCGGCCTACTCTCAACAGGAATTCAACGATTTTTATAAATTATTTTATAATAATTTCAAGCAACACTTTGTGAAAAGTCAAAAATATTAAATTAGTTCAAATTATAGTCTACAAGATTCCTATTTTTTCAATTCAATATTTTTTCGCTTCTGAACCACTTAGTCTTGTAACCCTTTCTACCTTTTACCTTTATAGCATTTTTAGGGCACATTTCTACCCTTCCAAAATCTACACCCTTTATAAATTCACGTGTTTATACGAGTTTGATTCCACGCTTCGTTCCCTCCATCGCCACGATTTACCTACAGCGACATGGGAGACCGGGCGCACATTTCCGCAACCATCCACCAGGGAGGCTGTATAGCAATCTTCTTGTAAACAAATATTACCAACATCGCTAACGATTTGGCCTAATATATCGCGAACATAGTCGACAAGATCGCCGCCGATTATAAAGTGATTAGTATAAGTAGAAAGTAATAAGTCTTGTACGGCAGCCGGCCGATATTATCAAGAAACCGGCTGGTAGGCTATCTTGCGAGCCACCATTATAATAAACCAGAGTAGTTATTGCAACCGGCCTTCTTGATCGTGATTATTTATATAGAGCATTGTTCCGATCCTGGTTTCAACGATTCACCGATAGATGCCGCTGATTTCGAACCAGTCTGAGGTGCGGTTCATGTTTGTTTTGAGTGGCGAGAAAATTGCTCTCAAGTTTTGACGCCAGTGGTGGGTGGGTACTATTGCAATAAATCGAAAATTGTGTACACTGTTTTAAATGTCTTTACAGGGATATTTATTTTTTTTAAATTGTTTAATCAAAATATACTTAGTACTTAATGTTATAATGGGCTATAAATATGTGGCAATGAGGTGCGTTAGAGCGAGTAAGACTATATAAACTCATTAAACGCCACTCACATTCAGGGGTCCAGGGGTCCTTGATGACGGCTTTCCTGGAGGTAACAAGTAATCTGGGAGTTTGCCGTTCATCTCCACAGGTTTGCCAGAGTTGTCCGACGAATTCCTTCTGACAATCTCCCTTCTCCGCTGCTGGGACCTCAACACTTCCATCTCCATCTCGAGATGTCGCAGTTCCGCGTCTACTTCCGCTCTTCTCGGAGCCATGTCCGGGTGTCTGCCCAATAATTGGTTCAGGTCCTTGTAGTGGAAGTTGTTCGCCCAGTTGAATTTGTCGAAGTTGACCATTCCCTGGTCCCTTTTCTCGGACTCGCTTTTCTCGTTCTTCACCCTCTCGATGGTGAGCTCGTCCTTGTAACGCCCCCCTGGCTCGAACACTCCCGGGGGTTTGTGCCCCTCCGGAGGTGGCAGTCCCAAGAACGGCGGGACGTTGGTCTGCATTAGAAGCATCGAAATTTCAGAAACGCCATGTCCATTTTATGAATTAGTCTGTTCAAGAACGATTTGTTATTCCTACAATGAATCGCACATTTCCTTATAAATCTATACACTTTCAACAAGGATTATTTCAGTTAAAAGTAAATGCTCTTTACTATGATTTTAGTTCGTCACTTGTTCAGCACATACACTTATCACAGTATACCTATTCAATAAGCAAGTACATTAACTTACTTCAAGTTATAGGATAAAACAATAACGAAATTGCAAAAATCACATTTTAACATATCAAAAAATGTATCTTGAGGATATATACAACACCACAACACCAGGTAACTGTCGATCTAACTCCACTTCATTGAGCACTGTGATGCGAGACGCTACGCGACACGGTGGTGATAACGTTTTGGCACTAGATAAGAATCACAATCACAGAAGCCGGGCGGCACGGAGCAATGCGTTCGTAAATTGGTGATGAAAAAACTGACGTATTGAAGGTGAGATAGATGATGAGTGACGCCGCGTCCGATAGGTAGCAGCACAGTCGTTCTCTCTCCCTCTCTCTCGCTCCCCCCTCCACCGCGACTCACCGCGCGGACAAAACAACAACGGTGAACCCTTGCCTCTATTTGATCACCCCTTATTTGGAACCAAAGAAAACGTCCGAGACGCTGGAAGCTCGTCTTTTTGTTTTGCTTCGTTTGTGTTTTGTTTGATTTTCGTCGGCTGCTGACTGTTGCGAAGAGCCATACCGGCTCTCAGGTGCCGGCATTGAGAGGCCGCTATAATGATGACTGCAATAACGCAAACACTGCCCCTTACAATTGTCCATGAACTGTGAAATGTACGTAATAATCACACATAAATTTGAGTTTGAACAAGATGTTAATAACTATAAGATCTGAGACAATTACTAGTATAAATAATAAGAAATAAAAGAATATGACAGGACGAAGAGGAAGAGGGAAGAGTCAACAGCGAGAAGACTAAACCGTATTTCAAAAAGTTCAAGTGAGTAACTTACGTTACTAAAGTCTGCATAGAAATGTTTTCGTTATTTACGTTTTTGACTCGTTTGCTTTTGCCCATTTGCCTTCATCAAATCAAAGAATTGTTGGATCTATTGATAATGTTATAACGATATAATATGAGTTTTTGGTCCTCCTAGCCGGATCTGATTATCAAAGTAAAATATTGTGAAATGAATTTTATTTTGTTGTATCCAATATCAAATATAATATCTTCTACTTCGTTAAGAAGGATACTCCCTGGCGTGACTAAATCGACAACAATTATCCCATCCCAATCACTCCCAATTAAAATTAATTACCAATCTGGACACAAGGACTGCCCGCATGCGTGTCCAATCACTTTAATTAGTTTAATGAAAGCCTACAAACGCGACACAATCCTGATAGACAAAAATACCCACGAACCGTCCGCAAAAAGTGCGAAGCAATAGTCGATACCTTGTTTGGGAAGGTGAGAGAAGAGAGGAGTCGAAGGAGGTGGGGGAGAGGACGGGTCAATGTGTCAAACGGCGGCGAGTGAGAGGAGGGGAAGTGTCACAGCGGAGGGGAAATAGGAGAAGCTTACCACCTCCATGACGGACGCCTGTGATTGGTCGAGGCCGCGCAGGCGCAATGGAGCGTCCCCCCTCACTGGCGGGCTGACGCGCCCCTCCCCTGCGACAGAATAGTCTACAATAGCGAATAGCGCACACAACATACACACTACACAGGCACATTACACCTTGTGTTCATCTCGACACCTTCTAAACTGTCTTAAGTGTCCCTCACTGGGAAGCAGTCTAGAAAATTACATTGATCTTAAGTAACAAAATATTTTCAGGTACACTTTTATGTTAGCGAGGGTTAAACAAACTCATTTTGCTCTAACAAGTTTAATAACTAATTTAAGACTACGTTATATTTATATGAATTAATTCATTATTCATTAAAGTAAACCAAGAAAAGTTAATAGACATACCAATGTAAGAAAGTAAGTGAAAAGGTATTCTACGTTAATGATCACATTATTAGTATTTTTTTTTATTTTCATCACTTTTCAATAAGCTAGCATGCATAAAAATAAACTTAATACACTTTAAATAACAACATGCCAAGTACTGGTAACAAATTAAAATGAAAAAAGTAAGCCTAGGCCCTACTATTTAGTTTCCATTACTATATCTTACAGATCGTATACGGACACAATTTAAAGTCCAGTGTCAGAACTTTTGTGCCTATAACAATGACGTTTCCTCATCCCATAATCAGTATGATACTAAAGTGAGCTCACATTGGGGAGATTGACTCTATACAGAGCTCCCTCCGTAATTAACTGCTCAGACAACAGGCTGGCCTAAATCTGGAGGGAAACAAATCATGTGTTCAACAATGAAACCACATGTTTGTGTCAAAGGGCGAGCTGAACCAACAGCTGTCCTGCGATCGTGAGCAGGTGTTCGTTGTACATCCGGATGGATTGTTAAAGGGGAAGTTGTTTAAACTGATCTCTGTCAAAGTAAAAACCAACTAAGCAGTCTACTTTTGACTAAGCTCTCACACATCAACCTATCTATCCACCTAACTAGTACAAACAGAAAAAAGAACCAATATGAACTAATTAGCGATAAATTTCAAAGACAAATTAATAGAAAATTTCAGTTTAATTTCATTTAATTATTTACCACCTGAATGAATAAAAATCTTTGATTGTTTTGTAATCAATTATTAATTTATTCACGGAAGAAATTGTCGGCAGAAACACTCAATTAAAAAACAATGAAAATTTGCATGTGAAATCTAAGCTTTAACACGACTTCCTTTAAATTAGTGGAGGACTTGTAACTAATTGATAGTAATCGATGTTTTCAATCAGCATACCCTTGTGGACGTTATGCAATTTTCACACAAGGACGGAGGACGAGTCCTTAATTAAGGGACACGGATCAGAGGTCCTGATAATGTCCTCAGGACAAGGTCAGAACAGGCATTACCTTAATGATCACGATATGTGTTATAATGGGCACTGGAATCGCACATATGACAAGGTGGAAATCCGTCTTCTTTGTTAATTGGTGTTATGAACAACCATCTTGTAACTCCCAGAGGGAAGTTTCAGAACGAAATTGATTACTAAGATAACCTCAAGGACCGGATCATTCACGTGGTTAAAGAATCTGCTTTTATTAGTTATAAATTGTGACTTAATGAAGCTAAACTCATTATTAACTTTCATAAAGCTAAAATTGTACTACGTAAGAAACATTAAATAGTTTAGCATATAATGCATAGACAACTAAGCCAATTTCAATCGGATAGTACGTTTAGCAGAACATGCCTTTGTTTTTTTTAATTATTTAGGCTATTAATGAATGGTATTAATATTTTAAATTAATTTTTTACATCTTAAAGTTGATAATTTTCAACCTATTTCATTTTTATTTTCCATACCTTGTTCTTAAAAAACACATCTTATTAGGTTTTCACGTTGAATCAGAATTCGTTTACGATTTTTTATATTTAAGACCATTTTTACTGACATATTTATCTGTTTTAAGCTACTAAGATTTAAAAAAATATGCAATAGTTTATCAGTAAATGAATCCATGTATGAAATTGTTTCTTAGGAGCACTATTAGTCTGCGCAACGTTAAAAGAAGCACCCTGAAAATAGTTCATGATGTTTCACCTCCTATCTCAGTAAATATTTAAATTCATTCACTTACAGTACCTAGAAGGTGAATAAAATATTGATTTGAATGATAGATTGTACAAATGAAAATTTTCTAGATTCAATCTTAGCCTCTCTCAAATAAGTAACTAGACCTATATCCTATTACAAGATTAGAATGTAGTGCTACTAACCTAGTGATAATGAGATGTTACAATACATAGTTAACCTTTAAGGTCGTTTTTGCAATTTAAAACTAATAATTCCGAATGAAAATACAGCTTAATCATCAAATTAATTGATTACTAATAAGTAAATATTTTTAAAGAATGATTAAGGGAACAGAATGCTTTGGCAACAAACCAACTGATTCAGCGCGTCACAGTAGAGGCGATCACAAAAACTAGAGTCAAAGATAACCCCGGGATAACCCGCAGATAAGTATACGGAATCATCCAGTCAAACATCCATTCACACAAAACAAATTGTAGACTAATAAATATTGGACTCGAGGTGATGCAACGAAGTTGGATAAACAAATAGCTAACGTTTTGCACATTGGTTGGGGGCGATTATAAACCTTATAGTTGCAACTACGTGCGTTTTGCACATTGGTTGGGGGCGATTATAAACCTTATAGTTTCAACTACGTGACAAAGGATTTATAAATTAAAAAAATGTTACATAACTTACTTCCTCTATTAATTAATTCGTCTTTAACTGTAGTTTCAAATATCTACGTACTCGTTTTTAAATAACACAATATGTTATTCACTGTCCTTATTCTCTCCTGAAGTGATACGTAGATAGTCGAAACAAAATAGTACATTTCGTTGTGAACCAGTTTCGTAAAGCTTCGTAATGTTTAAGAAACAGATTTTAGTAAATGTCTAAATAAGAAAAGTTAGTTTTGTAAATATTCTTACATAGAATACCCTATCGTATAGGCCTACGTATTTCGAATAAAGTTAAAAATTTGAATTTGTTTTGGTATTTTAAATTTGGAAATTAACCTTAGCTTAAGTTTAAGGTATAGCCCCTTATTTATTCTCTGTATTTTGTGTGTCGAAAATGAAATATTTGAAATCCTTTAAACCTTCAACGATTTTTATGCAGTAAAAATCGGCCTAATAGAAACAGATGAACTTCATAAGAAATATTATCAGTAAATAATGATGTATACAAATAACTTTTAAGAGGTATTTGATATATCTATTGCGTTGAGGATTTTTAAGTAATTTAAATCTATAAATGTAAGGTTTGAACCACCTTTTTAATGAGGCGAATAACTTCTGTATCATATCAACCATATTTCCACTCCAATAAGATATGCTATTAACCTAAGAATGAAGGAGAAGACATGTCCTGAAATACTATCTCGGTACCACTAAACAGGACTTTATATTATACTACTATAATAATGTCGTAAAATAATGAAATATGATGTGTGTTTATTTGTCAAAAGTAACGCGTAGTCAAAACAAGATAGTGAGATTTTTGACAGGGAGACATTGACTAATGAGGTCAACTAGACACAGATAACTAGGTGATAACATTCTCTGTACGAGCTGAGGTTTTCCTGGGACTTTGCTCGGGCGATAATCAACGTGGCGTCTTTGGTGAACTCCCTCGCGAAATGAAACTGATAAGCAATATGGCGGTCATGGTGAAAACACAATGAAGCCTGAATAACCTTCAGTCATTAATTTGTTTTAACAATCCAGTTTAATTTACACAAGATAATTTAAAATACTACAAGATTTTTTATTTCCGGTTCTGTGGCTACACTCGCCTAAATTAATGATTCAAACTATACACAATACACAAATTCAACTCTTGAACGTATGTGTTGTGTGTAGCTTAGTGTTTGTAATAATTTTCTACGAAACCAGACCAGTTTACAAGAAATTAATTTAGATGAGAGCAGCACAAAAATGCGATTGTAAAATTAATATTGCTATCTCACCATTAAAACACGTATTTTAGAAGAAATAATAGTTAAATAATAGTTAATAATTAAAAATTAACTTTTGATTTTCGGTGTTGAATTTTGCTTTTAAGTAGGCCTACTTATGTCTACTGTGAAAAAGTAAAATAACAAGTTTTGAATCAAAAATAGAGGGTTTTTGAACTACAACCTGTTACCCTAAGGAGTCGGGCTGATTTAAGCTTATGGTTAGAGTGAATTGAGCACATAATTGAAACATTACCCCATAGAAATAAAATGAAGAACTTGGACTTTCTTTTTTACAACTCACTAGGTTGAATTTTTAAATTTAACTTACAGATGTTTATAATACATTTTATTCTCAGTGCAAGACGGGAATTAGAGTTGAAATTTAAATAGGGTCAAATATTAAGGGGCCAGATGCAAAATAAACACAACAACCGTTTTGCGTTCAGAAATTTTCAGGCGTTCACCTCAAAATCGTCTAAATGGGATAGGATTATCATATAAATTTAAATTATGCTTGTTACAATATGCGCTTTTATGTAATTGGTAATTTTATTCCCTAATATAGGTGTAATAAAATTATAAACACCGTTATCCTATACAACATCAAATCAAAACAAATTAAATATGAAATGAGTTTAAAACATGGAGAACAACTAGATTTTATGAGGTTTTAGGAATACTTAATACCAATTCAAGTATCTATTTTAGAGCTCGGTAAAATGTTTTCACCTAAATGTTATGACTGGGACCGTGGCTTGTCCTGTAATTCAGCTACTTGGAGGTCTCGAAATGAAGCTAGTTGTGAGCAATGTTCGGTTGGTGTAGTGTTCTATTGTGTGAATTAACGACCACACCATTGTTAATCCGCGAAGATCATCATAATTTGACCAGTTCATAATTCAGAGGCAGTGTCTAAGGAACATGTCAGCCTTAGTCAGTATTAAGACTACAAGATCTTGCCACTATCATTTTACACTCATTTCTCATTTATAATTTTGCTTAAAATACCTAGCCGGGTAGGACACCATTTCAGTAACTGACTAACAGATGTATTAGTTTTTGAATAAACTAGCCTACAATGATTGTTTTAGAGAAGACGGTAGCCAAGGGCACGGAGTAGCTTGATATGAATCAAATTCCGCCGTTGGATTCTATTATGAATACCCGACCGGTAAGCGTGATGGTGGAGATCAAGTGTGAAAATTCAATCGCACAGTTTGATAATTGTGAGTCGGTCCCATGGGAGCCGGGGGGGGGGAGCTGCAGGCGGCGTTGTTTATGCGGCCGTACCAGTAAAGCCGATTGTTCTCGCCTACGAACCCACCTGCCCATCAGATCTAGGTCGGCCACATTCCTCCCTCGCCAGCGGTCTATGGTGGCTACAGAATGGTGGATATGGTAGGTAGAGGTCTGGAGGATATGGTTGTGGTATGGTATAATGATCATTGGGAACGGGAAGATGTGTTGGGACCATGGTGTATCGGTTTGAGAGGACTATGGGGAGTAGAGGATTTGGTAAATTCGTGAAATCTCGGTTTATGGAAAACAGATGAGTAGAGATCATGGTTAGGAGCAGATGATTTGGTAAAGTCGTGAAATCTCGGGTATGGGGATCACATTGTAGTCCTGATGACCTTTTTCAACACAACATTTCATGTTGCGTCATGGTATATTGGTTTGAGAGGACTATGGGATGTACAGGATCTGGTGGGTAGTAGAACATGGTATGATTTATGGAAACTAGAATATGCGTTGAAGTCATAGTATATCGGATTGTGAGGACTATGAAGAGTGGAGGATGAGGTAGGGATGTGGTACCGTATGCATGTTTATGAGACTAGGTGTTATTTTGGGGTCATTATGTATCCATTAATGGCGATTGTAAATCGGTATATTGGCCTGTGATTACTATGGGGGATCAAAGGAAGTGTTTAAATACTATCAATATATGAGAGCTAGAGATGTGTAATAGTATTCCTGCGAGGATTAATCTGAGCTCTTAAGGTAGGCCCATGAAATCGTATTTAATTCATTATACGACCCAAACGAGTTATGTATCAATAAGTTAAAATTTTATTGGGTTATATGGTCGATCAGATTCAATAATTGGGGAAAGACCAGGTGGAATGAAGATGTTGACATGGGATATTTTACTGGACCGCTTGCTTCAAATGTGAAATATTTAGAATCTGGTGAACTATAGATTGGGTTTCTAGAATGATATAATATTGACGATGATATTAAACTATGATTTCTCAATGATAAAAAGGAGAAAATTAGGTGGCTTTGAAGGTTATAGGTAAAAATGTTTATTTTGCAATGTCATGCTTGGTAAAAAGTATTTTAAAGGAACCTAAAGCAATTTTATCTCGGTTTGAAATTCTCAATTTTAAATTATATTATAATTTTAACACAACATAGGATTTATTCATATATCATATTTTTGTAAAATTATAGCATAAAGCCAACAAAAGCTAGGTTATATAAACAAATTCTATAGGCCTACATCCCTTAAAACTTTGATAGTTGTAAGAAACAAAATGTTACCTTATAATTTACTTTCTACACAAGATTTATAGGATTAAAGTAAGCACGCTGTCTAATGTATAAATTAAATTACGTACCACAATAGTTAGGGGGCTTATTATTACACGGATTAAAAATGTATCCTAAATGTCAGTAATAATTAAACTTAAGCTTAAGTACTGTATACTTTTGACAAACAAACAAAGAAACAAAAGATTAATTTGAATACAAAAATAAATTTAAATGAAATTAATCGCAGGTTTTGACAGGTAGGTATTAATTCGATTTAAATTAGTCTAATTTAATAATAATAGAAGCTATTTACCCTTCTCTCATAATACTCTTCGTCTAGTTATCTCTTACACCCATTACTTGATTCTTTGAGATCTCAGTTTACAAATCATATGTTAAACTAAATAGCACGTTCAAAACAAGTACAAACATGAGGAAAACATGGCATGGTGATTATTTAGGGAACCATCAAAATATTAGATCTAAAAATCCTTACATTTACACACGTAGTCAAATTATTAATTAATGGACAGTGAATTTCCAAACAATAATTTTTGTACTCACTGATTTATTTTTGGTGGAAATAAATACATTATTTCATTAAAACGTAGAGATAAATTTCTTTGTGTTTATATGTCATCTTCCATAGCATTTCTTGCTCAAAAATCATTCGACATTAATTTTGAATGATTTTTTTATATATTTTTACTTTTGATGATTTTTTTAACATTTTTTGATTATTTTTGAATTTAGACTTAAAATTTTTAAGTCTATATTTACTTAGTTTTTTAAAATTCTAGAACCAACCAGGTGTTAGAAGTCTATTGATTAATAAAGTGTAACATTTCTAGCTCTAAAACATTTTAGCCCTTAATTCGTAAATTTTTACTAAATAAATAACCATCTTATGTTAGGGCGAGTTTTCCGGCAGTAAAAAAACTCCTAATAGAATGAATGATGTGGTTGATTTTAATTATACAAAGTATGAGTGAGTAGGCCTAGTGAGAGCGGACTGACCTGTCGTGGCGGGAGTGGGGGCGGGTGGGCCATGTCGCCACTGCTGTAACACCGGTGCCTCCATGGACAGCGACACAGCGACCTGCGACTGTCGCGATCACGCACCTACGAGCGACTGGCGACTGTCGACTGTCGCCCCGACGGTGTAGTGTCGCCGCGACGCTACACGACGCCACGCGCAAGCGCCCGCGACACACGACACAGGTGACCGCCCCGCCCCCACCCGTGTCACAAAATGGCGCCGCCCCACCGCCGAGCGACACTATATTGATATTTCCGAATACACTCTTGAACTCCGCCACTGCGACCCTGGCCGGCAGGGGCGGGGGAGGGGGATGCGACACCGACCCGGGATTCTTTGACGCAGCAGGGTGGAAGTGGGGTGGTGGGAGTTAGGGGTTGTGACGAGGAAACGTGGATTAGAACTAGTTTCAAAAAATATTCTAAATCCATTCATGTTTTAGTATAGTCAATAGACTATACAAAGAGAGTGCAGTAATCATAAAGGGTAGAAAACGCAACAAACGTAACTTTATTTATGTTTAGCTTTGCAGGCAAATATCTAAGAATGTACGGGAGTAAAAATGTAACATATATTTTAAAGGATTTTTTTTTGTTTTGGCAACACGAATAAGTAAACTTTGCTATTATATTCATTGTTATTTTTTTCACTACTTTGAAAATCCCTATTTTGTATAGGAATTTTTAGAATAGTTAAATACCAAAATGGCACGTACCGTTACAGGGGTGCAAAATTTGACCAAACTTAATGTTTGGGACAATTTGTACATCAATAGCCTTGGTTCCTGTAACCAATAACCTTGGTTATAGGAAGTTTAGGTTCGAGGAGTTTTTAGTAAAAAGTCTATTTTAACATAAGTCATCAATGCAATTTTTTATCTGCAAAACAAACTTTAATGTCATGATGTAAAAACTGAAACTCCTCCAAAACATTTTTGAGCCGATTCACATTAATTTGGAAAACTATTTTACAATTTAAAGTGAGCAAACACATTACAAGAGCAGGTCCCCCCCTGAACCCCCCCCATCGCTAACGTCAACAGGTCCAATGTACGTTTATTGTTATTGTTACAGTTCTCTGACATGACACAAGTTTTACTAACCTACATCTGTATAGGGGGAGGAGGGGCATTGATTCTCCCACCCTAGTATCCCCCTTCCCTTCTACACCCCTGTCATTCCACCCCAACCGACAGGATGCTGAGTCAAAGTGAGAGAAACGCTGGAGAACTTAGTTTGTAAAATGAGATGAATTTGGTGAAAGACTCAGAATTAACCTATTTACTAATTGAGGTAGACAAATTGAGGAAGCTTTAAGAGTATAGTCTTCATTCCGGTAACGTTGCCGATAAAATTCATTATATAACTAATTACAATCAGTTGTTATAAAAACGAAGATAAAAATATTCCATTTCAATATATATTACCTAGGTAGCCTAATTTATGTCTACTTTAAATGTATACCATTTTTATCAGCATTTTAAAATTTATTAGTAGACTAGAGTAATTTGTTGGCAAAACACACGAAAACAAGTAGGCCTATGGATACTTTAAAAGGTACAAGTCGGAGAAACAGTTTTAAAGCTCGGATAAATATACTTTATTATTTCATATTTTTATTTTCACCCAGGCTACCATCGACAAAGTCACTTCTTATAGTCTACCCAACGGCAATTAATGCGTTTTGTAGGTTTCATAAAATTAAATTGCATAGTACAGTTTACATATACAGAATAATTTACTAGTACAATAGTTTAAAGTCGTGAACATGTTCTAAATATTATAATTAATGTCAATAAATGTAAACCGATTAGGTAGTTAGACATCCTTATGATACAATAACTATTTAATGCTATGGCTTTGCAAATACATAATTTATTTACCGAATTTCCTTATTAAAACTTGATTCTCAACCAAATACTGTATATGACACAAGCTGTAGGCTAAGGAGAAATTTTATGTTTTCTCAATTTTACCGTTATGAACCATCATTTTACCGTGATAATCTCAATGTGATTAGATTTCAGTGTTTATCCACCATGATGAAATTATAATTAACGTAAGATATCGGCCGTAAAAGTTGATTTGCATGGAGCAACTCACCAAGGCGATGGATATACGTTGTCCTCATCAACCCAATCACACAAAATAATGTGATTAGTCCTTGCGGTAATCACATCCACTGCGAGTGGACCAAACCCGTGGCATTAAACCTGACAAGTGACGGCCTTTCTAATTATCGGGATGTCTTAATTAAAATCCCACCTTAAATAATAATGAGGTATAAAATAAGTTGACTAGGCCGTACCAACCTCGAGAAAAAATATGTTACAGTGGCTATTTAAGGGCAGAAACTAGAAAGGCTAATTAAACTAAAATTTATTTGAATGAACTAGAAAGCCTTAATATTTTCTAAAGAAAATCCTGAGGTATCAATAAAATAAATATTTATCCATGTCATAAATATGAATTTCTAATTTAAAGTGACGATTGTTAATTCAAGGCACAGTATTGGAATGATCTACTTTTGTCTCCAGACCCACATAAGAACCAGATTTTCAAAGCCTACAGTCGAAAGAATCCAGACTTAAATTTCAAAACTTAACAGATGTTTACCTTTCAACCTATAAGCATCTGTCTCTTTATCATTTTGAGTTATTGCTACTGATTGTAATTGAACTATTAGTCCTATTCATTCCTATACCAAGGTGTGAAATGAACTTGGTAGCCCCTTACCAAGAATAAAAATATCTATGAGATCGCACGCAGCATAGTAGTCGAAGAATAATGAGTACCCAAGTGTGCTGAAGCGAGTTTTTTGTACTTGATACTATGATTTTATTAATGGTGTTCACTAAGTAAAATCTCATTCCAAATATTATCAAATAATTAAGAGAGTTATACAAACTTGTCTATTCTTCATAATAATTACATGGACAATGAGCACGTAAGTTTGCTATCATAAGAAACATTAAATTTGGGGGGTTTTAAGAATGTATCAATAAAACTTAACTAGAATGATCTGTGTAACTAATTTTTGAAGATTATTTAAGTAGGCAAATAAGTGAGTTATTTAATTGATTTTTAGTTATTCTCCTTAAGTTTAAATTAGACCACGTGCTGTGTTTACCATTCTGAACAGCTATACCTTACGCCATTATTCAAAATACTAAGCTATGTGTTTTGAGATGAATCAAATAATAAAAAGAAAAAAATATATACGAAAAAAACTCTTTTTTGGGTACAAATCCTCATCCAAAAGTGTAGTAAATGTAGACCGATTGCGTTGCCAAACGAGCTTGTCTAAGATATTACAGAAAATACACAACTCCACCAAATTTTACAGTAACCAGATAATAAGTACGGCTGTTTTCATGGTGACACATACATACAACATTTTTAATGGGCCCCTAAAACGTGTCTAGGGGGTTGAGATTTATCATGAACTTCTGTCATGGACCCAGGCTTAACTGTGATCATGCCAGCCAGCCATGTGAACAGCTCATTTTTCCATAGGAAATTGAAATTAAATGAAAAATAACTTTATTTGAGAGGCGAAGTTAGGACTAACAAGTCCTCTCTACCACTTAACCTCTAATAAACAAAATTTACACGAACTAAAATAAAAATTCGCTAACAAAACATAACAACATTGTAATTAAAACTGATGAACTAAAACATCGCCGATAGTCAATATAGGCTATGGGCTTAATATTTTATAAATCTTTAAAATACAAAGAAAAACGCTCTTACATAAATAATTAGAATAGTATGCAAAACACACACACACGGTCTTCTGAAATGTGTTGGTAAGCAACATTCAATTAGCTTTGTGTGACAAACAAACAGTTAAGTACTGTGATTAAAAATAATATAAATCAGGAAAATCAAGTTTTATGAACCATTGGCCAGTAAACTGAACACTAAACCCTATATTTACACAATTAGCTTTATATATTAGTTTAGATGAAGGGTTGCCACATTTATAGATACTTACTAAATGAGTTTAATTGGCAGTAACACAGCCCCCACTCCGAGTGGTTCTGGATAACTGGTTGAATTCATTTTTCATTAAGTTTACAAGCTAGGCCTACTACTATAAACTATAAACTAGGTAGCCTACTATTACTTTTATCGGTTCAACTCACGTTTGTTTACCAGGTAAATTAATAAAGGGACACTTTTAATATCTTCTTTGATAAACACAATAAGATAGCCGCTTATTTCATTCACGAATAAATAGGCATTTTAAACTGAAAATTGTATTATTTCATAAGTGTAAAGGTTTAATATTTGATAATCAAGGCCTAACTTTATTATTCTGTTTGTTTGCACATAGGCCTATACATATTACCCATGTCAAAAAACACATAGGCAAAGGTCTAAAATGAAAATAATTTTATCTTGTGCTAAAATTAAAAGCTTATTTTTATGAATCTAAAACGTACGTATTTTGATAATTAATTTAATTTGTAGTAAGGCGTGTACTCACCGATTCCCATCTCTCCGTAAAACTCATTCCGGTCCTTCGCCACCATCCAAGGGGAGTCTCGCTCCTCTTTTTTCGAGTTCATCCACAAAAGTCGTAAAACTTAGAGACACAATCACCACCTCACCATGTCACAGAACAAGTCAACTCCACGAAACAGTTATGATCAGCGATGAAATATCAGCATAAAAAACAGCTAAACTGTGAGTTTTCAAATTTCACGCGAAGCGTTGTTTCCCTCTCTCTCTGTCGCGCGACCGCACTGTACGGAGGACAGTCGCATACTGAAAGTGTCGCCCGACGGAACATCTGTCCCCCCTCCATGTGACCGGGACCCTCCCCTCCCCGCCCGCGGGCTACAGAATGTCACCGAGCCAACCAAACGTAGGGGGCGTTCTTTACTATTGTCACCGTCCCGGCTATACGCGCTTTACCGGCTGTGGACCGGCTTTGCCCCTCCCCTCGCCAACAACTTTTGATCCCTCATTGGTATTCTTCGGTATGGCTTATGACGTAATTTGTAATTATACGTCTCTAAGTATGTATCTCCCTGATTGATTGTCGATTAAACTTATTTCCGGACATCTGGTGCGAAACATATGCTTTAGGAACTCTTGAAACTCTGTATTCAAGGTGGTTTGAAATAGTTGAAACATTTTTGACAATCATGTGTTACTTAAATATCTGTTAATGAGTTGCATGCAAAATTGGACACTAATAAACAGAAGTACTGCATTTTCAATGAAAGACAAACAAATGATTTTAAAAGCTACATCTAGCTAAAGTTTATTTCATGAGTATTTCAAGGAATCTATTCTGCCCCCGGAAAAGGGAATTCATGGGAGTTGGGCAGGTTATATGATTGGCAGGTAGCTTATACTAACGTAATTCTTAGAGAAGTCAAGAATCATCAAACCAATCCAGATCCTGTTGCTAGGTCATATGGGATTCAGATTACAGCCAAATGACCCAGCCTCACTCACCTCGTGTTCATTGTGCAAAGTGGACTCGGCCCGGTGGAATCCTTAATATAAATAGAGTGCTCTCTGACAATATACCTGAACATCCCTCACCCAACGCACCCGTAAAGTGTGCACGTTCTTCCCTCAAGCCATCTCTCCCTGGCTGGAGGACATAGTCCTATAACAGCCGCAGTGAGCCTTCATCCCACTGAAACCTCACATCCTATCCTGTCCATCACTCCCAGGTGTATGAACAGTAAGGAAATGCACCATTTTCCGAGATATCTACTCAAACTCACCTAGAATTCAACTCTCTGAGAGAGAAACGATTGAACCAAGGTGATAAAAAAACTCAGTGACACTGAAGAGTCAAAGGGAGCATCAGTATTGGTGACGTATTCTTTTCCAATTTCAACTAAGAAAACGAGCAAAAACCAGTTAGTCGAGCTTCTATGAATAAGAGACTAATTAATAATCAGATCCCCGAAACTTGATTTTAGATCTAAGTTTTGTCGGTATTTTTGGCAAACCTTTGGAAAAAGATTCCAAAGACTAAATAATTAGCAAATCTTGTTTTCATAAGCATGTATTGGATCCTACAAGGTTCGATCGTAGGTCTGACACTGGTCCTTACTGTGTTTAATGACCTTTTCAATTGGATTGAAAATAGGTTTTGTTGTAGACGAGATTCTGCCTTTATAAATATTCGTAGTAATAAAAAAATCCACGAGAAACTATGAATACGTAGTAGGGCCAGGAGGATTTCATTTAGTCCATAGGGCGTTTGGTCCATAGTCTCCCCACTTTCAATAAAGGTGGGAGACCCCCCCCCCCAGAGAGTGCTCTGCGGAGTTATGTTAGGCTGGTTATTGGTAGTATAAATAAATTCATATATTTAGGGCGGAATTTACAGAAAAAAACAACAAAACCATCGGCACCTTGAAAAACATTATGGATAGATCGTACTCTGGACAAATCGAATGGTCCAGAGAATGCTCTATCCATAGTGAAAAACACTATGGATTGATCGTACTCTGGACAAATCGAATGGTCCCTGTAGGCCCTATCAAATATAGACTATATATAGTTTGTCGGAGTATATATAGTTTTGACAACACTTACTTGAGTTGTCTTTGAGTCTCCGTGACGAGCGGACGTGTTTGGTTTCTTTTGTGTGTAATGGTCAGTGAATGGTTTGTTTGTTTTTTGACTGGTTTAAGCTTTTATGTTTCCAGCTTTATACCGGTTTGGTCCGGATTATATGTTAATTAATTGTGCTATGTTTTAGATATTAGTTCACCTGAGGACGGGATCAGATTCCAGATCCCGAAACGTCGTGAAACCTTGTTTTACATTAAATCGTGATGGAAAATGTCCGCAATAAAAATCTAAATAATATCAATCCACCATCACCAATAATGAATTTCAAACAAAGAACCCAATTTTTGATGCAAATAAATACAAAACAAAAATTTACATAACGACTTCTTCTATTAAGCTTGTGTGAAAAATAATTTTAGAGAAGCTTAAACATAAATCCATATAGCGAAGCTTATTGAACAGATTAAATTTTTATGCGTTTCAAGCTGGCGGCTCAAGAAAACCTATTTACAGTTTTCAATATAAGTAACACAATATATGGAGTTAATAGACTAAACCTAACTAGCGAGAGCCGAAGGACATGTATAGACCAGTATAGCAGTCTCATTGCATGCTTCAAGGATTATATCTGCTTATGTTGTAACTATGAAGGTATCTGATCATCACACTGTTATTGTAAGAGTATTCTGGAAACTAGGACTTGTATAAAAAACTAATAATATTTCAAAGCCAGTTTCAAAAATATCAAGATCAAAATTGATGATTACAGTAGTATTTATTTTGGTCTACTGTTTGGTAAAGTAAATTGGCTGGCGTTGTGTTCAATGTTATCATTGGAATTTAAGGTTGAGTAATTTTTAGCATTTCCCATTAAGTACAGTAATAAGTTGAACGTTAGGCCTAAGAAACCAAAGTGATATTCTGAAAAGTGGAGATTAAATAAAGAGCAATGTCTGTTTACATATAGATTATTTAATGACACTGGGTTAACATATCTTAAAGAATCTTAAATACTTTTTATGACGTTGAAAAGAAAATTATCGTTCATAACATGTACAAGTCTCGTCCTTGGCTTCATCTCGGCCACGTGAAATGTAACGCTCCAACACACAACTCAACCTAAAATAAAACTTAAGCACTGGAATCCATTTTTTACGTCTTCGGCAAAACGCTTGGACACAAATTTAGAGGGTATGGATTAAAGGAGGAAAAAATTAGGCCAAATATGGGTTTCTTACTTTTTCGAAGGACTTATTGAACGGCTCTCGCAATACAGTAGGCCCTATTACTAAAAGGTATATTTAGCTCGAAAATGAAACACTTATTTATTTACATAAAACTAGCAAAAGATCAACTAACTTTTAATTGATAACTGCATAGGACAAAATTGTATAGTTTATAATAACACAAAATTAAAATTCATAATTTTCTAAACTAGCAGCTATCATTTACTCCTTAGGCCTACACGCTTTGCAAGGTGTAAATTAAAACTACGTAATTTGAGTTTCGAATCGCATTATTATCAGTATTATTAGTTCGTAAGCAAATTTTCCAATCCAACTGATTAAACGAATAATAAGACGGCGTCAAGTAGGCAATGTAGGTGCACATCTTGTTCTGCGGGTTGCCATCAGCTCCTTCTCTCCCCGCCAGTCAAGATAACTACTGTACAGGTACTTAAAAAGTTTAAATCCGTAATGTTTTACACACAGACCCACTATCTACTTTCGTTAATAATTATCAATTTATAAAGAACTTTAATTTTACTAGATATACATTCGAAAAAAGTAGATTTGATTAGGGGGCCAAACTTCAGTTTAATTTTAGTTGGATTTGTAAACTAAACACGTTTTTCTTTAAAGAGAACATAACTGTTTTTAAATAACATTATTGACTAGTTTGTAAAATTCGTGTTTAAAGCATTAGATAGCGTCACAGCAACAACCAAACCCTGATGTGTCTTCTTATCTGTCGTGAAAGCATTAAATTATCTTTATAGGACGAAACAGGCCATTCTAGAGACATAATTTACCATTGATAAGTGATTTTATCTACACAATTGTTGAAAATGATGTTTCATAATTTTGTTTAATAGGCAATAATATATCGGAAATAGGAACAAAAAACGCTTACTGACACAACACGAATATTAGTTGTCAACATTCCAGTATGATAACGTAAAACCTTCCATCAACTGTGCACTGCCATCTAAGTTATTTATGTTTTTTATCAATAATTACCATCGTTTGATAACATTTAACTGATGACGAGTCAAGTATTTTTTCTTGCAATAGAGAAACATGTTTAGTTATACATTTTGAAGGTTTATTATAAGTTTAAATATTTAAAACATGGCTACTGGTATATTGAAGTAGTAGATTGTAGGGAAACGTATATCAATAGGTCTAAATAAAAAAAAACAAGAACCTGAAAATAAAAATTAGCCTACAATTGTAGTTATAATTATTAAACTACAACTATAAATTTTGTAATTATTATTTGTAAACAACACATAGTTTCACAAATAGCTTTTCCTGGTAGAGCCTATTATAAATTTGAACAATAAGACATGTAATTCTCATATTTCAAACCAGAAGACGATTACATACAGTACTCTAATAACATTGTTTAAAGGCCTGGGACGTAACTTTTTCTGAACTATTCTGTTAAAATAATCTTCGGATGTTAAATCAAGTACAAAGATGGCCTTTCCTTTATCACTTCAATGAAGCTCTATGTATCGGAATCTAACATAATCTAGCAAAAATCACCGCCAAAAATTAAACAGATGTACACACATAGCTCTCTCAACCACCATTGGTCACTACTCGGGTTACAGGGGTAGTGTGCGACCCCCCTTCATCATTGCCTGCTAGTTTTAGACGCAAATAGAACTCTAGACTCTGGCCGCTGCGACTCGGGAGCGACCTGCGGAGCGACTTTGCCTAGTGCGTGCCGTTCCATATAATTCAATATTAAATTTGACCGCTAGCTGCTGATCGCTGACCACGTCACAGCCACCGTAGTGCGTTCGAGCCATTAAGCTTATTTAGTTGTGGAATTGTACAGTTTTAAAAGTAAGAAATCCGATAAGAATCGTGGTCTAAATATGCCACTAAATATACCACAGTTTGTTGCAGTTTTTGAGGTTTTTTGACATTTTTACTCTTAATTTAATTGCAACGCAATTAAACTAACGTAATTTAGAGTTGTTTTTCATTTATTAGCACTGTTGAATCATCTGCAAACATTTTTACCCTAGTACTTGCATTTATAGGAATGGTGTCCGAATAAATCTTAAACAATACTGGCCCTAAAATCGACCCTTGTTGTACTCCTGATATTACAATAGCATAATCTGATTTTTTTATTGTCCTTTCTATTAGGTAAGACTTTAACCACTTACCGCCAGTATATGTGTATAGGCTACTCTAGTGTAATGTGTTTGTCTTTAAGGTTTGTGCACATCGTAGCTTGTTAAAGTGTAAATAACTGTTTGAAAGTAGTCCTATGGTTTTACCAAGTTCCGACACCAGTTCCACCTCCAAGTGTTGCAAGTCATTCCTCCAGGACCTGAGTGGTGCGCGCCTGATGTCCTGTATCCAGGACATTTCCCCAGGACAATACTACCTGCCGTCTGCCTCTCCAGCTAATCGATTCTTTTTTATGTGAGTAGTGTGTTTGCGCGTGCACGTGTGTGTGTGTGAGCCTGATTCTACCAAATACACTGAGACTATCTGTAGATTTTCTGTAATTATTATCTTTCACATTTTTATTCTCTATTACCTAGTATATAATCACGCTATACCGGTTCTAATGTAGTGTATATCGAATGGTAATCTCATGGACTTTATTTCAACTCTCTGGGATTTTTCTTTATTCAAAATACTATTGGTCTTAACCTTAATGAAGCATTACAATGCCATGCCGTAGGCTAAATGGTCATGTTTTTATCTCCCATTCCTGGAATCTTAAGCTATAAATTACCAACTACCAGGTTTTTACATTGCTACGAGTGTGCTAGTTAGCGATGGTGATGCATGTGACTTGCTTAATATCCCTAAACAGACCCATGATCCTAATCATGTAAACAATTTTAGAGGCTGATGCACTTTTATAATACGTATCGACTGGGACGGTGGCGTGTTCTGCAATCCAGCTACTTGGAGGTTACGATTTGTGGATAGTTATCAGTGATGACTGGTGGATGTGATATTCTCTGGTGTGGAATCACGTCCGCACTACTAAAATACTCAATCATCTCTAATCTAAACCCCACAGGGAACTAATTTCAATATTTTATAGCCACAATATATCTTAGCTCTTGGAGGATGATGAAAATTTGCAAAAAGGGAAACTGAAAACATTCTCTTTGACACATCCATGATTAAATTTATTTCCCACAGGGAAGTAAATACAATAATTTTGTTAATCTTTGTCAGATAATTCTTAAAAATAAACCTTTAGTTTTTTGTAAAAACTACGAACTATACTATTTTTATGGATCATACTTGAACATCACGCTGCCCAGGCACGTCTCTTTGACACAATTATGGGTGTTTCTTCGGAAATGGAGTGTTCACGGAAGTTCTTTTAGAACTGTATTCAAATCTCGCTCGGAGGATTTGTTCCCTGGCCGGATAATCCGTGTAGCGGTAGTGGTAGCGGACGAGAGTGACAAACGTTGTCGAGAGATGTGCAATTAGCACACAATGGCGCGATAGTGAGGACCGTGTGGTGGTCGTCCTGTGAAAGCCCGCAGCGGACCGCGGCAAGCGTCGCGCTTGAGAGGGACTAATACGCGGCATTCATTTTCCACAGAGGTGGACACCTCCACGCCCCAAGGCCCTTCACACACCAAAAACCAAGGGTTCACCCCCTCCCTCTACTTGGACGAGCTGGAGCTGGAGCTGGTGGTCAGTGGAGGAGGAGAAGAAAAGAGCCACGTGAAGTAGAAGGAGGGGTGACTTGTCTAGACTATGAAGAAACTCCACATTTGGAAAACAATGGAAGAGAAAAAAGACTTCGATAGAAATAGAAATTATGGAAGAAAAAGAAAAAATACCGTCTAAAATAGGTAAAGGAGGTGAGAATGGATCATACAATTAGAAAAACATCATATAAATAACTGGCTAGGTAGCTGAGTGGTCTGGACCTATTTCCCTTCTGTCTTTGGGCTATTAATTAATGATGGTTTCGAACAACAGGTTGACGTTCGGTAGTAACAATACAGGGGTTTGTTCCATTCCCACCAAAACTTAAAAATACAGAGTGCTATAGAAAAACAACCAAAAAATGTTTACATTTACTTCCCTGTGGGATGTTCGTTCATGGATACGTAAGATGAAATGTTTTAAATGTTCTAAACGGCTGTTCTTATATTCTTATAAATTGAAAATTCAATACGGTAGGTTTGGTAGTTTCTTATTACAAATTTTGACATGGATATGTCTTAGCTCTGGGGGGGTGTTAGTAATTTTTAAGATGGATAACATGTAACAGGTTTCCATAGAAACTACCAGAGCTATTGTATTGAATTTTTAATATAAAAGATTAAGAACAGCTGTTTAGATGAACTTAAAAGTATCCATTTAGATATATCCATGATCTAACCTATTTCCCACAGGGAAGTAAATACAAATTTATCTTACAAACTACCAAACGCTCCATCCCAGAGTTAAGACATAGGTTTATCCATGTTAAACCTAGAAAAATAGTGGACCTCGAGCGAAAGCGGGAACAGACTTTGAAAGTTTGTATTATATTACCTCTCTGAAGTTGTGACAGACCCAGGTATTTTAAGCTAAGTAAGTTATGAATGAGAAATGAATTTAAGATGATTTAGGTGAGATCCTATAGTCTCTTTAATCACTAAGGATGCCACATTCATTAGACATGACTGTTATTTATTTGTCCAAAAGCCAATGGCATCTAAGAGACCAACAGGTTAATGTGAGGTGCGACCTACTTTTGATTCTGAATTAGGAACTAATCTAATTATGAGGATTATCTTTGTGGATGAACGTAGTAGGCCTATTCAATAGTGCGACGTTATTCCACAGAAGAGAATATCACTTCCACAGTGTCACTGAAAAAAATTGCTTTGAAAAGCAAAATGTGCATTCTGTTGAAAGACAAAAATAATTAGTTAATTTGTAAAGTTTTACAAATTATTTTTGAAGACATATTTTTTAATGGATAAAACACGATTCCCTAAGCACTTAACCTGTTCTAATATTGTTTTAGTCAACCTCCACATTCCATTCCTCAAGATATTTGTTATACTACGACCTCCGCACGGCGTCATCTCACTGGACGGATTTTCAGTTTTAATCCTGACCGAGAGACATTTAGCCCCAGGACAAAGGGCAGCAGGACAAAAGACACATCAAGAGAGTTAAAAGCGCCGCCTGTCGGACTGTCATAAAGTCTGAGGTGGATTTTTATCACCGATGGGGGGGATTTGATGACACTGTGGTGTGAAATTCTTGCTGCGGGCACGTCCTGTTCACATGCGTGCCCTTGGCAGTGGCTGTGAGATGTGTTGTGAACTGAGCTGTTTGACCGGGTTAATTGTATTAAATTAATCATATATTGGTTTGTATAATAGCTTTAAAATTCCTAGCTCTGAGAGAGCACAGCAAAAGGCACCTTTACCTAAAAACTGACTAAATAAAACTGTTATTATTCGATTTTAAATTTGAAGTTTTAACTTTTTTTACAATTAACTGTTGAAATCATCACGACCTGTTTTTAAACAGAAATAATAAGCATTTGTTAGGCTGTAAATGAAGTGATTAGAATGTATGTAATATTAGAACATTTTCTAACATAGAAAAAACGTTTTGAATCAAATATATCGTTTTGATTCACCTGAATTTCTCTGAAAATTAATTAAATAGCAAATCACAGTAATTACACATTCGATGACATTTTTTCATTGTAACAGCAAGTTACCAAGGTATGTATTTTAAGCCGAGTATCAATGAGAAATTAATGTAAGATGATGGTTTCTCAATCTTGTAGTCTTGTTTCTGACTAAGGCCGACATGCACCTTAGACAGGGCTATTAATTAACAGCCCAGTAGCCCAATGGCATTTATGGATCCTAACCAAAATTTTGCTTTGGATTCCGGTCTATACGAATGAACGTACGCTAGTATTCACTAATGTTGAGGTTAATCAACTGGCCTTCGTTTTAACAATCCACACTACTTATTACCTACAAGTAGCTGGATTACAGAACATACCGCCTTAACACTTTTAGGTTTTCCGCCACCTCCGCTTGTAGCGCCACCGTCGCTAGAAAGACTAAAAACACTACGTCGCCGGGGTCGGAACCGGCATGTGAACAGGCCTGCATAATCTTCCATCTGAGAGGTTCCTTTATGACTGACAGTTTGGTTTTGTCATAAAAGTCGGTGTCACAGCGCGGCTTTTAATAAGCGATAAACCGAGGACCTGGTCTCCTCTGTCACCCTCGTAAAGCTTTGTCTTGACCGACGTCTTCATAAAACCGGTGATGGTCCTTGGATCCTTGGTCCTTGGTGGTTGAGGATCGCCGACCGGCTCTGTGACGCTCGTGGCTCTTGGCGAGCTGAGTCCTTTGAATGGAATTTTCAAATTCTTGAAATAATAATTTTAACTGGAGTTTTTTTTACAGTTCTTATAGTATTAAGTATTCTAAATAACACTTTGACTCAAGCAAGGTTCATAATCTAATTGACCTCGTTGATGGTCAGACTACTTGAAGGGTTTCATCCTTGATACAAGCAAATAGTTGCCATGATTTATTTGATTATTACACTTTTGTTTCATTATTCATGTTACGAATACAAACGATATAAAGACTTGTTGGAGGATTTTTTTCTTCTACTAAAACTTTCTCATCATTAAATGTACCAAAATACGGTTTGGAGAAGTTAATTTCCTCACCAAAGTTTCTTTGACTTATGCATAATATTCAGAATGTTCTCCGTAATCTGTGATGTTCTCAAATTCTTGTAACTCTACAGTCAACGTGGTGTAGACATTAAATATTATAATTTCATCGTATATAACATTTTTCTAAAAGTCTCCTCAACGCCGAAGTGAGCTTAACTTTATTACCCGGCGAAACGTTGAATAGCGAGACAAACAAGTCATTTGAGGATCCCTTCCATGACAGCACCGACAGAGCATTGGCATCGCGTGATGTATATATACAGTATGTGTCGTCCCACCGAGCACCGACCAGTCACAGCTCGACTTGTAGGCGAGTCTCGAATTTCCCGCTTTCCCGGGCCGTCATGCGACGCGGCGTATTATTTC
This sequence comes from Nephotettix cincticeps, assembly GCA_023375725.1. NCBI lineage: Eukaryota > Metazoa > Arthropoda > Insecta > Hemiptera > Cicadellidae > Nephotettix > Nephotettix cincticeps. The sequence continues at coordinate 57,326,483 of CM041787.1, read as the reverse complement.
CACCAGGACTAGTTTCCGGTTGCCGGCCGCGACGCCAACGCTCCCGGTGCCATCTTCCGCAATTACCCGCGTCTCATGTCTTCTAATTGAATTTATTTAACGCTTTGTTAAGCCCGGGGTTTCCACCGATGCGACATTAGTCCGCACCAGATTCATTATTGGAACAATGGATGTGGTAATTAGGTGTTATTATTTTAATAAGCCCGGACGTCTGCTTGTGATTCTTTGCTTTGCGGTTTTTGACCCGCGTTTCTTCCCGCTTGTTAAAATGCAGCATGTTGTACTCCTTACGGCTGTTTTGAATTGCAAACATGTTTTATGTATAGCATATTTTGTTTTTCCATGTCCCTTTTACTCGAGAAATTGGTTGTAGAGCTCAAACGTTCACAGTCGGACTGTTTGCCTTAATGACATCGTATTTTATACTACACTGTTTCGATGTTGCCATTCACTTGGATCAGCACTGTTCCACCTGGTACTGTGCAGGCTTATATCTGAAAATTTTCTATGATGTACGTACACATCTCTAATCCATGTAGCGGTCAAAATGTGCGGAAACAGGTCACCATCTTATAAAATTAAACCTTTTCAGAAAACTAAAAAAAATGACAACTGAAAAAATAAATGTTGAAAGGATAAGTAAATGAAGCTGTTGATACCTTGGCGGGTAAACATCTATACAGAACTTTGCGGGTGGCGTTGCTTTAAATAGTTGAGCAAGTGTCCAAAAATAAAGTTGGAAAAAATTAAATTCCAAACATCATCAATGCTTAGATTAGCTACACGTCAAAACGTTTCTAAGGTAGGTGTCTGATTTCAGGTCCCAGTATGACGTCACAGAACACCCTGTGAAGATCCCGACATCGACCCCCTTCCTGGCGAAACATTTCGTTCTGTTCCCATAAGAAAAATCTCACATTTTTTACAAATCTACTCATAAACTACTCCATGGTCGCGAAAAGGTGGATGGTTGAGGTTTCAAATTAAAGTAAAAGTTGTTACCGGTACTATATTATTATATTATTTTATTTAATTTTTCAGAAAATGATAGTTGCCACACAAACACCTCCAATTATTAGCAAGGAATTATATTTTTATGATTGAAAATAATTAAAAAATCAAATATATTTTCCTAGATTACCTTAGACTTCATCTTTAATTTGACACCTCAGCCATCTTGACTATTAAGTAGTCAGTAGTTCTTTCACAAACTTAACATTATTCTAATGCGACTATAAACCAAGATGGCATAAATACTGATAGCTAGTACCTAGTTAGACAGGTAATAAGATATGGAAACAAAACCTCCACATTTCATCAATAATTTCGGTAAAACGTGGCATTAAGGTTCAGCTCAAGAGACGTAATGAGAGACAGGAAAGAACCAAAGTGCCAAGGAAATTAACACACTGTGTTCCAAGAACAAAGTACAGAAACTATTAATTTCTAATGTAACTAACTTTGAGTCCTAAACCAATGTAGGACTTACACAAGGATCTCTATTTATTTCTGAGAAACCATGTGTCTATTCCCGTGTTCCAGTTAGTGGTCGTCCTCAGATAAGGCAAGGGAGGCAACATTGTTGTCCAGGGGGTAATACCTGGCCGCTAGCGACCTCTAGTGTGGTAGTTTTTAATTAGAACGGAGATAGAAGGACTTTACGAGGCCCAAGACGGCAGTGCTTCATCCGGGGTGGATTTACAACGGGGTAATTGAACGGTGTCCAAACTACCCCCTCCCCCTCCGCCACCACTCCTGGCGGACGTCTTACACCCCACGGGATCTCGGGATCACAGATAATGGACTTACACTGATGCCGTGGATTACCACATCAAGTGTGCAGGATCTGTACACTTCAGCTCTTGGCGTTATCTGACAGTAGGCTAATAGTGCTTCTTTCAAGATCCATGATGAGGTTCACTTTAAAACTCATTACACGTTTGTATAGAAAACAATGAAAACCCCGAAAATTATATCTGAGATCTATATCACTTTACCAAACAAAATTATTAATAAAATACGCCCTATGGATAGATTATACAATAATACCTTTTAGGGAGTCTATTCAAGATAAAATAATCTTTACTTTTGTCCAGATTTCTAAAATAAAACCCTATATAAGTACTGAGAAATTAAAATTTAATTTGTAACTTTACTTATATACGCAACCATATACTTAGAGACAAATATACTTAGTAACAAAAAGTTACTGTATCATAAATTATTAAGTCACTCTGCTTAGTAGTAAGGTACGAGGTCCTTCATTGTTTTACATTTGAAACTCAAAATGTAACTAGATATTTTTGTTCTTTCAGTGAATAATGATAGAAATTTATAAATATGAGACACAACAGTATTTTAAGGGATAGTGGTCTAACCCTGTCAAATTCTAATGGATATCCAGGGGATGGGATATGTGACATTTTGACCCGATGTCCAGTAGGTTATAGCAATTAGTCTTATCAAATGCTTAAGAGTAGGATTCGGAGGGTTGACTATGATATTTTTGAACACGTCTCATTTAAGTTTACTTAATTTATCACTACAAATAGTATCACGTTTAAAATACTCAACTCATAGTCAAATTCTCAGATGTTACAATTAAAAAAAATAGTTGTTAGGAAAGTGTTCCTGGAAGGAACACTACTTGATTTGAAAATAATAAATCTCGTAAAAATAATACATAGGTATATATTTTATGTTTGATTCTAAGCTTGTGGTTTCCTTACACTACATATTTATATTGTCCTGACTTGAATAGACATTTTTATCTTTGGGAAATGCAATTTTTTAGTGTTGATGAAAAGTTTACACTAGAAAAAAAATGTCAACTGTTCAAAACATACAAAGATTCTAAGTTTCTAACAAAACTATAATTAAAATCTCAGATTTTCCCATAATATGGGAAATTAGTGTAAAAAGCAGTACAACTATCATTGAGAGGTAGAATGATGTCAAATGTGGGCCGAGTGGCGCACGGCGCATGCAGGACGCGTATCTGAAGCGGTGCTAATGTCTGTTTGTATCATTAATCAATTCCATCAGATACGTGAAGCGGCTTAATTAGTGGTTAATTAAACAGATATTAATGACTGAAGCCTCCACGGCTGTCCGAGGAAATTAGGGCTTCTTCTCCGCTACTGGGAGTGGCACGGTCGCACGAACCAGCGCCGGAGATAGTTGGAGAGTATTCTAAGGGGTATGTTTGGAGTTGGTACTACTAATCAGTATTTAATGGAATATAAAAGTGTTTGAGTTGTAATTTTTGTAAATTTAAACACATTCAGTAGTTGGTGTAGCTGTTTGGAGCTTCGTTTTTACATCTAGGTGTGATTAACATCATATTATTAGTATTTACTCGAGTGAGATCTAGATGGCTACCTATCTTACCCGTTTCCAACCATCTCTGTTTTTGCTGTATAAGTTTTTTATAAAAAGAATCACAGATCTGTGATAAATTGTGATAAACTTCTCTATTACTATGGTTTATTTATATCTCTCTTTGAACCTCTAATCCTGGCTAAGCCTGAACGCTCAGTTTGACCCAGCTTGTTTTTGGGTGAAGGGAATCTCCTTACAGGCTACCTGGGATGTTCAGGAGGAAGTATGTAGTCTGAGGGGGTGCTGTTCTTCACGTGTACCCTCATACGAAAGGACAGGGGTACACCCATGCCTTTACTGTTTGATTTTGGGTAGTCGTTAGATAGAGGTGGGAATCGATTTTTGAACGTTCTGTAGCCCGACCATGGGTCTGGACCACTTTTGACTTCCCTAAAAATGTTTACCTTTGGGGTAAAGTAATATTTTACAAGAAGACCATCCATCCCGCTAGATGGGCACCGGAACCTAAAAAATCCAAAATAATAAATGATTTGATGAAACGTAAATTATTTATTTTAGTGTCAGATTGTCGTTAAAAAGTGTCACCATTGCTTAGTAACTTCAGTGGGTGGATGGAGTGATTTTGAAATCACGTTTAGCGGCATAACTAATTGGAGAGTGAAAAGTAATTGGTGAAAAGTAAAGTGACATTTCCCAACGGCCAGGATGACGAGTGTAGCACATAAACTCCGAGTCACTAACCTCGAGCACCGTTAGTCAGACGAGGTTCCAGGTGTCACTGGGGCATAAAACAAAGAATCCGCCCAAATATTCATCGGTTAACGGTGGTGGAGGCTATCGGAGATAATTACCTGCGTCGGAGGACGCCGAACGGCTCCCGCACTCCGCGACCGCCGTTCGACAACCGCTTATGTCCAATTATAGGATTGTCGGGAGTAATCCGCCCGATTGGATGCTAATGAGCCAATTTGTTGGAGTTCTACGGGAACAAATGTCCAATCCGATGTTAGCTTCCGTCTGAACTGACGTAAAACGGTTTGTGGGTTAACAAGATTGCTACCTTGCGCGAGTGTCAAAACATGTGAGGTTTGTGAAAAATAGATTGAGGTTAGTGGAAAATCTAGTGTTTGATTGTTTTTCGTGTAATATTTTGACCAAAGTCTAGTGTTAGAAGTTTTAGGTCGGATTGGTGCATCTTACATGACTTAATGACTAATGTAGATGTGACCAACGTCTTAACGTGCCTTCTGAAGCACGATGACAGTCTCAGAAACTTCATATGCACCATGATTGGGAATTGAACCCGGGTCTTTTGGACGGTAGGCCAGTACTTTACCCATTTAGCTATGACTGCCACAAGATTAAGGGTGGATTCTAGGAAAAACATAACCAATTAATGACATCAGGTTTTCAAAAGGTTGAAAAATATTTATGCTAAAGTGCAATATCTTTCATATAAGTAGGGGTCTATATAAATGTCATATGGTTGCTGAAGTGAAAAGAACACATCTGTGTAGTTGGAAAATAATAAATTGAATGAAATAATACGAAGAATAATGATTATAAATTATATTTTTTATATTGTTCAGGATCAAGGAATTAATTGAGATTTAACGTGTCTCTGTACTTAAGCTTGTGAAATAGACGAAATAAGAAGTTGAAAATCGTCAATAATTGTTTTAGGAACGAAACATCCGTAATGAGATTATTAATGTTAATGGTTTCAAATATGTATGTAAGACTGCTTCGTCTCTAAGCCAAATCCTATAATAAATATCTTTAATATCATTAGTAATTTACATCTCACATTGGTGTTTCGATTCTAGTAAACGTGATTTCTAATATTTTGGGGAGCTCTAGAGAGAAAACGACTTCATTACAAAACAAAAAATGTAGTATTTGTGGTTTAAATACCTGTCTGTCGAGAGATCCTTGTGCAGCTTTTGCGACTGCGGTTTCGTGTTGCTGGAACACATCTTCAGGTCTTCAATATCACCGTAAACCGTTTACATTATACAAAACACTACTATTTACACTAACATTACACATCGAAAACACAACTATTTACAAGACGGGCGAGCGAGGGCGCAGCGGGGGTGGATGAGTCTGGACTCAACACCAATGTAAACAGTCGACTATGATATTCAATACCTGAAGATGTGTTCCAGTAAAACGAAACGGCCGTAGTAATAAAAACTACACAAGAACCTCTAGACAGACAGGCATTTTAAACCACAACTTTGTTCTTCAATGATTCACAGGCTATCCACAATGAATATAATATTTTTTGGGATTCAATATAGGTATGTAAAAGAAGCCAAAATTAATTATTAACCTCAACTGTTGCTTAAATTGCAGTAAATAGTCCAACCAAGAACTTGTGGTTCTCCCCAAGACAAACATTTAAAATCAAAACGTATGCTAATTTTGCCAGGCTCAAAAGTAAAATTTAAATCAAGCTAATGAGATCATCACAAATTTGAATGACGTAAATATTTTTATGTTTATCTTTTACCTCGCTTTATTGCAATAAAAATAGGCACAATCCTTAACATAATCATGTACTTAATTTTGGTAAAAAACAAATAACTTTCGATACATACGATTTTCAAATCGATCTCACGACTTTTGAGCGTAAATTTTCAGTTTCAGCAGAAACCGCATGCTAATATCAGTTGAATTCCCACAGGTGTCAGGTAATGATACTGAGGTTAACATTGTCCCTTAATTGTCGCCGCCATTACCCGCCGTCGCTTCCCGCCCAAATTACACCCCGCGCTCTATGGAAAGCGCGGGAATTAATGTAATCATAGTTTTCGATATTCGTTCCCGGATAACTAGGCCTGCGTTAAGTATAGGGAGATGAAAACGCTCGTTTAATTTATACAATGCGAGATTGTCGGTCATTTTAGTAGGCGTTTGGGACGATGGGTCGAGAGGAGCCGCGTTTTTTGTTTGGTGACCTTCGGATTTTGTACGGGTTAAGCGGTTTTGATTGGTTTTGGGTATTTTAAAACACTGTTTACCCAACGATTAATGAAGGAAATTCATTAGGAGTGGCAAAATATTTTGTGTTAGCCTCACAAAAACAATATTAATTTTGTTAAAGCTTTGCAGATTACACAAAAGTCGTAAAATGTTTGTTAAGTTAAATTTAAGGTAAAGTGATTATCTAGGGAACTAAATGATTTTTTTATTTTATTTTCCTATGGAAGAAAATATAACTACGCGATTAAATTCGTTAATTTTTATGATCGATTTTTGTTTTCAATTAGTTATACACCTAGACCATCTCTTTACGTCTATCATGTAACGGCAATTGCTGTCACTAAATTGACATTATTCTCATCGGACTAAAATCTGGGATGGGGAGGTTCAATCAATATAAATAAAGGTTTTTTATAATATCATCAGAGATTCAAAAATCGAGCTGTTCAGTATTTTGTGCATTTTCTATGTTAGTGGTATTTTTAAGTTTTGATAGGGCCCTATGCAAAATCCTGGACTTTGTATCACTAGACCTCTAATGTCAACATGTGTCACTTATTAAATGGACGGTAATCAAATTGACTGGGACCGTGGCTTGTCCTGTAATCCAGCTACTTGGTAGTCACGAATTGTGGATAGGCGTGAGCGATGGTCGGTGGATGTGAGTAGATTGACGATCGCACAATTCAATAATACGTAAATCTGCAAAGAACATTCTCATAATTAGACCAGTTTATAATTCAGAGGCAGTGGTTCGGACTCCACGTTAAACTGTAGGTAGAAGATAAAACTTTATTATGTATTATATAGATTGTGAATTAGTTGTATGTTTGTCACCTTGGTGACTGGTGCGAGGTGGAACAAGTGTAATTATTGATTGCATGACTGTGGATATGATCACACGTGTGCATCGCCGTGCTTGTCAGGACGGGAAATCCCCAATTAAACTATTCCTGCACCGCTGCTGATGCAAACATAATGAGAAATTGATCTATCCGGTAAACATTTCGAAATTCAATAATCATTTATGTATTGTTCTTATTGGTTTTATGTACAGTACTTACAACTGAAACATTCTGTATGTTAATTTTTGACATTCTTATGGTTGTCTAAACCTACATTAGTATTTACCTCTACTTACAGTTTTCGAAGAGTGTTTATTATTGAAACATATTAAGTCGTTGAAAATAAATATGTTTACATGTTGTACGTTCATGCTATGTGGTCAAACATTGTGGACCATGTATCTTAAAAATATACTTTATAATCTGCTTTTATGATTTCTAACACTCAGCATAATGCTTAAAGCGGTAAAAACGTTATACTCTACAATTTAATATTTGTTTATTTTCCACAAAAACAAAGCATAATCTAAGGGCACACTCACAACTAATCGTGTGTCGAGTAACAGTCACGAGTAGCCTGACAAAAATGCGAGCGCAAGTTGGCTGACTGTTTACAAGTAACGAGATGGGAAAGCGTCGAGTGGAAGTTTGGACTGGTAATTTGAGCGGGTTGTGAAGTGATGGGAACGAAGAGTGCGTGCAACAACCGCCGTCATCGCGTGATTGGCCGCGCAATTACAAGTTGGCTAAAAGTGTCGCTAGTTGCGTGCCCCGCCGTCAGGCCGCGCTGCTGTCTCGTACCTGTCCCATCATTATACGATACCGGCCATTACACGGGCGAAATTGCGAGCGGGAATGCGAAAATCGTCCAGTCGATCATACCGTGAGAATTGAATGATGATACGGCCCGCAGTGTAAATACAGTATCCGCGGTGCGCGGTGGAAACAAAACCGGTGCCAGTGCGCTGCCCTGGGGCTGCCCGGCGTGTCTTGTTTATCCACTACTCTGCTCGCAAATGGATGAATCAGCTGTTGTATATATTCCGAATGTCACTAATTTAATGCTGATCGAATAAATAATGTGGATTTTTCTTCTCCGGTGGATGGCTCTTGTCATTCTGCGACACTCCAAATGAACATGGAACCTTTTTAAAAACATGATCTTAAATTTTCTAATTATGATACCTTTACAATGAACAATACTGACACAATTGCTATGAACATATTCATAACCATGGGTATGAGTGAAAGAGACGACCCCATATATCATAATCATACCGTAGGAAATAAATCACGGTGTTTCCAAAACTAAATTCATTTTAATGACCTAAACGACACCGTCACGATAGCTCCAGGATAACGCTCTGGCAGAGTAAGTCAAAGGTTGCTGGGTCGAAACCGGTGGCCGGTGACTCCTGTCAGATCATGAGTGGTCTCCTCGCTTGCGGTACCTCACTGTTATCTTTAATTCACTGCACAGAACCTGAGCCATGATAGTTGGGGCTAAAAATACGACTGATACGTAATCATGGGGCACTTGTCGCAATATTATAGGCCTACAAAACGTTGAATGCCGTTCGAGCTTTAGCCTTCGCACTGAGGATATCCTTCTCCGGCAGTTTAAAGTAGTTAACCTCTTGAAGACAATACAGCGTCAAGTGTGCCGTGTGCAGTGTGCAGTGTGCGCCTGTGGGCACGCAATGACACACTGCACGCGGCATTACAGATTACGCGAGCCCCGAGCACCGCCGCGCTTTCCTTATGCAAATCCGCCACCTATGACCAACTAAATGACCGCGCGCACATAAAGCGCCGTGTGTAATTTTGAATTTTGCATGCGCGCCTTTGCCGGCAACATTTTGTTCCACTTGGCAAATTGTCGGCGTTAAACTCCCGTTATATCAAGAGTGTTTTATTTGTCTTTCGGGTGTCGTGGGGTTTATGTGAGTTGGGAATTTGGCAGTTATGTAATAAATGTAATGCGAGGAATCATCAAGATTCGTTAAGGGTTAGGTATAATAATTATATATTGAGTTTCGGCATCAATCAGTGGAGATTTGGGATTTATCTCTATATATAAAATTGAATGTATGTCTGTCTGTCTGTATGTCCTTTATGCGTTGCCAAACTACTCATCCGATCGCCATGAAATTTTAGGAAGTTGCTCTACATGTGTCCGGGAAGGTTTTAGTGAAAAAATATTTTCAAAAACCCCATAAGTTTCCATTTTATGACGTTTTAAATTTCTAATGTTAACCTTATGGAGAGTAAGTTTGTTTACAAAATGTCTACAATGAAAACATTTGATTTCTTAGCTACAGCTGATTGGTTTACTTTCCATTAGCTTTACTATCCAATGCCATCTGAATCATTCATTAATGTTAAACTATGAAGTAAATGTGTACTGTAAAAAATGAACAGCTTTATTCACCACGTTAATAGTTTACGGTTTTGGGGGATTATGTATTTATATTTTTATTTTCTGTCTGATTAAAGTCACGTGTTTATATGATAATTACAATGTTTATAATATTAAGTTTATTATAATAATCAGCTGTTGTATATCTTTCCTATAAAAGCCGTATTACAGTTAGGTTTCGTTTGGGTTTGGATTGGATTTGAAAATTGTGAATTAATCCACTCAGATTTATTTGTTTTATGGGAATGTTATTAATATGTTTTATCATTTCAGTATTGTTATTCACTATGCAGCGACCCAGAATAGATAAACTTTCACAATGAAGCCGTTTTGCTATTCGACTTCAGAACATGGCCAATCTTAAAGTTAACATGTGTTTACTGTGAGGCGTTACGAAGTTCGCCGGGTCAGCTAGTTTCTAATAAAACCTACTCCTGTTGAGTATTTTAAGCACAAGGGACGAGTGTTTATGGTATGTATGATTAATTTGAATTTGATGAGATTTGTAGTTTTGCAACTCACAAACACCAGATAATGAACCCGTCGTCAAACCATAACTAAATGTTTGTCTATTGCTAATGTTTGAACAGGTGTCATTCACATGATGAAACGTGCAGTATAACCACTGACCCAGCTTTACACATTTGACCGGCAGTCTGGGCTAAAATTTCGAACATGCAATCCTGGCGTGCCACTAGGACCAGAGATTTCATATTCCATAAATATCGTTGTAAGCCATAATACCACAGTTGTACTTTAAACCCTACTCTGTTAAAAAAGACTGTACATTTTAATAAAAATATATACAATAATCTTACACATGATGTAGGTTAACCAACAATCTGGATCTACAACTCTTTACATGCCAAATAGTATTTACCTTAGTAATGTTATATAGTAATAGGTATTATTTATGTGTCACACATAGTAACTAAATATAGTTTTCTGCATAGTAGTATAGTAGGCCAATAGTAAACTTAACACAATCACCAGACAGTGTATAAATGACGATGGCTTATAACGATCAACGACACAGATAACACACCATTCCCAGTCCAGTAACGATCTTTCACCAACTGGACTCAACGAACAGTGTTAAAGGTTTCGGTTTTGGGGATTTGCGCCGAATGATGAGCTTTTGATGATGTTCAAGGTGGATAAACGTGGGATCACGAGCTAGACGTTGTGATCATCCTTCGTTTATAAATGTTGCAAATACCAAACTAAATTAAGGGAATTTTTAAACTCAAAGGAATGGTCATGTATGCATGTTTAAAATTAAAGAAAATAACAAAAAGAAACAAATATCAGATACCACAGATTATGTTGCTAAGCAAAACACATTCCAATAATGTTTAATATAAAAGAATAAGAACAGCTGTTTAGATAAATCGAAAACATTCCATTTAGAAATATCCATGGTCTAACCTATTTCCCACAGGGATGTATATACAACCATTTTTCATTTGAGTTTTTCCAATTGAATCTCCATAAGCTCAATATTAATTTTTGAGATTTTAAACTTAGTTTACAAGAAATACGGTATTTTACTGGACATTAGACCTATTCAGAATTTATTTGACATGGATATGTCTTAGCTCCGGGGGGAGGGGTAATTTGCGCGACATAAATTTCAAACAGTGACGTCATTTTGCTAGTTGGTTATAACTATGGACAATGTTCTAGTAGACCTAGGCAATCTTTTAGTCAGGCATAATATGACAAACATAATCTAATAAACTGTAAATATTATCTAATTAGGCTTCATATACGAGTATAGTACCTTATGAGTTGCATTTTTATATTACGCAGAGGTAAAAAGGTCAAAGGCAGCGTTCAATTTATGAGCTAAGCGGGGTTGCAGGATTTTTATTTTACATTTTTAGTAAAATATTTGTATATAAAATATTAACCACTGGAAAACGGTAAATAAATCCGTTGAAAATAATTTTGATGTTGTTCAATTCTGTGTAGACATACGTCACGGCCATAAAAACCTACCTCTAAATTTTTTCTTCTCTGGGATCATCATTATCAGGATGTATTCTCTCTCTTAAACCTATTGCAGCGTACTAATTAATTATTGCACGGTTGAATAGCACGTTCAACTTAAATAAATATGTTACAGGTACAATAAAAGGCTGGTTAATTAATAAATGACAATTCAAATCCAGTTAACGACAAGCAGAGCTGTCCTGGAACCCAGCGAAGAACCTCCAGCTATCAAGCTCTGTAGCTGTGAAGACCTATTTTAGTTAATAGTACGTAGTTATTTTTTTACAATAGCTACGGAAACTTGAACTTAGGAATACAGCACACTATTTGTAACTATGTAAAAGAATAGCTTAATAGGTTCTGGACTGATTACACACAAACCTTCTGTGGTATTTGATCCTGAAATATTCTAGTAAAACCGTTTGACCGAGTAGAATCACTTTAAATCTGTAAAGTTTAATATACTGTAGGATAGACCACCTCCAAAAAGAAACCAAATTGTTTCACAGTAACAACTGTCATATTGTTGAACAGTTTTATTTGAAAAAATGTTGATGCTTTCTAGAGATTCGAATAAATTAAACAGTTCGCAGATTTTAAACTATCTCACGCTTAGCTACAATCTAATTGACGAACAACTCGCCCTGACGATAACACTAATCTCGCTCTTCAAACAAAACAAGAAGCTATACTCTGTACCATATCGTAACCAAAAATACCATGCATTATCCCAAGGAACACCCGGGTAATAGGTAAACCTCCCAAAAAGCGATGCCAATCTGGCGGGAACTGCTGGTTAACGAGGGAAGAACAGTGGCGCGGCGCAGCGGCGGACTTGGTAATTACTGTTATTTTATAAGAGGTTAAGGAAGGCCCAGATTTGAGATACGGTCGCGATCGTCGGTTATATAATGATACATTGCATTACCGTCTGTGCAGTACTACTTGATAATTGCCATAACCCACAAACTCTAACGGCCGTTAATATTCTTAATATGGCTGTAAAGAGGAACAGTCCGGAAATAACTGATTTTACTTTACGGTTCCGGTTTCCTAATTGTCAAGAGTGATTACGGTCGTAAATATAGGCATGGTTAAATTTCGTATTCATTTTAAAGTTTATTAGGTATTTTCATAAGTTTCCTCATTTTGTTGATATATTTCATACAATGGCTTAAATTACTATTGAAAATTATAGAAAAAAACATTTTAGTGTTTTACATACTTTATTTAGGACATTTTAGCGTTTCTTAGATCTTTAAACAAAGACTGGAACCATGGCGTGTCCTGTAATCCAGCTACTTGGAGTCACGAATTGTAGATAGTTGTGAGCGATGGTTGGTGGGTGTGGTGTTCTGTTGAGTCCATTAACGTCCGCACTATTGAAACTATGTCAATCCGCAAAGACCATCCTCATAATTAGACCAGTTCGTAATTCATAGGTAGGGGTTCAGACTCCACGTTATACCGTAGGTCCCTTAGATATGACATTGACTGTTAGGCTATTATATAGCACTTCTATCTAAGGAACATGTCAGCCTAAGTCAAACTCAAACTCAAATCTCTTTATTTAAGACAGATACAAACTGCATAATAGCGTCATGACAAAAGTGTTCCTTACAGAAATAATTATTAAAATTAAAATTGTAATATCATAAAAAACCGTTCGACAGAGATAGTCTAAGTTAGACTAAAAAGTCTTTAATGCTGTAGTAACAGCGTGACAAAAGAAGATTCTTAACCCCTTTGCCAAATTTGTCCACGTCTGTTTCAAGACAGCAACGAGACTACATGATCGTGCTACAATCATCTTACTCTCATTTCTCATTCATACTTAAAACTCCTACCTTGGTAGTTTGCCATTTCTAATGTAATTATATTGGGAAGATTTTGAAAACCCTAAACACAATAATTTCTTTATTACGCAGCCCAATAAACCATCTTGACCTGTGTGTTTGTATATGACAAAGTGGGAGAACGATTCACATTTTTGCCGGACTGTGACAGTTGAATAATACTAATATAGTAACATATCATGCTTTAGTAATTCTTCTCTATACGAACCAAGGATGGATTTTCCCTTTACGTCTAAAACTGCTCAAAATATACCATTAAGAATATTAAACCTCCAACAGTCTGTAAATCCTAATCAGCTAATTCGAAAAATATTCCCAGCCCGCTGTCCTTTTTGTGGCCTTTGGTCCCATTCACAAAATCACCGTCCGTTCCTCCAAAGCCCCAATCACATGCCAAAGAGTTGATTGAAAAGTGAAAAGCTCAAAGAGCCTAAAAAGAGCGGCCGGCGCCCAGTAGGGCCAACCTCCCCTATCAAAAGGCCAATCCGCTAATTTCACCTAAGAGCTTTTAGTTTCATATTTGACTTTTGCACTCCGGCCGGATTTGCTTAATTAATGGCTTGGTTTTTAGTTTGGTCTGTGGCTTCGGAGAGATACGGTGTTTAGGAATTATAAAATTCTCTTGGAGAAAGTGTTACGCCTAAGCCTCTTAACTTGTTTTGACCACTGCTAAGCTTTGTTGAGTCGTTCGTAATATATTTTTTTAAATTTTTTATAACATTAGCTTTTTTAACGTAATGGTTATTAATCCAATTGCATTAAAGAATACGATTTTATACATCCTACCTTAAGTGGTTTGCGATGGACTCTGAAATAATTCATAGCATACTTAAATGACTGTGTTTAAACATACAACATAGGATGATAACTCAATTATAATTTTTTATAGATTTTGAGGTAATGCAAAAACAAATTGTAAATGAAGGATATATTTAAGTATATGTTACGCGGCCATGTTCACTCACACAATTTTAATTCAATGTTTATACAATGTTTACTACAATGTTTATTCATTGTCCCTATAATTAGCCTATTATAGGCTACAATATAAGATTATGAAGTATAATGTTCAACTGTTTCATTGAAATTCATGATAGTGATGGATATTTAATCATATATTTTACAATTAATAGGACTTAATTGGAGATTAATTGGAAACTAAACAACATTTTTGGAGGTTGAGAAGCTCCTCCTGTTTTCAAGAGATTACCTAATAAAATACATATAGAAATTGAATGTTAAAGTTATAGATATTAATTATATCATGCTGTCATTAATACTATGAATGAATGAATAAAATGAATTAATGAATCGACAGTCGTTCTCCATATTTTGTTCCGAGTGCACGCTATCTTGTGTCGCCCCGCTAGCTCGGAGGCGGAGTGCTGTGTTATTTAAGTACAATATTTTATGTTGTGTATGATAAATACGTATAGTATTATTGACAACATGATATAATTCATATCTGTAACTTGAACATTCATTTTTTATGTAAATTATTAGGTAATCACTTGAAAACAGGAGTTCCTCCACCTCCAGAAACGTTGTGTAGTTTCAAACACTAGAGCGATAGGAAAAGTCCAAATAATTTTAAAATAAATAATCATGTTCAATTTCCAAATACAAGAGATACAAATATTTATCTAGATAAATCTATTTGTTTAGTTAATTAACTTATTAAATAATTAAATAAATAATGTTTAAAATAATCACACAAAAACACTTTTATGGGACAAAGAGTATAAACTCAACCCTTGGACAAGTGGTTGTGTGGAAGTTCCCCCAACCCAGAGAAGCTAGGACACAAATTTCAAGGTGGAGACAGCCCGACGACCCCTGCAGTTTAATGGCTAATTTCACTGACACAAGACACACCCCCTTTTAAAAGTCTTCCCTCGCTATTTCCTTTAAAAGATTTGCCCATTCAACCTTTCCCGTGGATGTAATTGAGGGCACCTAATGTGGATTAGGTTTGGTTCCTGTGACTTCCGAATCTTAAGTGCTTTCTGGTTTAAGACTAAATCAGATTTTATTATTTAACATTTAATGCTACTAGGTAAGAAGTGGAAATGAGTTAATGACACAGCAAATTTATTAAATTAATTTTCATTGCCTTGACTAATTCACATTGAATCCAGGTGAAGTTCTGGAACGAATAATCCATAACCTTTTACATTTATCCCAGCAGTTTTATCCATCGCGATGGAACAGCCCATGAAGTAATTTATAAAAAAACTTAGCGCCTTCTTAAAATTTGTACTATTTCCTATATATTTCTTATCAGAAACCTAATTTAATAGAACTACTGTACCTTTGAGCACATAACTAAAAAAAGTTAAATTTAGCATAACGCTAGTTTTTTGACATGGATATGTCTAAGATCTGAGGGGGGTGAGCAATTTGCGGGATGCAAAAGTGTTATGAGGGTGGCGTCATATGGTTATGAGAATAGCTGTTTAAGGGAGTTGCAAACATTCCCAACAGACATGGCCATGATCTAATCCCCCCCACAAGGAAGTAAATACAGCACATTTTTAGTTAAGATAACTTAAATGTTTAAACTGTTGAGTAACTCTTAGCTGATAACCAGGTTTAAATTATTTATTTGACAATATATTTTCATTGAAAAACTACTGATTGTTTTGATCTGTAACGATTTTTACTCTAATTATTTTTAATAATTTTAAAGTACAAGTCAGAAGACTGGGATGGTCATCCTGTAATCCACCTACTTGGAGGTCACGAATTGTGGATAGTTGTAAGCGATGGTCGATGGGTGTAGTGTTCTCTTATGTGGATTAATGTCCGCACGATTGAAAACTACGTTAATCCGCATAATTTGACCAATTCGTTATTCAGAGGCCGTGGTTCGGATTCCACGTTAAACTGTAGGTCCCTTAGTTGCCATTGGCTGTTTGGCTATTAATTAACAGTCCTGTCTAAGGAACATGTCAGCCTTAGTCAGTAACAAGACTACAAGATCGCGCCACAATCATCTTACAATAAACCCTCATTCATACTTGGCTTAAACCACCTACCTTGTGGTATGGTCGTCATTTCAATAATCTAATCTAATCTTAATTTTAAACTTTCCTATCTATACTTTACTTAAAGAGTGGACAAAAAGCATTTTTTTATATTTACAAACCACACAACAGTTGAGAAGTACTAATCTGGTAGAGTATCGTAGTATAAAACTGCACAACCCCGATCTTGTTGCATGTCATCACTGATTTCTTCACACATTTTTTACATATATCTGCTCTTCCGGAGAACCATCAATCGAGATGACGCCCCGAGGACCTGTAGCAGGATGACGTCTCGAGCCATTAGCCAACCTCAGTTTTTTACACCGGAGGACCCCCATTACAGCCTCCGTTTGTCACAGGCGTAAAAATCGGCTCAAAAGAAGAATCGACCTTTCCAAATCATAATTATCAGCCCCATTGTCAGGCTCAGTTTTAATTTTGGTGAGGAAGTGACGAACGATGAGAGACCAGCAGGGGACCCTAATGGTCCGGGGACAGTCTTTGGCTTTGATAAAAACACCGGGAACACGTCTGTAAAATTCCATTAGGCATCGCTGCAAATAATTACATCGGTACATCATTTTTGTGAAATATTGTAAATCTACAAGAACGAAAGAGGTCATTAGGATGGGAGAGGTAGTATTCCATGGACAGTATTCCTACTCTAGGATTTAACCCATCAAAACCAATACAGATATTATAGGATAGGGCTATAGGATATCCCAAGAAAAGTCATGAAAAGTCATGGTCCAATTCTAGAAATCCACCACCGAACATATACCGGACAAGGCAAAGGTTAACCCAAAGAGCCCTCAAACTTTCATCTGAGGGAACCTTTGATCCTTAGCCAGAGATCATACAACCCATCTAACAGTCACCCCTCCCAGGTAGACAATAAGGAGATACTCCATTCTTCAGAAGTCCATCATCCGGGAACAATAGAGTACCAATGTGACTGTAAAACCTAAGGACATGTGAGTACTCCATTTCTATAAATAATCTAGCAAACGGTAGCCAGCACGTCAACACCAAGGGCTTTCGTTTTTTTTTTTTTTTTGTTATTTTTTTTTTTTTTTTGTTTTTTTTTTTTTTTTTTTTTTTTTTTTTTTTTTTTTTGATTTTTTTTTTTTTTTTTTTTTTTTGTTTTTTTTTTTTTGTTTTCTTTTTCTTTTTTTTTTCTTTTTTTTTGTTTTTTTTTGGTCAAAGGTTAACCAGGGCTTATGCGATATCGTAGCGGCCAGAAAGTTACACCTCAACTAACGTGTTCATCACGTTTATGGAAAATAGTCCCTATAACTAGGTATGCTTTTTTGACGTGATTGTGACATAAGCGAATTCACTTTCACTTACTGATACAATATATTCTCAAGAAATGAGATTCTCTTCAGAGTAGATTATTTTAACAACCAAACATTACCATAACTACTTCGTTTCAAATTTGTTAAGTGGTACGAATGAGCGTTTATTTAAAATAACTAAAATTGTTTTTTCTTGAATACATTTTTTTAAATTAAGGATCTGAAGACGGCGGGTTTTTATTACTAGAGTTCTATGTAACAAATTGATTAAACCAATCCCTATATAGATTTCAGAACGCTCAATATTGCTGATTTGAAAGTTCAAAGATGATCTGCGTACAGTGCCCACTTCTTTAACTTAAGGCCGCAAATCCGATCATGAAAGCCTTAATATTGTAATGGGCTTAACTGGAATCTAGTTTACTTTAACATTCTTTAATGGTTCTGAAAATTTAACTTAATCTACCGAACGGTAGTTCAAGAGTAATACTCTGGCCCAGTAAGTCAAGGGTTGCTGGATCAAAACTGGTGGCCGGCGACTCCTGTCAGATCGCTATGGTACCTTGCTGGTCTTTAATTCACGGCAAAGACCCTGAGCCAGTGATGACAGATCAGGTAATACCAGTTAAGGATGTGGTGATGGAGGTTTTATTTCTAAAAATTTGAAAAAGAAAATAATTACATGGTCTATTTCATTAACGAAAATATACGCTTCCATACCACCTAAAAACCAGAATTGTATTAGTAAAATTAGTAAAATCTATCATGGTAATAGTGCATGCTTTTTACATTAAAATCATTTTATGTTGTAAATAATTTTAAGGGTGCTAAAGTGATAGAGCTGCTAAGTTTAACTATTTTTAACGCATTTCCGGTCATCCGCCTCTTCCAAATATAGATAGACTGTGTTAAATCCACCGGCGCAGGTAATAACCTAAGTTGGTTATTGTTTCTATTATATTTATGCATATTTGTGTGCCTCATAACATATAGACTTTATATAAAAACATATGTCATTAAATTCATCACACTCTCACTAAAAAATAAACACAGGTAACAATTTTATTCCCTATATAGACCTTTAGCCGATGATGCTGAATGTCTTATGTTGGGGTTTAAATAGACATTACACAATTGTAAATCAATTGAAGGTTTGACTAGGAACATTGAATGCAGTGTTGCGGTTGTAGGAGCGGCAGGAGCGGCCGAGGTGGCGAAGTCCTCCGTCCTCCCACGCGCCGCAAGACAGATGGAGCTGCGCGAAGGCATCTGCGACTACAGCTGCCGGCCGGGACAATAATTAAAATACAAAATCTCGCAGTCGGCTCGCTGATGGGTCGGGCCCTTTGTTTCAGGCCCCCCTCGATCAAGACAAATGCTGGGCCCGGGCTGGGGCCCCCGACCGCGGCCCAGGTCCGCGTCCTTGTTGATCCCTACCTTAAATTGCTTTCTTTTCAGCCGCCGGCCGGTGATTGATTTCGGTTGGTTTTACATTTAGATGGGCCGCGGTTGTCAATCGGTAATAGGACGATGACGTCACGTAGCTGTAAGGGTTGCGCCTGGCGCTAGCTCACGGACACGCTGCCTAACGTGCGCAACATGCCAGTCGGTAACATAGATGAAATTAATATTAAACGTTGTACAGAATAGAAATAAACAAAAAATAAATGCTCATCTGTAATAATCAAAAAGGTTTTGCCTGATAATATATTTTCTCCTTGCTAAAATTGTTGGCTCTGCGTACGGCGGATCTGCTAAAATTGCCGGGCCTAGGTACGGTGGATCTGCTAAAATTACCAGGCCTAGGTTCGGCGGATCTGCTAAAATTTCTGGCCCTAGGTATGGCGGATCCACTAAAATTGCCGGGCCTAGGTTCGGTGGATCTGATAAAATTGCCGGCCATAGGTACGGCAGATCTGCTAGAATTGCCGGCCCTGGGTACGGCGGATCTGCTAATATTGCCGGGCCTAGGTACGTCGGATCTGCTAAAATTACCGGCACTAGATGCGGCGGATCTGTTAAAATTGCCGGGCCTAGGTTCGGCGGATCTGATAAAATTGCCGGCCATAGGTACGGTAGATCTGCAAGAATTGCCGGGCCTAGGTACGGCGGATCTGCTAAAATTGCCAGCCCTGGGTATGGCGGATCTGCTAATATTGCCGGGCCTAGGTGCGCCGGATCTGATAAAATTGCCGGGCCTAGGTACAGTGGATCTGCTAAAATTGCCGGCCCTAGGTACGGCGGATCTGCTAAAATTCCCAGACCTGGGTACGGTGGACCTGTTGAAATTGCCGGCCCTTTTCCCGAACAATGTAAACGTTTAGTAAAACAATTAAGGATTAAAACTTGAATAAAATACATTCTTAATCCTTTTTCAACTGAGGAAAAAATTAGGAAATAAGTAAAACTGATAAAAATAGATTTTTGGCTTTTTTTAGCGTTTCATGACAACCATTTCCATTGAAAAACTAAGATTATAATTAGTCTTTACAATAGGGACTATATAAAGTGTTAGAAACTACAATAAGTTGATAATAAACATTAAAATGTTAAAATGTTGTTATACAAATAAACCGTCTTTTGTTATTGGTCGTCGCAGATGTCGCGGGATTGTTTATGATTGATCACGATCTCAGAAATTATTCCGCCATAAAGTAAGATGCATAAAAATAAAGCCCACTTTTTTCTGAAGTTTTTGGTGTAATTTAAGCCAGTTACGATAACTGCTTATATTTACTTACTTATACTTACTTACTTATTAAATTGGTTATAACTATTTGGTTCAAATAATGTTTACCTACTCCAATCACATTACCGAGTTAGAGTTGGCATTGAAATCGCACTAAATTATGTTACGGATTTGAAAAAAAACTGTAAAGTTGTCCCTCCAGCTCACGAAAAGTTGTCCGGGACATGTAAGTCCCGTCTTATCAGAGATTACAAGGTCGTATCAGCGGCGGCCAGCGCCCCTGGCGGACCCCAGCTCAATCAATTATCACCCGCATCAGGCCCGTATCGCCGTCAGCCGTTTGCCGGACGATTTGACCCGTCAGTCACGTGACAGCTAATCGAAGAAAGCACAAAAACGGAATCCGTGTTGCCGCGACCCCTGTGGAGGGCAATTGATATAATTACTTTGTTGGAGGTGAAAGGAAAATTACTCTGAGACACCATAGATGACTAATTCTCGTTGATTGCAATATTTTGAGGGGGTTTATCAACGCCAACAGTATTTTTTTACATTGATATGTCTTAGCTCTAGTGAGGTGTTGGCAATTTGCGTGACCGAAATTTGAGACAGTGACGTCATTTGGTTTGTGACATCATATGGTTAGTGACGTAATTTGTTTATAAGGTCAGCTAATGACAGCTAGATAAACTGAAAACGTTTCCTTTGGACATATCCATTTTTTTATAGAAAACAGTCTAAACCGTGGTCCTATTACTACCTCATGTTGACCTCTTGTTATATACGTAAATAATTAAAGAACAATTACAAATTGCAAATTAGCCAGGAATCGAATTTTCGGCTCTTGAATGGAGAAAGGTATATTGGAAAAATACAAATATATGGAGTTATTACGTAACATAGTAAAACGTGTTTGTATGAAATACTTGCACTGTTAGTAGTAGAGTTGTTAGTAGTTTCTTGTAAGATTTAGTTCAGCATAAACGTATTTCCAATAGCGAATTCAAATAAAACACAATAGCTTTAAAACTTTATTTGAGACGTTTGAGTTACTTTATCACATAGCAGAAATATCCGGTAAACAATTAATGAATACATTATGTTAATGGCATATTTGTTAGTTAATTAAGTATCTGTACGCTAATAGACATTGCTTTTAGGATAACATCCGTAAACCAACAATCTAGTTTACGATGAAATG
This sequence comes from Nephotettix cincticeps, assembly GCA_023375725.1. NCBI lineage: Eukaryota > Metazoa > Arthropoda > Insecta > Hemiptera > Cicadellidae > Nephotettix > Nephotettix cincticeps. The sequence goes on along the minus strand of CM041787.1, from coordinate 57,304,821 downwards.
TTATTTAGTGAAAATTAATGATTATATTTCTTATACTTTTGATTTTTTATAATTAAATATTCTAATGATGGTTTTAATGGCTAAAATACTCAGTGTGAAAATATTTTAATATATCTAAATATATTTCTGAAGTTTTAGGGGCTCTGATTCTTAGTGCTTACTACCTCTTGTAACCCAGTACGGTTATCTAGTCGGTTCTGTCATTTTAATGAATCTATAATGGGTAAATAAATGCCCTATAGGATAGTTATATAGTTATCTTGCGTCTTGTGCTTGTCTATCTCTTCGGTTTCATCTTATATCTCCTGAAAACTGAACCATGAAATGTTCAATTTTATTTCTGAATTTCATTAGTTATTCTTCTCTGAAGGTTTGGGATGAATTATGCTTCCTCATGCGCTTTGAAGGATTCCTATCGTAAAAACAGGAATAGATGCTTAAGGATTTTGAGAGTGTGCGAATTGAATCGCCTCTAAACTTAAATTATTATTTTGTGTGGGTTTGGATTCTAATGAAAGCACTAATTAGACAAATTATATTTAGAGTAAAGTACAGTATCGTCGTTCCACTCGCCGCGGTCCTTCTCGAACAGCGGCTGTGTCGATGTCTCCACGACCCGTGGCAGGACGACAGCTCCGACGTCGGTTATGTTCCGGGTCGCTGAGGGTGTCGAGTGCCGGGTGTCATATCTTTGTCCTGAGCCATGGACCAGTGGACAGCCTCCGCGTCATTCCGTCACGTCGTCGACCGACCAAACTACACACTTCCTGTCACGACCGCCCCACACCGGTCCTTGGTCCACAACCCGCCCGGGGACCGAGCTTTGCGTTTCAGATCCTCCACCACATATTTTAACGTTTCCTATATAAGTGCTTCACAAACTGAAGAAGTCAGTTTGATTCTGCAAAATCTTGACACAAGTTTGTGATTCTTCGATATTGTACTATTAATGATTAAAGATCAATAATAATCATTAGATCATCATATAATCAATGATCATAATTAATGATTCATGATGATGGTAGCAAATTACAAAGCTAACCTTTGTCAGCAATAAGAATACATGTCATAAAGTTTATTACATTCATTACACTCACCGTGCAACACATATTTGGGTCGGTGTCTCAAATATAAATATCCAAAATGCTTTTTATGATTTCAAAATTAGGTTTTAGGTAGCTTACGTGTTTTTTTATGCTAGCGCAAAATCATAATAATATTTTCAGGAGATAAAATCATGTTTTAGGGTATACTTTACGCACATAAATGGAAATACTCACACACTAAGGACCTCGACTAACTTTTTCGCCATTTCCCTTTCTACCTAATCTTTTATCTCATGAATAATTAGTCCCATCACAGCCTATCCAAAAATAACCCAACCTGACTAAACGACAATGAACAGATTAATGTAGAGGGTCAAGTAGATTATTACACATGTTTAGATTGATTTAAGTTTTATTCAAGTTCTATTCAACTATGAAGACCTGATCATCTAGCACATCATTGACAAAGAATGTAACGAAGTTAGTGTGAATATTCATTGTAATCCAACAAAGAATAAAATTTATACTTAATCGTATGAAATGAACAATGACTATTACACTCATTAAATGGTCACTAATTTAGGATGCGCTATAACCACCCAACCTCGTTCTTATAATCATTAAATAAGGCAGTTTTCGAATTTAAATTTCGATGATTATTATTAATTTGTTGAAAATGACTGAATATTTTAGTAGAATGACAACAAATTGTCATGTTCTCGTTTATTTTCTCTTCATGCCTCCATATTTGCATAAATTGTTGATATACAAATTTGAATAGTATTTAATTAAATACATTGAGAACACGATTCACTATTATGAAGAGAGCAAAATGTTAATTGTGTGTGTAGAACAAACAAGACAATGTAATGATCTTTAATCAAATTAAAGTCAATATTTTGAAAAAAATTGTTAATTTATTTGTAATAAGTCATTTTTGCAAATACATTTTATTTGATATTGCATATGTTTATTTTACAAACGTTGTTTGTAATTGAACCAATGGATTTAATAATATATTTCATGTAGAGAGAGAGCATCGTATTCCCACGGAGCACGTTCTGAGGAGCGGATGGCATATGGGATGAGCCGCATAGCGCAACACAACTGTACCAAGGACCATCCCGGTGAACCAGTGACCCATATTCTCCCACCCTCCGCCCCCATACTCGCCGTGAGGGGAGGAACCCCTGCTGAGGGGGTGAAATACTCATTCCACCACCAAACCAATTAGGCGACCATTTATAATTTTGGTTTAATTTATTTATTAGTATCTACTGAGGCCCTCATGGTATGCAAATGTGATTGTCGGTAGGGATGAAACATTATTGGATTATTAAGGCTAACGTGTGATTCAAACATACTCAAATTAAACCAATGGTAAAATAAGACATTTATTGAGACAAGTTATAGATTCACATAATTACTAAATATAGAATAATTTGACAACCAACACAGTAAGTAGTTCATAGAATGTGAGTCCTATTGCAAGTACATAAATTTAATATAAAAAGGAAATCATCATTCGTGTGTCATGAGTTTCATATATCCTTCACTTTATGTATCCTAATTTACTTTTAAGTTCACAAACTGTTCCCACCGTTGCCAAACAGATTTGGCCAACGTTATATATTAGTAGAAACTAATTTGTGGAAGGACATGTTTTATAATTCCCCTATCATCTATGTCTTATCTTACATTTTTGTCCTCTTTACTACTCCCAAATTCCTGCAAATACCACTGGTAGGCCTATTCTTTGTGTTACTGGTCATGACATCTAACGATAAGTAATTTTCACGTCTCATCTTATCAGCAGGAACCGGTTATCACCGGATCCGTTTGTTACATTATCTTCGGCTGTAGCTAGTACGTAGCAGAATTATCTCAAAACGAAAATCCATCGGTGGTTGAGGGGTTTAGAACACGCGAAATAAGGACCAGAGTATCGCGGCTGAGCAATAACTTATTATCGCTCTATCCGCTCATACAGTTACATATCAGTAATTTGAATTTTTCAAGGATACATCTGCTTTCCTAAACAAATGTTAGGGAATATTATGTTTTTCAGCGTGGCATAGCAAGATTGAAGGATTTTAAAAAAGATTCGATTAAAGCAGGAACGGATTCTATTCCAAGTACGTTGTTTTGCTGTCCCTGGACTGTTAGGAATCATAACGAAGTTTATTATTATAAAAATATGTGTGAACAAATTAAAAAAACTTGATAAATAACTTATTTTTTATATCCTAATCTAATTTAAAGACATTGCAATTTGTTTATTTTATTGATGTAATAAACTATTGTTATGATACTTTTTTGTAAGCTATTTATCGCCTGGGCTTCTTTGTCATAAGCTTTAAAACACGTTTTGGCGTTAGTTTTCAATTTGACCATTATAGCCTCCAGATCACAGATTTAACTAAAATTAAGAATTAAAATACCTGTCGTACTGTCGGAGATCTTCAATTGTTATGGTGCAGATGACCAATGGTTTTGGACTTAAAAGTTCATTATCAAGTCAGAATACCAATAGTAAGTAATAACATTTATCCTCAACAGGCTCTCACCCTAAATGTATAATTTGGCCAAATTAAATGTATTTTATGTATCGATGTTTCCGTGTGTGTAAGTGTTTTGAAGACGACTCATCACTACGTCAGTGTTGAGGATAAATTTTATTACTTACTATTGGTATTCTGACTTGATAATGGACTTTTTAAGTCCGAAACCATTGGTCGTCAGCACCATAATAATTGAAGATCACCGACAGTACTACAGGTATTTTAACCTTAAATTTTCATTTTCAAAAATGTTTCACAAATCCCCGGTCTGCTAGGGGCATTCCCACCAGAATTGGGTAATGTTTACCCCCTCCTAAATAGATAACGAACTATTACTGAACAACTTTATGCAAACCAACTTTGGCTCTCTAAGACATCCTAGTGAGGGTCCAGGATCTAGCTAGTTACCCTGGTGGTTTGAAGTCGTGACTCTCAAATTTGTAATTATCAAGTAGGAACAAATCTACCTATATTCTAGTAGTTCTAAGTTCTCCACCGGGAGTCTAGCAGTTCCATGTCGCAACTCGACCTGTGCGGTTTCCCGCCAGATCCCAACTTGTAGTGTGGGAACCACAGCTGTTCCGGACGAGTCCGAATCGATATTCGATTAGCGACGATCCCAAGACAACGCCGCGATAATTAGTTTCCGTCTCCGCCACCGCAGAGACTCGTCGTTAGCTTGTCCCTCCACATGAGGTGGGGCCGTGGGGCGGCGGCGAACGGCGAACATTCTCATCGTCAACATGCCGCAGAGCCAACAACCGAATAGAACAAGAACAAAACTAGATCCATTTTAACTAACTCAACAACCGAATAGTAACAATCGAATAATAGTAGAAAACTAATCGAGGAATCGTGTCACTATTCTAAATTAATCAGGTCCAATTAAAATCTATATTTTTGTTTTCAAAATATTTCACCTATTTGTTTTCAGATATGCAAAACAAAATAATATTGGCAAAACACGAGGCCTATGCTAAACAAGAATACACCGAGATATTGTGTTAGTGTCATTAATTTTAGAGGCAGTAATATAAATTTTAAATGGTACTACTGTACTTTTTAAACAGCTATGTGTCGTAGCAACGACAAATATTAATGCAATGGTGCCTACAATCCTCAGTTTAGATTTTACCAGAGGTTTTCTAGTGACTCGTGGACGGCACTTATAAGTTTTTTGTATTGTATTTGTATTGGATAGAAAGAAACGTTACTATATTATATCAAGCCTAAAGGAAGTCAGGGAATATACTGCTGGTAGTTTGGAATATTTTAATTTGCTCACTTTTAACGATCAATAAATATAAAATTACAATATGTTTATTGAATTTCAAAATAACCTATAATGAAGTCTTCAGGTTTATAGTTAGTTGCTTTGGATTAAACCCGTTGCAAAACTATTAACACTACCTTAATGTTACCTTAAGGTGTAATATACAATAGTGTCGTCTCAAATTCGTTCTCAAAAATATTCTAAAGGTTTTTGAATAATACCCAATCTAGCCAAATAAATGTTATAGGATTAGACAAGATGTATTGAAAAATAACAAACATTCAAACAATAAAACTAGTGCAAATGTTGAGATATGACTGATATGAGTTTGGTCTTTATGATATTCATGCAAAATTTACTGTACGTGTTGATAATCATGTATGTGTTAGTTTACATTCCTCGAAATAAAACTGCATTTATTGGTACGAAAAAATAATTTCCTCAATCAAACAATCAATAGAAAATATACAAAATATCAATGATTTTCAAAATTAAATAGATTTTAAGAATATTAATTCTTCCTCGAAAGTGTTCGTACCAAAGTATTGCAATGAAAAAATCATAACCATATATTAACTGAATTTATTGTTAGGCTTAATAGGTATTTCAAGAAACCTGTTTCTAATTTTTATCTTACGAATTGCCAACACCCCCCCTTTGTTGGCAATTCTTAAGTTAAGATTTTGAAACAGGTTTCTATAGAAAATACCAGAGCTATTGTATTGAATTTTTAACATATAAGAATAAAAACAGCTCTTTAACTAAAACACTCACTTTAGACGTATCAATGATCTAACCCATTTCCTAAAGGGAAGTAAATACGAACATTTTTTAAATTACCAGCATTGATTTCACTTAAGAGATGCCTTCAAGGTTCTATGGTTACTATGAATAGACAAGAAAATATGCGCGTGTAACTATGAATTATAAACCGATAAATCAATGAATGACTAAGCTAACTGCAAGATTCTGTGTTGGCCAACGCAGAAGTGTCAGAACATCGCTTGGGAGATTGGCGCCTAACTCAGTAATAACTAGTTTAACCTAAAAGGTCAGGTAACATGAGCAAACCGGTGATTTGAAAATAACGAGAGGTGAGCAATTGGTTACGTTGATGGAACGGTTCAGCTGTAATTGGCTTTAAAATTATTCCCCCGTTTTACGGTAGTTTATAAGTACACTCATTATTGAATTATATTGTTAGACAATAGTTATTGAATTGATAAATGTAGGTGCTATACTATACTTCCAATATAAAAACTATCTCACATAACTATATGATCTTACAAATAGTTAGTGAAAATGATGTTCCTGTTGACCGAGATGCATCAAACAATTAAATGTGTGTTCTTTGTACATTCCATATCATTCTAAATTTTAATCCCTCGTTTTATCTAATTTTAAACAACTTACGCACGTTAAAAACAATTTTTTATCTAGTTAGTATAGCTATTAGTCAGTTTTCTACTTTTTGGTTGTATACTTGTTTTTGTTCTGTTGTTTCTGTTTTGCAATACAAATTTCGCATAGTAAAGAATCTATTACTGTAGGTCTCGTGGCAATATCTGAGCCCGAGACCATGTTATTGTTTTGTTAAGACGTGCTTAGAAACCAAAAACAATGGTTGAGATCCATTAATTTATGCTTAAAAATTATAGTTCATGTGTTTATCATGGTAGCTAATCTGCATAATCTTTCCTATATTAATCATATAGATAATAGGCAAACTCCTTTATTTATAAATGTTGATAAAACTTGGTGTAAGATCCAAATTAAATATATATTTTATAATTTTTATGATAAAAATGCCTACTTTGAGTGGTTCTCAAAAAATTATACGTGTTGGTTTTACCATAGAATGAAGTAAAAACTCACGTCTTCCAACTCTACTTAATGTATTTACACTTATATTGTAATTATATGCAAACGGTAAATATATACAAAAGTTGTTGAATTGGCGATCGATTTCGTCCAGTCGCACCGGATATCATCAGGCCCAAAAGGAGACTGAGAGAAACAAAATGGCGTCCCTGCTTAAATACTACTGGCTACCGGAAGTTCCTGGCATGGCGTCGGATGTATAATTTATTGGCTGAATGAGTTTCGGAAATAGATTTTTATACTTCATGCAGAATCAAAATGTATTCGTTCATTTATTAATTTTGCTTTATCTTTACATTTTTCTTTATAAATAAATAACTCTTCCCATGTATTCATTCCAATTTCTTTTTTACAAGTTTTGATATTGAACCCGTGACCTCTTGCACTTCACTCTAACCACTTGGCCAACGAGACGCCCTAGCGTGAAGACGTTCCGAATCTTCTAGTGACGCCGACGACGGATTGTTCTGTGTTTTACGTTCGTTACCGAGCAAGCGAGTCGGACCACAATATCCCATCTGTTTATAGCCCTCACAATGATAACACGGGTCTCATAAAGACCCAATTATCTCCCTTATGATTTATAAGTGCCGCATTTACAGCATGCAAATTACAAAATGTGTGTACTTATTTCGCACAATTCAAACTTGGTTTCATTTATACGTTTTTAATAAAGTTAATGATTTTTTAATAATAAAAAAATAAATTAAATTAAAAATGTTTAAATGTATGTACGTTACGCCAATTATAAGTGTATAGCTTTTGTTGAATGAGGAGATCAATCGGAAGTTAGGACATTTTTATAGGACGTGGATTATTTTAAAATATTCAAAAATTCTTGTCCAACAGGTATAGAGTACTGAAAATATTTTTAATTCTTGTGGGCGCTCTCGTTTTAACGGAGAAGCGTTTAAAAATCTTTGTTCAGCGTTACAGAGAGACACATTCGACTTTCACACTTTTAGACAGACAGATAGAGGTAAGAGATGAGAACAAAATATATTACAAATCCATGATATGTATGGACAAAACTCAGTTTTTGTTCATATAGATAGATAATATTTTAACTCGACCATAACCGATTTACACTGAATAATATTTAAGAGTATGCAATTTTGGATTTTAGTCCCAAAAGAACAATGTTCATTGTGTGACAGCATTGCTGACCTATCCATTGTCGTAAAATATTATTAAAGTGTCAAATTAAAAGGCCAAATTGTTTTCTAAGAGATTACATTTTTTATTTCTCCACTTTTCAATCACCAAAAATGTAATTAATTGTTAATGATCGGATTTTGTTGAGTGGTAATTATAGTTTCTGGAAATTAGAATAATAAAGTTGATTATGTAATTTCCTACTTAACGACTTCACCTTCAATTAGACACCTTAGCTGTCTTTGAACGACTATCGTGAAGCCAGTCAATACCGTATCAAAAGTAACGTTGTTCTTAAGGGCCGAAAAAAATTCGCCACGTATCAAATTCACAAGTGAGAACACAAATAGTCAAGAACCACTTTTGATCCACTCACAACAAGGTGCTAAGAGCGATGTTGAGGACTGAACAATCCGGCTGTGAAGGACTGTTTTCACGCAGCAATCAATTAGGACGTGTAGAAAAGGAAATGTCACATAAACCGGTAGGGTACGGGGCGGTTAAGAACGGTAAATAGCAGTGTTGTGGCGAGTTATCGCAGTTAGTATTGTCCTTGAACGAGAGGTGTCAACTAGCCATCGTAAACGTGTCTTTTGTAGTTACTCGTCAGCAATGGGGCACATAATAACAAACGAATACATGGTTATTTGGAACCCTTAAAACAGCTTACTCTAGGAGTAATAACAAAATTTATATACCTGAATGGTGTGTATTGCATCAAAAATAACTTAGTATGTATAAAATGTAGTGTTTTAAGTTCACTAATAAATAATGTTTGAAAACAATAATGCTTACGACAATAATTGTATACAAATTTACATTCTAAGTAAGTTTTTAACCATATGGTTCCTTTTTTTAATCAAATGTTCTTCTTTGCAATTTTTGAGTCTCACTAAATTTACGTCAATGTCATTGAAATAGTTGTATGTATAACAAGGGAAGGAAATTGTTTTCACCCAAAACGTAGCCAAGGGCGACAATTTCCCGAGGTACAAAAAGGACTTTAAACCCATAATGCACATACAATTTTGCAGAAGAAAGCTCAATATTTTAAACACTCTGATAGAGTGCATATTCATAACACAGGTCTAAAGTGTCTTGACGGTACTTGGTTGAATAACAACGTTGAGCTTTAACGGGAAGCATTACTGTACTTTCGATCCTAGAAATGAAATATACTCTACCATTTTATTTGCTTGTATCTAGGCAAGAAGGAGTATTTACTGAATGAGGGAGTATTTTTACAGGAAAGTTTTTTGGGTTTGCTGTCCCAACCAGAATGGGATTCCCGAGATTGAACCCGTGAACTCTTGAATCGAAGTCCATAACCAATATTCTAGCAAAATCTTTTTCTTTAGATTCTCACAACAGTTTCGTCTAGGAGGTGAGTATTACACCTATGAACTCAGTAAATGATATATTTTCTAAAAGACGCCCTAAATAATATAATTTTCGAATCACTTAAAAATATTACTACATCCACAACTTGTTTCCTGTAAAAGTGAACAAGCATAATGAGGATCTTGATTAAAATTCATCACAAGTACGAATTGCCGGTTTTGCCAAAAAATTAGCCAAGTTAAGCCAACCGGATGAGCCGTGTTGCTCCGGCAGATCCGAACAACCAACCGGTGATCATCCGGCCCAGAATAGTCGTCGTGAATCGTTACCGGGACACAAACAAACAGCGTTTGATTTAAGCGCTCGCATGACCCTTGGCGCCATCTAGACATCCTGCCGGGAACCCTCCTGCGCCTGCGCCGCCGCCGCCACGACGTGTCAACGCATCGAGAATGTTTATTTGATTACAGAGAATTTTTTAAAGCGATTGGAATTTGTGACATTTTGAATAACAGCTGGTAATCATATGTGACAAGCTTTTAATGTTTCAAAGGTTTAATAATTTCGGGTACCATGCGATCGGTCCACAGTCCGAACGATCCACGATCCACCGTATTTTTTACGTTACTCAGCCATGCTTTGTTTCTGTAAAGACAGCGCAAAAATATTTTACCTTGCCAAAAAGGTAATACAGTAGTTGTTTATTATAGTTCAGTTAAGTAGGTTTATTATTTATTTAGGAAATAATCTATCTATTTATAATTGTTTTCATTACTCAAAATTGTATTTCAGTTCCAAAGAGTTTAGGGAAAATCGTAGAACTTCAATTACTCTGGTATTTCGATGAGTGAAACCCCTTATATAATGAAAATTTATTAAACATTTTAATTTACCACTAAACTTTAAATATCGCCAAAAAGATACGACCAGTTAATTGCACGTTTGTTCACATCGCTCCCCGGGCGAGCTGTGGCTGAGGCCCGGGACACGTCCGCAGCAAGCACCAGCGCGGCCTGGCGGACGTTTTATGCGACGCTGCGAGGAAATTGATTGCCGACCTGTAAATAAATAGTTTATGACAAGTAGGCAGTAAAGTTTGAGAGCGGAGGAACGGAGAGCGCTCGGTGGTGAGTGGCTGGCTGGTTTACTACGCTGCATGGCGCACGGGAGATGCTGTGTCTGCTCCACCTGTACAGATTATGTAGGCCCACTACCGAAATTGGAAATATCACAACACCCCCTCCCGTGGGAATTAGTTAAATCATCAACTGGCTTGGTGGTTCAATGGTTTTGGTTATAATAGCCGCTTCATAATCTGAAGTTCATCATTTTGATCTGAGCAAATCTTGACACAATTTTGGGATGTTTGACACTAGACCAAGTTAACTTTGTTCATTGGCCTATTAATTAGTTCTTCAATTTAATCAGTCGTTGATCGCGGTAGGTAACAAAGCTGCATGTCTTACATCCATTACATTCATCATAATCACCCTTTCATTGTAAAAGTTCTAGTTGGTTTCCCAAGAATATTTCGGTCAAAAACCTGACCCAGGATCGAACCAACGAACAATTATAAATTAGGTACTATAACTATTGAACAACCCAGCCATTGTAAAAAAATCATTTTTTAAGATCATAAATCTCGATGCTGACAGAATATGATTCTCGACGATCTCAAAACTTGATTCTTAACGCTCTCAGTGCATGATTCCCAACGGTCTCAGTGCATGATTCCCAACGGTCTCAGTGCATGATTCCCAACGGTCTCAGTGCATGATTCCCAACGGTCTCAGTGCATGATTCTCAACGCTCTCAGAGCATGATCCTTGACGCTTTCAGAGCATGATTCTTGACGATCTCAGAGCGTGATTCTCGACGCTCTCAGAGCATGATCCTTGACACTTTCAGAGCATGATTCTTGAAGCTTTCACAGCATGATCTTTGACGCTCTCAGAGAGTGATTTTCGACGCTCTCAGAGCATGATTTTCGACGCTCCCAGAGCATGATCCTTGACGCTCTCAGAGCGTGATTCTTGACGCTCTCAGAGAGTGATTTTCGACGCTCTCAGAGCATGATCCTTGACGCTTTCAGAGAATGATTCTTGACGCCCTCAGAGCATGATTCTAAAAGGTCTCAGAGCGTGATTCTCAACGCTCTCAGAGCATGATTTTCGACGCTCTCAGAGCATGATCCTTGACGCTTTCAGAGAATGATTCTTGACGCTTTCAGAGCATGATTCTTGAAGCTTTCAAAGCATGATTCTTCACGCTTTCAGAGCATGATTCTTCACGCTTTCAGAGCATGATTCTTGAAGCTTTCAGAGCATGATTCTTGACGCTTTCAGAGCATGATTCTTGACGCTCTCAGAACATGATCCTTGAAGCTTTCAGAGCATGATTCTCGACGGTCTCAGAGTATGATTCATGGAAGTTTTTTTTAAAATACTCAGCCATTAGTAAACTTCATATCCTTGAATTTACAGATAACGATGCTGTTATTAACATTTTTTCTCAGTGGATATTTACTGTAGGCATTTACTGAAATCAAATATTAAATCAAAATGTTGATACAAATAATTTAATGGAGAAAACACAATTAATTTTGGAGAGAGTGGGGAACACCGGTCATATCGAAGTGTTAATGGTGAGCGAGGGCAGCTGGGTCGGCGATGAGCGTGTCGTAAAGGGACACTGTTACACATCTGTAAAAGAAACCGACTCATCAACCGCGGCTCGTGATGGGGCAATTGTCAAGTTGTAACTTGGCGCTGCTAAATAAAACAAAGCGAATGGCGTTGTTCACACGGGAACTGCAACTGTGTAGGCCTGACCTGCAAACAATTAGTAGGTCTATGTAAAACCCAGTAAACATTAGTTTAGAAATGAAGACAGAAGCTACTAAAATAATTATTTAGAATTTAACTGAGCAAGACATACTAATTTAGCTAAATATACTTTGGTTTGTAAACTATTTTCAACGTACCACTATAAGTATAATTCTTTAATATTGGTCAATTTAATCGGGTAGCTTTGTCTTTAAACAGTTTATGTTGCCTCAAAACTTTTTCTAGTATTTTGATAGTTCAGGCTTCGTAAAGGGAGAAACTATATAAATAATTAGTAGAAAACTCTGAGATTAGAATAAAGATGAAATATGAATATCATTTTATAAATTACTAGCAGTTAAACCGTTCTGTGTACGGGTTCTAAGACTCAGTGTTGAGAAGAAGATACTTACAGTATTATTAAAAGACTATTTACTAAACTAAAATATAAATAAAATAACATACGGTAACAAATTAATTAATGGGATATTCAAATTCATAACCCAATTATTTTGCATTAATTTACAATTAAACTCAACTACAAGACTTGTATCATTATTAACATTTGTATTCTTTATGATAGCATTTTCAAATAATCCAATTTTTAATTAGATTTTAAATCAATAGTGAACGTAAATAAACAATATCTGATTTTAATTTGACAGCTGATGTTTATTTCTTTCACTTTATCGATCACATGTTCTGTAAACTTAAATACGTCTAAATTGGATTATTGAGAAGTCGTTATTTTAATTTTCATGCTGCGTTCATATTTTGAAGTAAAAAAAATATGTATGTACCTCCCTGTAGGAGATCGGTTAGGGCTAGATCATGGATATGTCTAAAGGTGCTTTAAATTAATTTAAACAGCTATTCTTATAACCAAACTATGACGTCACTAACCAAATGACGCCACTGTCTCAAATTTTGGTTTCATAAATTGCCAACACCCCCCTGTAGATCTAAGAAATATCTACGTCAAAAACTTCTTCAATATGGATAGAGTAATAGTGTTTTGTAATATTATATCATAATTGCAAGCCTTTAGTATTCCTGCATATTCTATAATCAACTGGAGAGTGGGCACACAGCGAACAGTAGTGCTTATTGCATGGCGGGAGCCCTGGACTTAATTATCGGAACGGCCCGGACCGCGAGACAGGGAAGAATGAGTGGTCAGCGAGGGAGTATTGGGCCTCCCCTGTCCGACATACGTCTTTGTCCGCTGTAATGAGTCCAAGTGGCACGCCAGAATCACCCGCGCTGCATCACACATGGTTCACACGACGATGGTTACATGACGTAACCTAGCTATCTCGGACCTACCCAGGTAGGTATTTTAAACCAAACATGAATGAGAAATGAGGGTAAGATTGTGGCGCGATCTTGTAGTCTAATACTGACTAAGGTTGACATATTTCTAAGACAGGCCTGTTTAGTCAATGTTAGAGAGTTTACGTGGGATCCGAATCACCTTTCCTCTGAACTATGAACTGATTTAATTGTGAGGATGGTCTTTGTGAATAAGTTTCATATTCAATAACGTGGACGTTAATCCACACTGAATAATGTAGCACTATACAACCATGAATTTTTAGCATTATTACAATTATTATTATGTTGCTTATAGCTACAGTATCCACAATTCGTAACCTCCTGATAAAAGTGTAAGCATAAAAGCAAGGCTTAACTATAGGACAATTAAAGAGTGACCTAACCTGACTGGGACGGCGGCGACGTCCTGTAATCCAGCTACTTGGAGGTCCCGAATTGGGGATAGTTGTGAGAGATGGTCGTTGGACTTGGTGTTCTCTTGTGTAGATTAACGTTCGCACTATTTATAACACGTTAATCCGCAAATACATTCCTCATAATTAGACCAATTCGTAATTCAGAGGCCGTGGTTCGGATTCAACGTTAAACTGTAGGTCCATTAGTTACCATCGGCTGTTGGGATATTAATTAACAGTCCTGTCTAAGGAAAATGTCAGCCTTAGTCAGTAACAAGACTATAAAATCGTGTCACAATCATGTTACATTCAATCCTCATTCATACTTAGTTTAAAATACCTACATTGTAGTGTGGTTGCCATTTCAATTATCTAATCTAACCTAACCTATCCTCTAACGGTTCACGCCGTTATGGTTTTTTTGTCTCACCGCTGAACTGTTAAGTTATTTCACCGCGCATGACGTTAATGAACTTGAAGTTTGTCGTAAAATTTAAAAAGTAGTATTTATAATTATTATATTGTATTTTAAATTAAAGTTAATAGATGTTTAATTTTTCTGATCTCTATTTATGGTTTTTACTAAATTTAGGACCTCAGTTCGTATAACCAAAATGCATATAAATGAAATTATAGGGAGTTTCCCAATTAACAAATAACTAAGCTTGTCCGATATTGAACGTTTTTCCATCTGCAGGCTGATACTTTTAACAAAGTAATAACAGTAGAGCAACAGCGCCACAACATGACGCGGACCGAGCCGGTGCAGTAATTCACCCCCAGAGGGAGACAAGGAAGTTTGTCATAGTTGGGATGGGGGGCGCAGTTCGTCTCCCGGAGATAATTCACAGTCGAGCAGCGTGCGGGAATGTTCGTTCCAAAGACAAAAGCGAAAAACGCTTAAACAATTACAAGATTTAATTAAACACTGGTGGCGCGGCCATTCGTCAGAGGATTGACAGCGCTCCTCGCGCCGACTGCCGGAACTACTAACTGCACCCTTTATTGTTCCGACGCGTGTTCTTTGAACTTCTTCTGGTGATCGTTGTTTATGCGGCTTCAAAGCCTGCTTATACAGTCCTTGTTAACCGTGCTCGCCAAAAGATGTGAAATTTCTGCTATTTCCGAAAATCTACATGTTGGATGGTTGTGAAATGTGTCTTAATTTTTATTCTCTCCCCTTATACATAGAATAAGGAGAAATTATAATTATCCTACACATATGTAAAGCCGTGCTTTACTAAGTAGAATAGAATACTGAAGTAATAATTTTAGTCCCAAGGGAGGAAAAGTATTTAATTAATCCCAAGGGAGAAAAAATAATCCCTTTTAATTATAGCATACGAAAACCCAGGAAAACTCTATAATGAACCATCAGTATAATAGCAACTGACAGCAGAAGTTGATTCTTGATCGACCAGCTGACAGTTTGCATTTGCTTTTAGGATATGTTAGCCAACTTGGAAAATTATGGTGTTTAAGGTTAGATAATAGTGTACAATTTGTAAATTGTTTTACTTGTATGCGTAGTTAGAGGAAAAATTATGTGTGCATCATGGGAATCCGTCAGTTTTGTCCCTAAGGAAATTGTCACTCTATGCTACGCCTGGGGTGAAAACAAAATCCACAACTAACTATTTTGTCAAAAGTTTCATAAGAGATTAAAAATATCCTTTTAGAATCTGACTGAATCCGAAATAAAGTAGTGAAGTATGATGCATAAATATTACTCGTGTCCATATTTTTCATTACTTCATATGTTAAAATATTCTTCAATTCAAGTAGGCAAATTTTTCAATATAATATTTTGAATACCTTTTTTAAACCTGAACTGGCCATTACCATGGGCCATGGACCTGTGCAATTGAATTAAAGACAGCGAAGGCCGTAGTGGTGAGTCACACTAGCTAGTCATCTCACGATCTGACAGAAGTCGCCGGCCACTGGATCGATCCAGCAACCTTTGACTTGTCCTAGTGTGTTAGGCCAGCACGTTACCCCCGAGCTGGTGTCGCGACTTGAATAATTGATTTTTGATACTATTTTATACATGATTTATCATCTAAATGGATGGAGGATCGGAACTATATGTTGTAAATTCAAAATATTCAACAAGCTCACCATTGAGACTAATGGTGGTTTAGAAATATATTTTTGAATTTTTATTTATAAATGTATATTCTCTACTTTCTATGGTACTAAATTCGAATCTGATAGATTAAAATAGTGGACAGTATTTAAAACTAAAATTTGTTAAATAACATAATAAAAAATACATTTCATGAAATAATATTTTCGATCAACCACCATTATGTTTGGACTCACTATTCATGATTTAGGTATAAAGGTTTTTAATTGGAATGTATTTTTTCTGAACAATCAATTGACATAATTAATTATAGTGCTATTAAAATCGATATTTTTATTAAAGTATATTTCCTATTTGTTCAACACTCAAATTTAATATTTACAGTTAGTTTATTTAAGCTTGAACACGAGATATTTATATTTTGCTGGCCCTAACTAATAACAACCTCGGGTTTCCCGGGGTTGCGGTTGGCTAGAGACAGAGACATACTCGTGGACAGAAGGGTTGGCTGACCATGACCGCTTATTCATCTCCTTGAAGTGGTCGACCCGATACTTTGCTTTTCGGCCACCTCGTATTGACAACGACTGTGGTCTCGCGGTTTGGCCGTTATTGCGTTTTCCTCTCAGTTCTATCCTGAGCTCTATTGGAATTCTTCAAGTCTTTGAGGATTTATGTGGCGTTTGTTAGTTGTATTATAGACCCCTATAGGTTCACAATCAGTTTAGAGATTTATTTTTTAACGTTAAATGCTTAATTGTGATTTTATGACGTAGTTGCACGGTATCAATGATCTAGTGTAGGTTGTAAACACACAACGTAAAACTATTCTGGTTTGAAACTATACCAATGACGTCACGTCTGGCTCACCCATGTGGGTAATAATGCTACAGTTTCACCATTTAAGCTGTAGTCCCGTGGTGGATTTATTTTAAGGATGTAAAGAAGTTTAAATTTTGTTCTCAAAAATAAAATACCTTAACATTTATTAGCCGTAAATTCTAATTTCCTGATTGAAATAGTGTAAGGGACTTCTATCGTTGAATATATTTTTGTTATGATTAAACTTACTATTACATGAACACCAGCAAAATCACATTTTGTCCACATGTAAGCTAGTGCCGTTAGGTAATGTTAATAAAGAATTAAATATATGCGGTAAAATTTTTCCTTTGTAAGAATGTATCCAACATTAGTTTCTGTTTAATACCTTGATCATAAAGAACCATTAAAGAAGATAGATTAAATAAATATGACCTAGTAAAGTCGATAAAATTTCATTTTCATTTAAATACGTATATTTTAAACAACTAAAATTGATTGCTTTCTAGGGTGACATAGATCTGGATGAGTGTGTTCTTTATTGGAAAATCCGTAAACATAACAAAAGCTATGAAACTACGGAGTCATCTATTACGAGCTGTCCCCTTAACATGTGAACTAAATCAAGTATAACATAACATGTTAAATAAAATGTGTGTTTAACTTGTCTAAAAACCTTAAATAAACCCTCAATCCCACTACCTACAAGTTTAACAAATGACGCCCGGATTCAGTAAAGCTAAATCAGCCCCTGTTTAGACAGAATGCTTTACTTGTCCGACATAAATGTTAATATTGTGATAGCCCTCAAGTAGAGTGGAATTGAAATTGATTTCCCAAAAGGGGTCATCCCCTTCGCTGCTCAACCCCCGGCCATGTGACTCGGTTTATCAAACTGACACTCGTCAAACGTCCGCGAGACGTGAGACATTGGGGAGACGATGACTGTCAAATATCCGCCTGCGCTCGTGCACAGTTATCCATCGTTGGGGCTTCTCTTTCACACTTTCTTTTAGAAGATGATTGAATAATTTTATTTTACCTGAGTCTTAGCGGTTATTTAATATTACTTTACATTCCAATCAATCATCATAAAACAATTAAAAATATATATTCTCCATTAACTCATTCATTATTGCCTTATCCGTTCATTAATTGTTTCGTTTAACATAGGCCCTACTCCTACTCAAATTTAAGGGTTGTATAAACGTTACATTTATAAACTGTAAAAATTCAAACACATGAACATTTGATATCCTGAACAAATTTCTTTGTTTGAACATATGTCTACATGGCAGACTGCTAAAACTTTACACATACCTCGGTTCGTGTATCTATATTTGTGCATATTTATGTTTATTTTCAATCTCCATTGCAATGCTACAGCTAGCATCAATATATAAAAGGAAAATTAAGGAAAGAAAAAGAATAAAATAACTTTCTTGATGTAAGATCATTTCTCAATGTAAGCATTGTATGATCAAGATAATGTAAGATCACTAGTTTTAGGTTATTTCGGTATATCATACAAAAGGTATATTCGGGTTCTGCACCTGAGTACCAACTTACAAGACATGAATGATTTTGCGTGTTGACAAATGAATGCACAAAATGAGTAAACTGATTATGTGGTTAACGTTCACAACACCAATTTAATTATTACATATTTTCTTGGGGTTGTTGACATTTTATTGGTTAAAATTAATCATGATTTGTATTTGGACGAAACACATAAGTAAAATAAATACCCTTGTAGCAGCATATCTACCTAATCAGTGAGTATCCATAGTTTTAGGAATTAAATTTTCTCAGAAAACGTACTAAAAGTATACACCTACGTCTGATCGCGTTGATTTATCACATAAATATCTGATTTTTAGCAAAACTATATCAGCATAAGTTCTTAATACCAGTTTATAGTTTGTAAAAAAATAGATCTCTAAAGTAGTTTAATTAAAGAGTAGTACAACATCACCATTAAAGAGATTTTATATGCACTGTACTTAGATAAGTAGCCCTACATGAGTAATTGAAACTGATATTTTTTTTATAAA
This sequence comes from Nephotettix cincticeps, assembly GCA_023375725.1. Taxonomy (NCBI): domain Eukaryota; kingdom Metazoa; phylum Arthropoda; class Insecta; order Hemiptera; family Cicadellidae; genus Nephotettix; species Nephotettix cincticeps. The sequence goes on along the minus strand of CM041787.1, from coordinate 57,286,044 downwards.
ACTCAATATAAGTTCTTATTAATATTTTGAAAAGTATCTTTTCAACCATACTGACATTATTTATTGTGTCATAACTATTTTAAAGTTTTAAAATTGTTTAAAACTACGTTAAGGCCTATGACAATAGGCCTTAACTTAGCCTTTTAACAATAAAAATTGAGTACAGTATTTGGGATTTGGGAAACACTGATAAATACCTTATGTTTTACATAGGCGTGCATATTCTTTTTATTTGTTTTTTTCATGTTAAACATGCATGAGCGAGCTTTTCTTATCTCTATATATAAAATTGAATGTATGTCTGTCTGTCTGTCTGTATGTCCTTTATGCGTTGCCAAACTACTCATCCGATCGCCATGAAATTTTAGGAAGTTGCTCTATATGTGTCCGGGAAGGTTTTAGTGAAAAAAATTTTTTCGAAAACCCCATAAGTTTCCATTTTATGGCGTTTTAAATTTCTAATGTTAACCTTATGGAGAGTAAGTTTGTTTACAAATTGTCTACAATGAAAACATTTGATTTCTTAGCTACAGCTGATTGGTTTACTTTCCATTAGCAATACCGTATGCTTTACTATCCAATGCCATCTGAATCATTCATTAATGTTAAAACTATGAAGTAAATGTGTACTGTAAAAAATGAACAGCTTTAATCACCACGTTAATAGTTAACGGTTTTAGGGGATTATGTATTTATATTTTTATTTTCTGTCTGATTAATTAAAGTCATGTGTTTATATGATAATTACAATGTTTATATTATTACGTTTATTATAATAATCAGCTGTTGTATATCTTTCCTATAAAAGCCGTATTACAGTTAGGTTTCGTTTGGGTTTGGATTGGATTTGAAAATTGTGAATTAATCCACTCAGATTCATTTGTTTTGTGTGAATGATATTAATATGTTTTGTCGTTTCAGTATTGTTATTCACTATGCCGCGACCCAGAATAACCTTTCACAATGAAGCCGTAATGCTATTGGATTTTAGAACATGGCCAATCTTAAAGTTAACATGTGTTTACTGTGAGGCGTTACGAAGTTCGCCGGGTCAGCTAGTATTTTTATAAAATTAATTTCACGTAGTTCTATTGAAATTCTACTTATTAAACTTGGTCAGTTTTTCAGCATTGCCTTGTTGAAACTTTATGTTTCTACAAGTTTCTATAAGTTTCGTACATATTTCTAGAGTTAATATTCGATACGTTAGTGGGTGAGGTGTGATGTGTGATGGCCCCGCACTTACAGTTGACACAGCTCCCGCCAGGGTGCGTCTAGGTGGCAATCAGCTGTTCGGAATGCCTCTAACGAGGGTGCGGTCATCACTTCGCCTCGGATTGTTCTCCTTCCTCTCTCCCTCGCTGTCGTAATTGCTTTTCGATGGTCGTCTGCCAGCTGAGAGCTCCTTGATTTCGTCGACAGAGAAGTTCTAATAACATCAAGGACGGGCGTGACAGTGCATAACAATGTGAGGTTCAAGTTGACAATCCGGGGGTCAAAGTAACATTTGGCAATTTTTTTGTGAATTGTGGTAGATAAATGGTTTGCAGGTGTTTTTGGCTGAAAGTATAGCGCAAGGAATATGGATAATTTATGTCCAACAGACTATTTTCTTTGTGAAAAAATTAACTAAATTGAAAATTTATTAGAGCGACGCTGGTAAAATTCTTATCTATATACTGTATATTGTGAGAATGAAAAAACTTACCTATTATTATGTCTACGTTACTGCACTTGAGATTATTGAGCTGGATATGTCACATCTGTAATTTGATTTCTAACACATTGTAAAAGTACGTCCCTAAAAAATAGAAGTACTATACATTTTTGGCCTAAATTTAAGTGGTGTAAACTTATATTGCACTTTTTATGACAAATATATGACATAAATGTGAGTTTTTTTATCCTTTTACACATGATTAGGCCTATAATTTGTTACTAAGATATTTGAAATTTTGATGGAGCAAAATTAAGTGTACAGACATTTTACATTTAATATTTTATATTCTTCACATATACAACGGGTTTTTAGACATTTGAACCTTTTTACAATTATTGTACCACCAAAACGATTCTTTTCCTTGTTTTCTAATAACTTTTTATACCAAACAATGTATCATTCTCAATGAAGGAGATAGTTTTTCCGATTTTAATTGAATTCAGATGTTTATGAAGGTTCCTCTACATAGATATATGTTCAAACGTCATAACTCGTAACGATATATTTAAACTACCCTCACAACACAACCACAAATAAACCGTACTAATAAATATTTTAAATATGTTTCTTTAACCAAACCATAAACATTTTGTAATTAGTTACACCGAGTGAAGTTATAGTAAAATAAGGAAGCAATTTTCTAGGTGAAGACATCAGTAAAATTTAAAAATAAATATGAAACCCAAAACGTCAATACTAATATAACGAAATTAAAATTTGGCAAATAAATAAGGTTAACATATAATATCTTGGAATGATAAACCAAACTGGAAACATACGAAGAAGGCAAACACAGGATGATTCTCAGCATTGATACTAATCTGAGGGACAAATGACCGCTTGTTGGCCAAAAAGGGTAACAAATGATAGGAATTTGTCGCGGACAAGCTGAGATGCCGAGACGCTGGCACGTCCCAGCAATCTGGGGATAAATGGGTCCCTGTCAGGCCGGATACACCAGGCCAAACTGTTCTCGCCACACTGCTAGCAAACACGGCACACAACCAATAGACAGTACAGACAGTAGTGTACCAAGACAAACTGTTCTGCGTTGCCACCTTACTAGTGGGAGAGGAGAACAACGGAAATTGGTACAGGATTAGAATAAGAATATTTTTATTTTCTACCATTCTTAACACAATACAAAAATCCACAAAATGAAAACAAACATTAAAATGTCCATAATTGTCCTTTGTGTCAGACTGACTGCTACTCAAAATGTAAAGTACAAAGAATGTATGTCTTCATGTATGTATACAAAGTAAAAGTAAATGTATCTGTGAAATGCTTAAAAACAGAAAAAATCAAAATATTTGGGAGAAAATATAGGGCCCCCAAGGCAAGCCTGTTCAGGGGTTCCTTCACTAAAAAATAACCAAAATAAAAATTACATACAGTTCAGATAAAATTATAAAATAAACTTGATTTCTTACGGTCTCTAATATACAATAAGTGCCAAAAAACATTTTTAACTCCTATACTGTACCTATAGAAATAAGGTTTGAGGCTCTCAAACCGCGCTCTGCACCCTACCACCAGGCGGCTCACCAAAGAGCGCTCTTATCCATTCTATCTTAGACTACTTAAAACTATTAAACTATTAAGCCAAATAACCATTTCTTTCAATTTTCTGATAAACTGATTGCTTCCATTTGAATTTTTTATGCTAACAGGTAGAAAATTAAAAAATCTCTCGGTGCCAAAAAGCCATATGTATACGTGGTAGCAAAACTTTATCTGGATTCCTAAGTTTATTTTTGTAATTATCGTTGTTGGGAATTTTGTTTCCACTTCTATTATAAAACATTTTCACAACTTTATATACAAAAATATATCTTATTGGAAAAACTTTTTTGCCGACAAAAAGTGGAAGCGATGGTACAAACTTTCCTTTGTTAGAAATTAATCTTACTACTGTATATGTTTCTGTTGGATAATTAATGGATTTAAATGGGTTTCATACGCATTCCCCCAAAATATTATTCCATATTCTACAATGATGGAAAAACAATGGATTTGGAAAAATGTGAAGAAATTGCCCTCTTGTGAGTCTTTTGAAATATTATTTAAAAGACTATAACTTTATGTTGCATTAATAATCTTTTATTATCACAGCAAAATCACATTCATCGATTATGCGGCTTATCCAACACGGCAGCTCAGTAGTAAATAGTGTGCTGACTGAGTTAACTCTTGTGTCTCTGGATGGTAACCAGTGGCCTACAACTCCTGTCAGATCACGATTGTTCACCTCCAGTAATCTATATTACTCACTACATGAGTGATGCAATATTAGATTAGATGACTAAATGGCGACCATACCACACGAGGCAGGCATTTTAAGCCTATTCGGCTTAAAATGAGAATTGAGTGTAAGATAACTGTGGCGCGATCTTGCAGTCTCGTTACTGAGCCTGACATGTTCCTTAGACAGGACGTGGAATCCGAACCACTGCCTCTGAATTATGAACTGGTCTAATTATGAGAATGGTTTTAGTGGATGAACGTAGCGCTCAATAGTGCTGACGTTAATCCACACCAGAGAGTGTTACACCCACCGACCATCGCTCACAACTATCCACAATTCGTGACCTCCAAGTAGCTGGATTACTGGACAACGCCAGCGTTTCAGTCAAAGGTACATTTTAGGTACCTCGCTGTCTTCTTCGCTAAGGCCCTACGGCCACAGTAAATTCAGGTTGAGTTTAACTCATAATAATATAATTTAATGCAACCAAATTACCAAATCAAGTTATAAAAAATTTAGAATCTATTTCAATCTTGAAAACGTGAAGATAGTTCATTTTCATAATATTACGTTCACTCTGACGTCCGGAAACATTAAGAATTTCAAATGTACACCCAGTATGCAGACGATTACTCTTCCTTTTAAACGGTAAAGTAAATGAACAGCAAGGGTTGTCGGCCACCCCTAGGCAAAGAAAGGTATGTGGGTAGTTAATCTTAAGGTAAATTTGTTGTCGGTTTAATTGGGCTCAGAGACAATGCAATCACCGCGTTGACAAGTAGACAAATGACCCCGCAGATTTTGAGCGTGCGCCCCTCGCCCTGTACATCCATCACCTCTCATAACCTCCCCTCCCACCCCTCCCACGACCCACCCTCTCGCGACACTGTATATCATCCACCTTGTATTGTTTTACCGGGAGTGAATAAACGTGGCTGCGTCATGAATATATTGCCTTGAGCTATGGAGTAACACTCCGCGATCCTTTTTTCATCCTCAAATTGTTTTTAAAATATTTTTATGTTAAAATTTGTTCGCAGTTGTTAATGAAATCATTTTTCAAAGATGACAAGAAGGTTAAAGCTGTCAGAATGTGGTGAGGTTTACCATCTAAAACTATTTCCTTGTTTAGTAAGAAGTTTTAATAACCATCACGAAAACGTTTTTCTTCAATCCAATTTATTCTAAAGTTATTAAACATTATAGTATTGTAACTAATACTATAACAAATTGGAAAGAGTAGAAATAGTCATAAAACTATCGAAATCGTATTTAATTTACCCTGTGGGAAATAGGTTAGATGGAAATGGCTGAAGAGAATGTTTTCAGTTCATCTAAACGGGTTGTTCTTATAACTATATAACGGCACTTCCGTTAAACACTTCCACTATACCTTTTGCGTTCAAGAAATCTACTAATAACCCCCTCCCCTAGAGCTTAGACACAGCTCCACAAAAAACATTATTGAGGTATCAAAAAAGGTTAACCTAATTTCAAACACTTACTTCCCTAATATGTTTCTGATTCCAAACTAATCCGATGTCTCGTAATCAGAAATTATTGTTTTAAGAGTGACGTGTTTGAGATTTCGCAGCATTGCTCTTACCAGATGAAGATTTACGGTGTGTTGCATTTGCCATTTGTAGGGGCTTAATTAAAGGGAGGTAAAATTTAAACTTACTGACTAGTTTTAAAACCAAAAATATTATTTTTGCGTGTAGTTAAAAAGGGGTTTACAATCGACCTGAGATGCGATCTGAGCCGGTAAAGTAGCATACTGTACATCGAATTATCGACAATGTCCGTCAGCCGTGCCTTCCTCACCTCGGACCGAGGCACGTATTCTCCCTGATGCAGAAAGTTTTTTATTTCCGGCGTTGTCGCGGACGTGCCGCCAGGGAAGGTAATTGCGTTACCCGGGGATTAGCACCCTCTGGTGGTGCTTCTGGAAACCAACTCCGTCGCCTCACCGGGCACTGGCATCACGTCAATACTACAGACGGTCTAGGCAGTGGAAAAACTGAAACACGTTCACCGTGAGACTTCTAAACGATTAGTTGAACAGTAATAGCTAAAAAATCGTTTCGAATCTAATTAATAATTTTTGTATAAGATGTGGCGGTGCGATCCGATCACCTTCTCATGCGACTACAGCTCGGATGCTGTCAGTCTGGCACGTGGGTTGTCTAAATATACCGGATATCGGATATTGGACAGTCAAGTAGCGGCTGCAGGCGGAGGCGCGAATCCACCAGCCATTACCGCGACACAACACAGACAGCGCTTATCAGCCGCTCGAGTGCTCTGATAACAGCGGCTCTGGTAGCTATTTCCATACCTCTGGCCTGCTGTGACCCAAATATATCCGGCGCTTCCGCTCCTCTCCGTGTCTCTTAAAAGGTTTCGGCTCGGAGGTGCTCTGGTCATTTACCTTAACTTTGTTCATAAACTATCGTCTTATCCCCTAGATATTTTTTTAATTTACGTACGGCATATACTCGTATATAAAATTAACAGCCTAATTAAAAAAAAGAATAATCGAACCATCGTATTTTAAAAAATTAAGGCCTGTGCGGTGAATTAAAAACAGTGAGGTACTGTAGCGGAGTGAGTAACATAGACTAGTAACATGGTCTAGTTCTTGTTCATGATCTGACCGAAGTTGCAAGTTTCTGGTTTCGATCCAGCAACCGTTGACAACCTTTGAATTTGAACTTAAATAGTTACAATATACCTTAAAGTAAAACACAACAGGGATGCTACAGATGAATAGCAAAGTTATATAATTTTGGTGCGGTTTATGCGATAACATAAATTATTCACGGTACACATTCACTTCTAACATCACCTCAACAATAGATCGAAATATTACGTTACTAAGTTAAAACTTAATGAGCTGTAATAGTATTCTGGTCTTGTCTTGTGTTTCTGTTCCGAGAACAAACTAAGTACTAGTTCAGTTAATTTCATTGTTGTCTCAAGTTAGCCCCAACAATGTCACTAAGTTGTAAGCTAATCAACCTCAGCAAGCCCCGGGCTTCGTCTTGTGTCTTTGATACGTTCCGGAGTGTGGAGACAGCAGCGCCTTACGTAGCTAGCGGCAGTTTTGGTAATTACTGCGTCTTTGAGCGTCCCGACGCCCGCGGCGCCCCTGAGACGCTGGCGCTGGACCGAGAGTGCAACTGTAACTCTGCAACTACAGCATTGCTGAACTGGCCCGCGGGTACACTTCCAGGAGTTTGGCGTTAACTGTTTAAAACGATTATATAGAATTAAATGTGTCTACGACTAATTAATTTTTAAGTATATTTAGATTACCATTTGAAATGGCTACCTACCCAGGTAGGTATTTTAAGCCAAGTATGAATGAGAAATGATTGTGGTGCGATCTTGTAGTCGTGTTACTGACTAAGGCTGACATGTTCCTTAGACAGGACTGTTAATTAATAGCCCAACAGCCGATGGCAACTAAGGGACCTACAGTTTAACGTGGACTCCAAACCACGGCATCTGAATTACGAATTGGTCTAATTTTGAGGACGGTATTTGTGGATTTACGTAGTATTCAATAGTGCGGACGTTAATCCACACAAAACAACACTACACCCACCGATCATAGCTCAAAACTATCCACAATTCGTGACCTCCAAGAAGCTGGATTACAGGACGTCACCACCGTCACAGTCAAGAATGTATGAATTATATTTTCTCTATATTTTAAAAGTTTTCTGAACAGTCGAAGATTCTAAATGGACAAAAGTAGGCTACCATTAGAGTAAAGGTTTTTCACATCGAGTTCGGATCGTATTTTATGTGTGTAATACAAGTAACATTCTCAATATACCTCTCAACTCATATCTACTCATGTACAGCTATAGTACAAGTACTACAGTATTATTGTCCAATATTGATCGAAAGTAGATAACCCCTCTCATCACTTATCACTAATTAAAAGAACCTAACTAAATGAAGTCCTGTTTTAAATGAATAGTTGCTGATATTCTAAATGTAGTAGCTTTCTCTAATTACATATCCTTTACCCTTTCACGTAAACTAAAGATGTTTGAACGTAACAGACAAGGTTAAGGGTAAGCCAAAACAACACTAGGTGGACGCAAGTAATATGTTATACTGGTTTGCAATAGCTATAATCAAACCAAAACCACCGCTACCTTGGCTTTGAGGTTGGAATTTTACATGTTAAAATACTTAAAATAATACATATTTACTCCCCTTTGTAAAATATGTCTAATGGGAAGTTTATCCATTCCTCCAAACAACTGTCTTTATAACCATATGACGTCACTTATGTTTCAAATTTTGGGCTGACGAATTGCCAATACCTCCTCCCCAAGAGCTTTTAACAAAAACCAAAATCACATTTCAATTTATGTCATTCCATACGATTGCAACTATAAAAGTGAATGACGCAATTATCTAAAAGAGGAATTATTCTTCACTAATGTCGGAAGGGAGGGGCAATATCGAGCATATTAGAAAGTGCCACAAACCGAACACGGAAGTCTATTCGCGGTACATTCACCCAAAAATATGTCCCGGCCAGGCCGTCCATCCAGGGGGAACCCGTGACAATCCATAACGCCAGACATTATCACGGGGGCGTCAAGGAGGCCGGCTCCCGAGGGACGAGGGGGACTTGTCTCCTTGCCTGATGTCTCCCGCGGGGCCCACAACCTGGCCGGGTCTTAATTGTCCAAGGGTCAACGGCAGAGCGTACAGTCGGAGGTTGAGACGGAGGTGCTACTGGGCTGATTAACACACACCCTTACACGGTTCCTGATTGGTTTATAATTCATAACCCTCTCTCGCCGGCCATTGTGTTTGGCTCATTATTAACTAATTGTATTCTTACAGTTGGCATTTTTGAAGATAATTTAACAATTAACACAGATTGATCGAATAAAATACTAAACTGGGTATTGAAATATAATTGTTTGTACCAAGTGTGGCAAAACGGAATCCTCAGTTTGGTTCGAGTGGTACTAACGCTGTAGTTTAAGGAGAATTACAACAAAGGTGTTATTCTCAACTATTAAACTTACCGTTTTACTTGTCATAATGTTTTGACCGAACAAATCTGAGGCTATATTGAGCGTAATTTTTCAAGAATACTTGTCCAGTAATTGTACCGCAAAGTGAATTTTGCTGTTATTTTCTTTTTCCACGCAACAACAATTACGATCGTAGATTAAAATGTTAAATAATGTAGCTCGCTTAATACTGACAAACATGGACGAAGCAGATTGGTGGGAGCTCCAGAAAATGTTGAGCCGTTGTGAACTTCCAAAAGCGTTTACAACAGTGCATTGAGACAAAGGTCAAAGTAAATTCTAATTAAAGAATATTTAAATATTTTAAAATTGTAGGTTATACGGAATAAACATTATGCAACTTTTGAAAATTATTTTTTTATATTATAGCTTATTGAACTTATTAGAGAGTACGTTTTGCGGAAGACTCGGTATTTCTATACCTTCTTCAAATTGCCAATAACACAGTAATAAATAAATTCCATTTTAACTACATATTCATATTCTTATTACGGAAATACTGACTAAATCTATGTTTGTATCTTGAAGTGAATATGTGAGAATGACTCTTATATACTCATTAACTAACTAAGCAAATATTATAGGAAATTGAGCTATAAAAATGATTGTTTTACTTAAATTTAAAATTGATTTGGAAAGTAATTACTGTACAATAATAATCACACATTTCTAAGAAAGATACATTTTCCAGCAGACTTGTATTATGAGTTATAAATAATAATAAAGTAAATTTTAAATACAACAAAACTTCTGTAATTAATAGAAGTTTTAGTTTATTTTGCACCGAGAAAAGTTAGTTGGCTATTGAAAATTACACAATATAAATCAACAGTCTGCAACCGGTGTGGGAACTATCGGGTAAAGTATTTATGCATCTAGATGGAATTAACTTATGTTAAGTGGAAGAATAGTTAGTTTCAACAGTTGTTAGCGACCAACTACTAGACGCCAAACCCTCGGGGCAGTTCAGCAATGCTGTTGTTGCAGAGTTACAGTTGCACTCTCGGTCCAGCGCCAGCGTCTCAGGGGCGCCGCGGGCGTCGGGACGCTCAAAGACGCAGTAATTACCAAAACTGCCGCTAGTTACGTAAGGCGCTGCTGTCTCCACACTCCGGAATGTACCGAAAACTCCAGGAGTTTTGGTGGTCATTTTGGTCAATTTAATAAAAAGATAATTAAAGCGACATAAATAACCATGTTTTGTATTAAACCCTAACCTATAGTATTGAGAAAATTACTGTAAAGCCTAAATTTAATGATTAATATATCTGAGAAATTATTCATTTATTTTTCACATGTGGTAAAATTAAATTTTAAGTTTTTTCGTTTTAATGATTGCTTGATTTTAGATAACAATTTGCTTAAATTATTTGCTTGAATTTAGATAACAATATAATTTTAAGCTACATAACAAATCAAATAAGTACTTAAAAAACGTACCTTATGATCAAAACTGTATTTATTAGGTAGTGGGCTTTTATCTCTTATGGCTTAGTATATTTGAAATATCGATCCAGTTGTGAGACAGGAGTGAAATGCTGTCCCTGTGAGTAAAACGTTGCTAGACCAAAACCAGGAACCAGGTTGCTACACTATTATCAGATCAGGAACGATCACATTTGGCTGGTAAAAACGATGCTAAATAAAACCTTGCTATCCTTAATTATGATGTCCATGATGATTGGTAGTCGGGGGTTTTAACATTCATTATTTTAAACCTGGAATTAAAAGATTTACTGTATGAATCCATATTTTTTCTTTTGATTTTAAATTAATTTTTTCCACAAAAACCAAATCCTTGCATGGTAGCATATTAATATGAACAAGCACATTTTCCTTTAGTCTAAATAAAGGGTCAAGAATTTAAATACGAAAATTTTAAGAAGGAACTCAGCTCTAAACAGTTTTAAAAGGAACAAATCAAACACCCTTTACTCTTCAACGTTTTCTCGTTCAGGTATTTCTCGAACCTTTGCGGAGTTTTCTGATTTATCTGCAAAGGAATTGTCAGGGGATAGGTCAAAGCTAACATGCAAATCCTTGAAACTTTGTCCCGGTTATCCTGGACGGATTTACACACCTTTTGATGGCCTTTTGTTCCACGGACCACATAATTTCCAACTTCTCCCAAATGTGTCAGTGAAGCTTTAGCGATGTCCAACTGTTTTCCGGTTGAAGTAAGGGAAGATTGGATCAAGCTCAACATGAAATGATTTACAGCTTGAGTGGGATGTAAGAAGGAACTAATACTCTGCTGTGGAAATATATAATTATAAGAAATATATCACTAAAGTATAAAGTATAAAGTATAAAGTATAAATTTTTAAAGTATAAAGTATAAATTAAAGTATAAAGTATAAAGTATAATGTATAATGATAAAGTATAAAGTATTATTTAAAGTATATTTTAAAAGTATAAAGTATTAAGTATAAAGTATGTATAAAGTATTTTTTTTAATATTTTAAAGTATAAAGTATAAAGTATAAAGTATAAAGTATAAAGTTTAAAGGTATAGTATAAGTATAATATAAAGTATAAGTATAAAGTATAAGTATAAAGTATAATTATAATAAAAATTTAAAGTATAAAGTATAAAAGTATTTAAAGTATAAAAAAGTATAAAGTATAGTTTTTAAAGTATAAGTATGTATAAAGTATAAAGTATAAAATTTAAGTATAAGTATAAGTATAAAGTATAAAGTTAAAGTATAAAGTATAGTTTTAAAGTTTAGTATATTTTTAAAGTTTAAAGTATAAAGTATAAAAGTATAGTATAAGTATAAGTATAAAGTATAAAGTATAAAGTATAAGTATAAAGTAAAAGTATAAAGTATAAAGTATAAAGTATAAAGTATAAAGTATAAAGTAAAGTATAAAGTATAAAGTATAAAGTATAAAGTATAAAGTATAAAGTATAAAGTAAGTATCTGAAGTGGATTAGTGGATAAATAACATTTAAAAATTTAATGAACAATATTATAACAATACAGCAGTCTTAACAGCTACAATAATTATAGTTTAAAATAAAAATTATTGCAATAAATAAGTTAAGCTATGAATAATTAATTGCTTAAGGGCAGTCCGACCCCCATATAAACTAAATGTATAATACCTCACAAACTATAAGAGATATCAACTTAATTTTTGTTTTATTTTAAAGGTTAGCTTATTGATTAGTTCCATACGGAAGGTTTTGAAAAAGATCAAATGGAAACAATTTTTAATTGTTTTTTATTTAAATACTTGAAATTTTACTAAAAAAATATATTAATTTTTTTTCTTAACCTAGTTTGTTAAATTTTTTTAAATCCTTCCTTATGGCACTAGTAATCATTGTTCAAAAGGCACACCAAAAAATGGTAGTGATATCTCTAGTAGTTTTTTTATAAAGGTTGCATAAAAAGTGTCAAAAAACCTATTTTCAGTAAACGTGAAAATCAAAGAACGCTGAACTAATAATAGTAAGCACGACATATGTTACAAAAATATTTTTTCTAAAGACAACTATTATTTTTAATTATTAGTGTTATATATCGTTGTAAATAGGACATTTCAGAGAATAATAAACAATAAAAAACGAATTTTATTATGGATTGAAAGAATGGCGTAAATTTAATATTTACGTTCATAGTAAAATATTAAAAAAACATTGTTCAAAATAAATTTGTTTAATATGTAATTTAAGGAAGGTTAAATCCATAATACAAAAAAACTCATCTGCATGGTTTTGATAGTTGTTTTTAACTTGATGGTAAAATAGACAAAGAATAGTATATCGCTATCACCTTAAATTCAAGCATATTTTAAGTATTCATTTAAATTCATTTTTAGCTACAACATAAGCTCAAGTGCATGTAATGAATTAATATTAGCTTACCTTGCAAAGCCTACAGGTGTACCACTTGGCTGTTACCAAGCCGTCAGGCGTTGTCGTTTTCGGCTCCAATACGGCAGTTAGTAAGGCCACCACGTACCAGACCGTCCTCCCTCTTAATTTGTGCGTGTCATCCCCATACAATATTTATAGTGGAAACATCGACGAGAAACATAACAACCCCTATCGTTGACCGGGACCGGGACCTGCACCACCTCACGTGTGTTCTTTGTGAGTTTAAACTGCTCAGTTGTAAAAACGTGACGCGAGAGGCTTGCAGGTGCGGTGGCTTTTGATATGTGATTACGTTGTAGCCTATTTTGTTTGGCCCAAGGTCAAATACATAACGATTCTTGATGATACCCTGGACAGTCATAGAATTATAAATGTGACATATGACAACGTAAGTCTTTATTGTATACATACTATGTACATTACGCTACATTAACGTATAAACCACGGCTAGTGTTGCGACAAGGGTCAAGTGGTGCTCTTTTGCCAAGAGTGGAGGGTGTCGCTGAGCGGCTTACCCGGCACTTCCAAGGAGGTCAGAGGTCGTGGGCTCCGCCACGGCGGCCGAGGTGAGGTGCCTCCACGATCGTTGACAGCCACATTAACCTCCTGTAGCCTGGGGCTGTGGATAGGCAGGTTCAGGAACGAGAGGGTTGTGTTCCTAGGAGGTTCAACCTGACAAGGAGGTCTACCTTGTCAAATTGTGATGCCTTCATTTAGAGACGATCCAAAACTAAAATATAAACCATTCAACTGACACATTGTGTTTCTGTACAGTTTTTTTATATTACTTGAAATAAGAAATAAATGAAAACTATTTGTTTAACAAAAAATTTAGTCAAAACCGGACGGACAACAAAACCGACTAACGTCACTCTCAATTTTAGTTCGGGATTGTCACTGCGTGGTTTTGAATTTCCTGTGTCTAAGGATGTTATATTTGGTAAAAACAAACTTGACAATTTGAAAAAAGTCCAAGGGTTTACTCAACCGGTTTTTACATCGCTGTTTAAATTTAAATTTGACTAATTTGAAAGGTGGTCTGTTTTATAGTTTGCTGATATTAAATATGTCCTAAATTTATTATGTCTTATTTTGTCACCGTTCGGTAAAGAAAGACGAATAATTAAAGAGGAAGAGAAGTAGGGAAGGAAGTCAGGGAGGAGAAGAAGAACAGGAAGGTTTCGTTGTCAAGGGATGGTAGTAATTGCAAATGAGAACACACTAGGTAGTGCAGAGCAGATAGAACGCCAGGGAGGGTAAGTGACGATAATATAACAGCGAGAATGTGCGCCATCAAGATGCCGTGACAGGAGTCGTAGTGTAAATAATAAACAGGCGGGGCCGGTCCTGGAACCGATTTATATCGATGTGTTTCCTGAGCCCGGAAAGACACCTTGGGGTCAGATACTCATGGCTTACGATCGACCTACCTCTATAATGTGCCCTCAACCGCGGTGGTTAGTGTCTAGTGTCGTGGCGACTACGCACAGCAGGGAAACCTGTGTTGCAGGTTAATGGTTTAATATTTACCTTAATCAAAAGAAGTAAAAAATAAATTCTCATCTAAATTATCTAGTATTAAATTTAAAATTAGATAAAACTTGAAAATGTGTATCATTACTGAAAATTCGTTTACGTTAAGAAAACACTTTGATATAGTATGATTTTAAAATAATTAAAATAATTTAATAGTAACTTAATTTTAATATCTTATTTATTTTGTATTGAGAAAAAATAAAAATATTGCTATATTATAAGTTTTTATTAATAAAAAGGATATAATAAAAAAATAATAATTATATATTTTAGGGTTTTGTTTGAAATAAGTAAAACATTCTCTTAAAAAGGTAATAAAATAATTAATTTTTAATATAATTAGGCAATTAAAGATTCCACTATATTTACAAATTTGTATTACTTTTAAAAATATTAGCTTACATAATCAATAGATAATTATTTGGCATATGCAGTCAAAATCTATTTTTTTGATATGTAATTATTGTATGTTTTTTCTTTTGTTTATATAGTTTTTAATATTTATATAACTTTAATTATTGGATTATTATTGACAATGCATAGTAATTTGTTTTGTCTTAAATTAATAGTGAAAATTAGATCCATTTTAAAGATTTTTAAGTGGAAAAAATATTAGGTCTTAAATTTCACATTTTAAAAGTTTGTTAGTCAAATTTTCCAACATCAGCATATTTGTGATATTTTACTATATTACTTTCTACGTTATATTTCTTCTATTTTCATTATTTATAGTTACATTATATATAAAGATTTGCTTTAATGAATCAAATACTTGTAGCTAAAATACTTTGTGCAGGGTGTTTTTTTTGTACTTTTATTATGACACCAATTACTGAAATTAGTTAAAATTGTGTAAAATAATTAATTATATATTGGAATATAAATAAATAATGTTTAAAATTTATTATATGTGTAGTACAGTTTGAAAGTAAAAAAATAAAACAATTTTAAAGGTTAAAGCCATTGGTTCAAGGACATACCAAAAATTAAAAACAGGATACAGTATGTACATTTCTTACATATCACAAATCCCCTGGCTGAAGAGATTCTACTGAAAGTAGTGATAAAGATTTCCAGCTGGAGCTTTACAGCGGCCATGAATCAAGGCCCGCGGTCAAAGTAAAGTTTTATCGGATAACCGGCGACTTGTAGCTAAAGCACGTAGTGCGTGTGTGTGCACGCGCGTGTGTGCGCGTGTCCCTGCTCAGTTTGGAATATTTAGGCGCGTTTGACCAAACCGGGTGAATTACTTGTGAGACCTCAGATCCCCCGAGTCGTGTAAATCTCGAGCTACGTGTACTGCTAACACTGCCCAACTGACAGTGTTCAACTTCAACCGTCTACCATATTATAGGATTGGCTTAAAAATTGGAATAAATATAGTATTAAATTATATATTTCAAGAGGTTGGGAGAAAAATATTTCTAACAATTAATTCTATCCACCAATGGGTTATTAGTAGTCAATCTTTTCAAAAATAAACACAAAATCTAAGGAAATATTTACTTTTACAGTTTCCTTCCAAATCATTATGACAAGGATATGTCTTAGCCCTTTGTTTTGTGAACATTTTTTTTTTTTATTTTTTCTTGATGGACTCATTTAATCTTCGTCTTGTTGCAAAGATTTTTGACGATACATCTCCTCCAGTCACAATATATAATATATTATTATATAGGCCTATTATCTATATTATCGCATAGATCAAACTCATATTTTATTATATTTAAGAATAGACCAATATGATACAAGGTGTACGAATCGTCGAGTATTTTTACTCGCGCGACCTCAAACCTGGACGTGAGACAGTGTAGTAGGGTCCTAGAACCAGCTGCAGGTCGAAGTTCGGCATCGCCGGTTAGCCTAAGGTTCGAGCCCGGCCAACAAAAATGACGTGTTCGTAGATTCAGCTTCGACCTGACGGTTTTGAGCGAAAAATCCAACCATAAAAACCCCTCCAATAATTTGAAGGGCTGAAATCCACATAGGAACACCAATTCCTAAGGATTACGTCAACAACTGTTTAAGGATACCAAGTGTCCTCTTTCCCCCATTTTAAAATATTTTCAATATTTTCGTTAAAACATTTTCGAGCACAAAAAAATTGCATAGTTCAAAATTTGAATTATAGATATAACTGATGTTTCGTAGCAACATCATAATCAGTCGATTGAATATTAAAAACATTTTTTTTCATGTATTAGTTAAAAAATTTAGAAGGTTCATTGACAAATTAGCTCTTAGGAAACAATATTTAAATCAAATATTTTAGTAGTATAGTTGAAATTAAACATTTTTGCTTTGAAAGTGCAACAGTAGATGTGATAGGATAGTGCGCAAGTCATATATTAGCCGACCTGACCTGAATCATTTTGATTTTAATGGCTATAAACCGTGAATTTTTAATCAAAATATTTCGAGATAATTTTAAGGAATTCATATTTCTCACATTTTAAAGGGGTAAACATACCATAAAAATCTATACTTTTAAAAAGTCTGGAGATGTAGCCAAAATGCTCCCGTGTACCTAATTTTTTAGGAATCGGACCATAAGTTTGGTTTGCGGGTATGTGCACAGACAGACATCAGTTCGAAAACTGATTTTTTAATTCAGGGTGCCTCAAAATGGATACATCTACTCTCAACTTAAATACCATATACTCAACTCCATATTACTATGTATATGGGGAGTAATTATTAAAAACAATATTAGCCATACGTCTGGAGATATTGCCAAAGTACACAATTTTCTGGTGAATGGAGTGGGCTTTATATAATACATCCCATTTCCTCTAAATATGTGGAATCTCAAAAGGAATATCTACAGCTTTTACTTTATTCTTAATACTGAAATGGCGACCTAATCATGAATGTAAGTTGATTGTGGCGCTAATCTTGTAATATTGTTACTGACAAAGGCTGAAATGTTCCTAAAACATGACTGTTAATTAATAATTCAACAGCCAATAACGTATGACACTCAAATTTGATCTTTCAACGCAAATGTATTTCATCGTAAAATAGTGATCGTATGCTGCGAAGTTCCAGAGACCAGACCCTGACGCACCCCAACCGCAACATTGTTGAACGCCACTTTGGCACATCTGTGTTGACATTTATGTTGTCTATAACTGACGACCGTAAACCTTGATGGTCGATAGATCTTGAATTTAAGGCTTTTAGATTCAATAACAGATGATATGACTGTAAACGACCTCTTAAACATTTCAACAGCTTTCACAAGTCAGTGAGTATGTGTTTATTGGGTAATAAACATAAGGGGATGTTCCAGAACACTATTATTTAATATTATGTATATTAAAAATTTAATTAATTCCCTTGTTTGGCTTATTTTTACATATTATTATTAACTTTCTAGTCATATCTGTAGATTCTGTTTCAAATTATCGATTTACTAGGGTGGTGGTTTGTTCTTTATCGATATACATATTCCAAGGGCCTAAGGGACCATATTTAATTCAGTTATTAAATTATATTCTATAATTCCATATTAAAATGGCTCAGTAAGAACCAATTTAAAACTGTCAACTAAATATATAATAATAAAATGCCTTTATTTACAGCGTTTCTCTGATACATTATTAGGTTTTCAGAACAACTATAATCAAACATAAAAAAAATGAAATGAAAATACAATAATACAGAAAATAAAAAATATAGAATGTGTATATTTATAATAATCTAAAATTATCGGAAATATTTATAATCTATCTAAAACATTTTTCTTTTATTCTTTTTATGAACGAGACAGAACTCAGCTATTTCAAGCTATAGGAGAGCTCCTCGTACTGCTGGGGGCCAAAGTATGAAAAACTCCTTCGTCCAAACTCAAGCTTTACTCCAGGAAGGTGAAGCCTCCCACCACGGCGAGTCCTACGCTCGGTAACCTCGTCGCGAGAGGAGTCTCGCAAATGTAGTCGGGCTCTTGAGATATCAAAACTTTGTGGGTCATGCAGCAAGTCAAAATCATGCAAACAGTTTCCATAGGCAACAGCTTGACCAAACTGAAGAGTTAGATGACCCTCTACTCTAAAGCTATCTATGAGCTATTTAATCCTTTCAGTCTCTCTTTCAATATTATTCTGATTCTGAAGTTTCGTAAGCCCTTCCGATTAATTCTGTTAACTTATTCCTAACTCTAATTAGAGCAGCCTAAATAAATATAAATAGCCATGCGTTTTTACTGTGTTATTCTTAACTATTGAATGATTCAGTGTAAAATTGTTAAATTCACAGGCTTATATTTGATCGTTTCTACAATATTTATGATTATATGGCAATATCTACCTGTGATGACATGCGTGTATGCTGAATAAAGTGAATCGGTTGTAAATAATATTTTACTCTTATAGTGTGTATTCCTATAGATATTAAGATGCGTTTGATTACTCAAGTCTACGAAAAACACAAAAATATCCATAACAATTCCTGTTAACAATCTTACGTTCTTTATCTTTTGATAAAATATTAAAATTAATTTTAACCACCCTAATCAAAACTTCCCTAGTTATTAACTTCCGAGAAGCCGCCCCCTAAGGAGTGACATCAAAGGACCCCCTCCCCAACCCTACTCACTGGGGTAGGTCAAGTTAAATCAAATTCAAACCCACTCTTGAAATTACGTAATCGAAAGGAAAACGGTGGCTAAGCCCTGAGCCAATTGGCGGGGTGAAATATGTGTAAGCTAATTTAACGGAAGGCTCTCCCTCGGGACGGACCTGTTGCGATTGTCAACCCTCCTGCGGACATTTCCTGAATCGCTTACGGCTTTTTACACGAGGGAACGGGGAATTTTAGTTGATTGAAAAAACAGCGAGGGTGGCGCGGTGGCTGTTTCGCTCCCTTTGACCGCTCCCCGACAAACCTCTTGAATGGTCCTTGATGGCCCGCGATTCTTATTGTTTCCGGCTATTACGATCTGGTTTACGCAGTACTACTTTTGTTCGGGTATTGCATATTTTTCATGCCAATTTTCTTGAAACACTTTCTGATGGTTCGATGACGAACTTGGTAGAATTCGTTCCGTGTAATACTCATGCATTTGTGTACCCTCCAACTTTAATGGATTAATGAATAAAGTGGTCGTTGAGTGTAAAAAAGCTACAGACTATAAAAATCTTTACAATAGTCGAACTCAACCTTCACTTATGTTCACCTCAAAGTGCCCCTTGGGTTATATTACAAATATGGTTTTGAAACATTTTTAATGGTTTTAAACATTATGGAGCTAACGCTTGTTTTGTTACTAATAAACGTCAACTTTTAATGAAAAGGCGAATTCTCAATATTGCCTCTATTGGACCTAGTTACCAGTGCAGGTCACCTCCTCCTATGTGCTGTATGTGTTGGTCACAGTGAATGCTGATAATTGCCTCCCCTGGACCTAGTTACCAGTGCAGGTCACCTCCTCCTATGTGCTGTATGTGTTGGTCACAGTGAATGCTGATAATTGCCTCCCCTGGACCTAGTTACCAGTGCAGGTCACCTCTTCCTATGTGCTATGTGTGTTGGTCACAGTGAATGCTGATAATTGCCTCCCCTGGACCTAGTTACCAGTGCAGGTCACCTCCTCCTATGTGCTATATGTGTTGGTCACAGTGAATGCTGATAATTGCCTCCCCTGGACCTAGTTACCAGTGCAGGTCACCTCCTCCTATGTGCTGTATGTGTTGGTCACAGTGAATGCTGATAATTGCCTCCCCTGGACCTAGTTACCAGTGCAGGTCACCTCCTCCTATGTGCTGTATGTGTTGGTCACAGTGAATGCTGATAATTGCCTCCCCTGGACCTAGTTACTCGCGGTACGTGGTCGACATGGCAAGGCGTCGCGACGTGCCCGGGCTGTTGAGACCCTCTCATTTCCGCCCCCGCTGCTCTTACGGCGGGATTTCCGCCGCCTTTTATCCGCCCTTGATTGATAAGGGTCGGTGTCGTGGTAAATGACCTCTGCATAATTGCCTCCAGACGTTTTATCATTGGTCGTGAAAACTGCGGTTTGTAAAGCTGACTATGTTCATATTGTATAATTGCTCAAAAGTGTACAGTTACTGGGTTTTTTTGTGTATGTGTGGTAACAGTATCATGATAATTGCCTCACTGACTAGTATATCCAGCTAATTGGAGGTATTTTCGCTCCATTATGTGCTATATGTGTTGGTCAGTTCACCAAGAACCTATTTGCCCCCTGGATTTGTTAAGACCCTCCAGTAGCTGGCAAGACACCATGAATGAGGATATATTGCGAGATATTTAAAGTGTGTTATCACATTTGTCATGAATTATCCAAAATAATGAGTAAAATCGCAGCCGGAATCAGATTCACACATAATAGAGTTTCCATTTCTCTTATTACAGTTAATCAGCGCGCTGTTGAGAGTGGAGGCGGTCGTGTCTTGGTGGAATTACACGGCGCATACACACGGCGGCCGATCACATCTTGCACGTGAGACGAACAAACAAACAAACGTACAATCATCCGCGAGAAACCTGCACTCGACGACCATAGAGAGAGGCTGGGTAAAAGTACTAGTATTGGTTTTCACGAATCTCCCTTCCCAAAAATATCTATAATACAATTAAATATCTATGCAAATATAATTAATATTATAAGTTTTTGCGATATAGTACATAATATTTCATAATATAATAATGTTTTTTAAAAATTTTCAGTGTCTTAACTAGGCAGTTTCATCTGTTGAGAAAAAACAATATGAAAATAAAAAATATATTTAAATGAAATAGATAAAAAGGTCTGACACAATAACTGAAAAATTTCGCGAGTTATTTTAGATGTCTACAGTACAACACAAAACCAAAATATGAATAATATATTTTTTTTTCAAAACATTTTTTGTTTTTCACAAAAAATTAAATACACATGGCGCAAAAATTCAACAACACTTCCATTTCTCAAATTACAATTAAACACAGTTGGAGTGGGGTCTGAATCTTGTAAAAAATTACAGCATACATACACATGTGGGTGTTTCCATTTCAAACGTGAGACAAAACATACACAACACAAATATCATGAATAAAACCATCATAGAGAGAGTTGTAAAAAGTAATTATTGGTTCTCACTTTACGAAAAATCTCTTTCTATTGACTTAAATATAAATATCACTTATTATTACTGGGGGTTCTTTTGAAACGATATATTATTATTTATTACTGAGGTATTCATGTGACAGTATAATTAATTTTTGTTTTCTCTCCTTATACATAATATATGGAGTGATACTTGTTTTCGTCGAAATTTAAGAATTTGAGTTAAGAATGGATATATCCGTTTAGAGGTCCCCTTATAAAAAAAAATAGTTTTCGGACTAATGTCTGTCTCTGTCTGTGTACATTCGATCGCCACCATCGCGTTCCATCACTGAGCTTTATTACGAGGTGAGCGCTTCTTCACTGAACTTCATTACGAGTTGAGCAATTCATCACTGAGATCATTACGAGGTGAGCACTTCATCACTGAACTTCATTACGAGTTCAGCAATTCATCACTGAGATTCATTATGAGGTGAGCACTTCATCACTGAACTTCATTACGATGTGAGTGCTTTACCACTGTGCTTCATTATGAGGTGAGCACTGCATCACTGGGCTGCCAATCTAACAAAGTGTATAAAGTTACTATGAAAATAAAGAATATTTTAAAATTAGATTCATGTAAATTGATGGGTCTGACTGCATTTATTTAAACCTAAATGTCTATACTCGGATGGATATAGGTACAAATAATTAATACTAACACGTAACACTGTATTATGTGTATTTGATACTACGTTTTGCAAAGATGTGTAGATAAATACAACTTTTAATACCAGTGGTTGTTTAGGTAAGATTAAAACCTAAAACAAGCTTAAGGTATAAATCAGCGCAACATTCTTATAAATGTAGAAAAACAAAAGATTCAAACATGGTACCTAGTGGAAGTGTTGTCATTTTATTTTTGGCTCTAGCTTAATTTTCAACTGATATTTTAGTTACCAATACTGTACCAGGTAAAAGTCTTTACTTGAGGTGAAAATACAAATTAGATTATATTTTCATCCGTCTCAAACGTACTTCGAAAATATTTGTTGTTTATCCAAATAGCTAAACAAATTTAGATAAGTAAAATATCAGCTAATACTACGAGTACTCTTAAAATTATCAAGTTAAGTGGTTGTATATTTTAATCTGAACAGTTGTGAAGCTAATCGTGACTTATTGTTTTGCA
Organism: Nephotettix cincticeps; assembly: GCA_023375725.1. Taxonomy (NCBI): domain Eukaryota; kingdom Metazoa; phylum Arthropoda; class Insecta; order Hemiptera; family Cicadellidae; genus Nephotettix; species Nephotettix cincticeps. The sequence continues at coordinate 57,263,332 of CM041787.1, read as the reverse complement.
TTATGGTCTGTAGTAATATTTTTTGATTATTGGATTTTGTGACTGATTATGACAAATTAGAGCACAGAGAGGTCACAAAGGACAAGGGTGTGTGATGTGTGATATTTAGCGGCGAGTTAGCAGCCTGGTGACGGATCGGACACAAGTGCTTGCGACACTCTGACGTATCACCCAATAACAACTCTAACACCTCATTCTTTGTCATTACTTACTGTAGCCTACATGTGCACTCATTACTGTGTTTCTTTTAAACATTTTGAAGGATAACAGATTATTTCAAACATCTTTGAATTAAATTAAATACAGTTTAATACGTTTCCGTCAAATTTATGCAACAATGGTTTTCTTAGGGGTCTGACCTGGTAGATATTTAAAGCATGAATGGAAAATGAGTAAGATGATTATGGTGTGATCTAATAGTTTTGTTATTGAACTAACCTGATTAGTTCCTTTACTTTTAATTAAATGGGATTGATACTCGAAGGACATGCCACAGTCAAAACTTCCTTTTCCTTTCCTTCCTTTCCTTGCGAGTAGTTAAATTTGTGGAATGACCTGAATTGTTTGTTACTGTGCTGATGTTTCTATTGTACTTAACATCAGCACTGGACGTCAGCCGTAGTAAGAACCGTCGCATCTTTGGTTTTCGGACAGACGTCAGTCAGGGTTCGAACCTCGGTGCAGCTCTTGACAATCGTCTCATTGCTATTGATTCGTCAAAGTTTATAATGTATTTATTCTTCATGACCCAACATGTGACTTCGTCTTCATTTGATTTTATTCAAATATGTATTTAAAATTTGTTTCCTAGCAACTGATTAAAAATTACAATTACATTTTTATTAAATCCAATGTATTTTCGTATAGACCACTATCATTCGACATGGATAGGTATTCTAAGGGGGGGTGGTGTTGGCAATTTTTAAAATGCAAATTCTAAACAGGTTTCCATAGAAACTACCAGAGCTATTGTGGTATTGAATTTTTATTGTAAATGAATAAGAACAGCTGTTTAGATGAAGTGAAAACATTACCTTATCCAAGATCTAACCTATTTTCCACAGAGAAGTAAATACAAACATTTTTTCCCACAACAAACTCAGCTTAGCTATGAAGCCACGTAGTTCACAATTTTATTGAAACCGCTCATCAAAATTTGGCAGGAATCTACTATTATCTTTTACTTAACATCTGAAATTTTATGGTACTTAGTCAACAGGTTTTTAGCTTTTCGACTTAACAGTTTACCTGCATGCGAGTGAGGTGGTCGAGATCGCTTATCGGAAATGACGCAACTTCGATGTTTCTTTGTGATCTAATAAATCAATACTATGGACATAATCTGTAAAATGAATTTGTGTAATTAGAACACCAATCTACGTCATTACAAGGTTTAAAAATGAACATAAGAGCGTTAAAAGTTTTTATCTGTTTAATCTCATGTTAAGATCAGCTGATAGTTTTAGTTGTTGTGTTCTGTTTTGTAAACGTTTGAATTTAAGTAATAAAGGTTCCTTGTATTAACCTTTTTGTGAATAGACGAAAAAAGTAAACGCTAATCAATTTAGGGTCGAGTCCCGTGCGACGATACAGGTGAAGGGGTAGTTTTCAACCATTAGGTAAACATGCAGTACGTCATTAAATGTTTAAGTTATAGTGAGAGGACGTTAGAAACAAGAGATGGTCTGTCTCCTGAAGTTTTGAGAAGTTGTCATAACTGTTTAAACTAGTCGATCACTTAAAACGAAGTTTCATAGCTAAATAGTCGGAGTACATACTGTACAATTTTGAATTACCCACAAAACGAATTCAGGGAATCGAGTTATGGACTTTCATCATGGTCCCAGGCTGAAGTGTGACCGTAAACATTATGTAAATAGCTCTCTTTTCAAAGAAAAGAAATGTACAGTCTTTTTGGCAACATAGCCACATTTTGCTAGGGCAAACAAAACGCAAAAAAATAAAACTGTTTAGTGGTCAAGTCAACGCCCGCTAGTAGTTACGGTGGCGATAATGCCTTCTTATCTTTCTAATTGCGTTTGACTACACGGCTGGCCGCTTAATTGAGATTTAATGTTACTAGGTCTAATTGTAATCTTCTGCATTTGAATTGCAAGAGCTGCTATCGCATTCAAGGAACGCAGCCATCTCTTCGTATTCTCTGTCTTGAACTGTATCTTTTAGTTTCGTAAACAGATCTAGGATTTATATAACTTCTTATTCATGTTTGACAAATATTCTTTCTTTCCATTTAGCCGTGAATGTCTGTTGTAAGTGTGGTTAAAAATAATTAATCTATAGCATGTACTACTGGTTGAGGTAATACTATTTAAAAAATATTCTGGTTTTCCCTAACGTCCATAAAGTGAGGTTAATTTATAATTAAATTAAATTTTTATAATCTCAACGTAATTAAACCACATTTATGTTACTTCATTATTATGGCTATAGTGTAAATGACGCTTTGTAACATGTAGCCGTACTGTCCGACGCTGCTACAATGACCCCGTAGCATGTTTCCTAACACATTTCGTAACCGTGAAGCCCAGCGACCCAAGACAGCGTCATCAGCTGTGATTTGATCGATGGGCGATGACAAGCACGTTATCACACCGGCGATGACAAGTGGCCGGCTTATCAGCTTATCAGTCAGCTGGCTTGTCCCACGGCGCGCCGTGACACCGTGACGTGCTTATCGCAGCACGACAATCGATAGCTACCTCATTAATGTCCAACTAATGACATCCACAGATGTGATAGGCTTGTCGTCTCGTGTCTCTCCATTCTCATTCTCTGTCGAGGTTGACGCCGCCACAAGACCGTGGACTCTGGACAAACAAACAGTGAATTGACAAGCTTTCTACTACAGCTCTGACAAAACACATAAATTTTCAATTGCCACTCACTCTGGCGTATCTTAATTTGACATACTATGTACTGGAAGGAGTTACTATTACCTTATGAAATTACAACCTTTCCAGGTAGGTTTTTAAGCCAAGTATGCATGAGAAATTAGTGCAAGATAATTATGGCACAATCTTTTTGCACTGTTAATGACTAAGGCTGACATGTTCCTTAGACAGGACTGTTAATTAATAGCCCAACAATCTAAGGGATCAACAGTTTAACGTTGAATCCGAACCAGTTTTGCCTCTGAGTTACGAAACGTCTTATTATGAGGATGATCTTTGGGGATAAACGTAGTATTCAATAGTGTGGACGTTAATCATCACCAGGAAAATCACATTCACCGACCATCACTCATAACTACCTACAATTCGTGAACTCCAAAGTAACTGAATTACAGGACACACAATAACACATTGCGTCACTAGGTTCCTTCTCAGTGACAACTATGTCACTATTATCAAAGGTTTCGATTATTATGTATATATATATCTTTTGTTTTAGCACAAAAACTAACCGCATAAAATATCAAGTCGACGGCCATTACAATCATAATAAATGAGAACGATATTTTATAGCTACACATGGAAGGAACAGACCTAATATCCAAAATATTTTGTGTTTTTATAGAAAATTTATTCATTTTAATGCACTAATAAGCCAATGTAACAAATTAATTGGAATAAATTAGATTTCAATTTGGTTTACAATCCTCATTCCATATCTATCACAATCAGTTGATATAACAAACCAAATCAAATGATCACATGATTGGACCGTGACATGTCCTGTCCTGCCACGTAGAGGTCACGAATTGTGGATAGTTGTGAGCAATAGCCGGTGGACGGGATATTCCCTGGTGTGGATTAGTGTTCGTTACTATTAAATACTACATTCATCCGTAAAGACTATCCTCATAGTTGGATCATATCGTAATTCAGAGGCCAAAGTTCTCTTAGATGTCATTGGCTATTTGTGTCTAAGGAACGTGTCAGCCTTGGTCAGTCAACAAGAAGATTACCAGATAATCTTGTACTCATTTCTCTTTCATATTTTGCTTAAAACACCTACCATTATTGGTCAGCACTTCGATGAGCCAATGAGATCTTAAATACGCACGAAAGTGGCGCGGCTGGCGGTCAGGTAAGCAGACAGAGGCACCACGACGCTGTGTATTATTATGTGGGATATTAATTAACAGTCCTGTCTAATGAACATCAGCAACAAGACTACAAGATAGTGCCAGAACCATCTTACACACATTTTTATTTCATACTTGGTAAAGAGGTAAAGCGGTGTTGAAAGTACAAAATATTTAAGAGACCCAAAGGTGCACGTTTCTCGCGCCGATCGCCGATAAGCCCGGAGCGTTGCGCCTCCCTCATCATATCCCAAATTAATAAAACGTTTACAGCACACAGCGGGCGCGAGTGGCTCTGACGAATCGCACGGCATCCGTCCGACAATTGAAATATAATTGGGCGAAACGAATCCAGCTTGGTGAGCGATAGAGCGGCCAGCTCGGCGCGGCCTGCGCTTGTCATCGGCTCACGAGGCCATTAGCCATTCGGTCACGTCCAGTTTATCGCGTATTTAAAACTAACGGCGAGTTATTGTTGTTATTTGGCAACACGCGAGTTTTGTTTTATTAAGGGTTCGTCTTAATAGAATTTTCGTCAGAATCACTTATCTTATTGTTTATATTTAGTGTTCCTCATATTATCACTCTGTATTATTAATTATAATTAATTTAATAATTTTTGTTTCAGATTATCCGTGAGGTGAAAGTTTTGGCCTCCTCAGTCGCGGGGTGGTTGCCCTGATCTTGTCTTTTTCCGGTGTAGTCGCTCTAGTCTGGCAACAGAGGCTATTTTTAAGTGTTACAATTTTTAATGTAACAGATTTACTAAATCAAAATACTACCTATTGCAGATATTGAACAAACTAAATGAGATTTTCACACGCATACTGTATGGAATTCGTCAATGGCTTTGAACATATAACAACACTCACATAGGATCAAACAAATTCTAAGGTATACCCAACAAGAATCACCCAAGGCCACAGCCAGTGCTAGGTTTTCGATTTTTGTGTATTTTTTATAACTGAATTCACACTTTCGAACTGTATAATTAATTGGACTTTTCCAACGGTGATTTAACTACTCAAGGTTTCTGGAGGTGAAGAAACTCCTCCCGTTTTCTAGTGATTACCTCATAATTTAAATTAATAGTTGAAATTTGTTGCGTTATCAATATAGTTTTTGTATTGTGAAAAATAGATAGGAATAGTACTATTGAAAACATGATATCATTAATATCACAAAAAATCTTAAACGGAATCCCTAACCTTGTGAATACTTTTTTTTAACTTTGCCATTTCTTTATCGTAACAAGTTTGATTAATTAAAATTATTTAAATGCATTTTCAGATATGATAATTACTAGCTTTTAACTCAGTTGGTGTATGAAACAACATAGTTATTGTAGACAAATATTTCCCTTCAGATCGGGTGCCAAGGTTTAATGCGTCGTCGTCGTCTGCGGTGACGGGCTGAGCAGGAAGCGGTTGACGGTTGACGGTTGACGGGAGTTGGCATCGCCGCGTCAGTGTGTCGCGTATCACACTGTCGCTGTCACACGTGGCGACCCGTCTACGGTTACCTCGGCCTGGCCAACAGGAAGGGACGAGCTGCAAACTGCTTATGGACCGCATGAGTAGTCGGAGAAAATCCCATCTATTAAAGTTTCCATTTGCTATTATGATAGGTAAAGTATTTTATAATTTCATTTCTGGTAATCATATGAAGTGCTTGTATTCTCTAGTATGGTACTTTAGGCCACAAGAAACACTAACGTGTGATAATTTCCACGAAGAAAACCCTGCATCATTAATTCTACGTGTCATGTGAGCTCAGGAATTTCACAAGAATTTCCACGATAAAGTGGTAAAAGTTTAAGTTTGAGGAATTTCTATGGTAAAAATAGTATTCAATTAGCGGTAAAATGCACAGAGAGTCCTGTTTCTTAAACAATGCCCATAGGTTCGGGGGAGGGGCGGCCGTTTAACCTATGAACCTGACCACATGAGGACTAATGCATACAATTTTCCGTATCATTAAGTTTTCGGCCGGGACGTCGAATCGGCTAGAGTGGAGAAGTCCGACGGGACCCAGACCGACGCGCAAATATGACGACGTCACTGTAACCCACAATACATTTTCATCGTCTACGATGGATACAGTTTGCGCATATGTGACCGGCACCACAACACTTGTTAGTACACGATGCATCGCGACATGTGACGTCACTGCAGGACAATACTAGTGTACGCGCGATTAAAAACACGTCCATCCGCGCACATGCAACGTCACTGTAGGACCCACAATACTAGTGTGTTCATCGTCTACGATGGATAAAATACATGTCCTTCTGCGCATATGTGACGTCACTGCCCGCGCATATGTGACGTCACTGCAGCACCCACAACACTGGCGTGTTCATAGTACACGATGAATAAAAACACACATCCACCCGCGCACATGTGACGTCACTGCAGGACCCACAATACTAGTGTGTTTATCGCCAGCGACGAATAAAAACACACGTTCATCCGCGTACATGCGGCGTCACTGCAGGAGCCACAATACTAGTGTGTTCATCGTCTACGATGAACAAAAACACATGTCCATGCGCGCACATGTGACGTCACTGCAGCACCCACAACATTGGCGTGTCATAGTATACGATAAATAAAAACACACGTCCATCCACGCAACATGCGACGTCACAGCAGCACCCACAACACTGGCGTGTTCATAGTATACGATGAATAAAAACACACGTCCATTCGCGCACATGCGACGTCACTGCAGGACCCACAATACTAGTGTGTTCATCGTTTACGATGAACAAAAACACACGTCCATCCGCATACATGCGGCGTCACTGCAGGACCCACAATACTGGTTTGTTCACCGTCTACGATGAATAAAAACACACGTCCATCCGAGTAAATGCGACGTCACTGCAGGAGCCACAATACTAGTGTGTTCATCGTCTACGATGAATAAAAACACACGTCCATCCGCGTACATGTGACGTCACTGCAGGACCCACAATACTATTGTGTTCATCATCTACGATGAATGAAAACACAAGTCCACCCGCGCACATATGATGTCACTGTAACATTTACAGTTACAGTTACAGGAGTAGTGTGCCCATTGTATAAATATAGTTCAAACATAGTTGAACTATGTTTCAACATAGTTCATCAAATATAGTTCATCACACGGCCCAAAATAGTTTTTTTTATTTACACGCACATTTAAAATAGCCTCGGCACGCCTCGGATGTTAAACTTGTGCTCTTATCAAAACGTAAGTTTTTGGGACCTAGTGATTAAATATACTATTCTGATTAAATATAAACTATCACGTCTTCAGAATCCATAACAGCTAGCTCACCGATTTACACATTGTCAAGTTCCATCGGCCAAAGTAAACATTATTGGTAGTCAGCTGGTCCCCAGATGGTGGGACAGAGGACAGTCGCACATCTGCCTGGGGATCAGCTGATTTGTGGAAGTGTTAGGAGCGACCACACAGCTCGACATGACACCGACAAGCCACCTCGTGACACCAGTGTAAACAAGGCCTTCGCCTCTGCCGCGCCGCGCCGCGCCGGGCTGCACCGTCCTCCCATAGCTCTGGTGCCTGCCTCTACTGCAACTAGACGGGGTTATGTTGGGACTTTCAACGATTAGTAACTAAAATGTTTGTCTTGAGGAATAATTAGATCATGGATATGTCTAAAGGAAATGTTACGAGTTCATCCAATCTGTAAACTGTTGATCTTATAACCAAACTATGACGCACTAACCAGATGACGTCACTGTTTCAAATTTCGGTCCCGCAAATTGCCAACACCCCCCAGTGCAATTTTATAGAAAATCGAATTCTCGTTTTCTAATAACCCAGTGCCAATTTTTTCTGAATTAATATTTAAGAATCGCGTGAAAGTAGAACCACATAGTAGATAGATGATGTCAATAAGATGACGATCTACCCGTCGCTAAATTCCACACTCGGCGCTTATACATAACGTCGAAAGTATGGAAAACGAGCGTTGTACAGGTTTATAAGCATCCTGTTTTAAGAATGCATTAATCATTTTATGTGTAGCATCGGGATTCTATTGTAACTGAGTGATACAACTGTTTTGTCTCTACCAGTGCCTTCATCAGCATTAAAAATGGTAAATTAGAGCAAATTGATAAGTTATCAATTTCCGTTACATTTAAAGCTTGTAGGAAAAGAACAGTTGTTAGGAAAAGTCAATTTAACGAGGAAAAAAAGTCAAATTTCAAAATTACCTGAAATATAAAAAGAAAAATGGCTCTGAAACCATTGCAAGAATCCCTGTTACCAAAGTTAATTTTCGTAATTCCCGAAATGATTCACTGGCTCAATTCAGTGCCATAGTTAATAGCGTACTGTTTATTCGAATAACCAAGACATGTTAGTGTGGTCCTGGAATCTAGTGATGACGTTGGGGAAGCCCCGAAGTAGCCGATTCTGCCGTCTCTCTCCCGACGAGGACTGCGAACTGTCACAATGTTTGCTGCTATTGGCGCTCGAACCGCACTAAAGTTAGTTCTGTTTATAATTACTAGAGCACGTGTTCCTTGGGTTCACAAACAGTGAGATGTCCTCGACACAACACCAGCTAAACATAGCACGACCGAGCTCTGCGTCCAGCCGAACCTCTCTGTGGATGATTCGCAATACCGTTAGCTTAGTAATACAAACTCAAGTCTTTGAACCAATTGAAATTTAATTTTTAATGGATTCGTTGCAGGTCAAAGTTTTGACATGGACATGTCCTTACCCTAAAGGAAAGTGTTGGTAATCCGTCAGACTAAAATTTGAAACGGAAGTGACGTAGTACGTTTATAAGAACATCTGTCCTCATATCTATATTGACGTTTTAGAGGAACTGAAAAAAGCATATCAATGATATCAGCTATTTCCCATAAAAGTGAAGTAAATACGTTTTGACATGGATATGTCTTAGCTCTGAAGGGGGGGTGTTAGCAATTTGAACGAAAAAAGTTTTAAACATACGAACAGCTATTTATAGAAAACATTTCCTTTGGACACATTAGATTAGATTAGATCATTGAAATGGCAACCATACTAAAATGTTGGTATTTTAAGCCAAGTATGAATGAAGATTGAGTATAAGATGATTGTGGCGCAATCTTGTAGTCTTGTTACTGACTAAGGCTGACATGTTCCTTAGACAGGATTGTTAATTAATGGCATACCTAAGGGACCTACAGTTTAACGTGGAATCCGAACCACAGCCTCTGAATTACGAATTGGTCTAATTATGAGGATAGACTATGAGGTAGGATGATTATGAGGTCCGCAATAGTGCCGACGTTAATCCACACACGAGAACACTACATCCACCGAGCATCTCTCACAACTATCCACAATTCGTGACCTCCAAGTAGCTGGGGTCCAGGACTTCGCCACCACATGATCTAATCTATTTCCCACAGGTAAGTAAGTTATACCAAAGTTTGGTCATTTAACATAAATTAATTATTACTGTAAACAAATGGCGACAAAAGAGCATAATTTAAAGTGTTTTTTGTACACACAATGGAATACTAAGCCTTCAAAGACCATCCTGATACAATAATTAGACCAGTTCGCAATTCAGAGGCATACCACATAACCGTAGGTGGTCAGGTGAACAGACAGAGGCGCCGCGACGCTTGTATCCGCCGCCGACGCCTCACCGGCCACCCGCGGATGGCGCCTGTGCCATATGTCCCAGCGTCTAAACACAAGGCGCCACCAGTAAACACACGCGCTTGTTTACCGATACCGAATTATCACCAACGTTTACGGCGCCCAGGTCGGTCTACGTTCTCGCGTCGGTCTGGCCTACTTTCCGGGAAACGAGAGAACATGAACACGAGCCGCATGTCCACATGTGCGATCACTCACCTACTGTATGTCAAACAATCAATGCACCACAGAGAAATCAATAATGAGAAATTGTAAGCACTCTTAACGATGTGCGTTGTTTGTTTGTCAGCAGAAATAAGGAAGCCCAGTTGACGTATGTCATTTTCAATCCTGATCGTGTCAACCCCTTTTACGCGTCAGCTCCGCCATGTTGGAATTCATAGATTCATAAAAATCTTAATTCTGTGACATCATTACTGAACACTCAATGTTGAAAGATGGTGATGATGATTGAAAGTTAAGTTAAAGATAAATTGATTGTCTAGAAAATTACGAAATGTAATTTTCATTTTGTATCATAAATATTGTATTTACTTCACTGTGGAAAATAGGTTAGATCATGGAAATGTCAAAGGGAATGTTCTTAGTTCATCTAAACTGCTGGCCTAGACATATGGCTAACACTAAGCACATGGCATCACTGTTTAAAATTTGGGTATTTTATATAATTGATTGAAAATTTTATTTTTAAAAAAAGCTAATAATTTAATTCTTTAATTTAATAACCTCTTTCCCTTTGATTTGACACCTCGACTAACCAGGAACCAGTAATGGTACCATAAATTTAACACTATTGTTATGGGGATATAACGTAATATTTGGCTATTAAGGGTGACTCTGCACCAAGTTAATAAAGATTTTTCTACGAAACAGTAGTATTATTTTTTCTAAATTTGTTTACGTCGTTATCAACTGACTGATGAAGCAACAAACATCCCAACTACCTTCAAACTATGGATAGATGAGGAATTAAGCTACCAGCACAATTTTAACAAATCTTTAGATGCTTCAAACATGTTCCCTTATATCAAACCTTTTGGAACACTCGGCGTAGTTTCGGGGACTGCATACAGACAGATCAGTTCGAAACCCAATTCTTTTTCATTCAGGGCGCCTCAAAACAGATATTTTATTTTAGCCTAAAATCCGAAAGCATTTAAGACAACTAATTATTTCCAAATTAGTATATAAGGCATCATAGATGAATACTTTCAACCTTGGGAATATAAATAGTTCATCAGCTCATCAGCAGTTCATAAGCAACCGTTTTTGCTTGAAGCTCCTATCTGAAACTGTTAAACACCAAAATCAGCAAGTGGGTTGTGGCTTGAATTAGCAGCAACGAGAGACGAGCGACATCTGTCGGAGACAAACACATAGCTGGATGACAGCCGCTGTCTGTCGTCTGTCGTCTGTCGCCAACCGCCAACGCCACTGTCAGTCACATTCACATTCTGTCTCCCATATTGGAACGTGTTAGCCAGCCAACATAAGCGGCGTTTGTTCTTTTTATGTCAACGTTAAATCTGATTAATTTGTAACCTGTTAAAAATTTTATTAAAAAAAGAATGGTTGAAAAATCCTACATAAAAAAAATTAAAGTTCTAAATTATTAAAATTGCTTTATTATTCTCTAACAAATTTCATTCTTATATAGTGACTACAAAGGGGTACGGCCTTTTTACTTCCAAAAATGTATAATAAGACTAGTTTTTAATAGTGAACGATTGGATCGTATGGGGCACCTTTTACATTTGCCTGAATTTCATCTATCAGAAGTTTGTATGTTTACAAACTTGGTTTTGAGAGAATCTTACAATAAGAGTAGGGGGACTAATTTAATTAGAGTGGGAAAAACTCTTACACGTAGACCCCTTGATATTGAAGTACCTAAGCCAAGTTTTAAATTATGCGGTACAAGCATTATTTTCATTTTCCTTGCTACAACTTTTTTTAATAAGTTCCCAGATGAAATTTTAGAATATAAAGCTGTTTCATGTTCTCAAGACCAGTAAAAGCTTCTTTATTAGTATTTATAGTGACAAGGAGCTCTTTAATAACATGATAGTTTAGATCTCAATGAATAATACAATATTATGTAACTTATATGCTATATATTGGGAGTAAATGTAATCATTATTTCTTTAACTTTACGTAAAGTCTTGACAACTCAAAATCTCGATACCTGAACGACCCGTGTTAATTTTTTATATGAACAACGGTCAACTATGCGTTTCGAAATAACAGCCCCGATGTGTAAAATAGCTATGAACTGCCACTCCGAATTTCAGGCCAATCACAAAAGTTACGCCCAAAGGTGGAACCTTTTCTGGCAGTTTAATGAAAAATTATCGCAGCAAAGTCGGACGGGTGAAGGTCACGTCGCTCGCTGCGCTCGGCCCACCCATCAGAGTGGATCCTCCTCCACGGTCCCATCTGATGACGTCACAGATGACAAGAACTTGATTGGCTGCAGCAATTAAATTCTATTTTTTAACTCAAATTTCACCTTCTACCCAAATTGTAATCATACATTTGGAACAAACTCTATTTTGTCTTCCAATCTTTGAATTAGTTGGGAAGGTTTAGATCTAAGAGTGGGCTGTGTATACAGCCCATAACAAAATTATGCATGTAGCATGCACGTTGCAATAGAAGATATCAGGCAAATGGAGTGATCACAAAGGTATGGTTCAATGTATGCCAAGCGAAATTATATTTTAATAGCCCAACAGCTAATAACATAACCACATTTTAACGTGGAATCTGAATCACAATTTCGCCTCTGAATGTCAATTAAGTGGAGGGTTGCAAGATTCATAAACAAAACTAAAAGAAAATACTATTGTGTACAACAACGTAAGTTGATAAACTCAACTTAAGCCAGCTGAGTTCACTATACTCACCTTGACTCGACGTGTCCACCACTCCTTCCAGATAAAGATCAACAGTTCAACCAGTGCTAATCTCGCACTGCAAATGATTCCAGGTGATAAACAAAGCACGATCCACAAAAGTATTTTGTAGTTACAAATAGAGCCGGCGAGACTACAATTAGTCAAGATGACAACGAGAAGGTGCGCCGAGGGGCGGTCATTAGGAGGTGGGAGGATGAGGATGAGGAGAGGAGCGAGGAGCGGGCGTGGAGGCTGAGCCTATCGTCCATCTGAGACACCTCGGAATGCCCGCTGGACCTCTGCAGCACCGGGAGATCCTGTACTGCGGGAGGTGCTACGACTGAAATATCGGTTGTTTCCTTATTGCAACTACCGTGGTCAAGGAGAGCATATCGGTTGGTACAATAGTAATGTATGTTGCAAGGTCTGCAATTATGGACACTTCCAAATAGAATCATGGGATTTCCAAATAAAATTAGTGGTCTTAAAGTGTGTATGGACTGGGGCCGTGGTGTGTCCTATATATAATCCAGATACTTGGAGGTCACGAATTTTGGATAGCTGTGAGCGTGAAATACTACGTTAATCCACTAAGACCATCCTTATAATTAGACCAATTCGTAGTTCAGAGTCAGTGGTTTGGACTCCACGATAACAGTAGGTACCGTAGATATGTCATGGCCTGTTGGGCTACTAATTAGATTAGATTAACAGCTCTGTCTAAGAATCATGTCAGGATTAGAAGAATTGTGAAGAATTAGTCAGTAACAAGACTAAAAGATCGCGCCACAACTATCGTTCACTCATTTTTCTCATTGATACTTGGCTGAAAATACCTACAAGGGTAGGTCACCATTTCACTAACTAACTATGTTATTCTATAAGTTCTAAAACATTTGGCTGCATGGTCTTGTTTGTATGATACCTGGTACCTAATAAAATACGAGATCCCTAATATGTGGTTTTCACAAAATCTCGAATATCCATTTGGTATTCGGTCTACAAGAATGAACGATCTAAGGAAGGCTGATAGTTCCTTCTTGTCCCTTATAAAGGCTTTACTCCATCAAGGAGGATGTGAACTGTGTTCTTGAAAAGATCCTTTATCTCCTTATTTGACCGCCTAAATGATGGGTGCCTAGAAGAAATAACAGTTTGGTCTGAAGGTCTGATAGGGCTGATCTTGGATGTCCCAATCAAAATATAAATGGATGATGTTATTCCTAAAGTATCTTCTAGACTAATGAGACCCTTTTCGGTTAGAACGTTTATCCTTTTTGTAAAGTCGATAGCACCAGTTTGGACGTGGTTATAGAGATTGTCGAAGGTAAATGATTCCCGTTCTTATAGTTCCTTATCATTCTTCAGGTTTGCCAAACACTACTGAAGAATATATGTTTTTTTCAAATTTATATGGACCCCGAATCCTTCAAAATGTTTAAAGGGCGGTAGATATCTAACTAGATTCCTAACGCAGAAGCATCCCACCACTGTTTAAAGTCTTCGAATAAGCTAATTGCAATTAACACATGATCCGTCTTCAGATGTTTGAGAACATGATAAACGTAATTACCGTGAATCCATCACGGCGTTTCTTCAGATGTCCAAACAACAGGATTGTGGTTCTTTTCTAAACTACAACATTATTACGAGGTGATCCTCGACGCTTTGCCCATCATAAGTTGAGCGTCTTCAGACAAGTGACTACTAAGATGTGTTTGCACACACATGATGGGTGAAACATCGAGGACCACCGTGCAACATGCGCCAAAAACTACGCGAGACATTCCGGAAAAGAAATTAAGTGATAGTGATGAATATTGCCAGGAAATCCTACGTGTGTTTATTTATATATTTATAAAATAGGATGTTGGTATATTTGAAGTTTATGCGCTCGAACAAATTTGGACGATTTGCTATGAAAAGTGGTACTAGGTAAAATTTCATGGAGAAGGTTTGTGGATCTTTTGTTGTAGCTCAATTGGGATTCTCCCTAGAAGTCCAAAAAGATCCCATACTATGGAACCACAATTTTGTTTACATTATAGCTATTTTCTTTCCAACAGGTGATTGCTTTACTTTATCTATTAGTTGAATACATTTTGTTTACGTTTTGGTTTTAAGATTATTCTAGTAATCAATATATTGTTCACGATTCAACTGTTCACGAGCTGTTTCTATGATGGAGTGTTTGAAGATCCTACCTACAGAGCGCGTCCGCCGTCCACTACGCTCGATCTATCACCAGGTATCCGACGAGGACCCACGCTTCGGCAGTTAGCTGTACACGATCTTTGCTGGATATTTAATTATCAGCCTCAAATAGATTGACCCGGACGGACCCTCCCCTCGAAGGTGTGCGTCTGATCCCACCTGTCCGATAGCCTTCAGCCTCCATCATCATCAGCCGGCTCGTTAGTTCTGCGTCCACTCTTCAACGTCACTGATTCCGACCCCTTTTGTCTTCACTCTGTGTTTCTTATCTGGATATACACTCCTTGAGTAATGTTAAAAGCTGTTTGATTTTCAGGCTATATGAGAACGACTTCCGGTACTCAAAATAACTAATATTACATCTCATCGTTCAGGTTAAATGTGAATAATGACTGTATTTATGGTTTATTTGGAAATTATTTATATTTTGAAGTTTTCTTGTGGAAGATGAGTAATTTAGTTTTATTGTATTATTTAGTCAATATATGGTAGAAGATCTATATACATATGTTAACGTGAAACGTCTATAAACGTGAAAATAATATTGTTAAACAATTTCTCAATCACTTTGTACTCATAGCTAAAATAAAAATGAATTTATCTTCTTTTCCCCATTTATATTGAAATATTAAATCTTCAAAGAATGTTTGTGGTTTAAAAAACAAAAGTTTGTTTTGGAGTTGAAGGTTTCTTTAGGGGGTTCCCTTTGCCAAGGAGATATTGGGATGAATTGATTTTCATCAAAAAAACAGTAAAAAAAGTAAACAAAACTGATGACCTATCACATATTTTCTGCTAAACTTGTTTATTGACATTAAAAATGTATGTGACAGTTACCTACATATATTGAAATGTTGTATCTTCTGCTTCAATGACTATTTTATGACATTAAAAAATGGTTCAACAAGTGCGGTGCTACATATTTATATTCTGAGATGTGTATATTGCATTGCTTCTTCAAAATAAAACATTTTAGCTGAAATGACTAATGTCGTCAAATTAATATAAATTAAAACTGTGTTATACTGTATATCTACTGTTACATAATTTAAAGGACATGAAATTGTTGCTGAATGGGCTGTCCGTAATATTTTAGCGTTTTAAATATTAATCACACATTAATTTGATTTTAATGTCGTTTTTAACAATATATGCTGCATTTGCATATACAATGGTCGTTGTATATGAAATACTTTACGATCGAGGTCACGAATTGTGGATAGTTGTGAGAGATGGTCGCACTCTGTCACTCCGCACAGTCGCGCCACACATCCTAGCCTATCGTAATTCGCGTGGTTCGGATTTTTACCATTAATTGCCTGCTATATTAACAGCCTGTCTAATTAAGCCTGTCTCCTCTCGCGCCACTCATCCAGCATTCCTATTCATGACGCATCCGATACATGAGGGTGGTCGTTGTAGGTGATGTTTGAAGTGTATTTAAACTCATCTTTGAATAATTTCATTCTACGTAAACCACCTACAATTCTCGATAACGACACTACTTAAACCGTTTTCGAAGACACTTTCACTTACACAATACACTATCTGCGATAAAAAAACATGCCTACCTCTTGGCAGAGAGATGAACTATTTAATAATTGGTGTCGTTACATAAAAAATATACTTTATGATCTATCGTTTTAAATACCATAAAAAATTCCTTGATTAGGAAGGCTATTGATATTTCTATTGCTGGTTTGCATTGTTTAGTGCTAATCAACGATAATCTGTGAACTGTTTTCCAATGTTAATGTTACGAGGAAAACCTTACTTTATGCAAAGCTTGCGCCAAACAGATGAAATAATTTTTAAGATCTGATTCCTTCTAGCAAAACTAAAAACAGTAAAATTGGTTTAGATTTGAAGGAAGAGGCATATTTCTAAAAACTGCTTCGTGTATAATACATAAGATCGGATAAATCCTTTTTTATTTACAACTATAATAGATTGCCAAATAATATTAAAACAGAAAATATTGGTCCTAGTATGTCAATAATGTTAGTAATAACAAACATTTTAAGGTTTTGGAAACCTAAGGTACGTTTTTTACCTTACCTTAGGTTTCCAAAATACCTTAAAATTCCAACTATAAATTTAAAACCTGCATAATACAGTGCAACATAACATTGCCTTTACATTTAATTTTTTATTGTCTGTATATTTATCGAAATATTAACTAAAAATATAATACAAATTTATCAAAATATATAGAAATATAGCTAATGTTTTCCCTTCATGTTCCTTTTATTCTGCCTTCTCCCTCGAGCAGTTTAACCATCCAATACGAGGGACACTTTACGTTTAAGTTATATTACAGCCTAGCGATTAACTTCGTTGAGATATAGTTGCACATTCTTGGCTTCAAATACTCATTACTCTTTCCTAATTCAATAGTTTTTCCATTAATCAATTAGTTTTTAAATCAATCAATTAGGTAGTAGGATAGACAATCAAATATGAAACCAATCCACCACGCAGCTAGTTGAGCCTCCGACTTATCCGTCGGTTCTTGAAGACAAGAACGTGCAGTGGTCACAACAGATTGGATTAGATAATATAACCTTTTGAAATGGTGACCTACCCAGGTAGGTATTTTAAGCCAAGTATGAATGAGAAATGAGTGTAAGATAATTGAAGCAGAGTAAAGTATTCCTCAAGTTCAACATATTGCTAGCGAGATGAAACAGAATCAAAGGAATATGAAAGGAACACGTGTTTCCAATATTTTTCGTATAGATTTAGATAAGAATATTAGATAGTTATATAGACGATAAAAAATAAATATCAAGACAACGCTATGCTGCAGTCTATTATGAAGAGATTTGTAATTTAAATTTAAAAATATTTTGGAAACCTAAGTTGGGTTGCAATGGTATACTTTGCGATGACATCTATTATTGACTAACTAGGTCCTAATACAAGTAGGCCTAGCTTCCACAACCTACATACTCATTGATTTTTTACATTATCGTCAAATTCACAACTAATCTGTCAGACCATCTGTGTGTGCTAGGAGGATATTGCACCAACCTTCCAACCCTGTCCATGTTCCATACACCATTCATACGCGGGTGATTACAGTGCCTGGCGACGGTGGCGCGTCACGCGGCCGCGGGCCCAACTAACTACACAGTCTCGGTTATTAATGACTTTACTGTGTAATAAATATCGGCTCGCTTTGCCTGGTCTCCAACAGACAGCTGGTATATCTTGCCGGCGATTCGTTACCCCTCGTAACGGGAGTTCCACTAATATTCTTTTATTTCGATTCTATGTCAATTCTCTGCCATCAATGGGGTTTTATTCTTTTTTAGGCTGTTTTTAGGTATGGTATTTTTGACCATACAGCCTCAGAGTACTCTATTTTTTGTAATCGCTTATCTAAAATTTGTGTACATCCCGGGGATCGAACCCGTCACCGCTCGCACCGAAGTCCAAAACACTAACCGTTGAGCTAGCAGATGATCAACCATCAATGTTGTTCGGGATTGACGTCATTTTAGTGTCTGAACTTAAGTTTCATGTTTTTTGAGCTTTTGGAGTCATTTACCGATTAAAATATTTAAGTTTAAAAAAAATTAAATGTGTACTCTAAATTTATGGTTCGTGTAACTAGTATTTTTGTTTAGCTAATGTATTAAAAACAACGATAAAAATACTTTTATGAACCAGCCCATAGATTTATTGTTTCAAATTCTCCAGCCTTAGTATTTTATGCACCATTCTCTCACATGTTCTCTATACAGTGAGTCGGTAGCTTAGTTGGTCGCGTGTCAGATTCCATCCCTTGATCATCGATGACTCCGGAGTTGCCAATCAGTTTTGACATTACTGCCACCTTCCAGGTGTCGGTTCACCCCTGTCATTGTTCTTATACGTTCATACGCACACATATTTAGTCTATGAGTCGGGCTAGGGACGCTTCCACCCTCTTGAAAAATCGTAAGGTAAATCAACTCAAAAATATGTAATGAAATACCAAAAGTTACAAGTTGTGTGCAGCTTAAAACACTCTTTATATTTGATTTAGATACAGTATTTTATACGTTAATCTACGACCATTGCCAGTACCAATAAGGATACTGAAAGTAACATCATTAAGAGGCTCATTATTCAACGGAAATTGAAAACCGTTGCATAATGAGTTTATAACGATACAGTTTCTAGACCAATCAGAGCTCAGCATTTGATAAAAGTAATGTCATTATGGATATACTGAAATGCAAAAACAGCTCATTTATCTATAAAGATAGCGTGTTTTAGTGGCTAAACCCAAATGTGAGTTTTGAACCATTCACAGAATAAGAAAAACGTAATTTGCACATCAGCTGATTATTCCAAAAATGAAATACACACCAATGATTTTTTTATACTCTGAATATTGTTGGTCGTAGATAAAATAGTGTATGCAACGATTGTGTTATTCGTAATAAAATTGTTGCATAAACTACTATTAATGTTGAGCTTTACTGTATTTTATCTTATTAAAATATTTTTCGAATCCAAGTATGACAAATATTATTCAAAGACACATTCTCGGAAGGCGATCGCAGACTCGTCCAAACGAAAACAACAGTGATCAGCAGAAATCCAAAATGAAAATGGTTTATGAAGGTGGTTTTGTCAGAAGAGGGGAATGACAATCCAGACTGTTAGTGGTTTAATATGTATTGATACGCCAAGAGGGGAAGGGGAGAGGGAGGGAAGAGAGAGCGAGAGAAGAGAAGTTAATGACACTCCCAAAGACATCAATCTGAGAGGGATAGCGATGGACAAACAGAAGAATCACTCATCGGCGCTGGCTGGACACGGCCTCGGCATCAACAATCACTGCGTGGGATGAGGAGGTATTGTTCGAGCTACCTCAGCTACATCGCCCATCACCCAATACCCAGGGCGAAACCTGCCAACCTGAAAATAAATGTTTTATCATTATTTATGTGAATGCGTGTATTGGAAGTGTGAACAAATAAAATTATAATACTTAAAAACAAATTTTATTGAACTTATTAAATTTTACATTCTTTGCCATTGCAGTGTTGTATTTGGAGTTGAAGTGTACAAAAAGGTTGTGCACACATTCACCGTAATAAGGCATGTGTGATTTGTCGTATCAAATAATAAAATACATTCCATGTACGAAACGTTTATATTGGCTATCAAGCGTATTCCCTTTTCCTGGCTAAATGGAGAAAATATAATTATAGTCTCATTGTGGACCATAAATTCATTAAACCACTACTTTAACCAGATATCTAAAATAGAACTTGATAAAGTTAAATTTAAAGCTATGTTATCTTCCATCACCAAGTCCTCTCAACCAATATACCTTTTAATAGTAAGTACCCTTCTCACCCTGAAGGCCTGCTAGCAGCAAGATTTCTCTTAAAGTAGTGCTTACTTAGTCATTTAGCAGAAATTTAGCAAAACCATCCATCTCCAAGTATAAATGTGACTCTCAAGACGGTTTTGCCTAGATGAAGTAAATTTACCACTCAAACTTAAGATAACTTTACCTGACATTAGCACGTTCACTTATCAACCTCAAGCCTACTTGATAGCAGCTAATTCACTTCTCACCTAAAGAATACTTTACCTAAACAGCAGCGAATTCATCTTTCAACCACAATAATCCACAATAATTACAGTCCTGTAATCCAGCTACTTGGAGATCACGAATTGTGGATAGTTGTGAGCGATGGTCGGTGGATGTGGTGTTCTCTTGTGTGGATTAACGTCCGCACAATTGAATACTACGTTAATCCGCAAAGACAGTCCTCACAATTAGACCAATTCGTAATTCAGAGGCCGTGGTTCGGATTCCACGTTAAACTGTAGGTCCATTAGTTGCCATCGGCTGTTGGGCTATTAATTAACAGTCCTGTCTAGGAACATGTCAGCCTTAGTCAGTAACAAGACTACAAGATCGCGCCACATCCTACATTCATTTCTCATTCATACTTGGCTTAAAATACCTACCTGGGTAAGTCACCACTTCAGTTGAAAGTTACAAGTTAATACCACTTTTACTGGCATCAGCAGGTTCACATCTCCACCTCAAGACTACTTCACTTCACGTTCACCTCTTAACCTAACATTCACTTCTTAACCTCAAGACTACTTTATCTGACATCAAAAAATTGACTTTTCAACCTCAAGGCTACTTTACCTTACAACAGAAAATTCACCTCTTAACCTCAAGACTACTTTATCTAACAACAACAAATTGACCTCTCTACCTCAAGACTACTTCACTTCACGTCCACCTCTTAACCTCACGTTAACTTCAACTTCTTAACCCTAAGTCTACTTTACCTGACAACAGAAAATCCACATCTTAACCTAAAGACTTCTTTACTTGACAGAAACATTTTGACCTTTCAACCTTAAGTCTACTTTACCTGAAAACAGCAAATTTACCTCTTAAACTCAAGACTAATCTACGTGTCAATAGCACGTCAACCTCAGAACCTCAAGGCAAGTCATACCGTTTACTTGGCACCGGCAGGTTCCACGTTGGACCCCGAGGGCGCGTTGTCAGCCACTAGCAACGTTCCCTCTCAACCTCGTGGCTACGTTATTGGCAGATCCCCGTGACCTTTGGGCTCCCGGAGATCCTGCGGCCACGACTCGAGTCCACGATCCCCAGGCCCCGGTAATTCTCACTTTGACACCGTAATCACCGACATAAATATGATTCGGATTTATTTCATGAGCCGAGCGCGCACTATCGGCGCATGCGCATCTAGCGCGCCACAACTCGCGCCTGAGACCCGCTGATCGGTCGTGGCGTTAACTGAATTGGACCAATTATACATTTCTCCGTCTCCAGTATAATTGCGCCCGACATAAACCAACGGAGAAATCGGTCGGTCCGTATTGCGAGCTTATCTCGGCCACGAATATTGTTTTGCTGTTATCGTTTCGTTATATCTGGAAAACAATAAACTATACGATTACGGTTTTGGTAGTAAAATCAATTTGATTGCTGAACATATGTTTCGTGGGGATTGAATCTTGTTTAAGTTAGAGGTGTTGTTAAATGTTTTAAGTATTAGTTTTTTATTCAGAATTTTCATTGGTTGATATTTAAGTGAAATTCTTTTACATTAATATGTGTAAGGTCTTTGGAAGAATGCAGATTTGTGTAACGCAAAAAATTCATCGGAAGTGTTTAGATCACGTATACAAGGAAAATACTAGAGCTATTTGTATTGTAGATGTTTAGATGAACCGAAAACATTCCCTTTAGACATATCCATTCAACTTATTCCATATTAAGCTACTTCACTGTGGAAGTACAAGCATTGTTTTTAAGTTTAGCTTCACTGAATATATACAGACATATTACCTTTCAGAACTTGCGACCCACGTAGAAAACGTGAACGATAAATGAGAGCAAAATGACTGTGACGAAGATCTTGTAGCCTTGGACTAATACTGACATGTTTCTTAGACAGGACTGTTCAGCCAATGGCATATAAGGGACCAACAGTTTAATTAGGTGTCCGAACCACAATTTAGCCTCTTTTATCACGAACTGGTCTAATTATGTGGATAATCTTTGCGGATAAACCTAATATTCACACCAGAAAAGTCCGAACCACGAACAATCGCATAACTATCCACAATTCGTACCTTCAAAGTAGCTGGATTACAAGACACGCCACCGTTTCAATACCAATACATTTGGCCACACAATCGGATAAAGTTATATTATATTAAGATACTAGCTGACCCATGCTGAGAGTTTTACACTATCATTCAAATGTATTAGAGGTGATTCAGAACGAAGCAAAGGCAAGACAATCACAACGGCCGGCCAAGGGCCAGAGCAGTTATTGCGGTGGTCGGACAAATGGGTGTGTTGCCAAATGAAGCGCATGTCCCTCCATACGTCATCCCGGCGGACAGATTGACACAGCCTCCTGGTCCAGTGCACCTCCAGTTCCAGCTCCACCGAGCAATCATCTCAACAGATTGTCTTCTCCCCTTCCACTTCACACGTTTAATCTAGAGGAAACCCGATTTCACCTTCTAAAAACCTAGTTTTTGTATTCATAGCATATTTGACCTTACAATAAAATCCAGTTTGTTTGTGTTAATTTGTTTGATGAATAAATAATGTGAAACTCTAATATAAAATTTTAATAGACATAAAAAATTTAAATGGGTCGACATATATGAGTCGACATATTCATAGAGCCATAAAAACAACAAGTAATAACTATATATTTTCAATTTTAGAAAAATGGAAAATGTAATTCCCTCGATAGCCACTTCGTTTCATTTGATCCCTAAATGATCTTTTTACAGTTCAAATGTGGTCAGTAATGCTTTAACTAATTATCATTGTTCTTATGTGACAAATATCCAAGATGTGAGAGGTACTTCAGACTCGTGAGTTCAATATTGCAAAATAAACA
Source organism: Nephotettix cincticeps (assembly GCA_023375725.1). Lineage (NCBI taxonomy): Eukaryota > Metazoa > Arthropoda > Insecta > Hemiptera > Cicadellidae > Nephotettix > Nephotettix cincticeps. Next base: position 57,240,059 of record CM041787.1, on the reverse strand, counting down.
CAAAACTCAAAATGTTTTTACTTTAAAACGTTCCATAAACGTTTCACCTTATTCTAGCTATTTCAAACGAACAGCTTATTCAGATTCAAAAATGATAATAAACCACACTACAATCACGCAATATCCACTTTAACAAATACTAGCTAGAGTTCCTTCCTTCACGGGTAAAAGAAGTTTGAGCAAGGTTATCTTTTCTCTTCTGCACGATATAGGCCTAAATATTTTAAAACATAAAAATTTGACTAAGGAAAAATGCTTTAATTGAGATAAAATACTATTTACTACGAATTGTATTTCATACGAAACACGATTTCAAAAATTTATAAAAATGAGTGTTTACAACATGACAACAAGTATAAGGAATAATAAGGAACCTTATAATAATAATAATAAGGTATTGTAAGGAATAACTTAATAGAGACAGGCATTGGGAGGAAACTTAAAATCTACCATTTTCGGCAATATTAATTTAGATCCAGCAGTTTATTTGTAAAAATTAACTTTCTTGCTTCTTCCTCTTGGACTGTAAAAAGTAGTATAAACAGATGGTGAAATTATAAAATGTGGGCATTGAAACCTAGGACATTTGAGCAACTGTGTCTTCTGCTTCCCGAACTGTCAAATTTTGTGTTCACAGTCTTTGAAAATGTAAACATTGAAACCTAGAACGTTCACGGGGCGTTGCCCAAGGGTATTTTAAGGAAATGAATATGCCTTTTGGATCTACCTTTGTGTAAAATTTCGAACCTGTCGTTTGAGTATTTTTCTCTTTTACTTTCCACAACAACCCACAAATAAACAAACAAACATTCAGAAACCACATCTTCTTTGTAATATTATAGATTTCGTAGTAAAAAACGTGTATTGTTTATCAACAAGAGGGAATAAATTGACGCGGAAGATAAATAATTGACATGATTCCGAAAAAGAAGAAGTCCGATGTTGTTGTACGGGTGAAGAAATCACAAATCGAGTGAGGGCTGAGGGGAACGGACGACGGAAGTGTTGGCGGAATTTCGGGCGAGGGCGCTTAGCTCGGGTCACTGTAGCGTTACCCCCCCCCCCCAATGACCTATGTTTCACTGGAAAGTGACAAAATCCCATTTATTTGGGGTCAGTCTTTTATCTAGGCTCTCGAATTGCCACAATCATTAGATGTAAGACCAAGGGGTAGGTTTGTTTGTTTTTTGTTAATGGTTAACACCATTATGGTTTGTTAACCTTGTGCCTGCCTCGCGACTCCTGTAGTCCGGCTATTCATACAAGCTTCGTCGATGAAATACCATGCATTGGTCGATATTGGTCGCGTTTAGTTTATAAAAATAACGTTTACACATCATTCTACTCTGAAGAATAAAATTATTAAGAAAGTTTCTTCAACACAACAGAGAAGTCAGAAGCGTGCATGATATTAGTATCTTGTCTGACTGGACTCAGAAATACAAGAAATCAAATGCCAACCTCGTTATAAAAAATTATTAATTTAATGATTATAATTTCTATATTTTGAAACAGAACTCATTTGGAATTTGTGTTTCAAACCCTGTCAAACAATTCTTTTAGTATGTTTTAGAATCTTTTCACTTATTAAAATTATACAATAGACATTCTTAAAATATTGTTCCAAAATTTAAAATGAGAAATATTTTTTAACTTTGATCAGTGTTATCATATTTTGTTAGTATTAATTAACACTTATGTATTAATCCCAATTATAACTAAAGTATATTTTCAATAATTTTTATTTAAATGTCTACCTAATCTTAATATATAAAATTCGAAGCCTTCACTCACTCACTCATCACTAATTCTCCCACTTCCCGGTTACCTAGGAGGCTGAAATTTGGTATACTGATTCTTAAGGCCTAAAATAGGTAAGTCTAATAGATTTTGTGGCGATTTAACCATAAATCTCTACCCTATACGCCTTCAAAGTTCCCATGTTAATCTTATGGGGAAATAATTTTGTTTTGGATTCCAACATATGTATCTTATCTTTTGAGACATAAACAGCAGCTGATTTTATTTGAACCATTGTGCAATCCAAAGAAGCAAGCATAAAATAGTAAGTACTCAATTGTATTTAATCTCTATATATAAAAATGAATGTATGTATGTATGTCCTTTATGCGTTGCCAAACTACTCATCCGATTGCCATAAAATTTAAGGAAGTTGCTCTATATATGTCCGGGAAGGTTTTAGCGAAAAAAGATTTTCAAAACTCCATAAGTTTCCCTTTTATGGAGTTTTAAACTTCTAATGTTAACCTTATGGGTTGTAAGTTTGTTTGCAAATTCTCTACAATTAAGAAAAACAGCTGGCTGTTTGTTTTTGAAAAGAAGTGTTCAATTTCGCTCCATAATTTAAGTGTTTTTTCTCCAGTTAAGTGTGTTTTTCATAAACAGTTCTAGTGTTTTCTTACAGTTTTTCTTCTAATGTAGTCTACATCGATCCATTATTGTGAAAATTCGTCAAAAAACTATCTTCAAACATTCACTAGTCAATATATGAATATTCAATAACTCAATAACTCTTTATTCAAGCCAGATTGACAATGTACAATTGTATTAGCCAGGTCAAGAAAATATTAAAATATAGCTTATACCAAACAAAACTTAAAATTAAAATATTAGAAAGACATAAGCTATAGTCCGCCAGCGATGCAGTTATAGCACTGTTGTAGCACTTATTAACAAGAATAGACCTAAGTTGCCTTTTGAAGCGACCCGGGTCAATTTCAATTTTCAGATTATGAGGTAGTACATTGAATAATTGAACGGCATTGTAGAATAGATGTTTCTTAAAAAAAGTGGTTGAATGGGGCGGGATTTTTAAGTTTGAATTGTTTCTAAGTGAATACGCATGAAAATTTGGATTGTGGAACAGTGAAAAGTTGAGCAGAAAAGTGAGAACTTCTAGAATGTAAATAGACGGAAAGGTGAGTATTTTAGATGTTATGAAAGCATCTCTACATGATTGTCTTCTCTGTAGGCCATGAACGATTCTTATCGCTCGTTTTTGCATGCGAAAGAGGAAAGATGTTCTTACATTTTGACTACCCCACACTGCTACAGCATAGGCCAAATGGGGATAGATAACACCGAAATAGGCTGTCAACAGAACATCATGATCTGCAAACTTGGCCAACTGTCGAAGAAGGAAAATTCCGGAACTAACTTTTCTACAAACAGAATCTATGTGAACATTGAAATTCAAGTTTTCATCAACCAAAAGGCCCAGAAATTTTACTTGAGCAGTGGCTTCTAGCTCATCCTCACTGAGCAAGAAGTTCTGCTGATTACTGACTTTTCTTATTGAAAAATCCACGAATTGAGTTTTTTGCGAGTTGAGTCTGAGGAGATTTTCATCAAACCACTGCATCAAGTTACTCGCCTGCAAAAAAGCACTCACTGTCAACTCCTGACGATTGGAACTTGAAACAGAGAAAGACGTATCATCAGCATAAAGACAGATAAAGAATACTTTTATAAACTTAAAATAGTTTTAAGTGAAATTACATGAAAAGCGAAACATGTTTTTCTTTAATTTTGGGGGGTGTTTGGAGCTTGGGAATCCATCCTAGCCCACTAAAAAATTTCCTGTTCTGTAAATTCAGAAATAATTTAAAATTCAATGAACAATCGGGGATTTTTTTCAATGAATAAATAAGTCAATTTTAACAAAATGTTATTCCTTTTCGTAAGTTAACGGACTCGTACAAGCTTGTTGTTCGGCGGGTCTACAGATATGTGACAGACAGGACCCGGGTAATGATAACATCCTGTCCTAACGTAAACAGAAGCAGTCATCTGGACAATGTTTACTGCAAGGGTTGACTCCCGCCCCATCTCTCACAGGCTGAACCTACCCCTACCCTGTAACTAGAACTCCAGTAGAACCTATCACACTCAAATGAAACATCTACTGTCCATTATCAGAAACCAATTTTCTTTTCGTTGCATATAAAATATCATAGATGACATAAAGACATTTTCTTTTTGTTAATGGTTAAGTATTCAATTGGCTCCTATATTAAAATCTGAACGTTGTCGTTTTTGAGTAAGATATTTGTAAAAATGGTGTGATTTTTCAAAATCCTAAGAAATAGCAGTTTAGGAAAGGAAGATCAAAATGAATTAACAAATCCATGAAATTTTATGAATTTAATTCTTGATTTTTTTGTTGCCGTTGAAATTTTAGGATGTGTGTGTCATTTTTATTAACCTACTGAACTGCTATGATTATTAACTGAAGCTTTAACAGTCTGCAATACCTGCGCTTTTTTACTCACTTACTACTACAACATTTATCACATTTATCAACTCAAATAATTCCTGTTAAGATGTTTTAAACCGAACACCCGTCTAGGTCTACCTAACGTAAATTGAAATAATATTTTCATGTGTAGTAATCTACCTGATTAGTTTCATATTTTTATCTTCTCACAGGGTGCATGATAAAGTACTGCAAAAATCAGGTCTTCTAAAATTGTTATTAACAAAGTCCCGAAAGGATGACTTTTGATTTCACAAATCACTGAATAAACAAATGACTGTGACACAAAGACAAAGGGTTTCCTTTTCCCCTTTTTTTGAAAATGCTAATACGCACCTTCAATGAGGAAAATGGCACACCACCCGGTGGAAGGGACCTCTGGTAGATTCCCACCTTGGAAGAACCTATTAAGATATTACACCCAAGGTATGGGAAGTCGAAAAGGCTACAGCATTTTCTTATTTACTTTCTCGTAAGGTAATATCAAAGATGGTCGTGATCTTCTTTTATCTTGTTTCTCTTGAGAACGTTCTCGACAAAAGCAGATATACGCCACCAGTTCTCATGAGACATTTTCATGAGAGAGACAAGACCTTCAGGCGAAATGGGTTTTACCTCCAACTCTAAATTTCTTCTCTGGACTGCTTCCGTTAGCACATGAATTTGTTAATGTTGAGAATCGTTATTATTCTCTATGTGTTTCATTTTTATAATTGTCTTTCTCCAATATGTATTTATAAACATATGTTATTTTAAAATATGTAAACATATTGTGCTTTGTTAGAAGATTGTTTTTTACTAACTTGAATAAAAAAGGTCTAAATAGTTTTTTTTCTTGTATGTTTTCCTAATTAATAAATGTCTAGATATAGGGCCAAACTTTAACAGTTAATACATCACTATGGCTGATTTCAGATTAATCCGACGTTGTTTTAACTTTCTCCTTATGGGACTTTCAGGTTGACGGAGGTAAACTTGCACTGCAGGTTCTTAAGGGTTGCTGTCATCATCGGTAATCATTCGCCATTTTCTGATATTTACTTCTAAATGTGCGCCAAGGTGAGACGCTCACTTATTGTGCGCAATCAAACTATCTAGGATTAATGTTTCGAATAGAACACGTTATCAAACATTCCACTCCAAGTTCATGATGCCAGGGTTGCACCTCAGCCATGATCTTTTCACTTATTCACTTACGTTTCCAATACTCACTTACCCCTTTGACACGTGCGTATTATCTAGTTATCGGAGACCTTTGATCGTACGCGCACGCGCAAGCGCACTCGTTGCCGTACACTCTGTTACATATAAACTGTTGTGTGTTGCGTCACGTGGTTGCCAGCGATCGCTGATCTTTTCAATTATCTGTATGTATTGATGTATGTGCTTGGGCGTGGGAGTGTGGGAGACTACCTTGCCTGGCGATAGGTGATTTACTGTCAGGGAAGTTCAAGGATCGGTCAAGGGGTGGCTTGCGAAAGGGTTCACCATACGTTGTTGTTATTGTTTGAATTTTAACAAGATATTTCACGTGAAATATTTGGGGTATAAATGTTATAGGTATGTTTTCAAAATATGTATATTTTTAATGCAGGAATTAGTTGGATTTCCTACACAGAAACTTGAATAGTAAACATTTTTCAAAAAATACTAATAATAATACATTGGAACTTACACTCAAACCTCTTTAATTCGAAATATTTTTTATTGGAATACATCCCTTGGCCACCGAACCATACATGGTACACCGACCCAATTTGGGGGGTATTTTAAATTAATATGAGTACAGGGTGAATGTGATGAGTGTAATGGGTTTCATAACTGTAGCTTTTTACTCTCACAAACCAGCTGATTAACTTAGCAATGTTATTATTCCTGTAGGTCGAAATTTGTTGTTACTCGAAGTTGTTAGAAGAAGTGTAATTTTGTTTTATATTAAATTTAGATTTTATTTCAATAATTTAATCGTATACTCTGTAGTTGGTAGTACTTTAGATCATTTCCAATAATTAAAATAAGTGAATCAATATCTCTCTTGATTAAACAGAAAAATCAATATAAACTATAAAACAATATAAACTGATTCAACTTAACACTAATTATCATTATTGATTTAGTAAGTTTTTAACTACTCTTCAAAAATATAAATATAGCATATGTAATAACAACTTAAGGCCTAAAATAGCTTTAAAATAAAGTGCCTGCCTCTACAGTGTTCACGTTAATATATTAACACGTGTGTACTAGTTAAACTAGTTTTGATTGGACGTTGAATTTCATTATTCCAAATATTCATTCTAGAATTATTCGATTAAATGACAATTTTAATGAGATAATGTGGCCAGTTATTCATAAAGATTTTTTTGTCTTGTTAGTGGTATAGTATAATTATAGATGTACCCTGTTATGTGTTCCAGATCCTATACTTAAGGTCGGAGACGACAGAAGAGGTCCTTGTTAAGAGACAGGTGCAAAAGTATTAAAATGCATAGAGCGCGTTCCTAGTAATAGGCCGGTGTAGATGCGTATCGGTGCCTTCTCTAGGAGACCGTTTTAATTGAGACCATAAAACAATAATAACAGGTCACAATGGTTTCATTATGCACGGTCATTATAGTTAGCAGCTATTTATAGGATCAGCTGTTTACTCGGGTACCTGTCAGACTTGTATGTGGTCAACTTTCTACAGTGATGCAATTCTGTGGGAAACCTGCGTTTTACGCGACTTGGCAAATTGAGGTTGTTGTTTTTTATTTTAATATACTTTTCCTGTAAAAGAAAATACGTTCTGAGGTCCATATATATTTTTTGAATACCCATAAATATACTCGTATATCAATTGCCCAGAATACCCAAGCATGTTTCTTGTTCAGTACCATCAGTACCGATGTTCTGTACCAATCTATGATTACTCCGATGTTGGATGTCCATAATTTTCAGTAGATACTAGTGACTAGAAATGTCCAGTATAAACCCTAATGAACAATGTTAACTAGCGTTTAGACTTTACTTGTGGTAAGAAGGCCTACCCACAGTCAAACAATGTTACATATCTACTATGTTCTGTAACGACCTATGTTCAGTACCTAGTGGTATACAATGTCTATTGATGTTCAGTACCACCTATGTTCAGTATACCCTTCCTTGATCTATGTCCACCTATGTTCATTGTACGCTTCAATGTACAAAGTCTACTAATGTGACATATCTACTATGTTTAGTAACGACCTATGTTCAGTACCTAGTGGTATACCATGTCTATTGATGTTCAGTACCACCTATGTTCAATATACCCTTCCTTGATCTATGTCCACCTATGTTCATTGTACGCTTCAATGTACAACGTCTACCAATGTGGCATATCTACTATGTTCAGTAACGACCTACGTTCAGTCCCCACCGGTATACAATGTCCACCGATGTTCAGTACCAAGCAACGTTCAATACCGACCGATGTTCATTGCCCACCGAGCGACGGCGAGGGGGCGGGTGGCAGGCCGGACCTCGGAGCCGCCAGTGTCATGAAGCCCTAAATCACACCAAACAAGGACCTCCTTCTTCACACGAGTTCTATAATAACCGCCTGCCTATTAGCACGCCGCGGCTATCCGCCATCTACGATTGTTTATTGCTTATTATAGCCGGGTAAAGAATGCCTCGTGACACCCAGTAATGGCCGCCAGGCCGCGCCACGTCCGCCGATCCGACCCGCCGGTTTATGTAATTCGATTTTGCCGCTGTTACCTAATATAGGGTCTTCATGGGAATATGGTGACATTTGCGACGCTTCTTCAAGTGGGGATCGATTATTTGCGACATTGTCGCAAGCCGTGAGTCTCTGCACTCTGGACTCTCCACTTTTTTAGCTTTCTTCATCATTCACCTACAGTATTTCCAATATTAACCAGAGACAAAAATTGTGGTTTGGATCCCCTTAGATACGATTGGCTGTTGACAGGTCCTGTCAAAGGAAAAATACCTTTGTAAGGAATCTGTCAACTCTAGTCAGTATGCCTAACATTTCACAATCGTTTTACACTATTCTCTCATTCATACTTACCTTAAATTACCTACCTGGCTGAATAGCTCGCCATTTCAGAAAGGCAATTGTAATGATAATTTACAGCATACATGGTAAGATTTGACGTCATGGGTTTCTACTAGGAGAGCCCGCTCTTTGCACGAGCTGCATGACTCATACTTAACAAAGTAGATAGGCCTACGTATTCTATGGAAAAATATGAATCTCTCAAAGTAATTAAACAAATAAAATATAAATAAATAACTGAATAACAAATTGGTCTAATTATGAGAATGGTCTTTGGGAATTAACGTAGTATTCAATAGTGCGGACGTTAATTCATAGAAGAGAACACTACACCCACCGACCATTGTGACAACTATCCACAGTTCGAGACCTCCAAGTAGCTGGATTACAGGACACGCCACTGTCGCAGTATTTTATACATTTATGGACATAGTAAACGATAATGTGTTCTTACACTAGTAGAGCTACTTCTACTCTGTATCACCTACCATGCAAGAGACGGTATACTGTAAATTATGTTGCATTCTTTACATATTGTTTACACTTTACATGTTGTATTTTTACACTCAATCTTTCCAAAACCGATTGAAATAATATTTTATCTAATTAACTTGCGGCTATAAATACGAACCATTTGTTATTTAACTCATAAGAAACAAAGTGGTGAAATTCGCAGGGGGAACGGGAAGAGGTACTTAGGACGAACAAAGGGTACGAACAGTAAATTACAGCTGTAAGAAGGACGGAGACGCGATAAATACGGCCGAGAGTAAATCACGAGGTGGGAAACTAGCGCTGTCGCTGGCCGCGGCCGCTCCTGGAACTACAGTATCGCCACCGATGTGGTGTTGACCACCGTCATTATTGCACTGCACAGTGTACATTGTACACGGATAGTGTAGGGTTCAGGAATGGAGATTGAGTCTACTTGCAGGCACTAATACATCACATATTGTGATACAATGGAACTGTATTATAATTAAAAAATACAATTAAAACATAATGAAATAGTTAACTTCGTCCAAAATCATAATTAAATTCACTGCTATGTTACTCTAAGAACCTACCTTACAGACGTAATATTTTGTTTTGGGCTCATAAGAACAATTATTTCAATGTTGTGACAGGACTATTGGTTACACTATAGTATTAACAAATGGTTGAGACGTGAGATTAGTGGTTATCTAAGTAATCATACGGGATTGTTAATTTTTGACGTAGCTGTTCGCGTCACTCGAAAGTTGTAACGGAAATGACGTCATATGAGTTTTGAAAATTCATGATAGCGTTGGTTATTAATTATTAAATTAATAATTAGTTGAACAACGCGTCTTGTGTTTAAAATCTACACGTTTTGAGAGTTGGTTAAACTACTCCCGTTTTCAAGTGCCTAACGATATTTACATTTATACAAACAAAGGGGTTATTTCTATATATAAAAGAAATGCAATTTTCCGAATGTACAAAATAGGCTAAGTAGAGTTTATTGTTCACTATTTAATTCCATAGTTATATTTTTGTTGTATTTTTTCCGGTTCCTTTTATATATAGAAATAACCCCTTTGTTTGTAAAAATGTAAATATCGTTAGGCACTTGAAAACAGGAGTAGTTTAACCAACTCTTGAAATGTTGTGTGGATTTTAAACACAAGACGCCTTGGAAAAGTCCAACTAATAGTTAATTTAATGACGTCATATGGTTATAACGACCGCCGTTTAGAGGAACTGAAAACATTTCCTTAAGACACAGGCCAATTATCTTAGCTTTCCAAAGGTGTGTGAATAATTTCTCCCATTTTCCATAATACAACTATACACCATTTTAATACCTGGTAACTAACAGTTAAACTATCTTTTTATGGTAGAAAATATAGACAAATTAAAAGTTTAGTTCTTTAAGTGACTATAATACCTTTAATTTACTCCTAAATTACCTTTTTACGGCTATAGAGTGATTAATTGTGTGCTGTGACAAAACTAAAATAGTTCTAAAATACAAGACGGTGTAGGTACTGTAGACTCTTCAAACATAAATACATAAAAATTGTAGCGGAAGTTTAATATTTTATAAAACTGGTAATAAAAGCTTGGAGTTATATTTTTGGTACAGAATCAACAATAAGTAGTCTGGTAAGTACATGGTACAAATTAAGAGAAAAATGCGTAATGATTGCATATCTCGTAAAAATAGACATAATTAATTTGATGGGAAAACAGTCAGAAACATATTATAAGAACTGCTTGAGATTTCATTCACGATTATCCATTCAGATCAAAGTTATTTTCAGGTTGTATTCAGTCTACTATTTTATCTCATGCTGATATTATTTCATAACCTTCAACGTGCTTCAATAAAAAACTTGATTTTAAAACATCTCATTCGGAAGTTTTGGTCGCATTCACTTTCAAACAGGTCACAAAACATAACGTTCAAACAATTTTCTTACATATTGGCCTAATTTATGGCCTATAAGCCACAAACTTTTTTTTAAAGATTTATCATTTCTAAGATAGAAGGTTTGTACATAAACACAACAAACAACATACGTCACATGTAAACGAATCACCCAAAGCCACTAATCCAATCCATTTCTCCAGGTTTACCCACACAAGGTATCCGGACCGCTGCACAAATTAGCTTAACTACTCGATAAATATGTCACTGAAGATTTTTTCGACTATCGGTAAAAGGAAAATCGGTGTCGAGGGGATAAAAGTGGCGGTCGGTGAACGAATGGACATCATAGGCCGATCAATGGCAAGGGGTAGGTTAAGGGGCGGCAGGGGAGCGGTACGGAATAACGGCCGTATATTTACGGGCAATCTGGACCAAGACGGACGGCGTGACACGGACTATTTATGGGGCCCTTAATGCGGCTTAAGTACACTAGCGACCTCTCGCGGATGCCAATTATACTTGAACTGTCGATGCTCGATGAACACGTCCTTGCGTGGCTAGGAAAGGACGGTACTATGAGGTTTCCTACAAAACTTCATGGTAGGAAATAATGCTTTGTAATGTAAATATTAAAATGAAAACGTTAATATTCAAAATTAAGTTTTGGTATGCCAAATTAAACGGAAACCTTCCTTCATAATCAAACATTTTCTGGGTTTAATCCTGATATTTGAAAGATCGAAGACTATAAGTCAAATTAATATGAGTATATTAATAATAATTTAGTTCCACAGACAAATACCTTTTTATGGGCATTTAAAGTTTTGGAAACAATCATGGGGATTAATTTTGTAACCCACATTGTTTTGGTCGATATGGAGTACCCAAACTGTTATGGGGAAACATCTTACAAACCTAACTCTTTCATATTTGCTCTAAAAATAACAAATAGACAGGACAGTTTGTTGTTTTTTTCTAAATTAATCATTAATATACATATATAGACAGTTATTATAATATATTAATTGTATATTAATTTCATTTTAAAGGCGAATTAACATATTGAGATTATCGGATCAAGACGGGTTTTTACTTCATGATAGAGGATGATGGAGTTAAGCAATGTACACACCTTTTGGTAGCTTTTATATATTTTTATTTTTGTATCAGTATTGGCTCAAAATTTGTAAGAAGTATTTAGTTTGAAGCAGAGACTGACCGCAATCTCGACGAGAGACTCAGCAGCGGCGTCTCAGCAGACAGCAGTCTCTTGACAGCAGTTGCCAGTCGCCAGCTGATGAAGTAACGCCCTACAACAATCCGGCAATAACGCGCCACTGCAGTAGGGTGACTCGGGGTCCCTCAGAGCAGTGTGCTCGACCCCTCACTCTTTCATTTGCTAAATTATCCGCAATGACGTTTCGGTATTCGCCCTCCTCATTGCACTTGTCATTGTATATGTTTTGACAGCGCTTTTAGCGGCCCACTTTAATTGCTTCATCTCAAACGCCGGCTTGATGAGCCAGAATGTCTTTTAAGTTGCAAAAAGGGAGGTTTGATAAATGCTTGACATTATGTGACCGACTGGGGAGGGTGGAAGTGTCGTTTTTCAAAGGATTGTTTGTTTAAGCTTTTTGAACTAATGGATATTTTAAAGCTACAAATCCCTAATTTTTTTGTTAATCTTAGTAATTAAACGTAATTGAATTCTGCGAGAAATATGCGAATAAGTAAAGATAAGTAGAATACAGATACATAGTATAATATCGCTTATTTAAATTTTCGAGTAAACATGACATATTCAATTCAATTACGATTCAACTTCATTATACGAATCAAGGAAGATTTTTCACACAATCGCATTTCTCTAAATGTTTCTAATCTACATTGATGTACTTAAATGGTTTATATAAACATACTTCAATGTACCACCTGTTGAATCTAATTACTTAAATTCAGGCTTTACAAGATTGGAATTAAAATCTAACAAAAAATGTCAGTTCAATATATTCTCAAACGCACGTTATCTAGTGTATGTGAAGGAAATATTATGTAATAAGACGTTAATTCCACGAATATTATTACCATAAATATTGATCAGAGCGGAAAGCGCAGGTTCCAATTGGACAGTGCATGGTTGTCAAAGCTCACAAGCAACAAGACACGGACGGCCGCGGACAGCGGACACCCCAGAACACTACTCAGGAGTGAGGAGTGCTTCGTCATGTATTTTAACGGAGATCTCGCCGGTCGACACCTTGAAGCATTCCGACGTTGAATAGGACACCCATTATGAGAGGACAAATAAATAGGCCTACTGTGGAAGCTGAGACGCCGCCGCGGAGCTCGTCACAAGAACAGTTGTACCAACCAGTACGATGCAACAACTACAGGGCAGCTCTTCACAAGAAAAGTTGTACCAAACAGCACGTTGCGATTACCGGGGAACTCGACATAATATCAGTTATACCAACCTGCACGATGTGACAACTATAACGCAAATCGTCATATCAGTTGTACCAACTACTACAATGTACTACTATTAGGCAGCTCGTCACAAGAACAGTTGTACCAACTACTACGATGTAACAACAATCGTCAAAATATCAGTTTTACTAACTACTACGATGTAACACCTATAAGTCAGCTCGTCACAAGAACAGTTGTACCAACTACTACGATGCAACAACTATAAGGCAGCTCGTCACAAGAACAGTTGTACCAACTACTACGATATAACAACTATCGTCACAAGAACAGTTGTACCAACTACTACGATGTAACAACTATCGTCACAAGAATAGTTGTACCAAGAAGTACGATGCAACAACTATAAGGCACTTCGTCACAATATCAGTTGTACCAACTACTACGATGCAACAATTACAGTGGAGCTCGTATATAAATTGAAGGTTACATTACAGCTGTCTTCATTTGCTTGATACCTCTTTACCTTTTTATCTATTTCGAAGTCTTATTCGTATTTATATTATGTTTAAGACACCGACGCACTCTGTCGGGTTGTTTTGTCAATGATGGGTGACTGTGGCGAGTGTAACGGATTCGGAGACATGTGTTAATGATTTATTAAAGCCCACCTAACAAAGTTAGCTAGGTCCAGTATTGAACAGTTACAAAATATTGTTAGAATTTTCTTAGGATCGTACTAGCGACCTTTAGACTTAGAAGCGAGAACTAATATCACTGAAGCACACGGTGTGTTAGGCCTGCAGTCTCTATTGTAGATGCAAGGTTCAACCTTAATTCGTTATAATACAGTAGCCACCTGAATAATGTATCAGTATAGTATTTAATAAAATTAATCAGCAAAATACTGGGAGGTAACAACATTTTGACCAAACAATAGTAGTTTGACACCAGTTTTTTTTATTTAAAATTGTTTGTATTTACTTCCCTGTGGGAAATAGGTTAGATCATGGATATGTCTTAAGAGAATGTTTTCAGTTCATCTAAACAGTTGTTCTTATATATAAAAATTCAATATCTCTGGTTTTTAGTTTCTGGTTAGTTATGGAAACCTGTTACAATTTTTTCACCCTAGAGCTAAGACATATCCATGTCAAAATCTGAAAAATGTAATCATCAATAATCTAAAAGAATGTTTTGTTTAAAGACACTCAACGTACGATTCTAGGATTGGACTATGAATTCCAGTTATACCTTGTATTTATTTGACAAAGTAGAAAAACACAGAAAGCTAGCTGGATCTTCGACAAAACTATCGCAAAATCAATATCTAAGATCGAACTGGTATTAATCGAATTCTCTTCAAAATAATTATCTTTTGACTTTATTTTAGAATAAAAATCACACAACATCTTAAGTTGTTGAAAAGTATGACAGATTGGATATAATGTTCACACCTATATTTATATTCAAGTATGCCGATTATAATCATTTGCATCGTTTACGGCTAATCATTTCAACTACCTGATAACTTATTGTAATGACATTTTGCACGTCATAAAACTGTTTTGTAGCAAGTAGAAGCGCAGGAAGCTGTTTATAAAACATCAAGTTGGTTTTTGTTCCCTTCATTTAGTCCTGAAAGTTTGTTTGAAAATCCGCTCACAAAAAGCGTAGAGCTGTTCGTGATGGTTCTGCAGAGTTACCTTTTAGTTCGGCCTTAAACAAATCCTTAGAATATACGTCAGTGAAAATAACAAACTAAGAATCTGCTCAAGAGTCTACAGTTATTTTTAGGTTTTTACATTCTCGCAGTTACCTTTTACTGTGAATGATAATTTAGAATTGAAAATAATATTATTTGTTATTACCCTTACATTTTATTTTGTAATGTGTTTTATAAAAGCAGAGCTAATAGTTTTAAGCTTAGCCTGTATTCCCAAAGCTTCCTAATTATTTCTTAAGACTTTCTCTATAAATAATAGGGGGGGTATTGGCAATCCGTCATACCAAAATTTGAAACGGTGACGTCATATGGTTAAAAGGATAGCCTGTTAGAACAACCAAAACACCCGTTTTAGAGATCCATGATCTAAGCTATTTCCCTCAGGAATACAATATATTTTATATATTTAATCAAGTACTTGAATAAAAAAATTGAAAAAATAAGATTGACTTCTTTTAAGACCACTTTTTAACCATTATAAATTAATTGCTTAGTTGATATATATTGTTTTTTATTGTGTTTAAATTGACCACTATGAAAATCAATACCTTACTGGAACGTTGATGCTCTTTGTTAATATATTTTATTTCATACACATCCCAAATAATTATTAGCGAGAGCCATCCATCGCGCGACAATTTTTGAATATAAGATCTACAACACTTACAGAAAACATATTTCTCTCCTCCTCTGATTGAAAACTTTCAAGGGATAAAACTGAAAATAGCTTGAATAAAAACTTGAGTTGTTTACACATAGCAAGCTAAATTGTATATTTGAAAAGTAAAACAAAAACATGTTAATAATCAATCGTATGTTATTATTAATCATATAACAATTATGTTGAGTTGACATTTTATGTCATTTTACAGAATATGTTTAAAATATACAGAAGCTAATTGTAATATCAAGCAAGTGGTTTACAACATTTGTTTATTGTGTAAAGAAAAAAAACATTTTTTCTGTTTACAGGTGTCGCCCACTAGCGAACGAGTTAAATAGAAGACCTGCCCTGGAACATTAGTGGGTTATGGGACATAGTCCATTGTAACTATGGGAGGGTTAATCATGGGGAGGACATCATGTTCACCTGAGGTAGGCATCAGATATTGATTTTTCCCTCAGTCCTAATGAAAAATACTAGAGGTGCATTGTTACAAAATGAAAACTGTCATTTAGATATAATGATCGATTCATTTAAAGGATCTATAAGAATATGTTAAATCGTGTCATAACTTTAAAAATTCCTTTGAGTCTGGAAATACGCATTTCGCGTACATCCGACATTCCGCGCCAACTCTCAGACCTAAATAAACTTGTCAATTTTACCAAAGTGATGAAAACTAGAGAGTGAAGTCAATAAAGCTTCACCTGGTGGCTGTAAAGCGAGGAAGGCAAAGGTGTGGCAAACAGCGTTTGTGAGACAATGCGATAAACACGCGCCGAAGATGTGATGGCTCAAGCCGCTATTCTGGGACGGCTTTCGACACTGCCGCTGGGTCCGATCAACGCGCCGCCCTCGCCGCTGGGTGGCCGGCTCCGAGAGCAGTGTTATATACTCCGGAACATACCTCTATCAAAACTGGAATATGCATTTTAGAATTACTATATTATAGCATACCAATAGCGAATGTGCCTTAGTTGTAGCAATATTACCACGGCTTACCACGCACAGATTCACATAAGAATTACGTGGTGGGTCTTTTTTAGCAACTACCTCAAACATTTTGACCACCTACTCATTATCTCAGTACACACGGTTTACTAGTTATTTATACCTTTTTAGCAATAATAATCTAGTTTTTATGGGAAAATATGCAGGGCAAACTTCATATTAAGCTATTGCTGCTACAGTACTTTAATTGGTGTTACTTTAAACTTCCTATACATCGTTACCGGAATAATTGTTACATAGTTAGCCGTTTTTACCAACATTAATAAGTTGTAATACTTGCAGGTTACGTTTGTGTTTGTCAAAGCGAGCTTCAATTGATTCCTTGTTTTCAAGGAATGCAAAGGTCAACGTACTGTTAAGGTAGTAGACTGACCAACTGCATATTAAATAATTTTGGTGATACTAAGGAAGATTGTTGCAAATTCAAAACGGGTAAACCTACTTAGAAATATGTTTAAAGACGTCTCAAAGCAATGTAGAGTATACTCAGACAATGGATTATAATGTAAGAATGGGGAATGGTGCAACTGCAGAATTTATCCATAATTTTTTTTACTTTTTTGCATATGAAGAAATATTTTCTGCTCTCTATGATTGATTAATCTAAATTCAAATACATTTTGAAAAGCTTTTCAAACCCAGATTCAAATTCCAAAATGGTAACAATGGGCTATCAATGCACTTTTATAATTTTATATTGTTTACATGCAGTTTTCCCAAATTTGTATTCAGACGTTTATCTATTGTTCCCCGAAAGCCGCAGGGAAGTTCTGGATCGATGGGGAAGGTTGCCCAGTAACCTTGGGGGTCCTGCTTTGGGGCAGTGGGAAAATCAATATCTGATACCTCCAGGGAACGCGGTCCCCAGCACGTGATGCCCCATCTCATTATTACAATTATTTATTTATTGGATGTCAATTATTACGCCGAGGGAAAGTTTGGGTCATTTTATTTTTGCTTTTATGATTACTCGTGGTTATATACTCGTATTCTGTGTTATAAAATAGGTACCTACTCTAAAAATAATATTTAACTAATAGTTGGAGTTTTTATGTTAGAACTCCAAACTATTGAAAGCTTTTTCAAAACATTCTTTTAGTATTCTTTTTATTCGGCCATTAATTAAACTTAAAAATTAAGGAATAAATTGATGTATAGTATATCTATTGAGCAAGGAGTTTTGCAGTGATGGTTTCAGTTAATGTCTACTCAATGATGACGCGAAAAAATTATTTTAGTTTTTAAAAACAACTAGCACAAACTTTTCTTCTTTAATGAGCTGTCTTTCTCAATGAAGACGCCTATACAAAAATTCACCTATACATTTACACTAGGTATATGTTTTTTAACTAGTATTATGTTTGAATTGTTATTTTGAGTGATTTCTCACCATCTGTTTTTTGATTTCTGGATTAAGTATATGTATTAATGTGCATTTTGTGTACGTGTGTTTCTTGTGTATGAATGGATGAAGTTTACCACATCATCATTTGGATGATGTTTAAAAAATATAAAAATAAAAAACTCAAATATGTAGGTTAAGTAGAGTAATGTAGATTTTAATTAGGGTCACTCGATAACGGAAGGTGTTTCCTAACCTCCCAAAACCTAGTGTACGGACGAGAAGAAAAATTCCAAATAATTACAAATTATGCACTATTATGCGATTCAAACATATCTTTAAAGTATAAGTGATAAAATATGCATACATTATACAATGACGTAATATAGTGGTTTGAGCTGATTTTTAACGGCCAGCGATTGGCGTAATGGATTTTATTGCATGTAACTTTGATACTAGAATGGTCCAGAAAAATAGATTAAATATCAATAGTTTTATGAATATTGCAACATACTGAACGTAAGAACTTAAATTCTTGAGAACAATTATTGAGACACATGAATGTATTTACTCGCCTTACGCATAAGAAATGCAATTTACTTTTTCCCAAAAAGATAAAATACTCGGTAAACGTTCATAAATAGATTGCGCAGACTTTGAAGAGAAATCAATTTTAAGAAGTTCTCACAGTTTAAGCACGTCAAGACGAAAGTTTAACAGTTTCCAGATTTAACATTGTAATCCACGTCAAAAGAGTCAAAATTAGTTGGCAAAGTCAACTCCCCGGCGGAGAATTATTTATTAAATATTTCATCCGAGAAGGCGAGTTCGCGGCACGATAAAAAGTCTTTTAATAACGCGGCTCATCCCCTTTTTTAATTCACCTCATCTGCGGCAAATGCGCCGCTTATCCTGCGACAACCGTGTCTTGGATTGCGACAATTAAAAAGCTCGTTTGTAGGCGAGACTGTGCATCAAACAACAATCCGGTCCGGTAATAGCGGGGGCTCTGCACAATTACCCGGCCGATCCGTCTTGCAGCTTCTTCCCGGATAGATTAAAAACCAACTGTGAGAATTTATTGCCCAACTTGTAGGATAATCTTGGTATTAAACGGCGCTCCGTTGCGTTTTGTCATCGGTCCTGTTGGCGCTAATTTATGGCGCAATTTGTGCGCGGATCCGCGGAAACTTTCCGACGAGTGTTTGGTTTTAAACCCTTTAATGCGAGGGTATTTCCTACTTTAAGTGGAATGTTTCAACTATTAAAAAGTGTTAACTGTATAGTTACTCTGCATTCAGGAGAACATACGTAAGTTAAAGATTTGTATTACTTTAGCCAAATATAAAATTGCTTATGAGTCTGCAGCATTTAATTTTGTCTGTCTTTTTGAGTATGCCTTCTTTTACTCCCTTCTTATAACAACAGTTTTAAATTAAAACAATTCCACTGACCTCATTTTCAACTAAAAAACCTTTTATTTTGTGGCCTTCGAAAGGGGATTGTAACAGTAGAGATCTACTGTATTTGATTAGAATTGTTTTATTTTTCAATAAGATGATTACAAGATCTAAAACTGATTAGATTAGCTATAGTTTTTTATTTTTAACACTGCCATTACGTGACTAAAAGTCTAAGATGGTCCAAAAAGGTTTAAAAATACTTTAATTGTGCCCACTATTAAAGATCAAATATTATATAAAATATTTTTGTACATTTTTTGATACATTTTGGATATTACGACATTTTGTAACGTTTCGATGAGGAACAAAATGTTCGTCTTTTTACCAAATAACGTAGAAATTACAGAGGCAGTTAGCATCGAAATTGAAATTAATCTTACTTGTGTTTTTGAAATTCATAATAGCGATGGGTTTTTAATTATTTATTTTACATTGAATCGGACTTTCCCTGTCGCCTTTTGTGTTTTTCTACTCTCACTTCTTCAAAAAACTTGTAAAATATTTAGCTAGGGAATATCTATGTAGCTATTTCATTATATTAGTACATTAACGTTATTTTCTCAGCGGATGAAATAAATATGTTATTAGGTCTATATAATGGCGCTTGTGTCCAGAATAGATCGGGTCTTTCACAAAATTTATTAAACCATACAATTTTTCTTTACAACCATATTATATACTAATACTGTATCATTTGTCTCTTTGAATTTTTTAACGTAAAAGTAAAATAAGAACTAATATGTAAAGTAAGAGTAGAAAGAAATGCCTGGACAACTTTGAAGTTAATACGTTAGATTGGGGAGAAGGTATTCGAGTATTCAAATTGGTTCTACACGAAGCCCTAAGAAAGTGAAGATACAGTAGGTGGGTCTTACCTTATTGAAAATAAATATTTTAACACAAAATTGTACAGAAAACACTCGACTCAATAATTTCCTGTATTAAGCAGAAAACCTACAATTAGAAGCCATGGAAATTGATCTGATAGTAAATGAAAACGCTGATAAAAGTATGGAACAATAATTCAGTAGCTATTTTGTATTAACAAGGGCTAGTTATTGAAATAAAGAATAAGTTGAATTCTTTATAGAATTGAAATACTGAATGCAACAAGGGTCTGAATAAACTTTTGACTAGCAAACACAAGTGAAAATCCCAAAATAAGTAAAATACAGCTATAATATTATACACTATATGCTATAATTAATAATACTTCGTGGTTTAGGCACAAAAAACGTCCAAAATGCTGATACATTTTTAAAATATGCTCCAAAAATATGTTTGACCTGTCTTGAAAGCAGGATCGATGAGACAGAATAAGAAAGATTTATGACGAACTAAATATAGCTAAAAGGATAAAAATCAAATATATTGTGAACATTCTCTAACTCCAGCTTGCTAAACAAGTTTATAATGATAGAATATCTCTAATCCAAGACAAAAACTGCTGTGGAGAGACCAAATAGGCTACTAAAGAGTGTAAGAAGATAAGATTAGGAGCAAGACTGAAGGGAAATAAAATGTTTGTGAGGCCAAAATACATCTAGGATTTACATGACCGCAAACCTGTGAGATGGTTTGGTGTTTGGTGGGCAGGTACGAGCCAGCTGCCGTAGGCACTGCTCGACCGTATCAATACAGTTTATGGCTCTGTCCGGTATTTACCAAGTATTTACGTGTGCCCGCCCACCGGAGGACAATCGCAGAGTTATGTGGCTGCATGATAAAATCGCCGCCTAACTACAAGCTACGGTCTCAATCCGGCCACCTCGCCCGCCATCAAACCTCACTCTCGCGCTTGCTCTGTGACATCACTACTTACAGTCAAGCTTTCGTTTAAACCCTCAAATGTTTTTCAAAACTATGACGTGTTTCCTCTAACAAAATTTAGCAGCATGTTAAATCGTACTCAATTTAATTATACCTAAACTAAAAATAAATATATTCTGAGCTCACTTTGTAGTTCAAAAGTTGTAAAATATCTAAAATAAAATCCCTCATCAGCAGACATGCATCCTTAGTGAATTTATTTACGGTAGTACGGTGTTGAAATAGGTTTAAAATCAACGATCAATTTAAACAAATTGAGATTGATTTTTATTCGATAATTAATTATTTTTCTTTGTTAAAACCACTAAAATTTTCACACGTTCAGTAAAACTAAGAAGAAATGTTGCTAGTATCGCTAAATAGTAGGTTTTAAAGAACTAATTACTTTATTTATTCAGATTGCGGGTATGTTCAAGTTAAACAACATACATTTCAGATTCTCCAAAAGGTATAGAATAACTAAAATAAATGTCATCGTAGTGGAGACTTTAGTTTTCACGTAGAAG
Organism: Nephotettix cincticeps; assembly: GCA_023375725.1. Lineage (NCBI taxonomy): Eukaryota > Metazoa > Arthropoda > Insecta > Hemiptera > Cicadellidae > Nephotettix > Nephotettix cincticeps. Next base: position 57,218,368 of record CM041787.1, on the reverse strand, counting down.
CGTTGCAAATATACATCGTAGAGAAAGACAGAAATTAAAATAAGATTCATTTCAGATTTTCTAGAGTAAAAAACGTAAAAATCACAAAAATATCTTCATTCTAAGTAATAATATAGATCCTAGAGCATGTTCGAACATATACCGTTGGCGTGGTAGCCATGGACGATACTCTAGTTATCTACGATAGCAATGGATTTAAAGACAATATATTTAAACCTTTAACCTTAAAGTTTGTAGTACTTTTTACCCCGATTTTAAACTCTCGTTAATTTAAGAGAGTTAACAGTTTTGTACCTGCGTTGTGGCCTCAATATTAAACTATCGTTAGTTTAACAGAGTTAACAGTTTTGTACCCGCGCCGTGGCCTCAATATTAAACGTGATCCTCATTCAATCAACGAGTTTACATAGATGCAATCGCTTACAAATACAATGGTGACTTTTCCCACTCCTAAACATCAGATAGCGCAGACATGGACACTAATAGTTGAACGTGCAGCTCTCATTAATACCAGCTCTGCCAGAGTGCCAGATCAGCCGGCAGATACAGACGGAGACACGGAGACACGCTTCACCTTCACGTTGGCATCGTCCACGCTAACACATTTCTTCCAGTTGCATGATTACAGGGGACACATTTTACCGTTTTGGTAGTAATGTACACAGTTTACATAGAAATGTGTTGTGTAGCAAATGTCTACACTCTCTCATAAAAAGTTTGTATGAACATAACCTTGTTTCTTGGTCCACCAAATACTTCGCCTTAAAACAGTTCATTGGTTCATCTAACATTACTTAATCGCCTAATTAATTACCATGTCTAACCAGCAACGGAACGCGTCTTTACAATCATCCTTATCATCTGGAACACTCAACAGCGTGATGATACCTTTTCCTTATTGACTGGTTTTCATGACAACATTTCATCCAACTTACTTTCTGCTATAAGGATCACTTGGTTCGTCTTCATAGCAACATCCTCTAATTAGGATAACCAACCAGGGTGCTATTATATTTTCAATGGTTTGTCTACTTGCGCGTCGTCTTAATATTTGTATCTTCCAACAGCGTGATATCCCCTTATCACCTAATTTACTCTACAGCTCGTCTTCTTATTTCATTGGAATCACCCGACATTGTGATATCATTTTAACACCTAGTTTACTCTACAGCTCATCTTCTTCTTATCGTTTGGATCACTCAAAAACGTGATATCATCTTATCACCTTGTTTACTCTACAGCTCGTGTTCTTATCATTGAAATCACCCAACAGCGTGATACCACCTTATCACCTGGTTCACTCTACAGCTCCTCTTCTTTTTATCATTTGAATCACCCAACCACGTGATACCACCTTATGACTTGGCTTATTTTACAGCCCGTCTTCTTTTTATCGTTTGCATCATTATCATTTGGAATAATTATCATTTTCTTATGATTTGGAAGAGCGCTATATCACCTTATTAACTGGTTTACTATACATCCAGTATTCTTCATATTATATGGATCACCCAATATAGAGTGATAGCACTTTATCAACTGGTTTACTCTAAACTTCGTTTCCTTTTTAACGTCTGAACCACCCAACAGCTTCAGCGCGTCATCTTGTTCACCCATCCCCTTGTCTTCTCCGTGGTCTGGACGCCTCCCACATAAAGTTGCCGCACGGCGACGCGCTGAAGCGGAACAGCACAGTGTGAATGTGTCCCACAGGCGGGGTCATCAATAACTTCGGATCATGACCGAAAACCGCTCACGACCATGTGAAAACCCGCCTATGGAATGTGTGTTTGGCACTTATTGATACAAACGAGATGGCCGCGCCGCCCGGACCTCGTACGTCTGCAGCACCGGCCGGCTGGCGGTTAATGGCGTGATGCGTTTCGTTGGTTTTGGCCAGAGTGAGGTATGAGGTGTCGTGAGTGTTTGTCGGTCTTTAGTGTGGAACATAATGGTCGGATTTGAACCCGTGACCTCTTGCACCGAATACGCTAACCACTAGGCTAAAAAGACAACCATTCAGATTTATTTAGCGGTTTTACAAGAACCTACCTAAATCATAATGCTAATTATGAAAATTGTGTGGCTGGAGTTTTTAACAATAAGTAGTTTTGTATCCTTCTTCCAGTAATTCAAATTTTTCTGGGGCTGGTGATTCCTCCGAGCAGATGAGACTAACACCGCTACCGTTCTATGGCGATGGACAGTTGAGCTTAAAAAATGCCGACATTTAAGAGATATGTGTTGTTTTTGGCCAAATTTCCTTGTCTATGTCAAACTAAAGAGTTATAATAGTAAGTATAATAGTCCTTTACACAAAAAATAGTAAGATTGAACGGTAATACAGTAAACAAACTACACCACCAGAAAGGATAGAGTATTTCCCGCAGTAGACGCTGAACGGTGTCCACCGCACTCTGTGCCGGCTGACCGCGGTGCCCGCTGGAATCACACACAATGTTTAATTAATTTTTACGATCGATGTCGGTCTAGCCTCAGAGGTCGGGTCGTGGGAGCTGGGGACGCCGTATATCATTCGACCGCACGGACACCGGACTTGCGGCGGCGGCCGCTAGGCAGCGCTACCGTAGCAGATGGTAATTCACTAAATCAACACAGTAAGCTGTATACTTCCGGGGAATCTAGTGAGCTTTCCGGTGACTACAAAATTAAACATATGAATTTTTCTCGATGACGATTGTCGTAGTGATCCCTTGAGATTAGGATAAGTTGATTTCCAGATTGTTTTGTTTTACGAAAATGGTTAAAATAAATATTAAAAAAAAATTGTTTTAAATTCAAATAGGTTTTATATTTAATCAATTTGCTACTTATTTCAGCTATTTAAGAAATTTCAAATATGTTTGATCGTATGGATGTGTCGTATTTTATTACCTATTACTTACAGATTTAAAAATGTATTTACATCTACTATGAAATATTTTTAGTAAATTATAGAATATATATCAAAGACATGATTAATCCTAATATATCCTTAAATGCCTAAGGAAGTAACTGTTATCTACAACTAATACAGTCAAAACGTCTTGCTAAAATATGTAGCCTAAGTATTTATGAATATTTTACCATGCCTATCTTATTATTAATCAATACGGACAGTAAACAAACCATCTATTATTTAAGCTCTTATATTAATATTGAACCATACTCTTATCTTTTTCGATTTATAGGCTATCTTTTGTTTTTATCTTAGCAATTAGATAAATGTGATAGAATAACAAACCACAGGCTTGATGCCTAAATGGTTTGAGTATGTATTATATGTAATATGTATTATAAACAATACGATTTATCGCAATAACCATACTCTCAATCATTTTTTGTCCTTTATGCGCCTAAATATAAGGGACATTATTGGTAGTCCAGTTGGGGGCGCACTACGTACCCTTTGAGAATCAAGACGTTTTGAAGCTCGTATTTTTTCAACTTTTAAAAGATTTTGGAATGGTTCATTTTCTTTATTTAAAGACCTATTGTATATAAAATAATAACTTCAACTTTGTATCTTTTAATACTTCTTTGAGTGTCTATGACCTGAACCAGAAACATCAGTTGATAATCAAATAAAGTTAAACGGTGTGATAGAACATTTTATTAAACTGAACGGAGGAAGACCGAGTATTCTGCTCAGGTTACGTATTTTTACGATCAAATCTTGTCGAGGTCTAGTGTTATATCACTGATGTGTTCGCTCTGCTGGAGACCGTACGGAGGTGAGACGCTTGCAACCCAAGCCGCGGTTGACCGCAGTAAAACCGCACAACCGCACCGAGACAATTAAGACTTCATCTTCGCACCTTTTCATCTTTGATCGATCCACCTACAGGTAAATGCTTCAGCGGTTGCCAATCTTATTTGTAATTTAAAAAATTCCTATAAGCCCAATCTATATAGGTTTTTTTCTAAGTGATGTATTATTTGCAACAACCAAGCAAATTGAATTGATAAACATCAAACGTAATGATTTAATTAATTTAGTAGCACTTTCAAGTGGTTTTATGGGTGCATACCATTGAATTGAACTAAAAAGTATATTTACGTATTTATATACAAGTATACTAAATAAAATATCTTTCCTCAAGAAAAATATCTGTTTTTTCTCATCCTCAATAAACTCCAGGTATCCTTTTCGTAACATACTAAATCTACTAAATGCACTTTTTCCAAAGATATTTTTCATTACGATTAATATATTAATGCCTTCCTCCTCGATTGAAGACCGAGCAGGATTTCGCTAGATTTAACATAGGCTTGTAATTAAATGAAATAGATGTTATTCCCACTGTCAAACATACAATAATCCTCTAACATTTAGACAATTAATTAAATATAACAAAAAATGTTTTATCTACTTCCCTGTAGGAATTAGGTTAGATCATGGATATGTCTAAAGGTAATTTTTTCACTTCATCCAAATAGCTGTTCTTATTCATTTATATTAAAAGTTCAATACAATAACTCTGGTAGTTTCTATGGAAACCTGTTACATTTTTTCCATCTTAAAAATCACTAACACCCCCCCTCAGAGCTGAGACACATCCATGTCAAAATAAAAAAATTTTTTCCCACAATTCACTGAGGAAGGGTTTAGCGACCTTGGCAGATGTATGTGCGTAGACTGTAATTGTCGTCAGATCGTTATTGGCGAGTTATAGTATAAAGAGAAAAATACAATAAACAAATTGAAGTAGTGGTAATAGTTTCAATAATCAGAACTAAATAGAGAATCATGACCATGCATACTTATGAAAGGTTGAGTTGCCTCGTTTGACACTTCGAGCGTCGGCCTATCTAAATGATTTGACTTTGGGAATTAATTTAATTGGCATGTGATATGAACTATGCTTTGTTTTAATAAATCAAGAATGAATTGCTTGTACATTACTATACTAATTTTTTACAGTTCGATACCATCTTCATCCTTTGATGACAACAACCATTTCAATTCACAAGGAATTTCACTATAGAAAGTTTAGAGAACAAATGTTAAGGTGAAGAAGATTAAGGATCAATGGTTGTGCGTGGTGTAGTTGGGTCTGATAAGAGCCTCAACCTCCTACAACCTAATAGTATGCAAAAGTATGTTGACCCGTCTTTTTTTAACTGCGAGTGATGCTAAGTTAAATAAACTACTAAATCCAATGTGTTGGCTCGAAATTTCAAACAGAAAGAGTAAGAGTTAGACAGCGAGAGACAAAGTTTTAGAGAACAGAAATTCCAGTGTTTTGTGAATATCTGGTCCAATATTGGTGATTAATTGGTATAAATCTATATATTGAATAAAAATCTTTAAACATGTGGGTTAAAAACATGAGGATTTCATTTGATAAATGGAACCCTCCCCAGCGTCCGTGACTACCTTAGTGAGTCTCAACTTGAATGCTATGGTAACTTTAATTGGTTATAGTATGTAGTTTGATTTTCAGTTTTATGTAGTCATATGTCTTGTTTAGTGAAAATTCTGCTAATCCAGATCAATAAATCACTTATGACTTAAAACGTCACCGATGTCAGTTTCATAAGGCATGGTAACGCTTTACAAGGGGTCAAAGCGATCAGCCACAAAACGTTTACATAACAACACAGCTCCAGCAGACATCGTAGAAAGTGTGCGTCAAAACAGAGAACGGGGTCAGAGATGGTCAAAGATATAATTAATGTAGAGAGCCGGCGAGCGAGGACAAGGCGACAAGCGACAAGCCGTGCGAACCCCGCGGGCTCCGGCGACAGATACGAACCCCGGGGGGCGACACGTCCTGGCGGGGGTCCACGATTACCGCTCCGGACTTTATATTTCATTAAAAAACAACTGAATACCGCTCTGAACCCTTCATAACAGCCAGGACACATATGAATGTCAGTCCAGCCTCCCTCCTACCTCAAGTATTACTCTCACATTTCGCGAATAATTAACAAATTGTGTTATAATTATTTTAACTTATCGTAGGTAAGATAACATTATGTAAATAAGCATTGAAAATATCCATGATTATTTATATTTAGTTGTGGTCCAATAAGGATTGACATCTATGGTCAAGGTTCTAAGAAATCGTTGATATTAAATTATTAAAATATTCAAAATACTCCATACCCGACGTTCCTTTTAATCAAAAAATTAATGGCCAGACTTTTTTTAATTTTTTAAAATGACTTATATTTTTCTTCATGCTTGTTAAATAAGAAAATATCGCTCTAGATAAAAACGTAGATATCTTGATACTCTAAAAATCACTTTGAAGAGCAAGACGATTTTATACCAACTTATGAGGGTACAACACCCCCCAAAATTTAGTAAATGTAGACAGGTTGCGTTGGCGATATTACAGGAAGGACACATATGCTTATATAATTATGTATATAATATTTTGAATGCCCCCCAAAAGAAAATGTTCAAAGGGTTGAGTTATGAACTTTTATCATGGTTCTGAGCTTAACTGTCACCATGCGGGTCATTTGAACATTTCCATAGGAAATTCGCTAATAACTAAACTATGTATAAATGTAATTATATTCTTCCTACGGAGTATGCGCGAGTTACACAACTTGCGCGAGTTTTACAAATTGAAGGATTTGTTGAACATTTTAAAGAACAATTTCTGATTATGGTAATGACGTTTTAGGAGGTTTAACTTCATGGACACTGAATTGAGCTTTATGTATGAAAAAGTTTGAAAAAGACAATTTAGATTTTCGACATGTATATGTCTAAGCCCTGGGTGTGGTAAGCTCTGGGGGGGAAGGTGTTAGCAATTTGCGAGTCGCAACAAGTGTAACGGAAGTAACGTCATACTTAATCATATTAATCGAATTTGGTTTCGTTTAAGGTAGTCATATGTTCCGTATTTTGTAAGCGATTCCCTGAAATACTAAAATGTTAAGATATATTCTGTTTAATGTGCAATAAAAATATACAACCATTAGGTGCATTAAAACGTTATATATTCTTTCATTCCTGTCTTCCAGGTGGATTTTAATTTATATATAGTCATGTAAGTTATGTAACTATAATCATAATAACTATTATCAACTTTATTGCTGTAAAGGCAAAAGCTTATTACATATTTTCTTAGACATATCCATCATCTAACAATTTCCCACAGAGGAGTCGTTTGGTTTACGTTATAAATACTTCTAAAGCTGTGGTGTAACGTGATTTGCTTTTGTGGTGTCACTAAAATTATGAAAATATGAGTGAAAAATGTGTTCTTGCAGTGACCGTGGCTGGTAGGACGGTAGGATGGTAGCCGAACGCTTGCTTGGCTCGGCGCCAACGAGGCTTGTTCGTACCGGTATCCATCAGTCCGCACTTTTATAATAGTCGCACATTAACAGCGTCGCGGAGTGGGCACTTTGTCTCCGAGCACGGAATAACAATCGAGACAGAGCCACCAGCGGCCCACGCCGATAACGCGACAAGGATGGCGATAACGCGACAAGGACGATAAACTGTCGAGCCGGTACACGCGACATCTCGACCGTTATCGCCGTCACTAAATATCGCCGATATCCTAGGCGGCTCGCTCAGGGGACTTGTACAAGACGCTGGCGCAGTAGGAAGAATCTTTTAGATTTTAATATGAAAACATTTATTATGTCTCTTATTCCCAATGTCAACTTATGGAAACGACATTTATGTAGTGATAAATTAATTGTAAAATAAATATGGCGTAGATGTGTAACATAGTAGAGGGGATGTCAAGTTGCCTATGCTCAGCTTTAGCAGGCAACAAGACCAGCTACGAAGATTCTTAACGGAGTAGCAGACACTGGGGATGGATGTTGGGATATATGCATCCACCACAGCAACATCAACCTCTAGATTGTTCTGGTCACATTTCTTGATTCCTCCTACCTCAGCGTTATCAACAGGTTTAACACAGCGCCAGGTAGTGTCACCATCTACTGAAGGAGATACAGATGCTGATGTAGATACACCGCTAGGCAATGCAGTCATCCACGGTCAGCTAGAGTTGCTCGACGGCGACATCTAGATTGTCCTGGTCACATTCCTCGGCCTTCTCCTATCTCCACGTTATCAACAGGTTTAGTACAAGACACGGTAGTGTCACCATCTACTGAAGGAGATACAGATGCTGATGTAGATACACTGCTGGGCAATGCAGTCATCCACGGTCAACTAAAGTTGCTCGACGGCGACATCTAGATTGTCCTGGTCACATTCCTCAGCTCTATCTTATATCCACGTTATCAACAGGTGTAGTACAAAACACGGTAGTGTCACCATCTACTGATGGAGATACAGATGCTGATGTAGATACACTGCTGGGCAATGCAGTCATCCACGGTCAACTAGAGTTGCTCGACAGCGACATCTAGATCGTCCTGGTCACATTCCTCAGCTCTATCTTATATCCACGTTATCAACAGGCTTAGTACAAGACACGGTAGTGTCACCATCTACTGATGGAGATACAGATGCTGATGTAGATACACTGCTGGGCAATGCAGTCATCCACGGTCAACTAGAGTTGCTCGACAGCGACATCTAGATTGTCCTGGTCACATTCCTCAGCTCTCTCTTATATCCACGTTATCAACAGGTTTAGTACAAGACACGGTAGTGTCACCATCTACTGATGGAGATACAGATGCTGATGTAGATACACTGCTGGGCAATGCAGTCATCCACGGTCAACTAGAGTTGCTCGACAGCGACATCTAGATTGTCCTGGTCACATTCCTCAGCTCTCTCTTATATCCACGTTATCAACAGGCTTAGTACAAGACACGGTAGTGTCACCATCTACTGATGGAGATACAGATGCTGATGTAGATACACTGCTGGGCAATGCAGTCATCCACGGTCAACTAGAGTTGCTCGACAGCGACATCTAGATTGTCCTGGTCACATTCCTCAGCTCTATCTTATATCTACGTTATCAACAGGCTTAGTACAAGACACGGTAGTGTCACCATCTACTGAAGGAGATACAGATGCTGATGTAGATACACTGCTAGGCAATGCAGTCATCCACGGTCAACTAGAGTTGCTCGACAGCGACATCTAGATTGTCCTGGTCACATTCCTCAGCTCTATCTTATATCTACGTTATCAACAGGCTTAGTACAAGACACGGTAGTGTCACCATCTACTGAAGGAGATACAGATGCTGATGTAGATACACTGCTAGGCAATGCAGTCATCCACGGTCAACTAGAGTTGCTCGACAGCGACATCTAGATTGTCCTGGTCACATTCCTCAGCTCTCTCTTATATCCACGTTATCAACAGGCTTAGTACAAGACACGGTAGTGTCACCATCTACTGAAGGAGATACAGATGCTGATGTAGATACACTGCTGGGTAATGCAGTCATCCACGGTCAACTAAAGTTGCTCGACAGCGACATCTAGATTGTCCTGGTCACATTCCTCAGCTCTATCTTATATCCACGTTATCAACAGGTTTAGTACAAAACACGGTAGTGTCACCATCTACTGAAGGAGATACAGATGCTGATGTAGATACACTGCTGGGCAATGCAGTCATCCACGGTCAACTAGAGTTGCTCGACAGCGACATCTAGATTGTCCTGGTCACATTCCTCAGCTCTATCTTATATCCACGTTATCAACAGGTGTAGTACAAAACACGGTAGTGTCACCATCTACTGATGGAGATACAGATGCTGATGTAGATACACTGCTGGGCAATGCAGTCATCCACGGTCAACTAGAGTTGCTCGACAGCGACATCTAGATTGTCCTGGTCACATTCCTCGGCCTTCTCCTATCTCCGCGTTATCCACACGTTTATCGCCATCCGCTGTCACCTGTCGCCGTAAATGTCCTTTGCTGGTCGGCACAACGGTTGCACAGTCAACATATTATCTTACACGAACCTGAATGTTGGAATATTCAATAATTAATCGTACAAATTATGCATTCACTCTCATTCTTTCTTAAGACACCTTTTTAGCAAATTGTATTTTTTTGCTTACTAGTGATCAACCACACACAGAAATACACATTTTATTAAAATGTTCAAGTAATGCCTGTTTTATATACATGCATAAAAATGTTTAAAAAAATTAACAGTGTTTATATCTGAAATATTATTTGGCAAATACAGTAAATAGTTTTATACTAAAAAAACCTTCTACTCAAAATAAAACATTTTTAAGAAATAGTTGACATGAATATGTCTTATCTATTTGGGGGAGAGGTATTGGCAACCCATCAGACCAAAGGTTATACCTGCAACGTCATATGGTTTTAAGGACAGATGCTTATAGGAACTGAAAACATTATCTTTAGACATATCCATGATGTAACCTATTTCGCACAGGGAAGTAAATACAATCATTCTTTTATAGGTCCATCTAATACATTTAATTTTGAGTAGGCCTATTATAGAACTCTTATACGAAACAATATTTATTGAAATCTTTTCGTTTTTCCTTATACGAGGAAAAATGAGGCTTAATTTTACGTAAAAATGTTAAATATTGTGCTGAGAGTGGTATATTTTGTTTTGAGGCTCAGTGATTGCATAGATTTGTTTTTAGACCAGCCGGATGTATGTGAAAGCTACGATTTAAAAACTGTATACAATAATAACAATATATTTGCAAATCTACGCTAAAAGAATGTTTTTTTAAATTTTAAATAAATTTTATAGAAATCGTGAGATTCAAAATTAAATTAACTAAGCGAATTTAGACAGTAATACATATTATATTCATTTAATAAATTTTAGCCCAAAATGTAACAGCAGCAAGGAGATCTGACAGTGAGGTGACGCGACGGGTCACCTGTTGGCCGGAATCCTATCACTTGTAGGACGACAGCGCTCAGGGCGGCGGCCGGGTGACATGTTTGACTTTGTAAGTGCCCCTGACACCGAAAAAAGCAAAACCCCGGACCGGACCGCTCCGTTCAAAGCTATTATTTAAATTGACCGCGATTAAGGAATCGATAAAAAAGCTCTTACCGGCTACCGGCGGGTCGGATAATCCGGCGGGTGACATGTTAATACCGGCCGTCCGCGGGACTTCACCCGTTAAGCCGTCGCCGTCGCATTAAGCAGTCATCGGGCGATCGGCTGTCCCCCCGGAATGCGGGACGCGGACCGGTCCATTGTTTTTCGCTGTTGTTTTGGAACCGTCTCGTAGATGGAAGGATAATCGTAAGTCAGAAGCTACTCCGGACCAATCCGATTACATATGAAACAAAACTGATCCTCATTCATGTTCTTTGATCTGTTTTGGATATGATGATACACAAAGTTGACTCAATCGAGCGGAGAGTCTTTTTAGTTCCTAATTTTTATGTTTTATGTATCGTTAATACAACAGTTGCATAAAGAAGGATATGTTGTTTTAAAATGTGAATTAAATGAATTCCAAAAATTTGGATAGAAAAGGTTGGGATCCCTGCATTCGCGCGACATAACAATCGTGCGACTGCATTTCTCTCGTTATTCCTCCATGTTTTCTCTCTGAAAAGACATTGTAGCTCACCTATAGAAATCAAGAAGGTGGAGAAGATAAATAAAATGTATTTAGGGTTATTTTTATTGGTGGCTAAAACATGGAGGAATGACGAGAAAAATGCGGTAGCACGATTATAATATGGCGTACATGAAGTCCTCCCAAAAGGTTGACATGAATGAATCAGAAAGAAATATACGCATGGACCTATGTAAAGTTATACTTTAATTGGTTTAAAAACCAGTGCAGGAAACATAATTAGGTAAAAAATACATACGGGTATTAAACACCACCGCAGGGTGCCACTTGTTAAGAAATCTCACTCCGCCTTTGATAGTCATGAGACAAGAAAACATATTTACTTCCCTATGGGATCTTAGACATATCTAAAGCAAATGTTTTCAGTTCCTCGGCACAGCTGTCCTTATAACCCATATGACGTTACTTCCGTTTCAAATTTTGGTCTGACGGATTGCCAATACCCCTACCGTGGGTCAGGTCGTCAGGCTGTTCTCACAGTGTGAAATGTTTCACGCCCTCGGTAGTTTGTAATTGTGAATTTAATTGTTCACCTCTCTAATGACGATATTTATTTAGTGCACGGACACATTACAACGTCACACTTGCTGTCTGCTAATTGTATTTCATTAGGCCCGCCGGGTCATCCTCCTCTTCCTTTATTCTTATCAGCTGTATAATTGCCCCCTCGCCTGTCTGTTGGAGGAAACTATTAACAACTGTTTTAGACCGTATGTTTTTTTTAAGATTAAAGTATTTTTAGCAACAATTTTTATACAAAATTGATTATTTTGATGGACTATTTTTATATGTTAACTACTGTTAGAGCCATTAGAGAAGTCCCGACCACCCGGATTCACCTTTTTTGTCAAAAATAATGTTTATTTGATAATATTTCTCTTCATTGACAACTAACAACGATCACTGTGACAATCAAACACAAAAGATAGGGTTCCGTTGAAGTGTCATATTTGTTTATAATTAATTGAAATTAGTTACGTAACCTAATAGTTTCACTCAAGTTTCGCTAACTGGTCGTCATCGGGCAGGTAGGAATTGCCGCAGAACATCCTAAACTTATGCAAAGCTCAACAGATCGATACAGCTAGCCTCTGGTAAGTCGCAATCAAGTTTCGCTAACTGGTCGTCATCGGTCCGGTAGGAAGTGCCGCAGAACATCCTAAACTTATGCAAAGCTCAACAGATCGATACAGCTAGCCTCTGGTAAGTCACAATCAAGTTTCGCTAACTGGTCGTCATCGGTCAGGTAGGAATTGCCACAGAACATCCTAAACTTATGCAAAGCTCAACAGATCGATACAGCTAGCCTCTGGTAAGTCGCAATCAAGTTTCGCTAACTGGTCGTCATCGGTCAGGTAGGAATTGCCGCAGAACATCCTAAACTTATGCAAAGCTCAACAGATCGATACAGCTAGCCTCTGGTAAGTCGCAATCAAGTTTCGCTAACTGGTCGTCATCGGTCAGGTAGGAATTGCCACAGAACATCCTAAACTTATGCAAAGCTCAACAGATCGATACAGCCAGCCTCTGGTAAGTCGCAATCAAGTTTCGCTAACTGGCCGGTCAGGTAGCCATTACGTGGCGGAGGTCCTGCCCTCGATTAGGCTAATCATAACTTTCCAGTCGTTGTTCCGACATTCCTGTAGCGAGGAAGCGATTACGGGAGCTGCGCTGGGAACCGAAGCGAGGCGACCAATTGACACGACCGCTTCCTTCCATCTGCATAATGCTAATCAAGTTCACACGCCTAATAACTTCCCTTCCCGCCGCTCTACTGTCAACTTTGGTCCTCTAGGCCGGTTTTCCCTGCAAAAAACTTTTATTGGTACCTATTTTGAATGAGTGGTAATATAAGTCTAATTTTTTGCCAGTTTTATACTTGAAGTACTTTTTGTTTGTTTACGTTTTATTAGTACTTCCTATTTATAGAATATGCCTACTTTCAAAATAATAACAGTCTTCAAAACTGGATCTTTGCACACACAAACTAACGTAACATATTACATAATGTGTTGTTTTCATGCTTATGAGTTTGTTCATGGTTAATAATTTAGGAAGTTGTCATGTGGTACTGAAGCGATGATGTTAATAATGTTAAAAATGTTAATAAAACATGTTTTTTCAGAGAGGTCTTGGTAATACAGAAATCAGTTACTATATAAACCTGTACGTACACTACCTGTGGAAAAATAAATTTTCTGTTCATCATCGTTCATAATGTGACGCCATCTCGTATTATGTATGGTATTCCTGCTACTTATAGGTCACGAATTGGGAATATCTATAAGCGATGGGCAGTGGATGTGATATTCCCTGTTGTGGATTAACTTCCGTACTATTCCGGTGTAGATGAGTTCCTCATCCAGACCATCCTCATAATTAGACCAATTAACTAATTAATTCACAGGCAAATTGTGGCACATTTGTCACGCTAAACTTTAGGTTCTAAGATGTCATTGGCTGTTCGGCTATTTATTAACAGTCCGTTGACTTGGTCTTTTGGTTTATATATTATGTAAACGTTGATATGTACTCAAGTTATTGAAACAAGAAAAAATCCGTTCACATAAATGGATCAATAGAAAATAACTTATCTAAATTTATATAAAATTAAAGATTGATTGAATTTCTTATGATTCTAATGACGATATTGATGCTACTGCACCCCTTTAAACATACCCAACGGATACCACATGGATAGAATGACGGCGTATCGGCAGACAATCGCAGTGTTGCGCCACCAGATCATTCAGACACTTTCATCCCATTACCTCGCGCATAAACCTCATGAGCGGTAATAGCGGTATTATTTCCAAGGCAGCAATTAATCGTTCGGATGTCACGACCCGCGGTATTATGATATCACGACTGTTGGACGGTCGGTGTATGTCCGGCAGGCATGTGGTTGCGATATCCAGGCCGGCCGGTCGAGTGACATCATCCGATACCATCTAGCGTCCAGGCATGTTGTGGTGGTCTATGGAGAGGCTGTATAGACGTCAAGACCCGCGGTATTATGATATCACGACTGTTGGACGGTCGGTGTATGTCCGGCAGGCATGTGGTTGCGATATCCAGGCCGGCCGGTCGAGTGACATCATCCGATACCATCTAGCGTCCAGGCATAACCCGGCAGTCAATGGATAGGCTGTTCACCGACCACATGTTTGTTGGTTGGAGTCATCGTGTTCTTGATATGTCTTCTATAAACAATAACGAATGCAAAAGATGCTCTGAAATAATTTTCTTACGTTTTACAAGTTTGGGATATCTAAAATAACATTAACAAATGAGAACACGGTATATTCATTTCCAGCGTAATGAAAATTTGAGCTACAGTAATTATGTATTAAACAAAACAAATTTTAACTTTTTGACTTCCACTCCTGGATTTGGTTAAGTAATAGACAAGTGACATAATAATTGGTATACATGGTTTTTTGACATGGATGTCTTAGCTCTGGGGGCGTGTTGGTGATTTTAAGATGGAAAATATGTAACAGGTTTCCATAGAAACTACCAGAGTTATTGTATTGAATTTTTAATTTAAAAGAATAAGAACAGTATCATAGTGCTCAGTGGGGGTAAGTTATTAGATTAAGAGTTATAAAAAAGCATTACCTGTCGTCCCCTACTGGCTCACAAGTGTCACAAAGCACCACAAAGATCGAACTTTGTATTTGAGCCAGTAGTTGCCTCACACGGTCCCCAGACATACTGGCAGTCAACATGTTAAGGACTTCTAGAGACAGAAGTCATTTCAGCTAGTCAAGAAGCTCGAGTAATATACGTTAGACGTTAAAGTCAGTACAAGACCTTTTAAACATATACTGTATATTACAAGATATATGTATGTACAAGAAACCCTTGCTAAGCGCAAAAACTTAACAGCAGGAACTAAAACATTTATGAGTTGTATATAAAATATTTAAGAAATAGTTTATTTGTAGTTTATACAGCGAAGGGGTGATTGCGTGGGCATAATTATTCCACAATTACTATTTCCGAAAGATTTAAAAACTAACAATACTAATTAGGAATGCTACAATTGCAACTCGTGGTCAAAACCGACACCTGCGCATTGCGTTTACATTTTTCACTAGCCACCTAACAGAGAATAAATATTTCAGTTATTATGAATTTCTAGTAATTGTAACAAAACCATTTGATTGTAAATTATTTTTAAAGTTAAGTTCCAATGTTATAAGTTATATAAGTAAATAATTAATAAAATATACTTGCTAAATAGCCCGGTTACACGCAGGATACAAATATGCATAGTAACATACTTAAATATTGTGATATTATTTAATTCACTGCAAAATCAAAGCACACACCGGTACTTTTTTTATCCCATCTAGCCCTTACTCTTTAAAACTCGTTTTAATTTCGCCAAACTTGTGTCTACATTAGAGAAAAACAGTTAGATGTTACTTTTTAAATTAAAGGATAACTATTGTTTGGATCTACGAGTACTTAAAACAGTTACAGTATAAATGCAATCCACGCGATTTAAACCATCGGCTGGGTGAGTTTATGTGTTACGTGTGAAGAAGGGGTCCAGGTGGAGGAGAGGGGTTCTGACACTGACCAAGCCCAGTCGAAGACACACTTTTTGAGTATTATGTGATGACGACCCTCGGATGTCACTGACCTCAAGACGTAGTTTGTGTACACCCCACTAATTTTATACAGGTAAAATATTATTTTAGTGGTGATTATGTAGTAACCTAGGGAAATATTTGATTGATCTTCATCAACAGACTAACCTTATAAGTTCTAAGAAATCCATAGAAAATGTTTTAACTTTAAATACAACTAAAACTAGTTATCCTTATGAGTAAATAGGCTAGAAAGAGCGAGACATGGCTGGCCGGCGCGGGGCTGATTCTCGAGATAGCGAGATAGCATAGCGTCTGTTCACGTCGCCTCGTTACGTTGGGGACAGTTTACCGTCGCGAGCCGCTGTAAACTAGATCAACACAGATGTCAAAAGTGGGCTGAGGCCGCTCCGGGTCCGCAAGACAGGCACGCTATCTGCCGCCATCTCCGCCAAACAAGGTGAAAAAGGTCGGCAAATTTTAATGCCATCTTTAAACGTTGATCTTTAATGCTATTTCTGCCATTTCATACCGCTATAAAATACAGTTGAGCTGCTATGTGACTTTGAGTACTAAGTTGTAATGGCTGCAATTACTTTTAACTAGGAGCAGAGTAGCTCAAACATGGTTAATGTTAAACATAATATACCGTAACAGCTGAGCTGCGTACTTAGGGTATTTATATCTATTTAAAAATTGTTTGTGATTATACACACAAGCGATGTTTTCTTATGTTGTTTCACCTATGACCCAATTTTTCACCCCATGGCTGTTTGTACCATTGTCCTCACCCAAATTGCTCATTGCCTTGTGGAATTATTAGCAAAAGTCATGGTGATTGGTGGGATTTCGTATACAAATTCTACCGACTTCGAGAATCTAAATCGCGTGCTCTGTTCTCGACTAGTGTGCTTAGAAATTAGACTACAAGATCGTGCCACAATCATTTCTCATTCATACTTAGCTTAAAATATCTCGTCGGGTAGGTGGTAATTTCAGAAAGGTAAATGTAAATACCCACCATGCCCACCATACGACAATCAGTGCAACATCGAAAGTCTACTGATGTACTCATCATTTACATCGCGGAGTGTGACGAATCGCATTTAACACAATTAAATGAAGGACGTCCGACCGCAGCCACAATATTGCATGGAGGATGAATGGAGGCTCCATTGACTGGCGAGGCCGCGGTGGTGAATGGAGTCTCTAATTCCGGCGCCGAGGAATGTAAATGAGCCGAGTGTGCGGTGAGCGTCATTACGGCGAGAGCTGAGAGCTGAGAGCCAATCGCGTGGTCGTGCGGGTGCGGTATGGACTATGGAGCGATACCAAAACCAATCGACCGGGAAACTGCGACCGACCTGGCTACTGATGGAACATTTCCTAATTGCGGTTGCCGGGGCAATGGCGATGATGGTAGCCGGACGACCTAGAGTGGGAGCTAATCGAAGCGAACACTGTGACATCGCGGTTTGTCATTATTACCTAAATAGTTAGTTTATATTTCATCGCTAGGACCTAAAAATCGGAAGTTTTTATACGAGCTCAAGTTATCAGCTGAGGCTGTTAAATGAGTGAATATTATATCAAAAAGCCAATTTTGGGGCGGTGTGATGAACAATATTTTTCGTCATATTGCAAATAAAATGAAAAAAACTCGTAAAACATAAATACATATGCACCACATGAAAATGAGGCAGCATTTGTAGACAGGCAAAGCAACCATTCTATCAACACAATGTTTGTTTGTGGAAATTTTTATGCATCTGCTTGTTGGCCAGGTACATGATGCAAGAGTCTTGCGCTGTTCAACATTATCTCGAGAATGGGATAATGGATGGAGGCCATTCCCAAATGCTCTGATTTTGGGTGACAGTGGTTATGGACTCAAGCCATGGCTTATGACTCCTTGCATCACTGTAGAAATTCCAAGGCCAATGCAGTTAGAAGGTACCTAAGAGCCTTCTAATCAACTAGAAGGATGGTTGAAAATTCGCTAGGAATATTGAAAGAGAAGTTCCCTTGTCTTAATTATTTAAGACTTCAACCTGTACCTGCGTGTAATGTAATTTTTGCTACAATTACACTCCATAACATTGAGAAAAAGCTCAGTTCTGAAGTGTACGAACCTTACATTGACCACGACTTTGATGATTTAGGATATCAATAGTTTTTTACAATTTTTGTCGTTTTAGACTAATCAGCTGTTATGTTACTTACGTTTTAACAATTCTTTCTTGATTCCTGATTGTTTGTTTAGGTTATATCAATGTTAATTAATATAATCGATAGTTGATCACAACCATTCTATAGCTCGATTTATCGTTTACCAGTTTCAGAACCGATATCTAGAACGAATAGTTACTTTATCGATTAACCACAATCAAATGCTGGCCTAAAATCAAAAGTATCATCAACAATGAGCTTTGTGGCTTAGGACACAAAAAATATCATAATTAATAGGTTTAGTCCTAGGAAGAAAAAGAACGACTTTTGATCTTCAATATACGTATCGAAAAACACCTGTTTTTGAGGTAGCATTATGAAAAACAATTTAGGCGGCTGTTCTTCCTAGTGTTCCAAATCTAGTCAGCCTCTGTTTACATCACTCCTGTCGCGAGTTATGTATGGGAGCCCATGTATAGGCTTAAAAAATTGGACACTTGGTAGAAACTGGACAATGAGTAAAGGAAAATTAACACAAAAATTAAAAACCACGAGTTACCTAGTGGATTATACACAGGTAAAACATGTATGCAATCGTACAAGGAATTCAACATTTTTGGTTCAATAATGCAAGATATATCAGAATTACGGATAAATAATAAGACGTATTCTGTTTAAATTCTAATTATATTGCAGTGGCAGTTTTATTCTAAACGAGAACGTGACGGGTTCTTCGTCCACTGTTTTCAAGTTTTCAAAATACTAGACTTAGTAAACAAGTTTAGGAGCAGAAAATCAGATGACTCGATTTTGAATATAGGAAAACTTTCAGAAGGTCTTCTTGGTAGCACTTTTGAAAATACTAAATACTGAGAACATTTTTGAGCCGAGGATAAGAATAGAGATAAAATAAGACCTAACTAGAGAAAAGATTAGGATGCAGAACTAAGAAGTAAGCAGTATGGTATTCACCGTTGATATTTTTTAAGGGTTTAAACATTTTTTTATCTGTACGTAGCCAGCCACGAAATTGGCAATATATCTTTGGCTAGGTGGACAGTTTTGACATTCGGTGGATGATGACTCTCCAAACTATTCTCTTTATTCTGTAAAATGTGTCCTACTAGTTTATGTTCAAGAATATACATTATATTATTTTTGAAAGGGGAGAATCTATCGTAGTGGCAAAGTACAAAGACAAATGAGGTAGACCCGGATAGGGAGGAAGGAATGATACAGTAGCAGGAGAATACAAATTGGCATGTCAGTAGCCAGTAGTCAGTAGTTAGTTCCAACAGTGGTCAGCAGAGAGCGTCGGAGGCTAGGTTCAGCGACCCAGGTGCCACGGCACGTCAACCTGTAATTTGGCCCCGTGTTAATGAAATCTCTGGGAGGGGCTCGTTACTGGAGAACACTCCTTCTCCGTGTCACCGCCGACTCTGCCCCCTGGCGGCGGTCGACTGTATCTCTCCGCTCCGGTCATCAGGTGCTGCCTGGTCACTGGTCGGTGATCAGGTGAACAGTTAACTCACTATGTACACTTCACAATGTGAGGGATTCGTATATATATTCAATTGTAAGATGTTGACACCTCTAGTTATAAGTGACAAGGTGTGATGGATTGTTTGTTATTTACAAAAGATCTGCTAAAGATCTTTACTAGTTGATAAGCTACATGTTAAAAGTTACTGGATCAAGTTGCTTGTTTGTTGGACTACCAATGAATGAGATATAAGATATTGGTCAGAAACAAAGCTTAAGGTCATCGAACTAACTACACTCAGCACAATCACCCTTCATTCATATTGTCCTTAAAAAATTTTGTATTTACTTCCCTGTGAGAAATAGATTACATCATGGATATGTCAAAAAGGAATGTTTTAAGTTCCCCTAAACAGCTGTCCGTATAACCAATTGACGTCAGTAACCATATGACAGTAAAGAAACGCCATACAAAGTTTCATTATTTGTTCTGAGAAAAAGGTACATGAAATACACAAATTTAACATTGCGGAAATACTGTACAATGAACAAAAAAAAAAATTCTTGTTCAGCAAAGTATCAGAAAAAATTTTTTAGCATGATGTGTGAGTTGCTCAGTCACGTGAAAGGTAAGTCATAAAGTTGGGTTGATATATTATTGTGTTTAGTCTCAGCTGGGAGACAAGCCGCCAGATACACACACAGAGAGACACCTGAACAGCGCTAAAACCGCTACAACACAGCAACACAGCTACACAACACAGTACATACTACGCGAGCTATTCTGGACGCGTGTCGTTACAGCTTTATGGTCGCTTCATAACTGTAAACATACTAACTCCGGCCCAGATTTATGGCAAACTTTGGTAAATTTGGGATCTTTCTGTTCTTCCCACTCGCCGAGTTCATCTTTGACATGTTAACAAACCGCAGGTCTCCTCCATGTTTTGACTGAACAATCCGAGCAGGTAGAATAAAATTATATTCTTAAAAAAATGTTATATAGATATTTATTATAGTCAATGTTTAGGTTTAATTGGATTAAAATGTTGACTGTGGTCGTTCAACAGTGTGATTGATCCACCGTGTTTTTCACGTTATTCCCCATCCTTTCTCTCAGAAAATACCACCATAAATATATTGATACTTATCAATAGAAATTAAGTAGGTGGAGTAAAAAAGTCATATGTATTTGAATGTTGGCGTGAGGAAACGACGAGTGAAGGGGACGGAGACTCCCTATATTTATATATTTATTTATAATATTAATGACCAACCTATGTTAACTCCGAAGTTAACTTAGGTGTCTAGGGGTTTATGCCCTCGCACCGCCATAAGAAAAAAGTGAGGAGACGGTGGACGAACGCCCAGTGAACTGGATGAGGTCATCCCGTAAACCGTAATCAGTAAAATGGCAATTGCGCCTATATTTATACCATCAGTAACCAATCTAACATCCGCTTAGCACTGTCTGGGGGGGTTACCTCCTCACCCCTTACCTGCCCCCCCCATCAGACAAAAGTGAGGAAATAGTGGACCGAATGCCTGTGGACTGATTGAGATTCCATTAAATTAAATGTTCCCTATTACTAAATTTTGACCTATATATTGTGTATGTCTAGGTTTTGGGGGGGTTGGTTAGCGATTTGCGAAACGCAAAAATTGTAACGGAACTGACGTCATCTTCACGTGATCAGATATTTTTGGTTATGGTAGTAATATGTTTAATATTTTGTTCGAAAATCCCTGAATTACTAAAATTTTACATTATATTACAATGTTAACATTTCTTATTTAAAACGTAAACGTTCAACAAGGGAGAGAAACTATCAGGAATATGCTGAAATCCTCGTCAATAGCCCATTTCCATTTAACGATAATAATTATTATCATCTTTATTACTGTACAAACAACAGCTATGTTACAAGAAGCAGCCCTCCCACCTTAGACATATCCATTATCTGAGCATTTCCCATAGGGAAGTAGTTTGGCATTTCAAACTCGTCTCTAAGTACTTACGAATCAATTTAGTTAGTAATTACAAGAAAATTATGGAATTATTACACATGTCAAAATTAAGGAATATAAACTATTTAATCGAGAGGAACTTTCTGGAATTCTTCCACAATTCTACTGAGTATTCACAGCGAACGCGGTTTCAAACATTGCCCAACACGAGCCAGTCTTTCTCACATTCAAATGTGTTATATTCAACGATGAACTTTGCAGATTATATTTATCAGTAATTAATTACAGAGGTAGCGAGTCGGACGTTTGCAGCTCGTATGTTCCGCTGATATCTGTATCACGCGCGCCAGCTGTTATTACCTATGACAAACGTCCTGATTGGATCTTACCTCTCGGCCCGGCCCAAGATAAAACTGACTGCTCTCCAGGAAAAAACTCATTTTACATCCCATCCTGTTCGCCATGATAAGTTTTTGCAATCCAAATCAAAAATTTCAGCGGGTTTTTAGTCGGAATTTCTCATGTACTCGGAAGTCTCTAGTCATTTTTCCGAATTATTTCGTAAAAAGAGCTGAAATAGAGATGCGTCAAATAAAATAAATTACTTCATCAATATGATATTTTATAAATATTATGATAATTTTTTACTTCACAAATAAAATATATGACCAGACAGACAGCTCTACGAATAAAATGAATTTTTATTTATATAGCCTACAATTCTGTAATGCGTTATTAGTTATTTGATGTTTTACTCTGATGACTTTAATTTTCAGGATTTAATGTACAAATTCAATAAAACAATTAATAATTTCAATACTGGGATGGAGGCGTGTCTTGTAATCTATGTATTTAGAGGTCTCGAATTGTGGATAGTTATAAGCGATGGTTGGTGGGTGGGATATTCTCTGGTGTGAATTGACGTCCACACTATTGAATATTAAGTCCATCCGCAAATACCATCCTCATAATTAGACTAGTTCTTAATTCAGAGACAGTGGATTGGACTCCATGTTAAACTGTAGATCCCTTAGATATGCCATCGACTGGAACATGTCACTGTTGGTCAGTACCAAGACTACAAGATCGCGCGAAAATCATCTTACAATCATTTCTCATTCATACTTGGCTAAAAATATCTGGATAGGTTGCAGTTTCAGTAAACCAACTAATATACGATATTAATAATTTCTTTAATTAAAAAACCAAGTTGATTCCTGTTTTGGACACTGCCGACCAAACTCGCTCCTCCACGTATGAGATATAATAAGTGTCATCATCCTAAATTATACAGTTCCTGCAATGCCTTCTAGTCCCCAAAACCAGGTCAAAGATAGCAAGGACATTTTTGGACAGGTAATAATTTTGGAACAGGGACATCAATTATAAAGAGGATTGTGATATGTCGCTGCCCTCAGGATCTCGGTTGTACACGAACAACGAGCAACCTCGACCTACCTGCGTGCGCGCGTGCGTACGTGTGTATATTTGAGTTGTGTACGTTTTATATTTTGGTTATTGTAGCTTCTCAAATATACAGTATTTATAGTACACATTTTTTTGAATGTGTGCGTTTCAAAGTACATACAAGACTCCTTACCCATTCTGTACCTCTAGTTACTCCGGAGAATACAATAGAGTTATTGTTACGGAGTAAAACGACATAAGGAGTAGTTGCCTTCCATATCCACAAATTCTTCATACCAAGTGCGAAGAAGGGTTTTTGGATGACTTGTAGGCCTCCGGGATAAACAGGATCTACAAGGACGGAACTCACGCAGTCAGGAATGAAGTAATCCGGAAGCATTACACTCTGGATTGTGTAGCTCGTAGGACGATTGAACTAATTTACATTGATGGCATTACTCATCAAACGTAAAGTATATTTTTTATTGTAACAATAAAAAGTGAAGGTAGTAATTACTTACTTAATTTCTTGTCAATACACAAGAGTGGTTTCTTTAAAAAATTATCAAAAATAATATGGTAAATATTATCTTTGTCCAATGTAAAGAGCTTCCCTTACACTATCAACATCTGTTTGGGATATGCCACCCTTTGTACCTACATAAATACCCAGACTGGATTGCAGTATTGGTCTGTTCCACTCCAGGAAGAATTGGTGTATGTTTTTCTGTTTGTGCTTTTCCAGTAACTTTGAACTTAGGTATTATAAAAAGTCATGGAAACTCGTACTCTTTAGATAATCCAACCCTCCTCTTCTGTCTTACCAGTCCTTATTAATACTTTATTTATGGCGGTTGTACAAATTTGCAAAATATAAAACTGGTGTTAGTGGTGGTTAACTAGTGGGTTTTATTTGTAGTTGTTGGGTTCGTATAAAGATAATATAGTCGTAGCCCTGATTATCCTTGCTGGATCTCATAACTCTACACCATCTGTCTAGAGGACATTTATCAGGTGTGACCAAAATTATGTAACTTTTTACAGATAGTAATTAATATTTGGTCTGTTTATGGAGCTGCTAATAATAAATTAATCACCTATAGCAACGAGTCAAAGCTATATGACTCTGCTAGGTATAGGACGGTTAAGATTTTTGGTAATTTTAGTTCAATGATAAACGATAAAAATACACTGGAGTAGAAATTAGACTTAGAAATATTTCACCAAACGAAATCATAAGTAGAGGGGGGTAAAGGGTTAAATCTGAGAAGTTTGGCTGGTAGTCAATGTAATATTTCATAAAAAGTTTTATTTAAATTGAAACTATTTCTTAGACTAGCATTCATTTAATTTTGTGTGAGAGTAAAACTGAAATATCCCTATATTTAAACAGAAGTTTTACATTTGCATACTTATTTTCTTTCATTTTCATAAGCCAGTAAACTAAATGTTCTTTTCCTAAGAACGTAGATGTCAAACAAATTTTTGAAACCTAACAAAGTTAAAATTCATTTTATTACAAAAAACGGTCAGTAAAATAAGAGTTAAAGATAGGAATCAGAATCCACAACCACGGTTGCACAAAGGTTCCAATTACCCGGAGTTTGCATAGACGCCGATCAGCCCGGGGCGAGGGTTATTTGAGCGGGCAAATTGCCCATTAGAGGTGTTTACTTAGCCCGCGAACCGGGGCCAAGACCCGCAAAAATGCACGTTTGAGAACAAGGCGAGTCAACACGGGGAAGAACATGTTGGGCCCGAGGCTGCTGCACTGGGGAACGCCAACACATGGTCAACACAGCTCTGCGTTTAACTTGCCTGTTGACTCATCGTGTGTGGCTATATGGCTATGTGGCTACCCACTGTGTGATGTGTTTGGCTAAACCTATTATAGTTTTGGATATATTCTACAGTATCATTAGTGGTAATTTTATACTAAATTGAACTGAGGTAAAATAATAATTGGAGTGTCTTTACAACACCAAAGGATCCATCAAGGTTCTATATACATTTAATTAACGGGGTATATTACATAATTAAAATAAGTCTACATTTAGCCACTTGAATCGTACGTTAAAGAAGATTGGATTCTATAAACTCAACCTGAAGATACTGCTCGTATAAGAAGAGTCAACGGGAAAACATGTTGAGTCACTTTATATGAAATTTTACAGGATAGGGTTTTAAAGGATTGAATCTTGTGTGGTAAAATAAGTATACGTAGCAGAAAATTTTAATTTGGCGCAATTTTGGATAAAACGATTTTTAAAAATGTAAAAAACACAAAACAACAATGCATTTTTTTGCATTTAAAACAGTTTGTTGGCTTCAGTACATTTTTTTATCCGGGAAAAACGTGCTTATTATTATTGCATCAGTAAAAAACGTGTTATGGCAGACAAATAAGGGGAAGTTAACTCACT
Organism: Nephotettix cincticeps; assembly: GCA_023375725.1. Classification (NCBI taxonomy): domain Eukaryota; kingdom Metazoa; phylum Arthropoda; class Insecta; order Hemiptera; family Cicadellidae; genus Nephotettix; species Nephotettix cincticeps. The sequence continues at coordinate 57,192,805 of CM041787.1, read as the reverse complement.
GAATGAACAAGTTCTTTTCTTTTTCATAATAACTTTTCATCAGATCATTTTCACAGATTGCCCTAATATAAAATACGATAAGAAAGCTATAAAACAATCAGCTGTTTGGTCAGACAGACTTTTAGTACCCCACAACAACCACTAGAATGCAGCACAACCCAGAAATGAGAAAAAATAACCTAACACGTTTTTTTACGTTAACACTTCATAGATAACAAACTCTCTATTATGACTAATTTTGAAAAAAATCGTTAAGGAATTCCTCCTTTCACTTTACCCCTATATAAATAACGAAAGTGCACCCTTGTACCGAATTTCATGAAAACTAGACGATCAATATAGTATTAGGGTTTGCACTCGGACAGACAGACATCAGTTAGAAAACCACTTTTGGAATCAGGGAGTTCCAAAACGAATATATCCACTATTAACTGAAATTCAAAGATTTTTATGAAAACTATACTTTCTCCAAAGAGGGTTACTATGTACAAGGGGCGAAAATAGAAATGAAAAACCCAATAGAAATAATAATAATAATTCTCCTCCTTTTATATCCTTAGGCAACAAGAATTAGGCCTATACTAACATCTGATTCAAAAATTCATATATTTATTAACCTTAAAATAGTCACCAAGGTGGATTGGTAGCTCAACGATATGAGTATTATAATTCATATAACCAGATGATACAGATCACCATTCGTGTTTCACATATTTGAAGAGGATTTCAAAGCTGAAACGGAGGAATTAGCTTTAAAAGTAGCTATTTCATTGCCGGAAAACTCCAACAATTAAAAAGGTCACTTAAGAAAAACTCGCTTTGATAGTGAATGCGAGCGCTCCAGGGATCAGGAGTAATTCGCCGGAAAGAAGATCCGAGTTTTAATCTGCGAGCAAAACATTATCAAAGGCGACCCTGATAAATAATCGAGAGCAAGTCCTGTATAAACAGGAGAATTAAAAAAGTTAATTTCTGACTCGGACTGGAGTATTCTTTGAGAGAGCCCTTTGAGCGGGCTTAGTAATTAAGATCTCTGAGACCGATAACCATCTCGCCTCTGTGATTGGCTTCGCCAACACACTGCTTTACCTTCCTTTATCGACTCTTTATTTATAGTTTGCAGTTGAAATGGTTTAGTATTTACTTGAAAAAGCTATTTTCATTTGAGACATATTTTTATAGTGTGCCTATTTCTGTTGCAAGTAATGTACTATTATTTTTAGAAAAGTTTATTTGTGACAGCCCCAAGATAGTTTTATTCATTTGTTTGGATTTTAGTATTTAGTAATTTTAGGGTAGATTAATAGCCTACCAACAAACAAATATGAAATTTAATTACACAATACTGCCACCGTCCCGACTACAGAAGTAGTCATTAGGTCACGTCACAGGCACTGTTGCGACCTGAAATTTTTAAAACTAGACTTTGGCCAGAAGGTTACGTAAAAACTTACTTACTCTATTAATATACATAGTTCAGTGACCAATCATCTGTATGCAAAATTAAAATATTAGGAGCTTAATGTAATCTAAAATTTCGTAATTTATCTACATTTTAGTTTTAGATTGTGTATATTTATTTTTAGTGAATACCTGTGCCTTATACGTCATACAGTAGTTGTTAAAATTAAAATAATGCTTTAGCTGTGTAAAAATAAAGCTGTATTCTGAAATTCTATAGATAAATCAAATTAGTAAACTTATGCCTATATTAAAAAAAACCTACAATATGTATTTATTATTTATGAAGTTTTTATTTCTTATTTAGTTTTACTAAAAATAATACACTAAAAATAATGGTAGACATTGTGGATAATGCATATGAAATTCATTTTTTATATGTGTATATATTATATAATAAATATTTAATTTTTATTTTTTGAAAGACTTGTCTGCCAATAATTTGAGACATATTAATCTTAACCTTAATCTTATAAATACTTTTTTCAAACGTAGAACTCTTCATTTCAATTTTCAATAACTCATACTAATCAAGTCATATTAATTAATTTATGTTATCATTTATAGGTTCAATTAATAAGTGTTGTGCTACCTTCTGTTTAAAACCTAAGAGTGTAATATTCCCAGAAATTTCTCACCGAAATTATTCTCCATATTAATTTCTGTTCTAGCATATAACAAAAATTGTAAATAGTTGTAAGACCAACAACTTTTGTATCGTAAAAAGTGTTGAATAAAGTTATTTGTTTGTTAAAAATGTGATATTGATTTCCATTTCATGATATTTTACTCCCGATCATCATATAAGCGATGACAAAAATTCTTGTCACTTTCTAATTTTTAATTTTTTCACGTTTTAATAAAATATTTCATCATCGAGTGTGTTTGAACAGGGCAAGGAGCGTACAAAGCGAAGCAGAACGAATTAAACCATCTTCCAACAGTTACTCAACATTCTGCATTCCTTTAGTCATTTCTAATCCGTCTTTTGTGGGGGCAGACATTTTTAATTAAATGGTTAACTTGGAGGCATCTGGGATCAAACGACCCAGCAAGTCATCCCCAGATGCACCGCATTTCAAGACATTCATATTTTAAACGCCTTTGCTCCTTTTAATTCATCTGAACACGACTCATTGATTTATTAGAATACGTCTATGTATCATTTAGAAACTATTTTAGATAATGGACGTTGATAGATTGTGTTTCAGTCTTGAGATAAGTGAAAAAGTTATTTCCAAGTATTTTTTGTAGTTTCTAAAAAGCTTTGACTACCAAGGGGGGGATGAAGTTGTCCCACATAAAATTTTAACAAATAATTTTTACTTTGTTTCTCTTGTTGTTATTTCCAGAAATTTTATAATTCTTTTGAAACAATAAATTATGAAATGATATTTTTATAAACCTTAAAGAATATGATAGTTTTATCACAGATTGTATTTTTAAATATATGAAAGGAGAAAGTATGTGTCGGTCCACTGATGCCGTCTATTGTGTTTATATACGAGCTTACAGGTTTCTGGCAGAATCTTCGACGACCTCCTGATTATAAAGCAAGCTGTAGGCCTAGTTCTGTACCAACCAACCGACCTCAAGGACCACCAGTCTATACTGAACCTAGTCATCAAATCTAGCAACCTAATCTGTTAATTACCAGACCTGGTAATAATCTGATAACCTAGAATAACAATAGGGGGATGTTAGTTTGTCGAATGGCAAGAGTAAATTACATTAAAATTATCCAAAATTCAAATGCGAAATTAATTATTTATTTTGTTTATAAATATATCAACCATACCATTAATTATATTGTAATAATAACCTGTTAGTTTGATTAATAAGATTTTAATATCTTGTTTAGAATATACCTGAAATCAGTAGGCCTACATAGCAGCTTTAAATATATACGTTATAAGGGTCCATTAACAAGTGTACACCGTGTGAAAGCACTTTATGTACTGATAAACCATTAAATATTTCAGACACATATTATTGGTTACGATATCCCACCTTAACGAGTCTGCAATACTTCCGCCATATTGGATTATAGTTCCATAAGAAGTATATGATTAGATTAGATTAGATTAGATTATTTGAAATGGCGACCATACCACAAGGTAGGTATTTTAAGCCAAGTATGAGTGAGAGTTGATTGTAAGGTGATTGTGGCGCGATCTTGCAGTCTTGTTACTGACTAAGGCTGACATGTTCCATAGACAGGACTGTTAATTAATAGCCCAACAGCCGATGGCAACTAAGGGACCTACAGTTTAACGTGGAATCCGAACCACGCCCTCTGAATTACGAATTGGTCTAATTATGAGGATAGTCTTTTGTGGATTAACGTAGTATTCAATAGTGCGGACGTTAATCCACACAAGAGAACACCACATCCACAGACCATCTCTCACAACTATCCACAATTCGTGACCTCCAAGTAGCTGGATTACAGGATGTCGCCACCATATGTTTGAGGTGTCAAAGGTAAGTGAATATCTAGGGAATTACTTTTCCATTTTAATTTTTTTATATTTAAAAAAAGATAATTATATGTTAGTTATAAGATATAATTGCATGGTAATTTTAGTTTTCCATAAATAGCATGTCAAAACTAATTATGTTATTCCCTAGATAACCACTTCACTTGTACTTTGATAACCCAACCATCTTTTTTTGACTATCGAAACCAGTGATGTTTTCACAAAATTAACATTGTTTTTAGGACGCTAGAAAGAAAAATTCCACCAGTAAGGCAGCAACTTATAAGTTATTGAAAGGTCTATTGCATACAAAATAATTATACGTATCATATGCCATTGAAATATTTATTTTCCTCATTCAGAATGAATTTTTATTCGTTTTTTAAACCAGCTTTCCCCCCTACACCCAGTCACACGCAACGCGGCGATTCTCGTGGTTATTGCTACGAAGGAAGACGCGCACAAGGTCACAGATCATTATTTAACCTGTATTAGAATACACGGGGGAACATATGACAGGGCTAGGCTCTTTATTAGCACTCCCATGATTCACAATTTGCCCGATACGCAGCGCTGTCGTACTCGTAGGACTCCACCCCAACTTGGATCTTCTTTGTTTCCCGAGTAATAATAAAATATTATAGTGAAAAATAATATTCAAATCATAAATAATAACTTTTTTTGTTTTAAATGTGTTCTAAAAGTTATATCATTAAATAACTCTTAATTATAGACTGGGACAGTGCCGTGTTCTGTAATCCAGTTCCTTGAAGGTTTACCATAATAATTGTGAGTGATGGTCGGTGGGTGTTCTCTTGTGTGGATTAATGTCAGTAATATCGAATGATACGTTACCTCAAAGACTATCCTCATGATTAGATCAGTTCGTAATTCAGAGGTGGTGGTTCGGACGCCAAGTTTAACTGTAAGTACTTTAGATATGACATTGACTGTCGGGCTATTAGTTAACAGTTGTTCTGTCTATGGAACACGTCAGTCTTAGCCAGTAACAAGACTACAAGATCGCGCCACAATCACCCTACACTCATTTCTCATTCATATTTGAATTAAAATACCTACCTGGGTAGATCACCGTTTCAGTTAAAAAGTAAAAAACATTATTTCATAATTATGTAAATAATGTTGTTATCAACTCACAAAATTGCAACCCGTTCATATCAAATGTCCCAATACGAGTCTAGAGATGCATTGAGTATATTTGCTTCGTTTATGATTTTTCTCTTAAAAAAATATTTAAATGTTAAGACTGGTTTAGCAAAAATGTTATATCTTTACAATTTCAAATAATAATAACAATACTTCACCAAATAATAATAATATATTAGACTGTGGTTTGATGTTACTTTTCTCTAACGTTTAAAACGTAAAGATACACATTGGTTTTGTTTTTTAATACGTGGTAAAATTTTTATTACTCCTACCCACAAAATTAAGAACAGTTTAAAACAAATGTTCCAATAGAGTCAAGAAAGATGTTTTCAGTGACTTAGGTCCATTAGTTAATTGGTCAATTAAAAAAATTACATTTAAACTGTAAGCTTTACTTGTGAATATGTACGTTTATTATTCCTTTTATTATAAAATATCATTACGTGCTTGTTAATCAGTTCAATGATAAACTCCGACAATAACCTAGGTATATTGAAAACCAAATCTTAAACTGTTCCTGTTCAATAATCATGACTTAATTAACATATACTATTGGGTAACTGCAGATGTGATGATAACTGCTATTGAAACTGGGTTGTGCATTAAATGTAAATTTATCCAAATATTTATTTGCATATTTAACATCATTTTACTAGTGTAATTTTATCTTTACAAACAATCATTCATTATATACAATGTAAATCATTTACTTTATGGAAACACGCTCGTTAAAACAGCGAGGATAAATCAAATGATATATTTTAGATCAGATCCTTTATACTTTTGCGTTTAATTGAATGGTAAATAGTACGAGTATAAAGAAAATAGAGTGATAAATAATGATGTATTTATGTGTGACTATTGTACACCTCTTAAAGTATGAATTTATATATTATATTCAGTAAGGACTTCAATTCACCCTGGTAGGTGTATTACCTATGAGGATATTTTATATCATCTCTATCTGCATTATCATTACCACACAATTACTGTGTGGACGTCGAGTTAAACTTATCCAATATGTAAAGGGAAGGTATAAGATCAAGATTCCAAGCTCCATAACATCTTCTGTAAACGACTCAATTTGATCAAATTGAAATTTAAATCTAATAATAGTCTTTTTGGAGCCTAAACCCCCTTTCGAAATTATGGCTGGTCATAATCGTCCGTCTTGAAACCATCCTGTAGCCATATCCTGTAGGAACCATTGGGGATGTATAAAGCCTTAATAGGTCATAATCCGGTTCGGTGTTGTAGACATTGGTTTGAGATTATAAAGTGAAAAGTTCCCTTTTTCAATGTTGGAATAGAGACTTTTTACGTGTTTTTTACAGTTCACAGTCTAATAACATAGTGGATTCAACCCCCTAAGAATTGTTATCCACCATTACTACTTTGAGCCTCATCGTCGCGGTGGTAAAGTAGAAAGAAGATGGGGGGTGTTAGCAATTTAAGAGACGCAAAAATGAAACGGAAGTGACGTAATTGATCATGTGACCGGATATTTATTGTTTATGGTACAGTATGTATGCGTTTACTATTTTGTAAGCAAATATCTGAAATAATAAAATGTCACGTTATATTCCAAGGAATGAAGTTACGAGAAGAACTACAATGCTTATTATTAATCATAATTATTATAGTTAAATTAGATTAGATTATTGAAATGACAACCATACCACAAGGTAGATATTTTGAGCCAAGTATGAATGAGGATTGCGTGTATGATGATTGTGGCGCGATCTTGTAGTCTTGTTACTGCCTAAGGCTGGCATGTTCCATAGACAGGACTGTTAATTAATAGTCCAACTGCCGTTTGCAACTAATGAACCTACAGTTTAACGTGGAATCCGAACCAAGGCCTCTAAATTACGAATTCGTCTAATTATGAGGATGGTCTTTGCAGATTAACCTAGTACCGTATTCAATAGTGCAGCCGTTAATCGACACGAGAGAACACTACACCCATCGACCATCGCTCATAACTATCCAAACTTGTAGATCTCCAAGTATCTGGATTACAGGATGATGCTACCATCCCGATCTATGATCTTTATTGCTGTACATACAACAGTTAGGTCACAAGAAGCATTCCTTTAGATATATCCATCATCTAAGCTATTTCTTACAATGAATTCTTATGCATTTTTGTTTCAATTTTCAGATCGAAAATGTTAACTTAAAGGGTTCACATTTATGGAATTTCCAATATTAAATCTTTAGATCTTTTAAATTTCTTCAATATTTTTAATCTTTGAATCCAGTTTCAAATAGAATGGTGTGATTGAGGAGTGGCCCTGGGTCCAGGCGGTGTTCTTCAGTTCGGTTTCGCGGTTCTCCTCCCACTTGTCGGAGAGGTTTACAAAAACCACATTCTACGCAGAAGGTAGTGTGTAATTTGCCGAGTCGTGACCGGCGCACTGATAGGCGTTATCGGTCATCGGGAGCTGAGGACGCGGGGTGCACCAAGGCGAAACGTCCTCAGCCCAACAGCTTGATTTACTCGCAAAATGGCATTACTAGTAAGGGGATCCGTTAAACGTGAGTAAAAATGATTTGGTAATAGTAATGTTTATTATTATCCTTTTGAAATGGCGACCTTCCATTACCACACTGAAATGGTAAGTCTATTTATTTGTTCGTTATTATTTTTTAAGTTATACCCACGTTCATAAAGAGCCAGCAATAATGTTAGATTCCCACCCCCTCCCACCACCCAATACACCCTCTTCCTCACTCTACAGTCTGCAGGTCACGTGGCGTGATACCCCGAAATGACGGAGTCAAATCGCCAACAAGATGTCAAACAATAGATTAACGTTCCCCGCGGGGCAACACAAACAATTTGCATTGGATTAAACTCCCCTTGCAAACATTCCGGCCTTATTGCGCCTTCCTTAGATTGGCTGGCGGATATTGAAAGATCTGTTGCACCGAGATGACTTACTCTGTGAGCAGACGACCAGTTACGTTTATTACTCCCTGTGTAGGCACACTGTTTCATTTATTATTTTATGTTCAGACGACGGGGGTGTTTATTACTCTGTAAGAAGACTCATAGTTTTATTTATTATTTTCTATACAGTTAACAATATGCAATTATTACTCCATGTGCAGACACACACATATCATATCATTTATGTCAAAGATATCATTTATTGATATGTTCAGACGACCAGGTCGTTGATTACTATGTGAACAGAAACATAGTAATATTTTATTATTCTCAGTTGATATAAGCTGCGTTTATTCCTCTCTATGCAGACGATCTGCTGTGTTCATTGGTCTTTATGCAGACTACCTGTTGTGTTTATTCTTCTCTATCCAGAAGACTAGTTTGGTTTATTTATTTTTCTCTGTACAGACGATCACTTTTGTTCATTCCTCGTTTTGTGACGATCAATAACACCTTAACTTATTATGTACTACATTCTTTTCTTCTCATATGTAGCATTTTCTTCAAATATGTATCATAAACGAGATTTTTTTAGGACCCGACTTTTCTGAAAACTAAAATTCTATTAACGATAAATCGTTCCTTATGATAGGCTACTGATAAAAGACCAATGTATACACTGAACACTGGTAAACTCAACACCACTATAGATTAAAAACTATAGAGACAAGAATCTATATTCTGGTGAGGAAAAGCTACATGGCTCATTCCACAACTTTTTTATTACGGCACTCTTTTAAGACTGTTATTAGATATATTGTACAAATAAGCTGGATCGAAAATATCTTGAATTATAAGTACGCCAACTCATGAAGGGATTTAAGAAAATTGCTAATTATGTTCGTAATTATGCATATAATGGACTGGGACGGTGGCGACGTCCTGTAATCCAGCTACTTGGAGGTCACGAATTGTGGATAGTTGTGAGAGATGGTCGGTGGATGTGGTGTTCTCTTGTGTGGATTAACGTCGCTCTATTGAATACTACGTTAATCTACAAAGACCATCCTCATAATTAGACCAATTCGTGATTCAGAGGCCGTGGTTTGGATTCCACGTTAAACTGTAGGTCCATTAGTTGCCATCGGCTATTGGGCTGTTAATTAACAGTCCTGTATAAGGAACTTGTCAGCCTTAGTCAGTAACAAGACTACAAGATCGCGCCACAATCATCCTACATTCATTCCTCATTCATACTTGGCTTAAAATACCTACCTGGGTAGGTCGCCATTTCAGTTAAAGCATTAAAGTATGTTTCTAAAAGCTTGAACGCTTTTTGTCCCATTTAATGTTTGCAACGTTGACAGTCAAAATTGATCCTATTTCAGTTAGTTATACTGTAGTATATTGCAGCAGAGACGGGAACTGTCCGGTGGTGGCTAAAGCTCGCCAAAGACCGGAGCCCTGCTGGAGACTCCTGGGAACGGAAGGTTGTGATGCACCCCGTCATTACCGATTGGCAGGGATCTGACAGATTTATTTGATAATAACGGTCCCCATCCTGTGGACTCGTATCTCACAGCTGACTCGACGGTCCCGCCTGCAGCCCGCTGGGAACCGACCACACCGCGTAATTAACAGCATTTTAATATATATTCATAATATATACTATTTCATATATTTCTTCATGTCATATTTGAACTGTGATTTTACAACGATTATCCTACTTATTTTTTATTTGCGGTAACGTTGTTTCAAGCATTGTTGAATCTCCTAACTAATTCAGAGAAATTAAGCTATCCCAAAAGTTTTATAATACTAAAAATTATAAAATTTTTAATGACTGCCACTTGGCATTGAATTCCATTAATTCATACCATTAACGTGATGTGCATCTTGACTTATGATTGTGTTTTTCTTCTGAATCCTTGTGAGACTCCCCCTAATATGGCAGAAACATGATAGTTCCTTCAAAAAGTATATTTTTCGTATCTTTTTGATGTAAAAAATCTTATTAGTTTATCCGTTTATCGTTAAGAAAATATTACACCAGTGCAGGACTTTATGTAAACCCTGCATACATAATCTTTCTCAAATGACAACCTACTCATTTATTTTAACCCGTGATATTGATGATAATTCAATACAAGAATATTGTTGCGTTATCTTCCTGTAGTCTTATTATTGACTATGGCTGACATGTTCCTAGGACAGGGTCTAACAGCCAGTTCCGAAACACAATTTGCCTATGAATGACGAACTGGTCTAATTACGATGACGGTCTTCGTGGATGAACTTAGTGCAAAGGTTTCCGAAGAATTTAAGGTAAAAAGCTGTTTTTACAATGTAGTAACTGTATGTAACTGCAAACGTAAATGCGTCAATGGTAAATTAATTAGGCTTATACTGTAGGTTTCGAGAGTGGTTATCGATTACTATTCTACAATCTGCCGTTCAGAACATTCGATACTTTGATCATTTCTTCGAATACTGAAGTACTGAAGCACTGTATTACTGAATCTTGTTCATCAGCTGATTATGTAATATAAAGGACAAGGTGAAATTATTTTTTCTATATTCAATACTGTGAATTAACATCAAAACAATAATAAAAAATAATTAAAATACTTTTTGAGAGTAAAAAAGGAAATAAATTATTTAAATACCCAATGTGAAGAACATTAGGAACGTAGGAATAAATATTATGAGTCTAATTCTCTAAATTAGGGAAAAGTTTTTATTTTTTAAATAACCTTAGATATAATAAGATAAACGTCCTAGAATGCATTTACGTATCACTGTTGTATCATAATTGATATCCTTAAACTAATATGGAAGTTCAAGTCCTGTATTCGTCATTCAGTTATGTGCGAAAAATTGTTGTTTCAGTTTTAAAACTGAAGGAGAGGTATAACTCTATGGAATTTTATTTGTTTTAATTTATTGTAATGATTTAAATTTAAACTGTTTATAACTATTTCCCAGACCTGATTTTTACTTAGCATTTAATAAACACGTTGTATCCTCTGCATTTGATGTTAACCTAAATTAAATAAATATTTTTATAGTAGAGCTTTGTAATCATATAAAAGATTACACTAATAAAATGGCCCAGTTTAAACTGTGGCCATCAGCTGTTCGGGAGATGTCTCCCTCTATAAACCTGAGTTTTTTTACCAAAACTACAACTTCTTTGGTGAGATCGGCGGTCTCAGGCTGCGGCCCTTCCAAGGGTCTGCCACGGGGCATCTCCCATAGCATCACATTTTGAGTTGAGAGGCCAATAATTATCCCATATTTTACAAGTTGCGTTCCGACGAATGAAGGTCATTTCGAAGACCGCAAAATGTTTTTTGTCCACATTCTTGGAAAACATGGAATTCCTGCGTTCTAAAATTTACTCTTTGTTATTTTCGATTTTGTGGTTTTTAATATAGAAACAATTATTTCAAACTGAACATGAAGGGTGTATGTGTGTGTAGTTAAAGAGGTTTGTAATATTTTATTATTAGGTATTATTATTATTAGGCTTCTGACTCTCAAAATTGATTAGCTACTCATACATTGACAACCAATATCTGTTCATAGGTCACAAGAACCGGACATGAGACCGGACGGCGTCCACACAGCCACGTTGCGGTGAGGAACAAAAACTGTCACTCGAAGCGAATCTGTAATGACATCGTAAAGCCGGCGAGGACAAGTCAAATGTCTTATAAAACAGTTTAGTGGCCGAGCCAATTACGACATTTCATTGCCCTGCGTCCCGCGCTTCACTCATTAAAAGATTATCTTTACAGCTCATCTACGAGTCTGCTGCCATCTGGCTGGACTGTACCGATGTCACCGCATCGATGTATTCTGGTGAAATTTGTAAAAGATTTGTTTTTATTTCGGGCACATTTCCAATGCTAAGTACTAATTTATGAATAACTTGAATGCTCGTCATAGATAGGGTTGGTATACGTTTGTCCTGAAATTTGTACGAACGGTTTTGTATTTTAGGTTCCCTGTGTGCATTCCGTACAAAGCAAAAATTAATAATGTCTCAACCGCGGACCCCTTCTTGTTGGGGATACTGTATTTCATACCCACCCTTAAGAGAATTATGGTAACCATAACCATATCTAGCAAATCGTTTAAAACAAATAATAAATGCATCATTTTATGTTTCCTATCGATTACCAGTACCGATGTTGATTTTAAATTCTGAGCGACGGAAAAATAGGGTAGACAGTACTGTTGCTCCGTCTCTCAGTATTGAAATGGACAGTTCTAGAATGTTCTCGCATTCCTTCAAGACACTACTGGCCAAACCTCCAGACACCATACTCCATTCCTCTTCATCAAACTCCAGACCACTATACAGAATTCCTCCAAGACACTGCTCACCATACCTCCAGACCACCATACCGTATTCCCTCAAGACACCATACACCATACCTCCAGAACACCATAATCCATTGCTCCAGACCCCGAGGGAACACCATAGTGTCGTGCCCCCATTATGTAAACAGGTCCTCGCCTCGGCGGCGGACTGGGAACATATTAAAAAGCAATTTGGGATCAGCAAGGACAGGGCCCCGAGGGGCGCACGACTCGGTCCAAATAACAGCTGTTTTGGAATGTCCCCTCGGCAGGACAGCCGCCCACATAGGCGAGACAAGGCGGCTGCGGCGGCGGCACTCGGAGCGATGGTCCTCCGAGCCGGATATTTATAAAAGGGACCAGTGGTCGGTCGTACTGTTGCAATAGCCTCACCATCGCTTCCATCCAGCCTCAGTAAAAAACATCAAAGTATTACCAATGGGTGTTTTGAGCGATATTAATAGTTGAAATAGAGATGCATCTTAACCTAAACAATACATTAATAGGTTAAGGCGATAGCATACGATTGGCTGTACTGGAACGCTCATTAAATCCAAAGTAGTAGGGTCGATGATTATTTTGGAATATTCAGAATGATTGCTGAATATTCTGAGATATACTGAGACATTAGACCGAAATACAGTCATTGTGAAATGAGAGCATTATTTAAAGTTTCGAATATTGTCGCTGAGGTACTGAGTACAAAAATATTTCATCCTTTTAAGTATTGAATCTAATTAATATTAATCTAATTAATTATCTTTTAAGTAATCTAATCTAATTGCATATTTGTTTCCTGAATGTATAATGGCCTAGATGGCCAGAACACATTAAAAAAGAAGAAGACAACTCCTTGCCAAAGAAAGTTCAAGAAAATAACCCAGAAGGTAAACGAGTCTTTTGTAAATCTAAACTGAGATGGGACTAAGTAGAAAAGGCACTAAGAAAATTGGGAAGAAAGAAGAGCTCTCTCTATACAAACAATATGTTGAAGAGTCCGAGTGTCATTTAGGTTAGTAGTAACAGCTCTAAGTAAGTAAACAAACGATTTAAAAGTTCGCTGTCTGTCGAGTTATTTTTCTAAATGCACATTTTTCAACGAAAAACTATCGATACCCAGATACTTTTCATTCAACTTTGGGTTTTCTTAAGTTATCTTAGTTAACGGTAGTAAAATGTATCTCCTAAAGCATGTCTTTATACAATGAAGAGAGTAAATTCTTTACGCTAAATAAACGTTCAGATTCGGATCGGAGAGTCCCTCCGTCAAAACACCTCCCCGCCAAAGTGCCTCCGCATCTTTATGCCCACGGCGCCTAGCAAGTAAGCTCAAAGACGGGTTAATTTTTCAGAGCCCCGTTTAAGGGTCCCCCGTGTCCAATTCTCGCCCGGCGCGCCAGATTAATTATTAGGAACCCTCCCCGGATCGGGACGGGTTAAACATTGAAAACTCCGAGTCCACGACAAGTCGTAAGAGTCCCGAGTTGAGTTTCGTGTTTAAAGTCGTCGAGTTATAAAACTCCCTCGGTGAGAATTAACTCCCCCGGCAGAGCAGAGATCACCCATCGCCCCTGCATAGTTAGGTGGATTTACGAGTCTCACCGCAGAGTGCAGGGTTGAATCGAGAATATTGCTAAAAATGTTCTTACACCATACTAAAAGTATAAGAATATGAAATGCATATTTTAAATAGATAAGATTAGATTATTGAAATAGCAACCATACCATAAGGTAGGTATTTTTAGCCAAATATGAATAAGAAATGATTGTAAGATTATTTTGGTGCGATCTTATAGTCGTAGTACTGACTAAGGCTGACATGTTACTTAGACAGAACTGTTAATAAATTAAAATCCCTACAGTCAATAGCATATCTAATGGATTTACAGTTTAACGTGGAGTCCAAATTACTGCCTCTGAACTACGAACTAGTCTAATTACGAGGATGGTCTTTGCGGATTAACATAGTATTCAATAGTGTAGACGTTAATACACACAAAAGAACATTACACCCACCGATGATCAAGACAGCTATTCACAATTCGTGGCCTCCTAAGTAGCTGGATTACAGGACGACGCCACCATCCCAGTCATACCCCGTTTAAAACTATTTACATCATTGTACACGAAATGATACGATGTCTTCTTAGGTTGGAATATATGTATGTTTTAATAATAATATATGTATGTTTTATAGCTAACTATTTCAATGTCTTATATACATTAAGAGTAATTTAAATCTTACAACCACAAATGGCGAATTTCATAGTTATGAAACAAGAAACCGCTTCAAATTAAGAACAAATTTGTGTTATTTTAGTCGTACTCAAGATAGTTTTAGATATACTGCCATTGGATTATTCAATCTTTTACCCAATTGAATTTAAAGTTTTGCCCCTGCCTAAATTTAAATTAGCCTTAAAAAATTTTTCTTGCTCAAAATCTGTTTTTGCAATGTAAAAGAATTTTTTTTGATACATGATTTGTTTACATAATCATTTTGATTTGAGTAGTGTACAAATAACCTATATGTAACTGGACATGATTGTATTATTTCTGGTTGTGTAACATGTGATAAAGTTAGTTTTTAACTGACGCAGCCTATACAACTATGTATGTTTTATAACTGAGATGTTTTACATGGAATAATAACTTGACATGATTGTATTATTTCTGGTTTATAATATGTGATAGAATTAGTTTTTTTAACTGACGCAGCCTATACAACTATGTATGTTTTATAGCTAACATGTTGTCCATGGAATAAAGAGATTTGATTTGATT
Source organism: Nephotettix cincticeps (assembly GCA_023375725.1). Lineage (NCBI taxonomy): Eukaryota > Metazoa > Arthropoda > Insecta > Hemiptera > Cicadellidae > Nephotettix > Nephotettix cincticeps. Next base: position 57,177,646 of record CM041787.1, on the reverse strand, counting down.
TGATTTGAATATTTTGTTACGTCCCTTAAAGAATCGATAGCGTCATGTATTCTGAATGGTCAAAAGACATTGAATGCTGCACGTAATGTTCATTGTTGTTTAAAATTATTATTAACCGTAATAAGATTACAGTAACTGTGTAAGATCACAGTGGCAGTGTTGTACCCCCTTATTGTGGAGCTGTGATAACATTCTTATGAATAAAATTTAAAAAGGAATTTTTGTCTTCATCATCATTTCCATCATTATACTTGTCCTTACCTAACACTACCTCACCTAATCTTTACAGAACTTAGCGTACCTTCACCAAACATATTACCTTACCTTTCATTCCCTTATCTTATATTCCTTACCTTTGCTAAGGTAAGGACCTTATGTTACCTTTTCTTATTCCACCTTCCCATACATTACCTTTCTATATAATAAGTAGGATAAAATACTCTCAAAAATGAAAAAAATTCTTAGCTAAAATTGAAAAAAATGTAAAGGCTGTGCGGATCCAGGTAGCAATATGTCAGGCCGGGCCGGGCCGGGCCGCATAGCTTATACGTGTCTCATATGAAGATTTATACTCGCATATTGCGCTAGCTCACAAGTTCCGGTGTCTCTTCCAGCTCTTCCTTGATTCAAGCCAACTCCACGTGGAAAGTACAGCCGCAAATTCGAAATTGATAAACCTTCTTTCAAGTATCTCATTATTAATACAAATAAATTTAAAATGGGAAGAAGTGACAACGTTGTAGGTTCTTTATTGCCATGTATATCCCATATTTCTATTAAAAACCTAAACAACTTTGAAAACTGAATCCTACAACCCGTCCTTTGTACGGGTTGTAGGATTCAGTTTAAAGAAGAAAGATCATCACACCAAAATGTAAACCTGAAATCCTAAACAAATCAGTACAAAGAAAATAAATCAATAACCAGCTTCATTATTTAGCATTACTTTACAATTAAATAGATTAGAACATTTATACTATTATTATAATTAGTTATACGTTAAAATACCTTTTTAATTTAGTATGATTTCGAAATTGGTTTAAAATCGATGACCAATATTAACTAACTAATATTGATTTGACAGCTGTTTGTTTTTATTTCTATTAAATCTTTAAACTACAAAGACAGCTGGTTATTACCAGTAGATAATTCATTGAAAACTTAATCAAAATTAGTTATTTCCAAAATATAAAGAAATTACTTAGAGGTGTTTTCGAGATCCGTGTGCAAATTCATATATATATATATATAAACAAACCTTGCTCGTATTATAGTATTGGATGCGAGTAATATCGTGTAAAAGTGGGTTTTTAAATGCTCGTTATTTACTTTTCAAGGGGTGGCGGGCGATTTCAAGCATTTACAAACCTTCTCTGGAATGTAGGAAATACTAGAAAAAAGTTTCATTGTAATCGGTTTTCCCGTTTTTTCGGAGAAGACGGCGTAAAATGCCTCCTGGAGCATCACAGACAAACAAACAGACAAAAATTGAGATAAGACCGGTTTCGGTTTCTCTAACGCACGAAAACTAAAAATAACTAAAAAAATAAAAATTCTGAGCAATTTACAGATGAAACTCTGATTTTTATTTATATAGATTTGGCTACATCATTTATTGGTTGAAGGTTAATATTAAATGGTAAACTATCAGTACAACGGTAAGAGCAGAAGGTAGGTAGATTTGAAGTGTTTCTATTTCGGGCTGGAAAGTAATCGCTTAATAATATTTACTTTAAAAATATACTATTGTTTTTTAATATTGTTTATACTCTCGACTCATCAAGTTTTCAAAATTGAGTTTATAAGGGAAACTAAACTATATTAAATTACAATACCTTTATGAAACGGCGAACTAATAAGGTATTTTAAACCAAGTAATGAAAGAGGATTGAGTGGAAGATTATTTTGGTGCGATCTTGTTGTCTTTCGACTGACTAAGGCTGGCATATTCCATAGACAGGACTGATAATTAATAGCCCAACAGCCAGTGGCATTTAACGGACCAACAGCTTTTACGAGGAATCCAAATCACAATTTCGCCTTTGAATTACGAACTTTTTTGATTATTAGGATGGTCTTTGCGGATGTATGTAGTATTCGTATTCAATTGTGTGGACTTTAATTCACACCAAGGAATATCACATCCACCGGATTTCGTTTTAAACTTCCACAATTCATGACCTCCAAGTAGCTGGATTATAGAACACGCCACAGTCCTAAATTTTGCAACACGAGTAGCTACTAATGTACATCCGATTGGTACTACGGTGGACGGTTACACGACAACTAAATAAAAAATGTTTATATCTATTCCCTGTGGGAAATAGGTTAGATCATGGATATGTCTAAAGGGAATGGTCTCAGCAGTTCATCTAAACAGCTGTTATTATTATTTTATACTAAAAATTCAATACAATAGCCCTGGTAATTTCTATGGAAATCTGTTACATGTTTTCCATCTTAAAAATCGCCAACACCCCCCCCCATAGCTAACACAAAAAACCGGATATCACTAAAGTAACAGATTACTTATATTATAGTTTTATTTTAGGAACAGATTTTGATCCCAGAGTAGAGGCATCAGAGACAATAGGGCTGGCGACAGTGTACGGTTTGACATACATCAGCTGCGAGACACAAATATCTGACTCCAAACAGTGAATGTCTATTCGCAGATATGACCTTGACCAATGTGTCCGTCGTCGTCGTCGTCTGCTTCACATCTGTCATATCGGGTCACCGAAGATACTAATGGCATATGTTCGAATTTAACATTGTTTAGAGATTGTATGTATTATAAAATTTTGTCATGGTCACGCTGATGTGTGTTATTCATTTACTGACTCTCCTTTAAAATAAGGTGTTAAGTATTATTCCGTACACGATTTTTACTAAACAGTGGATTTGGTGACCATAGGTTTTCAATCTTTAAAAGATTGCGAGATAAATTTAGGTTCATCGTGGAAGTGGTGCAAATGAGCCTTCTGGTGACTCCGGAATCCGGAGTTTGGGTTATCAAATTGGCTGTTTTCGGAAATGGTTAAGATCTTGTTAGGATCTTGTTGGTTTTCCATACTTCTAAAAAACGTTAATTTTAATCTTAAATAACAATACTACATTACTTTCTCCACCACTCAATTATTGATAGTCAAAACTAAAATAGTTTATTGGAAGAGTAGCGTAAATAATGGTGGCTATCCAGAGAAAAAATAAATATATTTATTTTTTAGAAAAAGACGCCTAATAATGATCTAATGTCTGATCAGAAACAGAACTTGAAATGCCTAGAAATCACATACTGTAATGAGATTTAACTTTTCCTTCCTGTGTTCCAAAATGTTTAAATTATATTAAACAGGTAGGTGACTTGGTTTATATTAGTTAAGTATTTGTAATATTTTGTGTCATTTACCCCAAAACGTATACATAATAATAATCTTATAATCTTATAATAATCCATATCCGACCAGAAAAACGATACAGTATTCTAACAAAACTCCATTAAACATATTAATCAAAACACTGGTATTTATTGTAACTGGTAAATTGCAAATATGTGTTCGCAATTGTATAATAAGTCTTCCAACCTTTTGACAGGCTTAGCAACGCCGGGAACGTGGGATGACTACTGTGTCGGATATCGGGAGATCGGATAGAGGAAGTTCTACTATATATCTCGGAATGTCTGATGTTGAAGTAGATACAACAATTTCATTCAATCGTGATATTATTGTCGTTCACAACGAATTTTTTTAAACTTCAATTGCTCATTAATATAGGCATAGGGTATAGCTTAAGCCATTGGATATATGGGATATAGCGAAGTGGGTCTCATAGGCCAGTCAGAGGTGACCGCTCATGATCTGACAGGAGTCGCCGGCTGGTTTTGCAGTTTCCACTTACTGGGCCAGCACGTTACCACTGAACTACCAGGTTGGTTTAAAGTAGTTTTTAAGATATGTTTTAGAATTTTCATCATTCCTTCTGAGCTTAACGATTCCTAGTTTTATCCCACCGATGATGTGTTTAATTTATTCTCAATTTAATGTCATGTGATAACCATTTTTCAGATAAAAAAATATCTATCCTACACGAAAAAATGTAACATTATGACCCAAAAAGTAAATGTTTTAGTACCTACCATTTTAATGGTAATAAAAATTACAAAAAACGGTTTTAGGAGAGAAATTAGAACTGAAAGTCTAAGATTTGGTTAATCTTTGCAATTGAATATTGATTTATTTGATTAACGGAGCCTCGGAGCCTACTCGTATACGACACGACGTCGTAGCTGTACGGTCGTAAGGAGAGCTCGAGAAAGTAGATGTAGGCAGGACCAGGATCAGGACCAGGCTGAGCTCACAGGCCACAGCGATAACGCGACGGCGAGATGAGAGATGCGATATCGTTAACGATCTGGTCACAAGTGGGCCGTCGCCTGCGGCCCTCGTTAACGATAGTGACGTCATAGTGACAACTGACTGCTGCGTTGTGTAAGTGTTGGCCGCTGTATTCGTATAGTCCTACTACACTTCCGGTATAAACTACATATCTGTTTATGGGACGACGGTCAAGCAAAGATACAGATAATGTGCGTCGACACATTACAATTACCTTTCAGTGAATTTCCCATACGGAGGAAGCTATCACCGTAGGTCTCATAGCAAGACCAACAGCCCTGATCATGTTACTTTTTCGTTTTGAGGTACCTAGAGGCCAAAAACAATAATCATTAAAAAATGTTATACATACAGGTTTATATGTGTATCTGTGAACACGATAACTCTCGCAAATAAAGGAAATGTTTTCAGTCTATCTAAATAGCTGTTCTTATAACAAAACTATGACGTCACTGTTTCAAATTTTGATCTCACAAATTTCCAACAACCCAAAGACATATCCATGTTAAAATACCAATCCACGGCGCTACCAATTTTGGTTTCTATCGGACCATTTTTACGCGAGTTATCGTGTTCACGGACAAACGTATATACAGTAAATATAAATTTTAACGACTATTGTTTTTCGGTCTCTAGGCACCTCAAAACGAAATAGTAACATGGTCCCGGGCTTAAGGTTTGCCATGTGCCCTATGGTAATAGCTTCTTCCCTATGAGAAATTCGCTAAAAATCTACATCATCAACTCACCTACAGGACACGTACATCTCACCCTCACTAGCGTAAAACAAGGTTTCCAATACTCCTAGTTTGGAACGCATACAACATAATTTGAAATACCCGGTTGTAATTGATTTTTTTTTTATTAGCAGGCTATGGCTAATTTTTTAATGAATTGAAACACCAGCAGGAGTGAAATTCCCATGCTGCACCAAATGTCGTCAACTTTTTCGTCCCCATCATAATTATTTCTCTAACAGTTCCTGCAAAACTTCTGAAACGCTTGTTTTTCTTATCTTAGGAATGATTAGGTTAGGTTATTGAAATTGCGACCCTACCACCAGGTAGGTATTTTAAGCCAAGAATGATGATTAAGTGTAAGATAATTGTGGCGCGATCTTGTAGTCTTGTTACTGACTAAAGCTGACATGTTCCTTATACAGGACTGTTAATTGATAGCCCAACAGAAAATGGCAAAAACTAAGGGACCTACAGTTTAACGTGGAATCCGAACCATGACTTCTAAATTACGAATTGGTATAATCATGAGGATGGTTTTTTCGGATTAACGTAGTATTCAATAGTGCGGACGTTGATCCACACAAAGGAACACGACACCCACCAACCATCGCTCACAACTATCCACAATTCCACTTTGCACTTAGTTCCACGCAAATTTGATTATACTCACCTAGCATATTATTTCAAGCAGGAGTGGTAATACTTTGAAATCTTTAAGCAGATTGACCGTTGTGAATAGATGTGATCATTGACGGTAAGAGGTTATAACCGGCGAGGGCGACGTTTATAACGCTACTCCCAGCGCCGCCTGGTGGTGTGTCGGATAATTAACTCAGGTTAATGCTAATGTTTATGGAAATGTTAATGTTATCACTGCATCTGTCCGGCACCGGAAACGGAACAGGATACTGGCGACAGGACACGAGCCATCTGCCACAGAGGACAACGCCACAAACCGAGTCCATAGAGCAATCAACGCAGCGAAACAAATAAATTAACTTTACAGTCCATCAAAGTTTACGAATGGATGAAGACAGTTTATTTTAGTTACTTTCATTAATTAGGTCGCTTGTTTGGATAGCCCAAGTTAAATGTCTCTGGCATTAATGTTTATCATAGAAACGGATGACTTAATTTGGCTGTTTGTAATCCATTACCAAATAATTATAAAAATAATTAGAGTTTTGTCTATGCACTGCTTGAAATTATAATGTATTTAGGTTACTTTTACGTTTTATAGCTCAGAGAAGCCAAAATGCGTCTCCTAATAATATACCAATTTCTATCTGTCTGCCTTTCTATAACAATTAACAACGGTTGTTGAAACGATTCTCCGTGAAAATGAAAGCGACCATCGTTATGCAATATATTTGTACTATTCTATACCTTTTGGAAAAGGCTTATGTTTACTTTAAACCGACCCAAAACTTAAAATTAAAACAGCGTAATGAGTATCCAAAAGCCCGGTTATCAGCATTATTTGCATTATTGTAGGTTTTAATAAACATGTGATCTATTAAATGATTTCATCAAATTTAGATCTCAAATATGTTCCAAATCCACATCTTATATAAGAAAGAGAGATGGTCGGACATCTCCTAAATTGTGATGTTTCGTCGTTAGAATTAAATAGAATTAAATAGCTACCAGCTGTCCAATTTGAATAAATATATTTTTGTGTGATCATTTATTTTAACCCTATTTCAAAATTACACTATATTAAAATCTTATCCATCGCGTTTTAATAACAAAACGAATGTTCTAATTTGATCTAATTACTCTAATTTAAAATTAATGCTATGTAATTTAGCTGAAAATGTACTTATCTTTGTTTTTTTAGTTTTACACTTCAGGTTTAGTATCTTGTTTACAATAGTGAATCCTACAAGCCGTATAATAGTAAATAGAGGCTTACTGCTAGTCTTATCTAGGTTCCTTGCACCCAATATTAATAATGTTTATATAAAAATAACTTATGAGAGATTCAAAATAAAAGCTTGTTTATAGAGTTCTCGTTTTGGGGAAAAAATGTTAGTGGCTGTATTTAAGCATTTATACACTATACCGCAAATGGGTATATTTTTCCAAAAATAGTTTTGTAATAAATATATGAAGTTAAAACTAAACTACAATAATTATATTACGTGTCTTTATAAACCATAAAAAATAAAAAACAGAAAAAATATCACTGTAACATCTTCTTTCCAAGATCAATATTTATTCTCGTTCACGTCTCTTGTAATCCAAAGACCTTCGAAAAGCAAAAATAAGCCCTAAACAAAGAGAAGCTCGGCATTAATACAAGCATAATTGAATTTGTAGGGGGTCGGAGGGGCGTGATTAAATTTAAATAATTTACGGGACAGAAGGAAGAAGGGTGTAGGTCCCACAGGACCGGGACGAGCCCAAGATGTCACTGTTGTGAGGTGTTGGGAGGAGCTGGCCATAAACACTCCAGAGGTGGAACATTTTAAACATAATTTTTCCAAAATTTCTAGAAAGCATGAAAACCTCATGTGGGAAAATTTTTTCACCACGGAGAACCATATAAAAAACGATACTGAGAATAATCGTAAACCAATTTTTAAATTTTTCCAAGCTGCATTTGTCCATTTGGCTATAATTTAATGGTCCTGAAAAATTAAACTGCCAGTCATTTTTAGTAATCAAATCCAGTACACTCAACCGTACACTCAACACACCCACCCTTACACATAGACTATTCACCTTTCAAACCACCGGAGTGGGTCAATGTCTCACGAAGGTCTCTATGAATATATATCTAACCGAATATGTGCTTATTACTTCTAAGTTCTTACCACAATAAAAGTTTAAAATAAATACAAAATTTACTTCCGTGTAGGAAAAAGGCTAGATCATGTAAATGTCTAAAGGGAATATTTTTGGTTCATCTAAACAGCTGTTCTTATAACCAAACTATGACGTCACTAGCCAAATGACTATACTGTCTCAAATTTTTGTAGCGCGAATTTCCAACACTCCCCATGGCTAGGACATATTTTAAAAACAGTATTTAAAAAAATTTAACTGTTATAACTTTTGCGTACATAATAATGCATTAACAACCCAGCTTACGAGAAAAATGTTTTTAGGTTAAATTAGGTTTTTACGATAAATAAGACCTTTATTTGTTTACCTATATGGTCTAAAAACCGTATTGTTGTAGAAAATGAGTCATAAATATTGTAAACACAACGAAGCTTTTTAAGTTTGTAAGCTATAAACAGTAGTACGCAAATATTATAGGAGTTTTGTGGGATCCATACAAATTGTTAGAAAACTCGAAGTTTTACAACATTATTTTAATAGATATAAAACATTTGTTAAACATTCCCCAATAGAAAATATATAAATTCATTAACAATTAAAGAACACAGTTCTTCATAGGCTATCAATTCTAACCTTACTTTTGAGTAGCCCCAAAATCAAAGTAACCCTAATACATAATACCAATGCTGAATTGTAAATGTTTTTGTGAAATTTTATTCAATCTAACTGCTCTCCATTCCATTGATTTTACAATTGTTGATGTAAATAATCAGTAGACAGCTACTCAACGAGAAGGTATTTAATTAGGGTTAATGAATTGAGGAAATTGCAAGAATAAGAATAACTAACGGTACCAAAGGAGCCACAAAATTAAAAATATCAATAAAACGATACTTCATCTCATGGATCTAATTTACCTTTTCAGAGATAAGCTCTTCTTGGTACGAAACCATAACCTATAGTGTTGAGTTTAGATTTTTATGAAAATATTTAATCCATTAAAGTATTTCTATCACAACTTGATTTACTGGTTACACAACATGTTAAAATGCTGTTGAGTCAAAATTAAAAGTAAGGTAGATCAGGGATTCATACTTTCTCCAGTTAATAGTATATGGAGATATTGTGAAAATTTTATTTGATTAATATACTTTTTAATAAAAAAATTTTTACGTGTGTCTGTCCGTACTTTCGTGTGTTCCTGTTATGTGAACAAATATTTTAAATAAATAATATATATAGTCATATCTAGATTTTTTCATTTTTTTGATTTTGAATTATATATCTTTAAAAAACGTGAATCAATTTTCCACGTCTAACGTTTTATTAAAATTTGAGTTTATAGTTTAAAATATATATAATTGACATTCTGTAAATGTTCAAAATTATGAATGAAAAAATATTTTTTAAATTTTCAGCGAAACAAATAAAAAGTAAAGTTTAAATATTACATACCACTAAAACCAGCTTAAAAATAAACAAATTAGTATTCTGAATCATTAGTAAACGATTAATGGTTCCAGAGAAGAGTTAAATTTACTGGTGGTAAACGCATACATTGTCTGAGAGCGCCCAATGTTTCTTATGGAGATATTAAAAAGCAATTTCTTCCTTACTTGTCAAAGTTTTTCATGAAATTGGTATGCAGTGTAAGGTTGATCACCAACAAAACTCTCAATAAGGTTTGGTTTATGTCGTTAAATTTTAACAATTATAGCTTGTATTTGATAATTTGTTAAGAAATTGAGTTTTTTACAATTGTCTTTTTAAATTATAAAAAGTATGTGTAGTTAAAGTTTTATTTACTTTTTTTTTAATAACACCAAATTTTTTTCCTTTTTACGTTTATGGAGCACGTACGGTTTTCGTCAAAATTTTAGAATTTGAGTAGAGAATGGATATATTTTGATACTGCCCCTTTCTGGCTCCCTGCATCCAAAAAGTGATTTAAAAAATAGTTTTTTAAATTTTCCGGAAAAATGATTAATTTGTAAAATACTAGTTTAACTAAATCCACTAAAATCAGCTCAAAAGTTAAATAAATTAGTATTTTGAATCATTAGTAAACGATTAATGGTTCCAGAGAAGAGTTAAATTTACTGCCCGTGGTAAACGAAATACATTGTCTGAGAGCGCCCAATGTTAATCTTATGGAGGATATTAAAAAAGCAATCTCTTCCTTACTTGTCAAGAGTTTTTCATGAAACTTGGTATGCAGTGTAAGGTTTGATCACCCAACAAAACTCACTCAATAAGGTTTAGTATTCTATGTCCCCGTTAAAGTTTTAACAATTATTTTAGCTTGTTATCTCTTATTGTTAGTTTAAGAAATTGAATATTAAATTGAATTAAATTGAAATTTAATACAAACAATATATTTTTAATGATACTTAGATATACATTTAAGAATACATGTGTTATTAAAGGGTTGCGTATTACATAAGGTCGCGTTTTTTTAAATTTAATCCAGGGAAAAGTATGAGTCAGTTCACTGATACAGGGGTTTTCCGAAAAAATATAAGTATTACGTAATTATATCCAAAATAATTTTGTAGTTAACAATTAATTTTCTTTCTTTTATATAAAATAAAAAATGGAATTTTTTAGCCTACCACGTAAATTTGACACCTCAACCATCCTTCGACTATCGAGTGCTGAGTAATGCTGTCACTAAATTAACATTGTTCTCATGAAACTGAAATCCAAAACAGTGGAGGTACAATATATGTAATACAGACTCTGCCCACAAAACCAACGGTTTCATTTGCAAAGATCATTAATTACTAGCCAAGTGAAAAAAGACAGCTGGGTAAAGAAGCGTAAAACCATTACGAAATTTTGTTAGGATTATATTCTTGATCGAACCTGGTATCCCAAGATATAATGTTTGGCGTGAGTTGTGAAAAAATACATAAAAATATTGGAATCTAAGAACCGGAGAATATCGTTAAAATGTGTTTGTAGTTATACAAAAATAGAGGTTATATGTGACAAATATTCCAAAACATTCCCAAGCATAAGGGATTTTCATGGAAAATCAAAACTACTGTATTTATTTCAGTGATAATTGTTTAATTAGTTTAAGCTCGTGCTAAACTCATCATTGCTCATACCAGCGTTTAGTGGAAATGATGCTATGTTATGTGTTGATGCAGTTTTTGTTACAACCACCTTGCGATCAGCTGGCAGCTTCAAAGGCTGTACTAGCATATTTTCCTTGGCATGTTATAGTTGTCCTATAAATCAATTGTTGTTCTTGTTTTATAAGTATTGTTGTTGTTGAATAGTTGATGATCATGGTCTTTCAAAAAATTTTAAATGTACTTGAAAGAACTACTACTTTCTACTTAGTAAAGAAAGTAAAATAGAGTAAAATGTTTTAAAATGTTTTAATTGTGATTTAAAATGTTTAAAGTACAATTGAACCCCGCCGAAAAGTTTTGAAAATAAATTATTTGTATTAGTATTTGATCTAAGAAATAAAACAATTTAAGTGACTCTAGAGTTTGACCTCTGTGAAGGTGTGGTGTGATAGGGCCTACTGGTGGAGTTATTACTAGAGGCCATCGCCTGGACGGCGCTCCAAGGTAATTGCGACGGACCACGGTTGACAGAGAAATGAATATGCATGTTGGACTTCCACCGTAACCGACGTCGATGCCAGATAAGACAACTGTCCTTCGTCTTGGAGAAACCAACTGTCTTCTTGACGGCTTTCGAACCTTTCATGGAAAACATAAAGATACGCCCCGTGGGCAATTTATTATACATATTGAGCTCGTGCTGTTTAGATTATCAAAACTCATCCAAAATCAACGAAAGGGGGTGATTTTTAACCTTGTAACATTTTCTAGTAACAGTTACGTTTAGTCAGTTACTGAAATTGCAATCTATCCAGGTAGACTCATTCATAATAAGCCTATTATTAATGAGAAATGAGTGTAAGATGATTGTGACCTTGTAGTCTTGTTACTAACTAAGAAAACATGTTCCTTTGACAAAACTGTTAATAGACCAACTGTCAATCGCATATCTAAGGGACCAATGTAGGTTGTGTATTCAATAGTGCAGACGTTAATCCACACAAGAGAACTCTACACTCATTGACCATCGCTTACAACTATCCACAATTCGTGACTTCTCACTAGCTGGATTACAGTGTCTTCTAAAACACCCTAAATTTTATTAGGGGTTTTAAGTTTTTGTAAAATTTACCATAAACCTTTTAGGAAGTTTTCAAACATTTCAATTCATGTGTATCAGGTAAGCACAAAAATCTTTCTTCTGGGTGATTTTGACACCAGAGATCTGGAATAAGTTATTAATTGACAACCTTTTTTAAAGACGGGGTAAAACTCTTCTAACATATCGTCTTGTAAGGACGCCGGAGACATATTATTTTCTTGGGTCTATCTCACGTTCTTATGCTTTCTTTTAGGTGTTACATTGTCATAGGCCTCACCAATTTCACCATATTCTCTATGAAGACTTTTAGAACTTTTCTCGGGTTTCTTATGGATGTTTGTGTAAGAGACTTCACGTACAAAACTATATAATGAAATATTTTTCAGTTATTATGATAATGAACAGCCCAAAGAACTAAATGATAAATAACTCCTTTGAAGTTATAAACGCAAGAATTAAGGTTATGTGTCATCACATCTATATTCTCTTATACATCAAACCTGAGGTATAAATTCAGAGTTATAATTTACTTCGGCATTTAACAAATTTGTGCCACCACTACAAAATCCTCTTTTAACCAAGGTAGATGATCCTACTGTTAAATCATTACCTGTTTTGTTGTTGTATTGAAAGTTATTTTCAAGTCATTGTCTAATAACATTCAACTATGTATTAATCAAGCGGTTTATTCAAATAGACAAAATATTATGCAGTAATAATAATAATAATAATCTTTATTGCTGTTGACAAAATAACATTTGCATAGCAATCGTCATAGTATAAACATTTTAAAGTGAAAACAATAAAAGCAAAAAATATATACATACAAAATAAATTAAAATATAGTAATATAGTATAGCAGTAAAATATAGAAGTATGAATAAAGTCAAACAACCACAGCTGTGTGAACTAAAGTTGCCTAATTAAGAAATATGACATTTAGATGATTAATAACACATGTAGGGATTGTTTACCTATTATTTACATTCAGGTCTGTTTATTGTTCAAAACATTAAAATACATATTTTCCTTCGACCTAACACAAATCGGTAATTGTGCAGCAAATATTTTCCTGAGAGTGAGAGAAGACGAAGATCTCAGACAGAGGTTCCTTCGAATTTAAAAATGGCGCTCCAGTGAAGGTGAGAAATAGGACGCAAAACAATCTAGCTGCTGCAGTGACGACGGCCTCATTAAAGTCTTCCCGGCTGTCAAATCTTGTCGCCTTCCTGCTTTTTCCAAGCTGCTGTCTTCATTATTCAACAACCCTGGAAGAAAATATTGCAACACCCTCTGAAATTGATTTTAAATTCATAAAGATTGACACCTAAATATTTATATATTTATTTTCATGAATATTATTATCTATTTATGAATTTAAGGGATAGAGATAATGTTTAAACGACACATAAAAGGATAGGAAGGGCTTATTGATTTAAAATATATTAAAAATAAATTTGATGAATATACGAATACCGGTACTTTGTATTATTTTAAATACAGCAATATCATTTTAAAGAACAATGTTTTAATTTTTAATTTTAAGTTTAATACAATCACTCTGCCCGAACTATATCCGCATTCCCCAATAAGCAAATACTTCACCGGTTTCCCTTCTCAGTGTAGAGATCACAAAATAACCCGTGTCCTTTCCAACCCAGGAGCCGCTATCGGGTGCATCTACAAGAGACAATTTGTCACTTGGAGATCACCAGGAAAGATACGAGAAGACAAATTGTCACGACCCTCCTAAATCTGTGATACACACACAGACACACACTCACGCGCACACACGAACTCACGGGACGGACAGAGTGGTCATACTGGTCACCCACTGTATCTAATTGGGGCGTTTTTATTTTCGGTTAACCAGAGCGCGCCGGCGACTAAATAACAACGCGGCCGCACAGAGCTCGTGTAAATTATTTAATGACTACGCGGTGTTTCCTGTATAAAGTCACACACTTGGCGGTGCGCGTATACGCCGCCAAGAAGCCAATTACTAAATAAAAAATGAATTATAAGTCATGTATTTATTTAACAGCAACGAGGTCTAAGACGTATGCCGACGATCATATTCTTGGAAATTGTGAAAACAAAAATTAGTACCTAGTGCTGTTTATTTAATGTCATAAGATCGCTGGAAGTTTTAGTTGTTGTGTTTTGTTTTAAACACTAGGTTTGAGAAAAAGGCTTGATTTAATCTATTTGTGAATATACAAAACTGGCGACGAGGATTTAAATAAAATTTGGACGCCAATTGATGTAGTTGAAGAGCAAGTGTCGCAAGACAACTTGAGGTTCATGTGAGCAGTTCAACATAATGCATGGACCCAGAAGTATGGCACATTAAGTTTTTATCTTAATTTGCAAGATACAAGATGACACTAAATTTATTGTTTGTAAGTTGTTTAGATACTATGTACTACAAACTCTGGTAATAAGTCTTTTAAAAGTACAGTTATGAGGAACTGTTTAAAATATTGTCAAATTACAAGGTCAAAAAAAATAGCTATTGCTGAGAGAGTAAAATTTTTTCTTGTAAACAGAATGAGAATCCTTGACATTTTCCAATACATTCCAATATAGTAATTATTGTGATTTCCCAGGAATTTTACAACAAGCCTTAATCACAGCCTTCGTTATGGGTGTAGATGACAAACATAAATCAACTAATGAAGAAGGACTATGACTCTCACAGAATTTTAGAGCTACAATACAGTTCAATTGGATAGCGTCTTCATCTACCGATCAAAAAGGATAATGATTGTAACTCCACAGAGCCTTGTTCGTTTGTAAATTATATTTTAATAACCCGTGTGTTTCCTGTAAAACCACACAAGAAATTGTGCGGTAGCGAGGGACGGACAGAAACAAAGAATGTAGATTAACTAAATGTCCTTCTGTTATTCAGGATTTTGTCAATTTTCATATTCTTGGGAAACAGCAAATGCAGTTCTACAGACGCCTCACTAATATCAGAGAACACGTGGAAAAAGTTGACAAAAAACTTGCGCCAGTAAAACATGTTTACTTCCTTTACTGGACAAAGTGTTGGCTTGCTGGGCGAAGGATGTGCAAGTCTGCTTTAGGAATATAAAAAGAGATCTAAATTTTATAGTTCAAGATAGTAAAATCATAAACTGTTTTGGAAATTGGGTATAATCAAACCAATGGCCATAAATTGATTTAGTTTAGGGAAAATAGCTTAGATTAAATAAAATACTTCCACAAACATCAAACAGTACATCGAAATAGACAAGAGTCTTGTAATCTTTTATGTAAAAAAACAAAACTTGTATGAAGATGTACATTTTAAAAAAACGTAATGATAGTGAAATAAATACAACGTGCATACTCGTATATCGATGTGATAAAAATGTAACGTACATTTATGTCATTTACAAAACTGTGTTCTGATATGTAAAAAGTAATATTTCACAGTTCTAAAATACACTTTATAAATGATATAACTATTAGTTTTATTTTTTGAATCAACAAATACAATGTAAATAGTGAACTAGATCATGCAACAATTCACAAATGCAGCACGCGCGGCTGAGAGGGTTGCTACGGAAGATGCTGACGAAACATGTCGATCAACCCTTTCACCGGCAGCCAGGTTCATTTGTCACTCGTGTACAGGGTTGATGGTGGAAGGGGAGGGGTGGGGGTGAGATTGATGGAGACAAAACTGCATGAGAATGTTCCGATACAGCTTCAGGACCGGGGCTGGTGGCGATATTGTATCCGCTCCTCACTTTGTTTACTCCTATTGATAACTGCTTACACAAGGGTTTGGTCATCTCCTAGCCTTCACACACAAGGAACCTCCTTGGCAATTCGTAAGACCAAAATTTGAAATGGAAGTGACGACAAATGGTTATAAGGTTAGTTGTTTAAAACTGAAAACATTACCTTTAGACATATCCACGATCTAAGCTATTTCCTAAAGCGAAGTAAATACATTTTTTCACTGAGGACCGTCATATATTTTTTTATACTACCTTCTGAAACGGTGATCTACCCCAAGCAGGTATTTCAAGCCAGGATAAGAAATGAGTGTAGAATGATATTACACGATTCTTGTATTTGAATGTTTGTAATTCTGTCCAAACACCAACATTTTTATCGATCATTGTTCTTCAATACTAGACAACATTGTAAGTACCGGTATTCAGACTTCAAGGCCAATTCACCAGTGCTCGAGGTTTCAAATCAAAGAGACTGTCAAGTTTCTGCCATCGTCTTGATTGTATCCTCGGAACCGTGGTGACGGATGGTGAAAGGTTAGTGAAAAGTTGGTGACGGATGGTGAGGGGTTGGTGATGATTGGTGACGGATGGTGAGGGGTTAGTGATGATTGGTGACGGATGGTGAGGGGTTGGTGATGATTGGTGACGGATGGTGAGGGGTTGGTGATGATTGGGGACGGATGGTGAGGGGTTGTGTTGGTTGGTGAGGGGTTGGTGATGATTGGTGACGGATGGTGAGGAGTTGGTGATGATTGGTGACGGATGGTGAGGAGTTGGTGATGATTGGTGACGGATGGTGAGGGGTTGTGTTGGTTGGTGATGGATGGTGAGGAATTGGTTATGGTTGGTGACGGATAGTGAGGATTTTCTGATGGTTGGTGAGGGGTTGGTGACGGATGGTGAGGGGTTGGTGATGATTGGTGACGGATGGTGAGGGGTTGGTGTTGATTGGTGACGGATGGTGAGGGGTTGTGTTGGTTGGTGATGGATGGTGAGGAATTGGTGATTGTTGGTGACGGATAGTGAGGGTTTGCTGATGGTTGGTGAGGGGTTGGTGACGGATGGTGAGGGGTTGGTCTGGTACGTATGGTGAGGGGTGATGATGACATGAGGGGTGATGAGGAGGGGTATGGTGGGAGGTTGGTGATGGTTGGTTGGATGTCGCTGGTTCGGATCGCAGTGTTTCAAATCAATCAAAATTAGGATATCTAATAGGAACTTTTAATAAACACTCAAAAAGACAAACATTCAAAATATTTTCAGAGGTCCTATTATGTAAATTCTATAAAAATCATCTTTATTGCTTCTTTATTTATGGACATATGTTAATGAAAATTGGCAATAAAGGTCAAAATAAAAATTGTTTATGCTAGAAATGCATACTTACAGTGTTCCTCACAGCAGCCAACCTGCATACTCTTCCCGTGTTTATCTTATGGCAAATAGGCAAATAATTCTCATATTTATTGATAGATATTGATAAAGTTTTTCATATACTATTATTGTCATATTACTGATTCTGAAATTTGCTGAGATTCGTACTCAGCCTGCTGCGACGGGTGTATTACTTATACCTTCTGAAAAGTCTGGTTTATAGCCAGCTTATAAATAAGAGTTTGGACAGAAAGTGGAGGTTATGTTCCATCTTGCCGACAGTGTTTTTCCATCGACTAATTAGCCAAAGCCCGTAACACATTTTACTCCTCGTCTAACGCCGGTGGTGCATTAGCCCGACAGAAAAGTTGCGATTTTCATTAGAGGTCGGGGCTGCTAGCCAGGGCGGTCGGGGGCGGGGGGGGGGTAATGCTTTCCGTATGATAATCCAACATCTAATTACCGTGCACCTGAGCTCGGTAACTCACCGAGGATTTTTAAGACGATGGACGAATTTTGAAGAGTTTCTCCCCCACCCCTCCACGCGCTCCGCTGTATAATTAGAAGGAGGGCAAATTGATGACGGACAAGACGTTTTGCTGCGGAAAGTTGAAAATCTCGGGAACAAAAACTGACAGCACCTGTCTCTAGAACCGAAAACTTACAGTAAATTATGACCCTTCCCCCCACTCCTGCCGGGTAATGGGTAATTTGTCCGGAGCTAGGCCCGCTGGATAACACGGTGGCTGCGATGGATTTATTAGGAACATTATTAATTTTTCGGTTTTTAAGTCGGCCAGTATAGTTTTACTGTTAGTAAATTGTATACGGTGACAGTAGCATTTCAATACTAGGCTATCGTGTTTGATGGTGATTTTAAAGGTCTTGAAAAATTATTTTAATCAGCATGTGATATGGCTCAGTTTGACTACGTTAGGGCCACGAATCGAACTCTAGTTCGGTTATTATTGTACCCCAAAATATTTCATGAATTTGGAGATCCCAGGAAAATCAATTGGAAACAATTACCTGGTTGGAATATTATACATCCCCTGAAAGAGAAGGGGTACATTGGATTAAGAAAGGTATTCAGAATTTATGGAATTTCCTGAATCCCTGAAAACCCCCAAACAAGTTTGAGTCCCCCATTGATCCAGTGACCATACGAGATCAAAGCCTCTAATCTCATTTATGGCAAATGTACATAATCATACTCTATTTCATTTTCAAGAAGAGACTATTGTTTACTAATTTTCACTATTATAAGTTAATAGATTATTTTTAACTTGTTTAGTAAAACATAAAATTATTCTTTTCTGGAATTATTTCGCACGGTTCTTCTATCTGGTTCCTATAAGGATAGTACCCCATTAGGAATGGAATTTAGGTCATTTAATATTATTTACTCGGTTAAAATTAGCCCCAACATTTCCCTAAATTAAAACACAATGTGTATATTTTAAATAAGTTATTCCTGGTCTTATTACATATTCTGATTGCGAAGGAAACAGAGTGTCACTCATAGTTCCAAAACAAACCCAACATGAAAATCTTTTCACTACATTGAAAACGTAGGAGCGAGCCATAACTAATTTATATTACTTTTACGAAAAGAAAAGGTAAAGAATTATAAGGTAACTAATATTTTTCTTCGTTATTCATTTTTAGTTACATTTATTGGGTTTAAATGGTAATTCATTTTTAGTCATGTTGATAGTGAAGGAAATGATACAGGAAATAGCAAGATCATATGATTCATTTTTTAATTGCCTCTCATTAGATATTGAGGACACGTTTTTCCAAGGTTATTTAAGGGTGCCTAGCAACCTGATTCAGTAAATAAATATGTAAACAATGAGAACAAATTAACGTCACGGATATAAATTTAGCTAAACTATTACATTCATAAAACCAGTATTATTCTGAGGATCGGCATTATTTTTAAATTTATTGAAAGTTCAAATTCGAATTATGAAAACTGTTCGCTACGTAAGTCGCTTTTTGAAGAAAAGCCGACTCTCCTCGTTTTCATCTGTTCTGATAACAAGAAACAAGGGGTTGGTGATCGGCGCTTATGCAAGTCCGGAAGGAGACGAATGTACGGAGCTGAGCCCCCTTGGACAGAAGATCGACGACCAGCTGGGCGGGAAGCTGCGGAACGCTCTGAACGGCTTGCCGGCAGGAATAGGTAACCTAGGGAGGGTCGTAACACTGACTGACGTCAGCGAGGCGTTTCCCCAGATCGCGGTGGCCGGCCTGGGGCACAAGAATGCTGACTTCTGCCAGATAGAATACCTGGACGAGGGAAAAGAGTTTGTAAGGATCGCGACGGGCCTAGGGGCTCGAGCGCTGCAGAAGATGGGCGTCCAACATATTGGAGTGGAGGGCTTCGACAAGGCGGAGGCAGCGGCCGAGGGAGCAACTCTGGGAGTGTGGTACTACACCGACAAGGAGATTGAGACTAAGGTGGAGCTGGAGGAGGGGGGAGAGGCGGAGGACTGGGAAAGAGGGGTGACCAAGGCGGACGCACAGAACGTGGTGCGATGCCTATGCGAGACACCACCCAACTTCCTAACCCCGAGGATCTTCGCGATACGAGCCCGGGACCTCCTGTGCCCCTATGGCGTCCAGGTGAACGCCCGAGACATCCGCTGGATGAAGATTCACAACTTCAACAACCTGCTGCAACTGGGGGCATCGTCCACGGAGCCTCCTATGTTCCTAGAGCTCAACTACTGCGCGGACCCCATCCCCATCACAAAGCCGTACATCTTCTTCGGCAACGGCACGACGTGGAACAGCGGCGGCCTCTGTCTGCGGGACTGCCCCGAGAAGATGCAGGCGGACATCGCGGCGGCGGCGGTGATTCTGGGTATGTTCAAGGCTGTGGCTGCCATGAGGCTGCCCATCAACCTGAGGGCGTACATTCCGCTGTACGAGAACCACCTGAGCGGGACGTCATTCAAGCCTGGGGACGCGCTGCGGGTCAAGGGACACGTACTGCGAACAGAGCACACCCAGAACCACTCCCAGATCCTGTTAGCTGAGGCGATGACCTGGGCCATTCCCTTCTTCCCTCCGGAGCTAGTGTTCGCCCTTGGGACGCTGTCAAAGAACATCCGACACACCGTTGGGTTCACATCAGCCGTGTGGGCGAGGAACGACTACATCTGGGACCACGTCAACTACGCAGGCTCCGTGACTGGGGACAGGATGTGGAGGTACCCGATGTTCTTGGACTTTGCCAACAAGATCAGGGAGAGGACCGACGTGGACGTCAACAACCTGGGCATCGGTCGCAGAGGAGAGCCCAACCTGGTGGCGGCGTTCCTCAACCACTTCGTGGAACCGACGATCGACTTCACCTACATCGACGTGAGCGGTGCTAGCGACATCGCCAACGGATACGTCCACTACCTGAAGCGCGACTTGTACACAGGCTCGCCCACACGCGCACTGATCCAGCTGCTCTGTCACCTCAACTACTGCAAGGAGCAGATGCGCGCCGCCGCCAAGCGCGAGTCCAGGAGCGATGCCGAGAACTGAACCACCAATAATAACTTCTAAATTGACAGCTATGTCAGTGAAATTAGTTTGATTTCACACTAGATTATTGCGAAATGTAATGGTGTAATTATTTATAAAAAGTGTAAATAAAACGATATAATAATAAACGTGTTAATCATTTATGTTTTTATACACTATCATAATATTAAGGTAATATTTTTATTTATTACCACAGATAAAATTTATTTCATAATATATGGAAAGCATCAATAAATTGAGTTACATCATCAATTATGAAATTTTGTTCAATATATTATCAAAAAACTAAGGACAATTCTACAAGTAAATAGAAATTGTCACAACTTATTGATGTTTTATATTTGGATACACTAACCGGAGATGGTCTACTCACCTTTGTACTGTAGGCCGACTCATACACGCACCAGGGTGCGGCATGTTACAAACACGAATTTATCCCCTACTTTAATAATTTTGAAATACGAAACCTCAAATGACTTTGCGTTTAATCACAGTCGCGAAAATGAATATCAGCTGCATAAATCCAATCGCGGGGATTAACGGGGACGCGCGTCATAATCCTTCGGATACACGGGAGGGGAGGAAATAATTAAAAGTAAAAATCTGAAGATATAAAAACATCAATAACGGCGGGACACGACACCTCCATTTGGGGCGACGCGGGGCGATATCGCCCTCATTAGTGGCTAATTGCGATTTATCACCCGCTAATAAAATGCCACTGCTTTGCTTCCCGCCGAGGTCGCTCGCAACAACGTCGGCGTGCGTCCGTCCTCGACGCATTCAACGGCAACTGAGCTCAACTTCATTCTGAAGAAGGAAAATCATTCCGGGTTTCCACCTTCATAACGAAACTTCAGGTTGTCTTTGACGTCAATCGAACGGTCCATTCAGTTATTTAGTTCGTTTTTAAAATGGTAACCTACCCAGGTGGTTGGAAAGCAAAGTATGAATGAGAAATGAGTGCAAGATGATTTTGGCGAGATCTTGAAGTGTTGACTAAGGCTGACATGTTCCTTAGACAGAACTATTAATTGATATCCCAACATTCAATGGCATATCTAAGGGACCTACAGTTTAACGTGGAGTCCGAACCACTGCTTCTGAACTACGAACTGGTCTAATTATGAGGATGGTGTTTGTGGGTGGACTTGGTATTTAATAGTGCGGGCGTGTTATCTCTGGTGAACACCCCAGGGTTGTGTCTTGCTATAAAGTAGCATTCTACCATCAAATTCATTCTTCATTCATATTTTGTGTTTACTAACGACAGTGGCATTTTTAACCTTCTGATACGCTTACGCTTTGTAAGCTGATGGCCAATGTCGGGAGTCTTCGGTCTAGCAGAAGACGTCTCTTGATGTCCGCAGCCCAGTCAGTGCTGCTTTATGGAGCTGAGGTGTGGGCACGCTCTCACCAAGGACATCTACCGGTTGCGACTCGCCCGGGTTCGGCTTAAGCTGCGCTCCGGGTGTGTTCTGCATATCGTAGAGTATCCGAGTCTGCCGTCCTGGTTGTCGCTGGAGTCATTCCTGTCAAACTTTTGGCAGGGGTCGGAAGGCGATTTATCAGAGGCAAGGCGGGATCGACAAGGATGCTGCAAGGTCTGAAGACAGCTCCGGAACCTTCCCACAGTGGCAACACAGCTGAGAGCACGACGCCCGAGGACGATGGACTGCGCGACTCATAGAGCAGGTCCAACCGTGGGTAGAACGGCGACATGGCGAGGTAGATTACTTCCTCACTCAGTTTCTGACAGGCCACGGCTATTTCAAGTCACACCTGTATCGGATGGGCAAAACCGGTACACCGGATTGCACTTACTGCCCGGGCGTTCCCAACGATGTGGAGCACACTTTCTTCCGCTGCTGCACGAAAACTTGTTTTCCCTATGGACATAGTCTGCCACAAAATCATTGAGGACGAGAGAAACTGCGATTGTTTGTCACAGTTCGTCCATCCGTCTAGAGAAGAAGAGCGTTCTGGACCGCGAAGAGGCCCAGATCACCTAAAAAAGTGCCTGGAAATGGAGTCAGCCCCAAGGGCGTAAGCCAAATTTAGGCTGTTGTAATGTGACAAACAGTTCGAGTTTAGAAACCTAAAGAGTAGAGGTGGTTTTTTTAGTGGATAACCCCACTTCTAAGGAGAGTCCCACACTACAGACCTGCCCCCTGTGTTAGAGAAGCATAAAGCATTTCTTCTGCCTCTCCCTCAAAAAAACCTTCTGATATGGAATGGTCATAACCTATTGTCTAAACTTGTTTCTACCTAACTCAACCTGCTGTTAGAGAGGCTAGTCTATCAGCATATTCAGCTATAATTACCCTGAAAAATTAATTCTCTCAGTTAAGATGTGATAAAATTACACTCAATGGTTCTAAAGTAATTAGCTCTCTGACTGGGGTCAAAATTGCGAGATATATGGTTTTGGGGGCCTCACACAAAATTTTTTTAATGATTTTGGATTCATTGACACCTTGGTTTCGAAGAAAAGATCAGGAACTCTAGCTCTTAAAATAAACAAGATTAAGATTTTATAAATCTATAAAGCCACTGAATATTTAAAAAAGTTAGATTAAAACATGGCTTGGACCCTGAAATCTAATTATTTTTATTATAAACAACTAACATTCATATTTCATGGGGTGAGGCTAGAATGAAACATGACAATCTTCATGACAACTTTGAGGTTGGAATTGTATCGCGACTACATCAGCACATTGTAGGACTACCAGTAGAAGTTTAGTAATACAGTACTCACCTCGTAATCCAAGGCTCTCATTAGATCATAACTGTTCGCTTGTCTGTATGGCTGTTACAGCACCTTGCTGACAGAAGACTCTCGCTCATCCGGATTGGCAATAGTGATTTTTTTTAGCGACACTGTATTATCAAACAAAAACGTAACTTTACATTTAAACGCCTTCATTTAATGTGTGAGCAAGCCCACGTCACATTAATGGCATACATTACAACAGTTAACTTCCTGGAAGTATATAACTAGTTCTCATTATTTGTGTTTACTTTATTTTTGAAATAAATTTAATTTATTGTACTGAATTATTTTCCTCCTGTGATGGTTTATTTGTTGCTGTACTGAACTGTAAAAAATTCATATCACAGTATGGTAAATTGCTTTACTTTTACAGTTCCTGCAATGGGCTACATTTGTATCAATACACTACAGTAGTGCTATTGAAAATATAGTCCATCTCCATCTCCACACCATCTTCCTTCACACCCTTACCTCTTTGCTGAGCTGAGCCCTACCGTACCTTGCCTGTCCCTTCACCTCTCAAGCATCCTACACAATGGAACCCTCAATGACACTGACAATTATCTTAGGTATAGCTTAACATAAAAAAAAATTATAAATCCAGTGGCATGAACATTCAAAAACAAAAATATGAAACATAAACAAATTTATTTCAAAGGAACTTTATTTTTCAAAACTATAAGAGAAAGGTTTAACAATATCAATTGCAATCACCTTACAAAGTAAAAAAAATTAATATGCCTAACTGTCATCCCCTCTTCAGTCAGATAATTTTTTTCAGGGTATTGACACAATTTACCAAGATTCAAACCGGTAAAGTCTGGTTTATCTGGATCCTTATCATCCGGATTCCGGATCAGGTTAAGATATGAATTTTTATTGGACATGGCAAATGTTACTAACAATGAAAGCATAACGGGCGGTCACTATTAAAGATTCCAATACTGAACTGTCAAAGTGTAGGTGAATGAGGTTAGATGTAAAGTGATTGTTTGTTTCGGAATTATATTTACAGTCAAAGTGCAAACCGAATCTGTGGTCATGAGTGGTTGTAAAAGGGAGAAGGTTCTTTTAATGTCAGAAGAGTGCCGTGTTTTATTTCCTACTTAAAACTATTAATAACTTTTAATAAAATTATAAACAAATATTCAAAACATTAAACACTTGCGATATTTTGCGGTTATGTTGTTGTACAGAGCGTATCAGCAGTCTGCAGCATTATTATTGCAAGTGGTATGACGTTATCAAGTTCCTATTCATGTTATCTATATACAACATGGATGTCTAGATTGGTATATTTTCAGTATAGATTCTGATCATCCTGATTTTTGACTATCCGGATCTTGACCCTGACACAATAATCCAGATAAACCGGACTTCACTGTAATTAAAATAACAATAACAAATCAACCTCTTTGCTTATTATAACAAAATTACATTATGTGAGTATTTGCCAATAAGAAAGGACTTTCAGACATAAATTAATTAATATTAAATTACAATAGGTCACATGATAAGCAATTTATTACTTATAATGTACTTAATTTTTCTCCATAACAGTTTATTTGTTCGTAAATTAAATGATACCAAACATTGTTAATATCCCATGTACAAAACATTTCTAGACAAAACACTTGACCACTCAAAGATATGAAAAATATGCAGACAAATTAAACATGAATTTTTATTCATAGAAATCATCATTCTGCCAAGGCCACATTCTCTCTGGGCTTGAGACATCACTGTAATCGTCTTCATCTTCACTCAGGAAAAAGTCATCCAACACATTAACCTCCCGTATAATGAGAGCTGTAACAGAAAATAAATGAAATAAAAGTATGTATGAATTTCTGATGAAAAATGTTAATAAACAGATTAGTATTAATATTGTGAGGAAAACTGTGAGATTAAAGTGTATTTTTTATGTTGGTGTACAATGATAAAATTGATAATTAAATGAAACGTTTCTACATTGAAAATATATTTTTATGTGATAATTTGAATCCAGAAAATAACATTCAAATCAATAATAGTAATATATTACTCATATTCATATGATACCCTGCTTTTTAATGTTACTCATATTCATATGCTACTCTGCTTAATAATGTTTCTCATTTCCATATGCTACTCTAATACATATTATTTAGCTTCATGTACCTAATCTTTACACACTACTCAGCTTCAGGGCAACCCCAGGAAAGCCTTTGCCACAGCAAAGGAGGCACTAAGGCCGAAGGGAAATCCTCGTTTTATAAAGGCTCATCATGCTTTTCTATACATTTGAAGTCTTTTTCGTGTTTCCATATAGCCGATTAATTAATTGAGGCGGCAAAAAACAATTTCCTGGGCCCCTATCACCCTTGTGGCAGCCCTGCTCTGCATCATAATTTTCTCAAAAGCATTCAAAAATTATTATACCAGATAACTTTTTTGCTGGTTTACAATACCTTAGATGATAAAGCTATCGAGACATGAGAAAAATAATAAAAAATAAAAAAATCTTTCAGTGGTCTACCTCACTGGTACCAGGAACTGGTTTATAAACATAAACATTGTAATGAAAATGAAGAGGAAAAATTATTTGTACGTACTCCCCTGTTTCAAATTTTGATCTGACGGATTGCCTTTACCCCCACAAGAGCCAAGATGTATCTATTTAAAAAATAAGCATGAAAAGGTTTTAGGCATTTTTTAGGAGTCCCGGAATACCACTGGATAGGAATTGGATAACGCAATAAGAATATGTAAAAAACTCTCGCAGGAGACCTGCCTACTCAGCAAAATTTTATTTTTTTAAGTTTTAGCGAATTTCCCATAGGGAAGAACCTATTTTGACATGATACCAGGTTACATAATTAAGGTATGATCAAAAAAGCATTAATATAAAAAGGCTGAGAATTCTCATTGTTAAAACAAATTTAAGAATTATATTGCTGGTTTTTTGCAGCACTGCAACTTGATTCCAAAAAATATCTACCACATTTAAAAGCTAAAAGCCAAACTGCTGACCTGAAAAATTATACTCACTGCAATTTTATATTAGAGATGATTTCAAACAACATATTTACTTAAGACTTTACAACGCATGAAAGACTGTATTTTTATACAAAATATTTCATATTATATTTTTAATATTAATAATGAATTTTATATAGTATAACTTAACATTATTATGACCAAATAAAACAAAAACATTAACAATCAGCAAACAAAAAAGCAAGAGTATGTTAGGTTAAATAAGTAATCTCTCTACTACGAATAACAAAAATTAACAAAATACTTTATATTCCCCTCAGCCTCAAATTTCAAATCAGGGTTTACTATATCATCTTATAGGCTTATTGAGGAAAATTATATGTTCAAAACATGCTGACGAGACCTGAAGAAATTCCGTTTATAAATAGACAGCAAGACAAATCAAATAATCTTTATTTGTCAAAGGAATGTATAAAACGTCATTGAGCCTTTGAGGGATCTTGCTGATCCTTCTCACTGAAAATGTTTAGTAAAATTATAGTTACAGATCCATTTTCTATAATCTATCAATAAGCACTGTATGTAGAATGCCATTTTAATCAAGGAGAGAAGAGATCAAAATAAAGTTGAGGTAAAAAAGGGTTTAACAAGGATATTTTAGTTAGCTACTGAAATTGAAAAGTATAATTATTGAGAAATGAGTGTGAAAGATAGTTGTGGCGTGATCTTGTAGGCTTGTTACTGACTAAGGCTGATATGTTCCTTAGATAGAACTGATAATTATTATACCAACAGTCAGTTTAACGTGGAGTCCGAACCACTGCCTCTGAATTTGCGGATGGACTTAGTATTCAATAGTGTGGACATTAATCTACACCAGAGAATACACCGACCATGGCTCATAACATCCACAATTCGTGCCCCCAAGTAGCTAGATTACAGAACACACCACCGTCCCAGTCATAAACAATAGATTCTGTTTTTAATATTTCCATGAGTAAAGAATTGTCAGTGATGTGAGTTGAGACTCTTTATGTCCCACATAATTTCCCATTTTAAAACGTGTATTAGTTCTAGAATTAAAATGTACCTACTCAGCTACCTACTTTATTTTCAAGTGATTTTTAGATTGCATATTAAATTACTTGTTTACATATAATTAAAATAATCAATTTAATACTATCAACACATTTGCTGCGGCGCCCGAAATCCCCGTTCCTCGCACGGAGCAGCCTGTGTAATTTAAAATCAACCAATAGGAAAATTCCAAATGACCCATAAGAAATAGATACTGCGTTATAACAAAAGCTGGTCATATTTCTTTCAGATCCCAACAGATGGCAGCACAATCTACATCGCCAGATCCACCATCTTGATTTTAACTTAAATGTCACCACTCGGATCCGAGCGGTTCGCTCCGCGGGCTAGGACCAGTACCACTTGGATCTGAGTGGTCCGCAGCAGACGTGTAAAGAGACTAGGTGTCTATTTAGGGGACCATGCGATTGGTCCACTGTGTTTTTCATGTTATTCCGCAGTAACTCCGCAGTTAACTTAGGTGTCTAGGGGAATCTCCCATCGCACCCCCATAAGTAAAAAGTGGGGAGACGGTGGACCGAACGCCTGTGGACTGGATGGGATCCTCCTGAAAACCGTTATCAGTGAAATGGCAACTGCACATTATACAGTGAAATAAATTGTCCATTATTTAGTTTGTCTGATGCTTCAAAAAGGCTTAGGATAACTGTTCGAATGGTGCTCCAACTCATTATCTCTTATCTTGTGTCACCCCGCTAGTTCGGAGGGGGAGTGTTGTAGTTATTTGGTGTATTATCAATATAGTTTTATGTATCGTGTATAATGGATAAGTATAGCATTATTGACAACATGATATAATTAATATCTGTAACTTTACTTTCACAGTTAAATGTAAATTATTAGGTAATCACTGGAAAACTGGAAGAGTTTCTCCACCTCCTGAAACTTTGTGCAGTTAAAATTAGACGTCTTGAAAGAGACGTCTAATTAATAAAGAGAATAATTAATAACCAATGAATTTAAAAGATTCTATATGATAACATTATTAGAGTTACTAAAAGGGTTAAATAAAGAAGAAAGATGAAATAAAAATTTATTGGTTGATAAGTATTATTCAATTCAGAACAGAAATTTTTCAAAAATAATATCAATATACAAAAATAATCTATTAATAATACTAAATGAATAAGTTTCTCACCAAGATAAATTGACACATTCAGTCTGACGAGGAGAGTGAACCTCCCCTCAGACAAATTCAATCACTAACCTAAAGTTAAGATAAGCTTGAAATGTTTGAAGCTCACAATAAAATTAAATCTAGCTCAATAAAATACAAAACGGGTAAGTAACAAAATAAACGAACAATTTATACATATACGTAACAAATAAAATATTAATTTCCACCATCAACACCCATCTTCTGGTCACAAATTTCACATCTCCCACTGTTCTGCGACATCGCAATAGTCGTCCGTGTCATCAACCCAGAAGTCCTCATCGCTATCAAGTCCGAACCTTCGAGTCTCATCGTTTACAAGAGTCGGATCAAAGAGATCATCAAATTCAAAATCACAGTCACAGCCTGAAACAGAGAAGGCCTCTGTTACCACTGCACTTCACACCCTCAAAACTCATTAAGCAACAAATTCACTACTATCACTCTAGCTCCCCATTTGAAATTTTTTCCTACAATAGTTTTTTTATCAAGTAGAGCACATCTTATAAAATAACAAATCCCCAAACAGTGAAAATTCAGTAAGATTGTGTCCAGAGATTTAATTCACAAAGTTCCCTTCCATCTAAGTCTTGATTCTTCCTCTTAATCCTCTTCGAAATCTTCAACATAAAATTTTTGTCTAGGATACAAACATGAGTGATCTTGACACGACTATTTATCGAAACATTCTCAAACATAAACTAGTTATGACATCTCTGAAAGTTACATGATCGTAAACTATGATGTAAATGTTCACAATATAACTGCTACGATGATAACTATCGTAGAAAGACAAAGTAAAATATTTCAATTTAAGTCATCACACATTAAGTTTAATTTTTGAAATTAAAAAAACCTTTTAAAACTATTTTCTAACTACTTTGTATTTATATGGATATAAGATGCATGGACCAAAGCACCTTCCTCCTCTCTATCTCTAATTTTTTCTTCTAATTCAAAAAATATACTTAAGCCAAAATCAATTACAGTGGTCACCTCCTGATCAACCATGGTAATATCCGACTGAACGGCTTATGGATAATCCGAAACAAAGTCATTAAGTAAATGGAATATACTGACATAATAAGTTACCGTCATCAAAGATTTTTACATTACATTATCACGTAGCTCAAAGTCACTAATGGCTTTGATTGGGGGGATTTGACCTTGGGCACCAAAGTCCCTTGCTCTACCCCTACACCCTGTCATACACAAAAACCAGTAAAAATAGTTCCCTCACTTCAGTAAAAATTTCTGGTTGAACTTAAAAAAATTATTGGCCTTTAGAGGCCCCATTTAATTTGCAAATCATTTAAACCACCCAAGAATATTCAAATTTTCATTCATTGCATATTTCTATAATTTTAGTAATCTTTCTATTATAAAGAAGAGGTGGTTTCTGTATGTTTGTTTGTGGGTTTGTGTGTTTGTGGGTTTGTTGTGGCAAGTAAATGCGAAAAATACTGAACCAACCGGTTTGAAATTTTACACAAAGGTAGATCTTAAACTCATGCAACTCATAGGCATACTCATTTCCTTAAATCCTCTCGGGCTACGCCCTGTGAACGTCCTAAGTTTCAATGTTTACATTTTTAGAGAATGAAAACATAAAATTACTTGAATGTCAACAGCAGTGAATACTAAAATTTGACTGTTCGAGAAGAAGGAGAAGAAGAAGAAAGAGCGGCCGTGACCGTCCTAGGTTTCAATGTTTACATTTTCTAATGACAACATCCGTTTGCACTATATTTTGACAGTTCGGGAAGAAGAAGAAATAAAGTTGATTTTTCAGATAAACTGCTGGATCGAAATTAGTGAATCATTTTAAATAGCGGAATGGTAGATTTTAAGTTTTTTTCCGACGACTGCCTCTATTACATTAATCCTTATCCTCTCCCAATATTTGACATATGTTACTTTGAAATGTTGTAGACACTCCTGTTTTGTCATTTTGTAAACAATGAAGAATTAATTAACAATACCTTAAATGTATCAGTAGAGCCTACACCTTTCAGCCTTTTTAGCCCGTGCGAAGAACGGGTACTTTGGCTAGTCATTAAATATAAAAATGATTATATTTTTTAACCGATACTGTGAATATTTTAGCTTACCCCTTGTTAGTTATAACTATAGTACCTGGTGACCGAGCTTTGCTCGGATAGAATAAGACATGTTTTTACAAGTTAATTAGCAAAATTAAAACAAATTTACTGCCCAATGAAAACATTTATGTGGTTGAAATAAAACCAATTTAATTCACCATAATTAATATAGCACTGAACAAAAAGTATCGCCCTTGGTGGGGATGGAACTCGCGGCCTATAGTTCTTGAGGCCGACACGCTAC
This sequence comes from Nephotettix cincticeps, assembly GCA_023375725.1. Taxonomy (NCBI): domain Eukaryota; kingdom Metazoa; phylum Arthropoda; class Insecta; order Hemiptera; family Cicadellidae; genus Nephotettix; species Nephotettix cincticeps. The sequence continues at coordinate 57,146,501 of CM041787.1, read as the reverse complement.
AACTCGGCTACGACGTTAGTCAACTGAGCGATGCCGTTTAACGTCTTTTAGCCAAAGCCGATCATTTACTGTTTAATTATCCATACCGTTATTATTAGCCTGTGATCAACTGATTTTGTAATAAACGGAATGAGCATTGAAAAGCAAAAGAGAAATTTAATTTACATCAATTAATTGGTTTTTTACAGTGGCTTCAAGCAATACAACGAATACGTTTTCTATCAAAATACGGAAGATTTTGGAAATACTTTTTTCTGCTTTTATTTCGCACAGCTATGTTATCCTTAAGTTTTTACAAATTGTTTAGTAGCCTGATAATTTTTGCATTTATTTAATTCATAAAATAAATATTAATGCATAACCTCTATATTGTTCCCCGCAGTCTTCAATCAAGAACTGTCAAACGGTTATAAACAGCTGTTTTGGTTTGTATTGTTTACATTTTATTCTCCATAAGCGTAATGTTAAATTTTTAGATTTTAAACTTAATATTACAGTAAAACACGAATTTTCCTGGACATTAGACCTATCTAGAACTTATTTTCTACTCGGAAATTAGTTATTTCCAAAATTTAAAGAAATTCCTCGGGGCCGTTTTCGAGATCCGTGTGCAAATATATATATATATATACAAACCTTGCTCGTATTATAGTATTGGATTACTTGACAAATACATAGTTTTTCTCCTCCCTAACCTTAAATTTGCTCCTAATAAATCACTATGTTATAAGTGAGATCTTTTTTTAAATGAGCAAAAAACTTTGTTTTATTATTTTTAAACATAGATCTATTACCACCTTACCATCAATAAAACTTTCAACCCCACTCCATTTATTTATCAAACAACCTGTTTTACTAGTTTTCAGTTTTACATTGGTATTGAAAGCAAACTGAAGTAAAATCTCATAAAGAACTCAAAAATATATTGCTAAATAATGAGAAAAATCATATTGTTATCGTCATATGATTCAACAACCATATGTTTTTATTTTATATTTGTTTTATAGACTTTGTTCTTTAATTCCTAGGTTATGTTTTGTTTCCTGTGATCTTAACTAAATGTTATCTATAATATTATAAAGAAGAGGTAGTTTCTGCATGTTTGCGAGTTTGTGGATTTGGTTGTGGCAAGTAAACGCGAAAAATACTGAAGCGTTTTCATTTTTTATTTGTTTTATTGATTTTGTTCTTTGACTCCTAGGTTATGTTTTAGGTCTTGTGATATAACTAAATGTTATATTAAAAGATTTACAATTCATGTTGTTTTCAATTTATAATAGTTATGTAAACTATTTCTGGACGGTTAAATAAGCTACCATCACATACCCAATGGTGAAACCTATAATGGTGAATTTATCTACTGACCTATGATGTACAGTATCAACCAAAATAAACACTACTGAACTCTGGCTACTTCGTTTATACAGTTCAATGGTTGTCCAGTTTGTATCCTGTAAGGAAAACCACCAATATTTTTGAACATTCTTCTCATTGACGTATTGCTAATATTCAGTTTAGGAGAAGCTCGCATTAGGCTTCTTTTCGGTGACTGTAACACTTGCTGCAACACTCTTGCGTGGTTTTCATTTGTACAGACAGTAGTTGGACGACCTGAAAAGCCCTTTCGCTGTGCCAAAACACTACCTTTTCTTTGAAAATTTTCAACAACACTAAGAATCACAGCATTACTAGGCGGGGGTTTGTTGAAATGTTCCTGAAAACGTAAAGCAGTGTGTGACAAGCTTGGATCACCCGCACGTCCATTTCCGTATGAGCGAAAATAATGCTCTACGATAAAAGTTTTTTCTACAGTTGTTAGCACCATGTTAACAAAAACTAACCTCAAACAAGAAAGAAGTAATGAACGCGAAGCCGTGGCAACAATCACCAATTGAATCAGCTGATCGAGAAGGCAACTACAGCTGATTCAGTTTCAGTACTGTTTATTTTGGCTTATATGATATTTGGTAATAATACCAGCACTAAAGAACATACTAACACAAAATTCCACAACACAACTACATTAAAAAAAAATACAGAAGAAGAAAGGAAGAAGGCAGACACTTATACACACAAATTTTACACTAATTGATAGTACACTAATTACCAATTCGCTCACAAAGGTGATCGAGGTCATCGTCGTCATCACTGTCGGACGGAGGGAAGAACATGTCATCCATGAAGTCTGGCCGGAGATGCTCCTCGCTGAGGTCTTTGAAATCCACCGTCAACAGAGGAGGCAGTTCCTTCAGTGTGCTACAATCGATCTGTGTACCTGCAAAAAGTTGAAGTAAGTATAACTGACAGGGTACAGCGAACGTAACACAAGTTGAAGCAACATCCAGTCTTTGTTGCAACTGAACTACATGCAAAATGAGCAATGCTGCACTGATGACAGCTCAGCAGGGGTTGAAACAAGCATAAGATGTCTTGAGTTAATTTTCTGTCCATCACCTTTAAATCTTGCCAAACCTTCCCCATTACCAGAGGAATTCAGATTATCTGAATTGGTACTGAGCTTGATTTGGGTGATCAAACATTTGCGTATTTAGATTACTTTAGTTATTCAGTCAAACCTTGATGTGACGAACCTTAATATTACAAATTGAAAGATTTAACTCCCCTGTACAAGTGTGGCGATTAGTAACACGAGTACACGCGTGCAGACTGACAGTCAGCATTGTACTTTTACATTAACTATATCTGTAAACTAATAAGATTGGTAATGATTAATGATTAAATCACCAAGTACATAACAATATGAATTTGTTTAAGCATGTTTACATATACATAAAAAGTAAAGTAAAACATGGCCTTTTGGTCACATGTAGCATACAGATATTAATTCATATGTTGTAGGCACACAAACTATCTACATCTCCTGCACAGGCCTGTTCTTCTTCCTCGCAGAGGTGGCATCGCCTGATACTACGTAGACCACCTGCGGAGTGTGAGTCTGCGCCAAACTCTACACCCTCGTAGTTCAGGGCCAACTGGTGCTACGAGAGCCAAAACCATTGGAAAGGTTATAAGGGAAGGTAGATTGTGCGTCATGTCATTCGCTCATGGATTAATATATCTTGGCACGCTTTATCAAATGTGGGAAGTCTGAGTCCGTGGCACTTGTAATGGGGGAGGTTAACAAATATTTTAAAATCCCCTTGAACTGGCTATAATACACAATGTATATTTGATGGTACTAGCAAACATATATTTACCTCAACACAACAGTTTTTATAGTAATTTTTATACCTTTATGACATATTTCACCTCTACATAATGTAGGCTATCGTCTGAGACTCAACCTCGATATACCATGATACGTAAACTATCACGTCTCAACCTGAATCATCTTTATTTTTTTTAACCTCGACTGCCCTCTGCAAGCCTAGGGCCTGTGCAGTGAATTAAAGACAAGGTACCGTAGTGGCTCATGATCTGACAGGAGTCGCCGGCCACTGGATCCACCAACCTTTGACTTACCGGGCTATAGCGTTACCCCTGACCTACTGTGCAGGTAAATCTGTAAGAATCGTCTACATCCTGTCGCTTTAGTTAACGTTGAGAGATCATACCATACTATTTACTATACTTTTTTATTTACTTAACTGAGCTCTTTCTTTTTAATTGAGCTATTCACTTAATTATTCTTTACTTTTTTATTTGTTCTTTAATTAGGTTTTGAAATGTAATAATTTTAAATAAAACTGGGGTTACAATATTTCAATTACAATTAGTTTTATTTCGCTTTTCATACTATGTACTGTATATCACCATGTTATCGTGGTTTTATCATGATTAAATTCATTATCAAGTAGATCTGTGAACCTCATAGCAAAATCTTAGCTGACCTAACCTCAACTGAATGAACCTAGACATGTCCCTTGATATAACATATTTTTTATTCGACAGACTGAAATTTTCCAACGAGCCAAGCTCTAAGTTTACATATCATGAAAAAACCTTAAACAATAAAGTAATTTACCACTTTAATTCCATTGTTTATAATAATTGTGGTTCAGTTTTACACGTTTCTATAAAATTTATCATTACTAAAATTATTAGTATTGCATCTATACTGATACATATTTCACAATTTACAGTCATACGTTTATTTCCTCATTTACAATCATCGATTATGATATTGAAAACTTAGCAAAGACTTGTAAACAATGTTGCCTCAAACCAAACAAGCCACCTCAGACTTTTACACATCCGTGGCAAATACATGGAGGTCCATGGCAACGATTGAACATAGATTTTGCTGGACCATGTCTTGGAAACTACTTCTTCATTGTAGTAGATGCCTACAGTAAAAGGGTTGAGGTTTTCCAAACAAACACTCACGTCTGAATGGTGCGTCAAGAAACTTAGAGAACTTTTCACCACCTTCGGAATTCCGTACACAATCATTTCTGACAACAGAAGACAATTTACTGGGCGTACATTCCAAATGTTTTTAGAAAATTATAATGTTACACATAAAACTAGTGCTCCTTTCCATCCTTCCTCTAATGGACAGGCAGAAAGATTTGTTCAAACAGTGAAGAAGGGACTGGTGGCTATGCAAGAAGAAAAGGGAGATATGAGCACAAAACTATAACTATTTCTAATGCAAATAAGAAAATCAAAGAATTCAAATGGAACAGATGCTTACTCTTTGATGTTTCAGCGAAATATAAGATCAAGATTGGATATAATGAATTCAGAAAAACCTAAAAACATGTACAACCACCCTCTAAGTTCGTAGATTTCATGTGGGTGACAGAGTGCAGGCCTATAATTTGAGAGAGAGGGAAGGAAAGTGGAGTTTTGGCCGTATAATTGGTACAGAGGGTGATGTCATCTACACTTTGAAAATGGATGATGGTACCATATGGAGGCGACATGTTGACCATGTTCTTTCTTCAAGATTCGAGGGGGAAGATTGATACATATTTCACAATTTACAGTCATATGTTTATTTCCTCATTTACAATCATATGTTTATTAGCGAATTTCCCATAGGGAAGAAGCTATTACCGTAGGTCTCATGGCAAGAGTTAAGCCCGAGACCATGTTATTTTTTCTTCTTTAGGTGCCCAGAGTCCAAAAACAACAGTCGTTAAAATTTTTATATATATGTATATATGTGTCTGTGAACACGATAACTCTCGTAAAAATGGTCCAATCAAGACCAAATTTGGTAGAGACGTGTATTCCTACAAATGCTCGGACGAGTTCGTAAACCAGACATATTGGTCCATGGGAACGGGTAGTTTGGGGGGGTTTTGTACCCCAAAATGGGGTTTTTTGTGTTTTTCACATGTAATTTTTAAAAATTTCTAATTTTATATTTCACCATTGGAATCAGCTTAAAAAACTACACAATTAAGTTCCTTAAAGTTTTTCTCTATCTCCAACGGTTACCGAGATATTAAAAAATCTAAACACAGTACGTTGTATTGTGGGGCTCCAATGTTAATCTTATGGAGGATAGGGAAAAATTAATATTTCACTTATCAATGTATATTTTTTTATGAAACTTCATATTTAGCTTCATGTGGTTGAGGTTCATCTATTTATGCTTAAAAATCATAGTTGTGTTTATCATAGCAGCAAACCTGCATACTCTTTTCCCATGTTAATCATATAGGGAATAGGCAAAGTCCTTTATTTATGGACAGATGTTGATGAAAGTTGGTATAAATGTTAAAAATAAAAATTTTTATGCTAGAAATGCCTACTTTCAGTGTTCCTCACAGCAGCGAACCTGCACACTCTTTCCCATGTTAATCTTATGTTTATTGACAGATTTTTATAAAACTTGTCAAATATTATTATTATATAATTGATTTGGAAATTCGCTGAGTACGCAGGTCTGCTGCGACGGGGGTATTATTATTGATGTTCAGTTTCATGTTATTGTTTACACACTTCTTTTCATAATAAAATGGTGATTTTGTAGTTAAATATTATTTTTGTGTTATTTCTTTAAGATTTAGCATATACAATCCTCAATTTTGAGCAAAAGGATCCAGGTAAATGTTAAATTGAACAACATTGTTGTTCAATTAAACATTTTTTTAACCTTGAACACTTATAACAAAACCCCCAGTCTCACAGGCCCCATGGGATACATATAGGCAGTCTATACATATAAGCAGTAAACAGTATGCTGTATATAGTTATGAACAAATGTTGTGGTGTTTGGTATCTGGGGACCTCATAACGAAAAAGAGGTATTGTCCCTAGTAATACAGGAAATGGATTAATTAACTGATTATTTATTATTTATGGTTATTTTCAGTCCAACAAAAATATACTCCAATTTTACAAGACTCTTAGGAATAGCCTTTTCCCAAAACTAAAAAACTTCATGACCATTCTTAGTCAAAAAGTATGGAGTTAAGTGGTAAAACTATCACACAACTGACAATAATGTTGAACGTGTTTAAAATGATATTAACTCTGCCATTACTGATTTGCAAAATTATGATTTGTGTGCAATTCTGTTAAATGAATAGGTTAACTTTAAATTTTAGAAAAATAATTGTTCAATTATTAACATGTTAGCTGCCATAACACTCCGATCGGTATGACACAGGTTGTCTCGTTCAAGAGCACTGCATCCTGATCACGATGATAACAATCATTTTAGAGGTTCATTTTGTTCTAGTTTTTGTCCTTGACTTTCAACGACAAATAAACATTTTAGTTTAGAAACCGTACTGATCGATGTCTGAAGATTTTAAAATGATTATAGCATGTTCAAATTAATGTCCAAAAGTACTGAGATTTTGTCTACCCGAAAAAATTGTTCCACAAACAATCAACAGTACAACAGTACACTACTAAGCCGATAAACGGTAAACGAGGACTGACTGAATCGATATAAACAGGTATAACATCTACACATGCAAAAATCTCCCTTTTGCCAACCGAACACAACATAATACAACACCAGGAGTCAAATTACTGACTATTTTAGAGACACCTAAATCGGGGTGAGTAAGTTTATTTCCAGCGAAATTTTGCTTAAATAATATTCACACTTTTCCCAACATTTTTATTGCTATTTTTGGATAGATAAAATAATAACTAACCTAAAAAATATAAATAACATAATATAAGTTGACTAGAAAATTGAATGGCTTTGTAAATGGCTATAGATGAGAGTATTAAAAAATATCCAAGGCAGCTAAGGTACCTCCCAAAATGATGCATAGCGGAGTGTTGTTTGTCCGTATCTTGACAGACGCAATAGCAGTCTCCATAGTTCTGTTGGTCAAGTTACAGCCACTCACGTCCAGTAGTTCCAGCTCATTACACAGGGAGACAACTCTGAGATACATAACACTAAAGCAGTATTACTAAAATATAATTGTTAAGTTAACAATGTTAATCAGTAAGGGTACGTATATAGTGGAGGTGCTTTGTTCGCTGATTGGCCCGTTTTAATGCCCCAGTAATCCAAACCCCGGTAATCCGAACAAACTGATTGGGAAAAAGGTATAAATTCAAAAAGAAACAATTAAATCTCAATTATAAAGTTTTAATCTACAGCACAATTGCAATAACTTTACATTACCAAGTACACAATGTTAATAATATTCAATAACTTACTTTTTTGAACATAAGAATTCAATTATAGAATAGTTATATTCTTATATTCTTCAATTATAGTGTAACAATGAAATCCTGGTAGCCAAGTTGTGCCATCGTCTCATAACATAAACATCAAGCATTCAGATGTAGCACCTTTGCTTGAGATAGCATAGTTATCATTGCTTTTCGGCAAACTACTTTTCAAACATTTGAGTTAATCTCCAGCAATGACCACAATCGTGTAAAAATTAGGCCTACAGACAGCATTGTTTTATCATTGTTCATTTTTATGTGTCAATGTGTGTGTCGTGTTTTATATTTATAATGACGAGTACATAACGGATAGAATGTCTCTGGATGAACACTTGGTGCCGTTCAGGCAAAACATGTACTGTTAGTAGACAAACTCATAAGTGAACTGTGATAAGACGTAAGTGAATTGCTCTAAATACACCATTCGGGTCTAAAATAATGGACTTTATCAGTACTTTTAATGGACTTTACACTGTACTTCCAGGTATTCAGAAGAGGGATCGGTCCCAATTAGTTCGGATTACCGGGACTCTGGTGTAGTTAATATGTACGTTAGTTAGTTTCTTTTAAAGAATTAATTACACGTAAGGCTAAGTATTTTGAATGTTTACCAATAAGGAAGATGTACTAAGCAGTCTACAGTCAACCAGCATTGTGGGACAAGAGCCGCAAGCAACACCACAATGGCATTGCGCTAAACCTCCTCTGCCATACAATACCTACCTCCACCTACATCCCTACATTTATACCTACTCTCACCATATGCATACCATAACACATTACCAATAAGTACCCTTGCATCTACTAAATTAATAATCTACTCTCATTTACTTTATTACAAAATAAATCTTGCTAAATTGGTCCAAAGTAGTCAGAAGACTCACGTTTCAATGCCCTCGTCATTAAGTTCCGGGCAGCCACGACATACGAGGCTCTTGAGTCTGGAGTTGCGAGTGGTGAAGTTTTTGAGAGCCGTACTGTTGGTAGCCTCCAGGTAGGATATGTTGAGATGTGTCAGTTTGGGAAGGTGGGCTAGGGAGGACAGACCTCTCTCTGACAAGGCACCCGCACAGCCACCGCCGCTGCCTGTAACATGACAGAGGTCACATGAATAGTCTGATTTTATAGCTTATGTGAATTAATTGAAAACACTTGCAATTGTATTTTTGATCACTGTTTTAATATTCGGTTGTCTGCAGAGGCTCTTTTAACATAAATATACGCACATAAGATTATATATTCGCCATTGTAGTACCAAGTTTAGGGTAAACTTTACTAATAATTAAAAAAATAAAAATAAATGAACAAAAAATATAAATATTATATTATATATAATATAATATATTATATAATATTATAAATATTATATAAATATATGTACAATTGTTTTCTTTATTGTCAATCGTTTAATCATAATTATCAGTAGCTGACCTGCTCTCTTAATATTTCTCATTTATCCAGCTTAAATGAATATTTTCAAATTCAAACCTTAGGTATCACAGGCTACTGCATTAAAATGTTGCAAACCTCGACACAGGAAAGACTCTTATTATGACTTCAAGTGACTTAAGTCTGGGCTTTATTGCTTTATGCGAACACTGGCAAACACAGAAAAATTTGATGAAGTATACAATAAGAGGGTTCACATTGGCTGCAGGTAACTGTAGAAACCCTCGTAAACCTAAAACATTTTAAAAAAAACTCATACAACTCCAGGTCTTATGCAATGACAATATAATAATTAGAGGTGTGCGGATAGTGAATTATTTTTTCGGATCGGATCCGGATCGGATAGTTAGGGTTCGGATCGGATAGTTTTCGGATTCGGATACTCGCAATAAAAAAGTGAAATCAGACTTATCTAAGAATAAATTAGGAAAAAATCAATAAAATGTTACCTATCAAAATTATTAAATGGTACATAAAAAATCATAAATTCTTTATAGGATGAACAACAAAACTAAAATTTTTACTTCACTGCATTTAAAATTAATAATAATAAGTTTATTCCATCAATAAATACAAATTTACAAAATAACAATTACCAGTAACAAATTTTAATATGGCGTAATTCACAAATTAAATCAACAGAAACCTAATAATTCGCCATTAAATGACATCAACTTTCTACTAATTCATCAATTCATTCTACTAATAATCAAGTAATTTTCAATTTTATTTCACGGTTCAATTATTTTATGTATTACAATGATAAAAACAAATCACCATTAACAAAGAATCAAGATTTTGCGGCCGACGTCGTTCGCTCGATGCCATCGGCTATCTGCGTATCGGCAGGGGCAGTGACAATGCAGCTGCTATCAAACAAAGGCCTGTGCGCAGGCGCAGAGTTGGAATATTTGGCAGATAAAATACCGCGATCGGCTGTATAACAATATTGAAACCAGTGAAATTATGGTACCTCGTCGTAATCTAGTTAGTTATTCATCTTAAAATTATCTAAAAATGTAAAACTAATAACGCTTAAATTCATTTAACAAAGATAAAATGTAAATTGAAAACAAGTGGAAAATTTGTTGGTTATGTGAACACTGAACGACGAAATAGGCCAAATGTAAATTGGGCAACACTTTATCGTATTGCTGAAACCCGGAGTAGTTGAGAATGCGATAACTAAACAATTGATCGTCTACGTAGACGATCAGAATGAAGTAGTATTATTTTTGCCGGAAACTCCGTCGCAAAACGAGCTATTATGATTGTTTGTTACCAATAACATTAAATCAACAATTCAAGTTTTTTTCGTAGCCGAAATGAAATTTTATATGGAACAATCTCAAACCGCAATCTGATACTGCGCAAATGATACTGGTGCAACTTTCGATGACGCTATGCTTTGTATTTCACAATGCAATATCGTGTTGATCTTACGGTTACTTAAATGCGTAGTTGAAGAATCGAATAATCATACCGCATCCTCGGACCGCCCAATAGACAATAGACAATAGACAATATTCTTTATTTGTCGTTCTTACATTCCGATTGGATATGAATTGCGTAATTTCGTCATCTGCGGTCGTCATTCGTCATTCGAATCGCTATAAGTGTATCGCGTCTACCAGTCAACGACATTGTTTTGATGAAAGACTACGTAATTTCGTAGTAATAATCAAGGTTTAAGCAAAAATTATTCCGGCTTCGCGGGTATTAACTCGACGAAAATCTCGTTGTTTTTGTTCAAATTGCTGTATTATACAGTCTATCCGAAAATTCGGATATTTATCGGATCGGATCGGATATCTTAAATACATTCGAATCGGTTTCGGATATCCGATCAGATCTGAATTTTCGGATATCTGCACACCTCTAGTTTTGATGGATACTACCATTACAACCTGGGCACCAATATGAAGTCCTTTTCTTGATATTTTTCTCTAAACAGACTACACATAATCTGTTGTTTCTGTTGGGGAGAAGAGTCAGTTCATGTTTAAGCCCTAGGCAGTCCCCTCCTGGACCAGTTACGGAAACAGGCTCTCTTCGCTCTGTCGTAAGTTCCTCAACAATTTTTACTAAGAAATCTCTGTGACTGTGTGGTCTATCTGTATTCCGCTTATAAAGAATAAAAGCATTATGTAGAGCCATGTCAAGAAAATTTGTGAAAATCCGTTTCCAGTATTTCCTAGTTGGGCGGGAGCAAGAGTAGTGGTACATAGTTTTGTCCTTGGTGTCAACGCCTCCCATGAAGCGGTTGTATTTTGCAATAAGGACTGGTTTTACTACTGTTTTTACCTTTATATGGTTTATTTTCTGCATGGCAAGCAGTTGTCAAACAGTAAACCGGTTTTCGCTTTTTTGTCTCCCTAAACCCCACAAGTACATCTTTCTTCCGGAAATAACCAATCTGCCCAACTCCTAATTTCTTATTCAATAAACTTTTTGACAAACCTTTTGAATTTTTCTTTATTGTCCCTGTTAAATAAGTGGCTCTTTCCAATAACTTTTCAGCTAGGGGAATCTTTGTATACCAGTTATCGGTAAAAAGATGATAGCCCCTATCCAAAAGGTTTTTTTTTTAGTTAGTAGACCAATTACAACCTTTTGTGCTAGAGGATCATCCCCATCAGACATGAAATCTTTCCCACTGTACAATTCAGAGTGCAAAACATATGATGAGTCACTATCACATACTTCAAATTTCTTTATGCCACATCTGTTATACCTTTTGTTTGGCATGTACTGTATATAAGTACATCTATTCTTCATGCCAATAAGGCTTTCATCAATACAAATATTTTGTCTGGGAATGAAGAATACTTTGAATTTTGAATTTATTTCATTGATGTAGGGCCTAACTTTGTGCCAAGGGTCATAATCAGGTTGGTCTTTAGCAGGGGCCGGATTGTTATTGATATGTAGCATCGAATTTATAATTTGGAATCTTCTCAATGACATGGTCTCTGGGAAAAATGGTGATCTTTGGGTTCTACTGGTGTCCCAGTAAAACTCAATATTTTTCATTTGATTCAGTCCCATATTTATCATTATTGCTATGAATTTTTTCATTTTGGAGACGGTAACATCATACCACTGTCTCAAACGACTGTTTCTTCTTATTTCGCCATTCTCAGTCATGTTCCTAAAAGAATGTTGTGCAAAAACATTTGTCTTCCTGGTCAACATTTTCCAAATTGTTTGCGTAAAGAATAAATAAAAATACAATACCGGGTTGGAATTTCTGGGAGGGACATTTTGGATACCAGTTTGGGTTTCTCTAACTAAAAAGTCAGCCTTTTTTTCCGCCTCAGGGGGGAAAATGTTTACCCAAGTCATACCGTGAAATTCTTGGTTGGGTCTAGGAATATCATCTAGGTCTAGGTTTTCACTTTCATAACTAGACCTATGGTCATAGTCAGGAAAGTTTATTGTCTCTGCATCAGTTTCAAATGGTGTACCATGCTCCTCATTCCAATCCTGCAATTCATTGACATCTGGCCTATAATTGTCTTCACTTCCAGACGGGAATAAACTGGATAATGAATCAGAATCATACTGATCAGAATCAGAATTAGACCTATGAGTAGGCCTACTTTCAACAACAAAATCTGACTCAGCATCAGACACATCATCACCACTAGAAATAGGCTCTTCTAAAAGGTCTCTCAGGTCACTAGACCTATCCCTATAGTTTTCACCCAAAACCAGTGTTAGTTCAAAAACACAACTTATACTTTATTATTATTAGTTTATGAAAATTCACCAAATCAAACATGTAAACATACCTGAAAACACAAGACACATCAATTCTAACCTACTATAAGCATTTTAAAATAACAAAATCCATCCACAGTTTTTAAATTTAAAACAATACTAAAAAGTTAGGATAACATCTGAACTAGTTACAATATTTTGTATTATTCCAAAAAACAACAAACTGTTAACCTAAAACACCGTTTTAAGTGAAGCAACAATGCTTACAAACATTAATACGACGACGCTTCAGCTGTCAGCAGTCGACAACGCAAGCGAAACAGACGAACATAGTGAAGAAGTAAAAGTTTGTAAAATCAGTTATATCCATCGGATTTATTCGAAACCAACAGCGAATGGTAGATTAAATGATTTTCTATCGATTGGTATGCAATAAAACACGATTAAATGAAGGAATCGTGGAGAGAAATTGACTTTTCCAACCGAATGCAAATGCGCCGTATATACGGCGTTGCCATTTTAGAAGGTGCTTATTACGCCGTAAATACGGCTAATGCCAGCTGGAGGGTTAATAATTCCCCCCCCCCCCCCCCGGTAATACCAAGCTTTTTTGAGCTGGTTTTGCTCAGTGATTTGACCTTACACTTCATACCAAGTTTCATGGAAAACGGTTGGAAAGTAAGGAAGAAATTGATATTTTTATATTCTCCATAAGAATAACATTGGGCGCTTTCAGACAACGTACTGCGTTTATCGTGAACAGTAAATTTAACTTTTCTCTGGAACCGTTAGTCGTAGACAAATAATTCAAAATACTAATTTGTTTAGTTTTTTAAGCTGGTTTCAATGGTACCAGTCAAGTTATACTTTACTTTTATTGTTTTCGCTGAAAATTAAAAAATTTGATTTTTTAATTTGACATTTAAAAGCCCATAACTTTTGAACCGTCATTTTTACAGACATGCGGGTGGTGTCAAACTATTTATTACTCTGTGCACTATAAGCTATCAAATTTTAATCAAAATCGTTAGAGCCGTTTTTGAGAAAATTGGATTTTTCACGTTTAAGGGTTTTTAGAGGTGAACTACCCTTAAAAATCAAAAATTCAAAAAAATGAAAAAAACGCCTGGAGATACGGTGACTATATACATGCCAAATTTCATCTAAATCGGACCAACGGGGTAGGCTGTGGCACTGTACACATCCAGACACACACACACACACACAGACAGACAGACATCACGTCAAAACCCACTTTTTTGGATTCAGGGGACCCCAAAACGGATATATCCACCCTCAACTCAAATTCGAAAATTTTGACGAAAACAATACTTTCTCCATATACTAGGTATAAGGGGAGAAAGTAAAAGGGAAACACACTTTTTACATGAAATTAAGACATTTAATGAAGGTAATTTGAAATACACCATAAGTTTATGTTTATGACTGACTGAACTACTCTACTATATAAAAAATCTAATTTGAAAATATTGCAATGAGTTCGGCTTGATGAATTCATCTGTTGGTTCGATTAAAAAAAAACAAGCCCGAACACACGTCTGCTATCTTACGTCCCTCCTCACACGCTCTTATAACTCACATCTTTTCTTCAGCAAAACCTTTCTCTTAAAACTTGCCATTATTTTTCAATACTGTATTCGTAAATTAAAATAAGGAAAAACAAACTGTAAAAGACATACACTGAACTAACGATATTTGCACGAACTGTAGGTACGTACGATCGGCATCACAGTGCTTTAATGCGACGTGAGTCACTGACACTGACCTTGATGACCGGCGACAGCGGATATAGGATAGGGGAGGGGATTGGGGTGGTTAGCGGTAAGACAGCAATAAAATGTCGTTTCTAAAAATATAATAGGGTATCTAGCTAAACAATAGCTGCGGCCCTCACGTTGCACCACCGACTGAACTTTCTCTATTTAGCTATATGATGCCTTCATCTCGGCCCGATTTTCTTGACGTTATATACGAGGTTTGAGAATTTACTGACGATATATCCGAGGTTTTTTCCTATGTAAATACATATAGTTTGGCGGGACCTAAAAATAAATGACGTTATGGCCGAGGCCGCAATAACCGAGTTACTGTATATATATATATGTATATATATATATATATATATATATATATATATACATATATATGTCTGTGAACTAATTTATCAACAGGTATTGATTGATCAATCTTGTCACATACTTGTACTATTATTGTCATATTATTGATTTGGAAATTCACTGAGTACGCAGGTCTGCTGAGACGGGGGTATTCTAGTTGCTTGTCACCGATATATCAGTGACAGAACCATATCGGTGACTTTGTCACCGGTACAGAAATAACACATATTCCTACCGATACGCAGATGGATAGCCGATGGCATCGAGCCAATGTCGTCTGTCAAATCTTGGTTCTTTGTTAATGGTCAATTGTTTTAATCATTGGAATAAATAAAATAGTTGAATCATGAAATAAAATTGAGAATTATTACTTATCAATCTATCCATGGTTTATGTAACTAACTTTTAAGAACTGTAGATGTAATTTAATCACGAATTATAAGGTTTCTGTTGATTTCATTTGTGAATTACGCCATATTAAAGTTTGTTACCGGTACTTTTAAATGCAGTGAAGTAAAAATTTTAGTTTTGTTGTTCATCCTATGAAAAATTTATGATTTTTTATGTCCCATTTAATAATTTTGATAAAATTTTATTAATTTTTCTAATTTATTCTTAGATAAATGTGATTCCACTGTGTTATTGGGAGTATCCGAATCCGAAAACTATCCGATCCGAACCCTAACTATCCGATCTGAAAAAATAATTCACTATCCGCACACCTCTAAGAGAAATGAATCACTCCATTTGTAAAAACAATCGGTGAGACACTTAGCAACTAAGTGTGATATGTTTGTTAACATTTTTTCTTTTTTTACTTCAAATAGTTGTACTTATATAATATATTGTTTGATGTACAATTTTATCCTAAGTAAATCATAGAAAACAGAACAAAGAAATGTTAATAAATAAAATTTTTATAATTGTTTACTAAATGATTTTTTTCCAATTTTTAAAGATCCACCGTACCTAGGGCTGGCAATTTTCCAAACATTTCCTTTAACATCATATCAAATTACATTTTCACCACAAAAAATATTCATTTTTTTGTTTGATTTATTGTTTGTTTTGTTGATCCTGTTGTGATCCACTGTCACATCAACCCCAAAACACATTTGTCAATTTGTACTTTCCTGCCTATATATAGCGTTTACCAATAAACTTTGTTGTTACCAAACTATGTACATTCTAAACTAATTCAACAGATCTAAAGAATTTATTATTTTGATATTTTATATATTTTGACTCTTATTATTGCTTTTAATTTATTTAAAAAACAGGTATAGAGTAGTAAATTTGATTTTCATTATGCATTTGTACCGTATTGTGGTTTTTTTATGCATTTCCTTGCGGTTTTGGCTTTCTTGATAAAGATTTTCAATCAACCAAAAAGTTTATCTGGGGTTTCTTTCATAAGTATACAGAAACATTATTTTTTTACAGCTTTTTTACTTGTGTTTCGGATATATTTATATAGTAGTGTGATTTGAAATAAAGGCCTAATTCCTAAAGGATTGTACATAATAGTTATTAAAAAGAGCGCAAGGTTATCTCTAGTAGTTGATCTGTGTCTGTAATATTTTTGTAAAAATACTTGTATATTTAGCCTGTATTGTATTGTTCGAGCACTGCAATTTTTAATATTTGTTGTCACTCCTGATAGAACTAGATCTGTTACCCGTATTGCGCTCTAGAATTTAATTCGTGCAGTATTATGTATCTTTTGTAATCAATGGAAATATTTCTGATTTGGAGACATTCATTAAAAGAGAGCTTTAAAATATAGATTTTAAAATAATTTATTCAATCTCCTTTAGTCTGAAATCTTGTACATTTATTATCACAAGATTTTCAGATACAATTTATTTACAACACTTTTATTTAAAAACAAATAAACCCTTCTATGACTATGTAAATATATTTTACTAATTCTTGTTGTGTAAAGATTATAAATTCTCTTTTGGAGGCTATTAAAACCAACTTTCACTTTTTGCTACTATAATGTTTATGGATTTTCATGTTTTTATTTATATTTATTTAAAATGCCTAAAAATCTGAAACCTTATATTCATTTATGTATCTAAAGTAACAGTACTTGAATGTTTCTTCAATGTAGAACATTGCAGTGTGGTGTTTTGTAACCAAAGTTTGATTTTGTTGTATATAAGACAATTTATTGTAAAATATTTATACATACTCAGTAGGAGCATTTACTCATCTGAAAGGCCTATAAGATCATTGCTATAGAAGCATGCATATGTATAACCCAGCTGACATGCTACTGTATATTCTTGTAACACACATGTATTGTATATAGACTGAATCACGTAAAAATAAAACACATATTGATATATAAATAAATAACTAACCAGTTGTTTTATTTTCCCCTAGCTATCTTTGATTTTGTTTTTATTTTATCCCAGTTTTGTGATAATATATGTAGAAAGTATTTCTTATCTTAAAAATTTTTTAATTTGTGTTTTCTGTTCGGGAGCGTGGAATTGGTTCAGGGCGGAACTGGTGCAGGGTGGAACTCAAGCAGTTCTTACCCGGAAAGGCCGCCATCTTCCACGCCTTCCGGCCAATGACAAAGCATCAACTATCGTACTGTTTGGCTATCCTGAAGTAATACCAACCTAAAGCGGGTGTTTCCTAAAAGATACGATGATTTCCTTTACCTTTTAGAAATGGAAAGACGTGGTAATTTCTGTATGATCACAAATTAATAAAAAGCCAATGTTTTCCTCCTCCTTTGTAATTTTAACAAAGGAGTTTGTTATTTTTTTTTATCTACATGTTAGTCCATTCAGTGGGATGTGATTAACGAGTTCCTTTTATTAATATCATCAGCTCAACTAATGTTGTATTGCCATGAAAAAACGGTTATTTCACCTATGCTCTTAATTTGGCAGAGGTTAAGTGGATGATAGGGAAAAATCTTGCATCTAATATTCCACTAATGACCTACAAGATACTTTTATTCGTTTTAAATACCTTTGTGCAAAAGCTGCATTTATCGGACAACGGCCAATACACATACCGGTACTTTGCATCATGCCATTATATAATAAAGACGTCTTCCATAATATAATAGATTTCATTGTTTTTAGCGAATTTCCCATAGGGAAGAAGCTATTACCGTAGGTCTCATGGTGAGACTTAAGCCCGGGACCATGTTATTTTTTCTTCTTTAGGTGCCCAGAGTCCAAAAACAATAGTCGCTAAATATATATATATATATATATATGTATATATATATGTGTCTGTGAACACGATAACTCTCGTAAAAATGGTCCAATCAAGACCAAATTTGGTAGAGATGTGTATTCCTACAAGTGCTCGGACGAGTTCGTAAACCAGACATATCGGTCAATGGGAACGGGTAGTTTGGGGGGGTTTTGTACCCCAAAATGGGGTTTTTTGCGTTTTTCACATGTAATTTTTAAATATTTTTAATTTTATATTTCACCATTGGAATCAGCTTAAAAAACTACACAATTAAGTTCCTTAAAGTTTTTCTCTATCTCCAACGGTTACCGAGATATTAAAAAATATAAACACAGTACGTTGTATTGTGGGGCTCCATTCTTATATTACAAAAAAAATTATTTCCCATAAAATATATATTTTTGGATAAAACTTCATATAGCTTATCACAAAAAATCACCAATTTCACTTAAAATATTTATATTTTTAAAATAATCAGCAACTCTACTCCATACAAATATAAAACAGTGATTATTAATAAAATATAATAATTTACAATAAAAATTAAAAACACCTAACATCAAAAACCTATGACAACACAAATCATAAACAACAAAAAACAAACAAAACACATACAATACTATCCACACTAAATAAACAATAACAAAAACACAAAAAAAAACCAAAAACAAACCACAAAAAAAAAAAACAAACAAAATAGAAAACAAAAAAAAAAAAAAAAACAAACTAAAAAAAAAAAACCCAAAAAAAAATATATCATATATAAAAAATATTAAAAATAAGTAACCATACAATAAACAAAATCAAAAAAAACATCAAAACCAATAAAAGACAACAAACCAAACAAAAATAAAAAAAAAAAAACCCCAAAAAATAAAAAACAAACAAAAATATAAAAAAATAATATATAAAAAAAAAATAAATAACATAAAAAACAATAAATAAATCAAAATAAAAAATATTAAATCAAAATAAATAAAAAAAAAATCATAAAAATAAAAAAACAAAAAAAACACATTATGAATATAAACAAACAAAAAATAAAAAATAAAAAATAAAAACAATAAAAACAAAACCCAAAAAACAACCCAACAAAAAAAAAAAATTAAAAAAAATATAATCAATCAAAAAACAATATTTCAAAATAAAAGATATATACATCAAAAACTTTTTTACCTACTTAACAACAAACAAACTTATAAAAAAAAGAAAACTCTGCCGCACAAAATTAAGCCAAAACACAAACACAAAATAAAAAACACAACCAAAAAAAAAAAAAAAACCAAAAAATTAAAACAAAACCCAAACAACACCAAACAAAATTAATCACCAAACATAAAATAAATAAACAAACAAAAATAACAAAAAAAAAACACATAATAATCATACATAAAATCTTTCATAACAAAACCTCCTAACACCCATATATATAATACCAACAAAACTCAAAATATTAACCAATATTCCAATATTTATATAAAATTTTATAAAATATTATACAAAAACAAACAAATTTTGGACATACACAACTAGAACATTTTACAATAACAAACCCAACACAAAAAAAAATTTCTGTGTTAAAATATATATATATATTATACAACAACATATGTGTTTTTTTTGTATATAACATAACCAAAATCTATTTGTAAAAATAAAATTTACTACTATACATGGTACATAACAACATACATATATTACTCGTATCAAACCTAAATCTTTAACACAAAAATCCTCACCCTCAACTGTATTAACAACGAAACATTTAACATATATATTATACAAACAACTTATGATTAAACAATTGTAAAAAAATAATTAAAATATCAATTAAACAATATTTTACTAATATTACTCAAGCATTGATTATACATATAAATTAAACTCAATCATACAATTAAATTATATCAAAATAGCATTTTACAGCTGATATCACTTAAAAGCCAAATTAAAAACAAACGCTCACAAAAAAAATCAAAGATAAAAAAAATCGATTTTTATCATTAATAACATCATTAAAAATATTTTTCACTAAATACGCTCAATATTACCACAGGCGCTTAAGAACTGCAAACTCACTTTTTATGTTAATCAAAAAAATTCAATTGTTTAAAAACCTTACATTCATATCTCACATTAATACATCACAAATGTATGTATATTTATGTTTGGAGTGACTCCTTAAATTGGACTGAGCCCTAATTTTTATCACATGTTTGTCATTTTTACACATATTTGGTTATCTCTGTATTTTCTATAAAAGAGGATGTTTGTATATGTTTGTATGTTTGAAGTTAATGCGCTTGGACACCGTTGGACGATTTTCCATTAACAATGGTGCACATATATAATATTTCATGGGGAAGGTTTGTGGATCATCAATTTTGTTGTAGCTCAATTGGGTTTCTCCCTAGAAGCCCAAAAAGGATCCCATACTATAAAACCAAAACTTGTGAGGAATAAAACTTTACAATGAAATAAAAACACCATGGAAACAAAACATTATGTATTTTAAATTATTGTTAACATCATCTTGGAGAGTCATATTAATGAGTAGTAAAATATTTGTTTGTACAAAGATTAATTTATAATAATCCAGTTACCAATTTACAACCTCTGGCCTCTTCAAAATCAGCAGTGCTCTCGACTTGGTGTAAGACCTCAGGCTTCATCAAAATCAGCAGAGCTCTCGGTGTTATTTAGACATTCAAAAGTGCATAACTGTTGAACCGTTATTTTTACAGGCATATGGGTTGTATCATAATATATTACTCTTTGCACTATTATTGCAAATTGTAATTAAAATCTTTAGAGCCTTTTTAGAAATTAAAATGATGAACTCTGATGGTTGTACAAAATGAACACAAATTCGCCACACTTTTATTTTGTTTTTTTTTTAAGGATTTCTGGAATATTTATTTGTGAATTTTTTATGTTTTATTTTTTGTTTAAAAAAAATAAATATGTTTTATTTGTTTGTCCCAGTGAAATTATTAGTTGCTATTTGTTTTGGGGATTGAAATTAATGAATGTTAGTTTATTGATATACATACTATTATACGAAGGTTTGTATTTATAATATATTTAATCACACGGATCTCGAAAACGGCGGCGAGGATTTTCTTTAAATTTTGGAAATAACTAATTTCCGAGTAGAAAATAAGTTCTAGATAGGTCTAATGTCCAGGAAAATTCGTGTTTTCTTGTAATATTAAGTTTAAAATCTAAAAATTTAACATTACGCTTATGGAGAATCACATGTAAATTTGCACACTGATCTCGAAAACGGCGCCGAGGATTTTCTTTAAATTTTGGAAATAACTAATTTCCGAGTAGAAAATAAGTTCTAGATAGGTCTAATGTCCAGGAAAATTCGTGTTTTCTTGTAATATTAAGTTTAAAATCTAAAAAATTTAACATTACGCTTATGGAGAATCAAATGTAAACAATGCAAACCAAAACAGCTGTTTATAAACGTTTGACAGTTCTTGATTGAAGACGGCAAAGAACAATATGTGAATAGAGGTTTTTCATAAATATTTGTTTATGTATGTAATAAATGTAAAATTATCAGGTTACTAAACAATTTGTAAAAACTTAAGGATAACATAGCTGTGCGAAATAAAAGCAGAAAAAGTATTTCCAAAATCTTCGGTGTTTTGATAGAAAACGTATTCGTTGTATTGCTTGAAGCCACTGTAACAAACTAATTAATTGATGTAAATTAAATCTCTCTTTTGCTTTTCAATCCTCATTCCGTTTATAAAAAATCCAATACTATAATACGAGCAAGGTTTGTATATATATATATATATTTGCACACGGATCTCGAAAACGGCGCCGAGGATTTTCTTTAAATTTTGGAAATAACTAATTTCCGAGTAGAAAATAAGTTCTAGATAGGTCTAATGTCCAGGAAAATTCGTGTTTTCTTGTAATATTAAGTTTAAAATCTAAAAATTTAACATTACGCTTATGGAGAATCACATGTAAATTTGCACACTGATCTCGAAAACGGCGCCGAGGATTTTCTTTAAATTTTGGAAATAACTAATTTCCGAGTATAAAATAAGTTCTAGATAGGTCTAATGTCCAGGAAAATTCGTGTTTTCTTGTAATATTAAGTTTAAAATCTAAAAATTTAACATTACGCTTATGGAGAATCAAATGTAAACAATGCAAACCAAAACAGCTGTTTATAAACGTTTGACAGTTCTTGATTGAAGACGGCAAAGAACAATATGTGAATAGAGGTTTTTGTTTTATGTATGTAATAAATGTAAAATTATCAGGTTACTAAACAATTTGTAAAAACTTAAGGATAACATAGCTGTGCGAAATAAAAGCAGAAAAAGTATTTCCAAAATCTTCGGTGTTTTGATAGAAAACGTATTCGTTGTATTGCTTGAAGCCACTGTAACAAACTAATTAATTGATGTAAATTAAATCTCTCTTTTGCTTTTCAATCCTCATTCCGTTTATAAATAAACGGTACCAGTGGACTGACACATACTTTCTCCCTTAAGTAAATTTAAAAATATCTGTAATATATATGTTACAAGTTAATCTAAATATATTTATAGATTGCTCAAAAATAATATCTATTTTTAATAAAAAACACGAGAGACAAAGTTAAATTAATTGTTCTTGTATGGGGGAAAAGTAACACCAAGCTTTTTTGAGCTGGTTTTGTTCGGTGATTTGATATTTCATACCAAGTTTATGGAAAACGGTTAAAGTAAGGAAGAAAATTGATTTTTTATATATTCATAAGAATAAATTTTGATCTCGAAACGTTCTCGAAAACGGCGCCGAGGATTTTCTTTAAATTTTGGAAATAACTAATTTCCGAGTATAAAATAAGTTCTAGATAGGTCTAATGTCCAGGAAAATTCGTGTTTTCTTGTAATATTAAGTTTAAAATCTAAAAATTTAACATTACGCTTATGGAGAATCAAATGTAAACAATGCAAACCAAAACAGCTGTTTATAAACGTTTGACAGTTCTTGATTGAAGACGGCAAAGAACAATATGTGAATAGAGGTTTTTCATAAATATTTGTTTTATGTATGTAATAAATGTAAAATTATCAGGTTACTAAACAATTTGTAAAAACTTAAGGATAACATAGCTGTGCGAAATAAAAGCAGAAAAAGTATTTCCAAAATCTTCGGTGTTTTGATAGAAAACGTATTCGTTGTATTGCTTGAAGCCACTGTAACAAACTAATTAATTGATGTAAATTAAATCTCTCTTTTGCTTTTCAATCCTCATTCCGTTTATAAAAAAATCAGTTGATCACAGGCTAATAATAACGGTATGGGTAATTAAACAGTAAATGATCGGCTTTGGCTTTTGGAAAAGACGTTAAACGACATCGTTCAATTGACTAACCTCGTAGCCGAGTTGTAGCATGTCGGCCTCAAGAACTATAGGCCGCGAGTTCCATCCACATAAATGTTTTCATTGAGTAATAAATGTGTTTTAATTTTTCTAATTAATTTTTATAATAAATTTCTTATTCTAAACGAGCAAAGCTCGGTCACCAGGTACTTATTATAAAACAATGCTATGATTCAGAAAACTTTATCTTTCCCATAAAAGCCTTATTACAGTTACGTTTGGTTTTGAAGGAATGTTATTCATATGTGTCATCGTTTCAGTATTGTTATTATCTAAGCTGCGACCCAAAATATATATCTTTCACAACGAACCCGTAATGCTATTCGACTTCAGAACATGGCCAATATTAAAGTTAACATGTATTAATCGTTAATCAAGGTTACTGGTTTGAGAACTATATATATACAGTGTGTTCATATGCGACTGTAGAAAAACTTCATATAATTCAGCTGGTAAAACCAAACACCATAGGACAAATAACGCCTATCCGGAAACAGTTTTCTGTCCGTCGATCGGTTTATAATTTTAACATATTAATTAATTTCTAAGGAAAATATTACCGTTATTAATAGGGATAGTAAATAACGCTTCTACTTATTAGCATTTCGCCTTGCAATCATAGATGGCTCGTAAGTTTATACCCGCCTAAGTTCAATGGCTTTGTTTAATGAGGTTAGGTAAATCCTTTCTAACCTCCAATCGTTTTAGTAAAAACCTTAGTTTCTTTGGATTTCAATGTATGGTAGGCATATGTCATAACCGCAGTAGTCAGTTAATATAATAAGTAATGTTAATTTATTACTTAAAATCAATGCAATATCGTTACCACTAGGCCGACAAGGCACTGGCCTGGAGCGCCAAATTTTGAGTGGCACTGCAATACCGGGCCGTTTTTAGTAAATGTTGTTAATGAACACTGAGTATGTGAGCACTCTGTGGGTTGTATTTTATTGTATATTAAACATGGAATATTTATTTTTAGAAGAAACTTACTATTTCATCTAATAATTTCTCTCTGTTAAATTAATTTACTAGATAAAATTTTCAGTAAAACCTTCAGTTTTTTTTTAGAGTCCATCAAATAAATAATTCTGGTAGTACTCGTTCGGTGGTGCAATATCCAGTCTACACTAATTTTGCCCGTCCAAATCATTTATTAACTAGGCTACATCAAAACAGCTATTTTCTATAATTAATATCTCGCCAATAAACGTTTACCCAACTTGAAAGGAAAAAAATACATTAAATAAAAGATGAAAATTGAGTAATAATTCTGTGTTTAAAATGGATTGGTTCAGGAGAAAGCTCACATTGATGATACATTGTACGATAGTTTTTTGGATCCCCATAATTGTACACTATATCCAAGGGTTGGCAATGAGAGATTGTCGAGAGTGGGAAGGAAGAGGGCGTGGCCTATTCAGAAATAGAACTGCTGGAGTTCCGCGCTGTGGCAATTCCGTCCTGAACTAGTTCCTTGTACTCTTCTGTTCTGTGGTTTTTTAATTTTCTTTTATTAGGGATATATCACCCCTAAAAAACTTGGTAAATTCAAAAAAGGGGCTTGCCTATTTCTCAACCAATTTTCATGAAAACTTTGTATACAGCAAAAATACCTACCTGGGTAGGTCTCCATTTAAAAAAGGTAATCAAATTTAATCATAAGTCCACATTGCCCAATACAACCCGCTCAACAATTTTTTAATACCCCTACCTTTCTCAAAATTTGTACTAAGAGGTTTTGTATGAATAAAATTTGATAACCATTTTAAAACGTCAGCATTTTAAATGTTATTTCAAATAATAAAATAAGAATAACTTGATATTTTTATTAATGGTACTGTATATATTATTTAGTTTCTATTAAGGGGAGAAAGCATATGTACGTTCCCTGATAATTGTTAAATTAGTAAATCAAGTATTAAGTTTGTCTTCTAGTTGTCTTAGTACATACAGATAAATACGATTAAACTGAAGTGTTTTCAATAGTACACGCATATGAGCATGTTCAAAACTTAATCTTTTTTGTAATTTAAAACTATTTACACCAGAGTCCGGTAATCTGAAAGTCCCGGCTAATCTGAATTACCTGATGGGGAAAAAGGTTATTGAGTTTCAATTAAAAACAAAGCAATGTAATCTGAGTTATAACACTTAAATCTACAGCACGGTATCTTTAATAATACAGTCCTTTTTGTTTTGGGGTCTTTCGACGCCTCTCGGTATTTTTAAATGTTTTGATGGTCCAAACCCCGGTCTTGTTACTACCTAACGTCGACCTGTTGTTAGGAAGCATCGTTAATTAATAGCCCAATGACAAAATGTTATCTGGGTCCAGATTCATCCCTTGCGAAATTCGATCCAGCGACCTTCAGTTTTGATGGCAGGCTCTATACCACTCAGCCACCCAACCAGTCTTAACCCTATGAGTGCCGAGTGTCTTGATCTGAGAGGCGCTGCTACTGTAGCTTGAGTGCCGAGCGTCTCAGATCGAGACGGTCTTTCCTTCGTGAGAAATATAATATAGGGTGGCGCAGATGGATCGGGTGGTTTTAAAATACTTGTAAAACTGTCAATTTTAAAGATATTGGATTGAAATAAAGCACAAAAGGTGTAGTTACAATGGAAATTTATTATCATAAAATTTTTTAGGTTAGTTTTTAAAAATTACATCCATCAAATGCCCTCCTTCTCAAGCTACGCATTCCTGGAGTCGGTCCTTAACGTTCCGCATTGCCCGCTCAATCACATCACAAGGAATTGATGTGATTTCGTTGTGAATGACTTCCTCCAGCTCCCTGATGGTCCGGGGTTTGTTCGTGTAGACCTTTGCTTTTAAATAACCCCATAAGAAAAAGTCACATACCGTGAGGTCTGGTGAGCGAGGGGGCCAATGGACATCTCCATTACGGGAAATCAAACGGCCAAGGAATAGAGCGCGTACAGCTTGCATTGAAATCCTAGCGGTATGTGCAGTTGCCCCGTCATGTTGGAACCACATATTGTCCATGTCGTAATTGTTCTGTTCAAGTTGAGGGAGAAGAAATTCTTCAACCATTTTCACATAACGCAGCGAATTGACAGTAACTGCCTGCTCCCTTTCATTTTCAAAAAAGTAAGGCCCAATTATCCCTACCTTAGAAACCCCACACCAAACTGACACTTTGTCAGTATGGAGAGGCCGTTGGTGTAAGTCTCTTGGGTTAGTGTCGGCCCAGTAACAACAATTTTGCTTGTTGACGTAGCCGTTAATGTTGAAGTGAGCCTCGTCAGACATCATGATAATTAGGTTTTCATCTTCCAATAACGCCAACATCCGTTGGCTAAACCCTTTGAAGATGGTCTGTTGGGAGAATCTTCTGTACCACCATTATTTTATAGGGGTGGAATTTCGGTTCTTTGTTAAGAATTCTTTGAAGGCTCCGACGCGACATTCCAAGAGCTTGAGCACGACGTCTCGTTGATCGACGTGGGCTCGTAATGACATCGCGTCTCACACGCTCCACGTTCTCAGGCGTTCTTATTGTTGGAGTTTTAGGCGTCCAGTTTGGAGCACATGAACCAGTAGTGCGGAAATTATGCACCCAACTCAAATATTGTATCTCGCTTAGGAACACTACCGCGAGGTGGGATGTTGAAACGCCGGCGAAAGGCACGCGTTACAGCAACAATAGATTCGTTATTGCCTATAAACCCTTCCACTGCGAAAACGCGATGCTCAACGGACCACGTGGCCATCATGACTGACTGCCAGTCGGCAACTGAAACTTCCGTTCCCCCCACCACAGCACGAAGACCGCCAAACACCTGACTCCCCCCTCCAAACGTACAGTCTAATTCAAAACCACCCGATCCATCTGCGCCACCCAGTATGGCCTAGTTATGTAATAAAAAGTACTACTTAGCAAAAGCAAAAGCAGCTTATAGCCTGTGGAGATAGGCTTAGTTATGCAATAAAAGGTACTGCTTAGCAAAAGCAAGTTAATCCTGTATAGGCTATCCAACAGGTTTTATGCCTAATTTTACAGTCGTCATGAAAATATGATATTTATACTTATACTTATTCTAGGCCTAGTTTTGTTCAGCATCATTTGTAGCTAGTAATCATGATTTGTATATTTCTGTTAAAATAGTATTTATATAAAAGATTTGATTATCATAAATCTACCTATCCACCTTAAGGCCTAGTAAGTCATGTCTTACTAAGTTAATTTGTTGTTTGTGTGATATTTTAGTTTAAAAATATCCAAAATTATTTTATTTTGTTTTTCAGCGCTTTAGTGTCTTGTTTCACTGTTCCACTTAGTTTGAGTTTTCAGCGTGTGGTAAGTCTTTGGGGTGGACTGGAGTCACTAGTAGTATCGGATCGAAATTAAGCTTGAATGAGTCTTTAGAGTGGACTGGAGTCACTAGTAGTTCGGATTAAAATTGGACTAGATTGAGTCTTGGAGTGGACTGAAGTCAATACGGATTGAGGTTGAATTTGACTGAGTTTGGTGACGTCACTGGTTTCTGCTATGCCTATTTTGAACAATTTGCTGCATGACTTCAAGTTAGAATAGAAAAATAATTAAACATTTTCAAGTAAAAAGCCTTTGGTGGGATTAAGGCTGGGATTTTTACAGTTGTTGAGATAAAAGTTTTGCTCATTTAGGTCGGCAAATAAAAAAGTTCTGGGCTTTTGAAAATTTAAGGTGGTGATCTTACAGACGTAATGGTGTATCCAATGACGGTTCCAGTTGATATCAATTTATTTAATTTTGTTCACTGCTTGGTAAAATTTATTGTTTTATTTCACTGAGAATCACTTTGAATGCGGGCATTTTGTTATCGCATACGAACCATTATCTGACATTTTTGCAAAGATTATAAACAACTTAATTTAATTAAAAATCTAATATATATACGATGCCAGGTGTAACTCACTCACTGACTAGGGATACTAATTCTAACCCACTTCTAGAAATGCTGGAGACTTGAAATTTGGCATGAACCTTCCTTTAGGTCTACAACCGACAGGAAAATTCCCAAATCTTACAATTTTTCATTACGGACCGAGAAAAAAAATGTTAAAGTTTTCCCGTATAAAATGCATTGGGTCGATTTCATGAAATGCAAGGTTTCACTATTTCGCTGAAAAATGTGACTTTCCGATGAGCTAGAGACTTGAAATTTTTTATGAACGTTTTTAAAAGGTCACTTTAAGTAATCGAATCGTCGGAATTCCAAAATTTTAATTTTTACTACCCTAAAAAAAATCTTAAAATTTTTCAAAAAAAATCTTTGTTTTTCGGCTATATCTTTTTAACAAAAGGTCCTATCGAAAAACAGAAGGCTTCTTGTGCCACGGATTTTGCAAGATCTACAACTTTGGTCTCTTGACTTTTTCTCGTATCTCGTCTCCTTTACCCTTAGATAGCGTTTGATTTTTTGAAAATCTACATTTTTACCCACATTAAGCTCCCCTGTTTTGTTATTATAATACATAGAGCTTTTATATTTGATACACACCTTCCTTTTATCACCCTTAAAAGGAAATCAAAATAATATTACATAATATTTAATTGAAAAATGAAAAATTTTCATATATCGGAAATTTAGTTGATTTTCCCAAGTTCCGATAGTAGTATATAAATGCAGGTTCATGATCAATTTATAGACAAGGTTTTTGTATGTGGCTTTCAGACGACCTGTTGATTTTTAATCTCTTTATGTGTGTGTCAAATAGTTTCTCTAAGTAGAATATGACTTTTTCTCGTATTTTGACTCTTTCACCCCTAAATAACGTTACATTTTATGAAAATTCCTTTTTTATGCAATTTTCTTCTTGTTCCGTTATTAAAATAAATCGAGGGCTAATATTTTACGTGCACCTTCATTTTACAACCATAAGTGAGAATACGCAATAATGTTGCAACTTATATATCATTTTGAAAATGTTAGTTATTTTCCGTAAGTACTAAGAAAATTCCGCTTCTGGTCAAGTTATAACCAATGTTTTCCTATGTGTCTTTCAGATGACCTGTTGCATTAATCTGTTTATGTAGAATATAGTGCAGATAACTTAGTTTTTAACTTTTTATGGCTTAAAAAATTAAAAAAATAAATATTTTTAGTTCTTTTATATATTTCTTGAACGAGATGTTCTCAAAGACTGAGAGTGACGTACCATACGGATTATTGAAGATTTATATCTTTGTTAATATTACTTTTTATCGTAACTCATTCCCTTAATTCCAAGAAAAGGTTTTTTTATTTTTTTAAATTATTACCATATTACATTATAATAGTACATAGAGCGCTAATATTTCGTTACAACCTCACTTTAATCACCCTTAAGAAGAAAACGTAACAATTTTACAACAATTTTAATAAAGAAATGAAAACTTATAAAATATGGGACATTTAATTGATTTTCCTTAAGCTCTGGATGGCTTTAAGTACATGGAATTAGATATAATATCTACAATTACCAGCAAATCTACAAATTTATACCACCCTACAACAATCACTTATATTACGATTGTATTACGACAACTCAGATAAAAATCTTTAATCAATCTCGGCATTGCTTTAACAACAAAGACTACAACACGTTACTAATATCATAAAATAATTGTCCAAAATATAATTTATATATTTTTCGTGCATTTGATTTTGGTTATAAACAACAGTTCATCTATGTTATACTTTTATTTTATTTTGAAATTTCTACAAAAAAATTCTAAAAACTAAGCGATTCTGCCGACACCTATAAGGGGGCCTGGGGGCGGAGCCCCCAGCGAGCGAAGCGAGTATTACAATATACAGACAAACAAACAGTTAAATTGAAACAATAGATTTAATGAAATGAATTGAAAAACTAGTTCAAAACTGTAACTCATCGACAGAATAATCAAAACTGGCAACTAAAAAATCAAGTCAGCTGAGCTGTTATCTATAATCTTAATATTATAAAGAAGAGGTGGTGTCTGTATGTTTGTTTGTGGGTTTGTTGTGGCAAGTGAATGCGAAAAATACTGAACCGACCGGTTTGAAATTTTACACAAAGGTAGATCTTAAACTCATGCAACACATAGGCATACTCATTTCCTTAAAATCCTCTAGGGCTACGCCCTGTGAACGTCCTAAGTTCCAATGTTTACATTTTTAGAGAATGAAAACATAAAATTACTTGAATGTCAACAGCTGTGAATACTAAAATTTGACAGTTCGAGAAGAAGGAGAAGAAGAAGAAAGAGCTGCCGTGACCGTCCTAGGTTTCAATGTTTACATTTTCTAATGACAACATCCGTTTGCACTATATTTTGACAGTTCGGGAAGAAGAAGAAATGAAGTTGATTTTTCAGATAAACTGCTGGATCGAAATTAGTGAATTATTTGAAATAGCGGAATGGTAGATTTTAAGTTTTTTTCCGACGACTGTCTCTATTACATTAATCCTTATCCTCTCCCAATATTTGACATATGTTACTTTGAAATGTTGTAGACACTCGTGTTTTGTCATTTTGTAAACAATGAAGAATTAATTAACAATACCTTAAATGTATCAGTAGAGCCTACACCTTTTAGCCTTTTTAGCCCGTGCGAAGAACGGGTACTTTGGCTAGTTCAAACAAAACACGGCTGAGGACTGAGGAGAGGGGTGATGACTCATCGACTTCTGGCAGTCTCCTTCCTTATCTCTCTTCCTTTGTCGTCTTCTCTCTCCCCGCTCACACACATGCGCAGTATCTATTGCGCAATCTAGTGCATGTGTCGTCATGGCCACGGGCCAATCAGAAAATCAGATACCGAGTAGTGTTGTGAACAGCTGTGTAATGAAGTAATATTGATAGTCTGGCGCTTGCTTATTTCTTCAGAATGTTGATCGATATTTTATTTTTCATTCAAGTTCGTGTTTATCTACTCTTTAGTTAATACCCAGAATATTTTCAGTAAAATTATTATAATAATGTTCAGTTTGTTTCAAAACTAATTTTACGTTAGTATAGAGTATTATTATCACGTATTTGAGATTAAAAAAGTTTTCATGAGAAAATTGACGATGAAAAACATCTTTTAAAATAATAATTTTTTGCCAGTTTTGGACCCCAGTTAACCCGCCGCCCGGTTGATCCACCCCCGGATAATCGAGGTTCTACTCTATGAATAATTTTGGAGCATGGTGCCTTCAAAACTTTTTTTTAGAGGTGTGCTGGATAGTGAATTATTTTTTCGGATCGGATAGCTCAAATTCGGATCGGATAGTTTGGGTCTGGATCGGATAGTTTTCGGATTCGGATACTTGCAATAACAAAGTGAAATCAGACTTATCTAAGAATAAATTAGGAAAAAATCAATAAAATGTTATCAAAATAATTAAATGGTATATAAAAAATCATAAATTCTCATAGGATGAACAACAAAACTAAAATGTTTACTTCACTGCATTTAAAAGTACAAGTAACAAATTTTAATATGGCGTATCATATACAGTACCAATATTTTTCGATTAGGTAGGCCCATATAAGTTTTTATTACATAAATGTATTTTACAAATTCAAAGGCATGAGTCAGTTAAAGTTTTAAACATAATAGTTTTCTAACTCTCTTTTGTAACTTAAATTTGTTCAAACTTTAAATAATTAAATAGTACTTTTTGGAAGTTCAGCTGATTTATAATTATTTTTTATTTTACCTAAACTAACCCATAAGCAATGAAATTCCCTATTTTTCATCAAGAGTTTGTCCTTAGAAATCTTTAGAATATATTATGATCCGAATCCGAACCGAATTTTCGGATATCCGCACACCTCTACTTTTTTTAATATTTTTGAAATTTAATTTTCCATCTTGTGTTTTTTTTAAATAGTCATATTCATAGTATATTATAATATCTTCTTACTCTACAAGTAATTCTGAAAACAACAATATATAACATCATTATTCTTAAAAGGACTTAGCAGAAAACATACATATAAAAAATAAGCATCATAAAATTTTAAAAATCAGCCCGCCACTGCTAGTTAAGAAACTGTCAGTTCCAGGGTTAATTGCAACTTTACACTGCATTTCCCGATAATCCGAACAGGGCTCGGTCCCAATGAGTTGGATTACCAGGACTCTCGTAGTTTCAATTAAATTTTTTAACCCATTCGCATAAACCTACAAGATATCCTACCTATATAGTACACAAAAGGTGCCCATGATTGCAACATTGCAACTACGATTTGTTGAGAAATAGTATGAAAGAAGATATTATAATTATTATAATAGATATTATTTCTGTACGCACAAATATTGTCAGTTTTTCTGTCAAAGGTGGCCATGTGATTCCAAACTTCCCCATGTAGTTGTAACGGCAGATCAACCGCTGCATTTATTCGAATAACTAAAAATCTTATTATTGGTATTTGCAAGAGAAAGTAACTTAATATTCTACAGATAAAAAAAACATTTGAGCATACAGTATTATACTATGAATAAAAAAAGCAACAAAACACTATAAAATTGTTTACTGTTATTAATTATGGCATTGTGTTTTTTTTGTGATTTATATAATAATTGATGACTTTTTTTAAGTATCCAAAAGTATTATTCAATATCCTCCTTAAAACACCTTTGCCGGTGCTTGACATTGCCTCGCGAGTGAACATAATTTTGTACTGCAAGGAGCCCTTTTTGGACTAGAAACAAAATATACACGCAGGGTGTAGCGTAATTGGTAATTTAAAACATAAAACCATGAGTAAAGAAAAAAAACCTTTATTACCCTATGTATCAAATGTTTTATGGTAGAAGTGTGATGCAAGCTCTTCCAACCATTCAGGCTGAATCACCGTCAGTTCTCTCATATAATTTTTATCTTTCTGAACAACTTCACAAAACAGCAACCTGCAAAACATCCATCACTTATAAAGCACATCTCAGTTATATAAATTTATAAAACAATTATTTTTATAGTTTTATGATGTGTGTAGAAGATTAATTATTTCGTAAAGAAATTTAGAAAATTTACCAAGGGTGGTGCAAAGGTTATTTTCGGCCTCATTAATAATAACAATAGGTCAAAATACCCCAGTCAAGGCAGACCTGCTTACTCAGCAAATTTCCAAATCAATAATATAATAATAATATTAATAATGAATGAGATGTATGACAAGTTTTATCAATATCTGTAGATAAATATGAGAGTTATTTGCCTATTCTCCATAAGATGGGATAGAGTATGCAGGTTTGCTGCTTTGAGGAACACTGAAAGTAGGCATTTTTACCATAAACTATTATTATTTTGACCATATACCAAGTTTTATCATAAATAAAGGATTTATGATTATAATTTGCCTGTTCTCCATAAGAAGTCTGTCCATGGGAAAGAGTATGTAGGTTTGCTGCTGTGAGAAACACATAAAACTATGATTTTTGAGCACAAAAGTATTGATCCCAACCATATGAAGCTAAATACCAAGTTTCATCCAATATATACAGGTATATTCAGTATAGTATTCACCAATTAGGGCTACTTTTATTAACTTTGTTATTAATGAAATATGAAACGTAATACTCTTCTAAGAAGTTTAATTGTAAGTGATGTTTCGACTCTTAGGTCATTTATCAAGAAAATATGTTTCAGCGCCAGCCAGGCGGTGCCTTCATTGTCTGCCGATAATGTAAACAGGTAGTGCAGGTGGGAATGTCAATGTTTATTCAACCATACTGACGGAGATAAATACGAATCTTGGAAAACCTGATGGCAAGATCCACAAAAATTGTAAAATATTTTTATTTTAATAAGATTATACTTAGCCGATGGAGTTGCTGGGTTAATCAGAATCCAGGTTTATGGGAATGTACTGTAATTACTTGGTGGTTTATTGCCTCTATCAAATACGATGGTAAATTTCAAAACTCATTAGTTGATAATTTTCTTTGTAATAAATTGAATATTGCACCACACACATAAAACAGACATAAACGATTGAATACATTTTTACCGGCCAAAGGAATAATTATTTGCAAAACATCATACTCTGTAGATTTATTTTTCTTCGGTTTTATGTCAAATATTAGCTATGCTAGTTGAGCAATAAGTCAACTAGATAGAAGAAATATAGGTTCATGGGAGATATTCTCACCACTGAGGCTGCTCTAAGGTGTATAGCACAGACGTAGGGTGGATGTGCAAAGTAACATCTCCCCTCACCGTCTTGTACACCCCTGAGTGGTGAAGGTAAGCAGCGTTTGGGAAGAAACCAGATGTTAAACATCGCCGCACCTTGCTGCTATCTCCTGTAACAGCATCCCACATGTCTTAAGTAGAATCAGAATATAAGAGGGTTTGCGATCAAAAGATTTATGAATAATTTTAAAACAATCAATTTATTAAGTACTATTTTAACCCTAGAACACAAAAGCAATCTGAGCCAAGCGTTGTTACAAAGGCGTTTCACAAACTACTTTTTTGAAAATAAATAAAAAATACTTTTAATGACGGGGAAAAATTTTTAATTATAAAAACACTTAAAATGAACATTAAATTAATGTTTTGAAAGATTTTAATGTCCAAATCTGAATTGTTCTGGCACTGGCAGTAGATCGTCCCTTGATATTTGCTACACATTACATTTGCGCAACGTCCACAAAAATGTTTTGTCATGCGCCGTAATCTTGGAGGTCAGAAGGCACACACCTTTCTTCCTTGTTGGACTTGTCTGGAGCTTCATTTGGCACACTTACATTTAAAATATAAGCAATAGATTGCCGGACGAGATACATAGTATATTGTTGAGAAAGAGAAAGTATTGTTTTCATCTAATTTTTTGAATTTGAGTTGAGTGTTGTATCCGTTTTGAGGCTCCCTGAACCCGAAAGTGTTTTCTGGGCGAATGTCTGTCTGTATAACGACACAGATACCAGACCAATAGTCCGATTTTTGTGAAATTTGGGACAAGGGTGCACTTTACCAACACCCCGACAGTACTACTAGACAGGGTAGTACCTAAATAACTTCCTTATTTTTCATGAAACTTGGTATGCAGTATAATATCACCCAAGAAAACTCATGCATAATGTTTGTTTTTATATTGTGGGGGGTTCCTTTAGCGAATTTCTCTTGGAATAAGCTCTTATTGAAATAATACAATGCCTAAATTCTTTAACACTAAATTTTTTATTCCATTTGTATTATAAAGCACAAGTAAGTCTATGGTATCTGCATTAGAGTAGATCAATTTTGGTATTGACACATTTTTATGGAGAGCTTAAATAATATAAAAGCTATATCTCATTGAATGATTGACTACAATTCTTTGAAAATCATAGTCGAGCAACAATTAATACAAAAAAAATACCATTTTACCTTGGGCAGACATAGTAGGCATACTGATCTTTTCACATAGTTTGAGCATCTGAGAACGAATCTCAGAGACACGTTTCATCGCCTTGTGGTTAACAAAGTGCTGATGGCACCAGTCACGGCTGGACTTGTCTGAACATGCAACAACTTGTTTGTATGCTGTGTACACGTTCAACAGTGTAAGCAAGTCACCCTCCTCTACCTAAGTGAGACAGTTGCAATTTATTATTTAAGCTATATTATTGTTTATAAGTTGTATGAATTCTTAAAAAAATTGATGCTGTATCAGTAAGAAGGCAAAGGCCACTAAGTTGGGATTTGGGGGATGGGCTGGTCGTTGAGACAATACTCAATAAAATTATTCCTATTTTTGAACATACAAAATTCAAAAACATTAGCACATTTAATAGATTTTATTGCTTTGTAGATAACATAGCACTAACAATAGCATTAACTTTAGAATCTTTAGACAGAATACTTTACAGTGGAACTTGGATAGTTTGAATATAAAAAGTTCTTATAAACAAGGCCGAAAACAATAAATACAGATTGTAAACTCTTTAAGAAATTGACACTATATTTGAATATAAAATCATTGCTTAACACCATTTTGTCCATTTTAAGGTATCATACCTTTTTTACTTTACTATAAACAATTAGGCCTAGAAAACCTTGCGATGTCAGAACCAATTGTACATGAGCCAAAGCGGTTGCTGCATTCGGCATAAGAATTTCTTCTCTTCTTCAGACAAAAACATATCATAATTAAACATAAATGTATTCAGCAATAACTGAACTGATATAGGCTGCATTGGAGAAATCTTAATTCAAATGTACATTATTATTAACTTTACATAGTTAATAGCTAAAACCTGAAATGGAAAACTATTAACAAAAGAGATTCAACTATTGAATACTGTTTTGACCGGCAGAGTACTGAACAAGAAACACAAAACACATTGAGAACAAGCCGTATTTAACTGCAACCATAGATATCAATCTATTATTTTTCAAAAGAGGAGGAGATTTATGAATTTTTCACATATTAAGCCTCTCGGCCATTATGAAATATTCTAAAACATCCAACTTCTAAAACATGTAAGCATAAACACTTCCATTACATCTGCTTTAAAAAAATGTTCTATGTTCTTGTATGTGAGTCAAAGCGTTGGCTGCATTCGGCACCAGTATATCTCCTTCTGCAGGTGATCTAGCAATTTTGTCTCTGTTTCTTTTCAGTGAAAGCATGAGTTATCATCAGTCTGTTTTCTGATGTTGGCACAAACTTGGCCTAATGCAAAGCTTTCGCTTGAATATTGTTTGAAAACAAGGATTTTTTTTAATATTTTGAGTCAAATATTAATTTTAGCGAATTTCCCATAGGGAAGAAGCTATTACCGTAGGTCTCATGGTGAGACTTAAGCCCGGGACCATGTTATTTTTTCTTCTTTAGGTGCCCAGAGTCCAAAAACAATAGTCGTTAAAATTTATATATATATATATGTATATATGTATATATATATGTGTCTGTGAACACGATAACTCTCGTAAAAATGGTCCAATCAAGACCAAATTTGGTAGAGACGTGTATTCCTACAAGTGCTCGGACGAGTTCGTAAATCAGACATATCGGTCAATGGGAACGGGTAGTTTGGGGGGGTTTTGTACCCCAAAATGGGGTTTTTTGCGTTTTTCACATGTACTTTTTGAAAATTTCTAATTTTATATTTCACCATTAGAATCAGCTTAAAAAACTACACAATTAAGTTCCTTAAAGTTTTTCTCTATCTCCAACGGTTACCGAGATATTAAAAAATCTAAACACAGTACGTTGTATTGTGGGGCTCCAATGTTAATCTTATGGAGGATAGGGAAAAATTAATATTTCCTATATTAATGAATATTTTTGGATAAAACTTGATATTTAGCTTCATGTGGTTGAGATCTATCCATTTATGCTTAAAAATCATAGTTTATGTGTTTATCATGGCAGCAAACCTGCATACTCTTTTCCCATATTAATCATATAGGGAATAGGCAAACTCCTTTATTTATGGACAGATGTTGAAGAAAGTTGGTATAAATGTTAAGATAAAAATTATTTATGGTAGAGATGTCTAATTTCAGTGTTCCTCACAGCAGCAAACCTGCACACTCTTTGCCATGTTAATCTTATGGAGAATAGGGAAATAATTTTCACGTTTATGGACAGATTTTTTGTTTTAACTTATCATATATTATTTTTATATTATTGATTTGGCAATTCGCTGAGTACGTAGGTCTGCTGCGACGGGGGTATTTTAAATCTTAATTTACAATGCTGAAAATTAAAACTATCCAAAATAAATCTCAAATGATTCACAGTTTATTATCACTTTTAACACAATATAACCCTTATATAACTAGCATGTTATGTAGACTGCTTGGCACCATCTTCAAGTAATGAAAAATCAAAACAATCAAAAAATTCCTCAGTCGAATAAAATGAACAACTTATTAACCAGTTTGATAAATTTGATTTGCATTTGTTAAAATTTTCCTGTTTTCTAAAGGAAGCTTATTAAAAAGTTATTTGTAGCTATCGATAAATTTTTCTTAACCTAGCTTGTGGAGTCTGTAGGTCCTCTGAAAGTCTGGTGATATACCCATGAATTGAGTTGCAAGAAACAAATTTATTTAAACTTTCTTGAACATAAAATAAATTTTGATAAACAAAAATACTAGGAAGAGTAATAATATCATTTTCAAGAAAAAAAAGGCCTAACTAACCCTATTGGGGATTTGAAACATAACTCTGACAGCCTTTTTTATCATTTATAAACACGTTTGGCTCCAGAACTGTTATGCCACAATATATTGCTATAAAGCAAGTGGGAACTATGATAAGTCATTAAAAGTGTATGTTTTGAGACACAATTTTTAAGTTTTCTTAATAAAAAGCTAACTTGCGATAATTTTGAAATTACATTGTTAGAATTTATTACCCAAGTAAGTTTAGGGTCCAGAGTAATTCCAAGTAGTTTAACAGAATTGGCATTTTGTTCTTGAAGATTGCATAAAGTAAAACAAATTTTCTCAGTTTCTCATAAATTATTTCATGAAAATTACTTTTAAACCATAGCATTCCGGATTCAATGACATTGTTTATGCCTTGGTTTGAATTTTAAGATTTGTTTTGTATGGCATAGAGCTAGGTAAATCATTACTATAAAGAATGAACAAAAGTGGTCCCAACACCACCCTTGTGGCACCCCACCAATGACTTCTTTATAATTAGAAATTTTATACCTAATGCTACAAATTGTTGTCTTCCACTGAGGTATGTTTTAAATAAATTTAGCTCATGCCCTTTTATTCCATAAAATTCCAATTTATGCAATAGAACGTTATGTAATACAGAATCTAAGGCCTTACTGAGATCCAGAAGTGCCACACTGAAATAACCAACAGACTTGAATGTATCCAAAAATATCTGAAACTACTGACTCCACAACCAAAGTTGTTGAAAGTTCAGGCCTAAATCCAAACTGATTATTATTTAAAATATTATTAAAATTCAGAAAATTAAACAAATACAATTTTACACAAGATTCAAATATGTTTGAAAAACTGGTACCATTGAAATAGGTCTATAATTTGAAATAAGAAATTGTTCACTCTTTTTATAAAGGGTTACTGTTTAGTTTAATAGTTTTACTGACTTTTAAACAATTTGGAAAAGTTGACCCAAATAGCACCATACTTATTAGATGTGTTTATTAGAATAACAGTGTTTTCTTTAATTCATCATGACAATTTAAGTCAGGTAACTTTATCAACCCTTTAAAAAG